>CM059036.1:25915000-27165000 GCA_030279155.1 Forsythia viridissima
CCTCAAAATCTGTAATAATAATGGTAAAATAATTAGTAGGAAATAATATATATAAAAAGATATTCTAAATTTGTAGAATGAAAACATTTAAGAAACTCAATATTATTTTTAAATATTTCCTTCATAAACAAATCCAAAACAATAAAGGAAGATTATCTAACTTAAAAAAAGAGCTGTTAATAATATTCATGTGATGAGAATATATCGTGTATGGAAATAGAATAAAATCGCAGCTTTACTAATCTAGAAAATTATTCTGCTTATTAATGCAGTTAGTCAGAACTGGCGTTATTTATACCAGTCATAATGAAAACTTTAACCTCCTCTTTTGACATTAAAAATTAGTAATATTAATTAAATGAGTCAATATAAAAAGATGAAAAAAACTATGACATATATTTTTTCAACATATTATTTTACAATACTCCAACTTGAATGACTATTTACACGATAACTGTCTCATTAAAAAGTCATGTTAGGCAAAAATCCTAGTGGAAAAATACTAAATAAAGGAACAAGAGTGCAATTAATTATCAAAACTTTGGAGTAATCAAATGATGTCTCATTAAAACCTTGTCAAGAAAATTCGATGTGACAAAACCTGAGCAAGGGAAAAAGAATACATTTAATCCTCCTAATTTCAATCAATGAAAATCCTTGTTTCGGGTAATTTATATCTTGTGTGTCAATGTCATCAATGCCACTATCTTTCTAAAGCTTATATAATAAAATTTTGGTGAAATATATTCCATGTTGTTGTCTTGTTAAGCCTCCAAGCAATACCATCTTTACACAATATATTTATCTATCCTTGGTTGATTGTAGTTATCATGATGATCAGATGCAATTACATTAAAACAGACCTTGTTGTTGCTCTCTTCAGAGGTTAAAACCATATAATTATGTTGAGGATAAATGTCTTGAAGGTTGTGGACTTTCATAACTATAATATTTATAACACTCTTCCATGGATGTTCACTACACAAAGAATATACTTCGTTAAAACCTTACTAAGAAAATACCTGTGGGAAAAATGTTAGTGAACGAAAAAGAGTACGTTATTCTTTTAAATATGCTACAAAAATTGCCTCAAAAAAAAACCTTTTCAAGAAAACCTAATGGGACAAAACCTTGATTAAGGAAAAAAGAGTACAATATATACGTATTTACTCCCCCTCATAATAGTATCACTTGGGATATGTATATTTTGTTTATCAATTTCTCAAGTGTTGCAGTAGAAAGGCCTTTTTCAACACGTATTCCACATAAATCATCATGAAAGTTATATATAAATAGATAAATTGGTTGGTGAGCTTTATGTGGATCAAATAATATCATGCATCATCATAATCAACTAGCACCAAATTGTGAACTATTAGCAAGATACAACATCTATTGTACTAAGATTTGGTACTTCAGGACCAATAGTTATTAATTATCATATCGATGGCAAAAATGATCATCCTTTCACTTCAAGTGAACAAATAGCCATGGGGTGTCAAATGGATGTGTCATTTTTTCATATGAAATATTCTCTATAAATTGACTGATGAACAATAATTCAATTGGTTAAATACTCAATCTGAAATTTTATTTTTTTCAAGATCTTTTATCATGACTATTTTGAAGATCTTTCAAATTTCTAATAATGTTAAATCATCAACAACAATAATGCAAATATATATTCATTAAGACGATCATACTACATACATCCATATTGCAATCTATTTAAGTATCCATGTACGTTGATCGAATAAGTTTCCTAAAAACTTGAACGGAATGCTTCGTGTATATTAAATCCTTCGGAGATTTTATACATAGTATTATTAGTCAAGTCAAATGAATTAGTTATAAACACATTCATTAGACACATATCAAGTTTCATGCATTGTCAAACTTACAAGATATCGACTTATGATTGCATCCACCATAGGAGAATTTGTATATTTATATTATATTAAGAGTTGTGCATTATATCTTATATCTTTATTTTTCTCAATTCTTTTTTTGCATAACTGCCACTGGCTTTACACCTTTAGATGTTTGAACTACAGGTCTAAAGACTTCAGGTTTCTCTACGTATTTTTTTATTTTAGACAATTATTTCTACGTCAACATTCTTCGATAGATTTTGATTCAACATCTTCGCTTTCGTTCATAATATTGCGTGCCGATATCATACTATAAATATGTTGTCAACAAAAGTTTATTTTCGATTCTTTATATTCTCCAAAGTGACATAACTTTATCGAGAGTACCACCTCCTTAATAGGATCGTCTTAATTATATCTCTAGCTTTTCATTTGGAAATTTTTATTTTTGGAATTGATTTTTCTTACTTACTTCAGACATACCTTAGATTTACTAACTTTAATAATAATGGATTGGCATAATGAGACATCAATTTGAGTTTGAGCATTTACATCTAGTATATGTTAGAGATGCATCTGACAATTAATTTGTCCTTATATATTGAACTTTTTTTTTACATTGCCTTACGAGGATACCCACGATGCATTTAATAATTTCTTTTCCATCTATTTAATATCTCCTCATAATGTTGGCATAACTGTTTCATAAATAATGACATTCAGCATACTGTCCCGTAAAATATTACTCATCAGGGAATCATTATATTTTATATGAAAGGTATTTAGGCCCAACACATATTTCTAGTATTCTTTGAAAGAAAACCAATATTGATTGAGAACTTATAGAAAAATGTTGACTTAATGCATAAAAGTCCCGATCCATATAAATAACATACCTCCAAATAGAAATATGAAATTTTGTTCGTATGAAAAATAGTTTAGCAATTATATTGGAGGCATTTAATAACTAATTCTGCCAAACCATCTTCTATATGAACATCGACAACGTGATGTTCAATCATTATCTCAACTAGCTTGTTTTTACCAAGTATTGTCGCCTTGTTTTTAAACCAAGGCTCATTGCCTTGTTTTTAAATTAAGGTATGTCGTCTTGTTTGACCATTGTAGTAGTTGTTGAGAATGTTTGTGTCACTTGGCTTACCCTTAATAAAGACTAGTAAAAATAATAAGTTGTCGCATGTCTATTTCTGTAGGTGCACCATGACTTTCTAGCTAGGCTGATCCTTCCTTAGCACCTTCATCATTTATCTACCTTAGATGGTTCATTTTTTTTCTTGCCTTTGACATCTCGGGGCTTGGACTTGTCCCCGAGTCTTCCTTTTGTTAGACTCAGGATCATTTCGATCCTTCATGCATTTAGTAATGAAAAATTCTTCCTCAGTGTCCACATACTTATCCCATCTCATTAGTAATTCATGCATTGTATCCGGTAGGTTCTTGGAGAGTAACATCTTAAAAAGATGACTGCGAGTTACACTCAGCATGGCAGTGACTGCAGCAAACATCTATAGAACCTTGATTCCCAAAGTGGCCCTATTGAACCAGACAATGAAATATTTTAGCAACTCATCCTTGTCCTGGATCAATTACATTAGTCCGATAGCTGTCTTCTTAGCCCGCTTGCTGCTAGAAAAGTATACAGCAAACTTCTTAGAAAAGTCTTCAAACGTGCGGATGGATTTTGGGAAAAGGATTGCCACCCAATCCCTTGCCTCCTGCCTAAGTGTTGGCAGAAAGGCCCTACACAAATCATCGGGGGTAGCTGGTAATCTCATCAAATCAACAAAGGCCCTGAGGTGATCGACAAGGTCAGAGGACCTATCAAACTTAAAGTCTCGTGGCAAGGGTACAATCATTACTTCTGGGAAAAATAATCTTCTTCCAATACCAATGATTGTTGCCTACCACTTTTTTTAGATATAGCTTCGGCAACTTTACTTCCCATCATATCTTCTAACCACTGCTCAAGGCCTAACATTGGCGTCTCACCTAACGTAAGCGGAGCCAATTATGACGGTTATCCCTAGAGTAAAAAGTTTGGGCCAGACGTCAGTGAATGAATGTGGAACTCAAATAAAAGAGTTGAAAACCTGGGGCTAGCGGTGGAGCCACTGTTGGCAGCAGTTCCGTTGGTGAAGGTTAGGAGCTTGGGGTGGAGCACCCAATGGTGATGGTCCCGCCGGTGGGAGATTGGGAGCTTGGGAGGTTGAGAAGCAATAGTGTTTCGATCCTAGAGTTGAGCTACCAAAGCCGCCACCTGAGCCTGTAGTGTCGTAAGTTGAGCGGGAGGGGCAAACTCCTGTTGCGGGTGGTGAGTGGCAGCATTGGACTCAGTGTCAACATTTTCGACAGGGTCTGGGGCAGAGGTAATATTCTTCGCTCTTCTATTTCGAGCTATGACTTTTTGTGCGATTTCTTACAGACAACGCCAATTGATGATAAACGTTCTCCTCCTCCTCCGAGTGTGGTGGTGAAATGTGGAGACCTGCAAAAAGTAGTGGCTGGACTTCTGTCTCCCATGCCGACTCCGGTGTGATAATCAATAAATGTTGAAAGAGGTATCTGAAAAAAGAACTTTGCAGGGTATCAGTGCTTAAAAATGTGGGAGTCGTCTTACCTGGAGATTTACCTCTATTTATAGGGGTTATCATAAGGGACATGTGCCACTGTCTTTAATGAGGGGTGCCATTTTGCCTCTTTCATTACTCGGAGTTAATCAGAGACGTTACAGTTTTTCAATTGATAGTAGTAACTATTACTTCGTGGATCGTGGATCTGATTGATTCAACGATGGTCAGATTACCGCCATCTAGATCTAAGAGGCGAGCTATGAGACCATCAGGACAAGCAAGTCAATGAGGCGGGCGAATCATTGAGGCAGACGTGCCAAGACGCACCACCATCATCTGACAAAATATAGCAAATATTATCGTTTCTATTATCAATCTAAAATACATACGATTTTTAGTTAAACTTTTTTAGGAGCATTAAGATCGTTAAATATTATTTGATGTATAATACGATCAACAACAAAAAAAAATTTACCGAATGAACTTGTAGTAGAAATAGAGTAATTAAATTGAACTAGTTTTTTGATTTGATAGATGTTGAAATTTTCGAGTTATCAACAAATCTTAGTAGCCCAGATTCGATATTCATGCTTACCGCGGCTATATCTTCTTGTGTTTCTTTGAACAAAAGATAAGACCAAATAATTATCTATCAATGTTTATATTTTACAACAATAACCATATTTTTGGCTAGCTAAAAAGTAAAGTTACCTCAATTAAATTTTGGTTTAGAAAAATGTTTGGATAATTTATTTTACATAAAAATAATTACTTTTTTTGTAATTTTTATTGATGTTTGAATAAATTGTCTTCTCTAACTTTTAAGTAAGAATTTACATTTTTTAGAAGTAAGTTTAAAAAATGTAAAGTTATTTTAGATTAACTTTTTTTATCAACAAAAAAGTATGAATAACTTACTTTTCTTATTTTTAAGTAAAAAAATTACTTTCTAAAAGCACTCTTTACCTTACTATAAAATGAGAACTTACTAATTTTTAACTATGAATAGTAAAAAATTATTTTAAAACTCACTTACTTACAAATAAGTACATTTACATGTTTTTTTCTTCATTAGTCCAACTTACTTTTTCTCTATTATTGATCACATCCATTATGAAAAATGAATAATCAGATCTAAACTCATCTAACTGGATGAATTATTTTGAATTTTGTGTGATTAAAGGAGGATATATAAACTGTCAGATTAATTTAATTTAGTTATCTGATCTTAACATATATCTTATTTTGAATTAATTAATTAAATATAAGTTTTGTTTATCAAACTAATGATCTCAAATTAAATAATTTGATTGAAACAAAATTAACATTTAATAATCTATAAAGTTATATATAATTAGATACTCATCTTATGATTTTCTGCATTTGTCATAAACTATATATATAAATCTTAGTATCCTAGTTGAGACAATGAAGTCAAGAACAAAAAATGATTTATCTTCTAGTCTTTGGAAACAGAATAAATGACAATTGTTAAATAATAAGGTACATACATTTCAATGCACATTCGAAAGAATGTACAACTTTTTTCAGGTCCGTGAACAATTTCCATATCCTTAATTAGTGAGTGTCACAATCATTAAATAAATAATTTAGTTTATTAATATAATTTAATCGAACAAGTCGTGGTCAGAATGTGCCAATCTTGAAATTTTGGTTGCTTGTTTAGGACTTTTTCTGTTTTGCTGTTTCTTGTTAAAGGATATTCCACCACACTTTACAGAATTTTAAATTAATAAATTTACTACTATCTTAGAGTAAGGTAAAGAGATTTCATGTCCAAAGTAAATCTAAAATACCATTTTTGAGAAAGATGTATATTCAAGACTTCATCTCTTTCTCAAAAATAGTTCAGATTTCGCCAATTTCTCCATTTTCCCCAAATTTGGGAGAATCCTAATCTGCATGAACCAAACTACTAGTTGTGCACCGTGCCAGTTCAGGATCTCTAGCCTATTGAGTATTGACTGTTAAAATTCAAGAAAAAGTGGGAATCGCAAGGGTCAACAAAAAAATCTTAAAACTGTAAAATCATTGTCTTCAAAAACCTTTAGCTTGAGTTTGCATGGATCCATCAACGTTTCAATTTTGAATCGAACAAAAATATTTACAAACTGTTTGGTTTAGATTTCGATAATTAAAAATCATTTGAAACCAAACTAAATCGTTTACACAATTCCAAAAAAAACATTAAACAACTATTTAGAAGAACAAAGTTCTCATGAGATAAATGTACCTCATATTTCAAAAGGTATTTATAGCGTTTTTTAAGTATTTCTCTGTTTCTACATTGAATGTTAGTGGTTCCGAACATGTAATGTCCAACACTTTCTCTTAAGAAATGTGTTAAATTCATGAAGAGTTAAATGAATTAGCTAAATAGTCAAATAGTTTGGTAAAATCCATGACGATTTGGTAGATTGAGAAATACACCACTACAAGAAAAGTAGACAGTAGCAGCGACAGTAGTCGTTGCAAGAGGTAACAAACTCACCCCAATTAATACTCTGGGACGACAAAGTTGTTTCCCACTATCGTGGCTATTGGTTAGCTGTAATTGTTAATTTGAGACGACAATATGATGTCTCTATTGAGTATATAATTAATAGCGGAGATTTATCGTCGCTATAAAGAATCCAGAGATTGGCTCCTCTGGTCTTTATAGCGACGACATGTTGTGTGTACTGTGTAATCAGTAACAACGACTTGTTTGTAGCTATTGATATGCATTAGCAACAACAAATTGTTACCTCTATTTAATTTTTTTGTATAAATTGTTTTTTAAATATTAGGAAAATATGTAATTTTCGTCTCCAACTTTTTCAATTTATTACTAATCTATTCTCAACGAATTTTTATATTATCAGAAATTCCCAACATTTCATTTAACTACAGATCACGTCCCCACTGATAGAAAATGTTGAATGTGTCATCCTCTTTAAATAAACAAAAGTAAAACAAAGATAATAATAAAAAAATTTGAAAAAAAAATCCAATAACTTTGTAAAAAGTACAAAGTATCATCTTTCTCACCCACCCACCCCACCACAGCATAGCCACCACCTACAAACCACCCATCCTCCACGCTGCTGCCTCCACACCACCACCTCATCTTATTTGTACTCATTTCTCTGCAAAATCACTTAAAAGAGGCTGAGTGACCCTCTATTTCTACTCCAAATGGCAAATGATACCGCTTCCTCTTCCCATTGTATTCCTCTACTTGCCACACTCTGCACCCTCCCCCTCTTTCTCCTTCTCACTTCCTATATATATAGAAATGATCTTCTAAGTATCGGTGCATAGCTTGTGCTAAACACTAATGACATGGCGTGTATATTCAATGTATATTTTATTTATATATTGAATATATGAGATCCACCATCATCTTACAATTACTTATATCATGTCATCAGTGCTTAGTATAAGCTAAGCACCCGGTGTTTAGCAGATCATTCATATATATATATATATATATATATGAATGATCTGCTAAACACCGGGTGCTTAGCTTATACTAAGCATATATATACTCTCTCTCTCTCTCTCTCTCTCTCTCTCTCTCTCTCTCTTGTAACTTGCCATCTCTTGCTTTTACTTAATTGCGTCTATGTTGTTGAGTAATTTTTCCTTGCGTCTACTCTTTTTAAGTTTTAACTTATTTTGATTCAGAAAAAAAGTAGATTTCATTTCAATTTTCACATTGTTTTGAACCCATCAATGGAGTTAAACTATTTTTTTTTTTTGAAGAAAAAATATGGCACCATAAAACAACTGGCTCTCATTCTCCTTGTCTTCACTTGAAATGCTTCAATCCACAATGAATGCTTCTTTCTCTGTAAATTCTCACAATTATTATTCCTTTGTCGATAACTTCTATGCCAATGGTAAAACAAAATTATCTCTCTCACACACTTACACACATTGATGTGTGTGTGTGTGTGTAAACTCTCTCTCCATAGTTTAGGAATAAACGATTTCTTTAGGGTGTGGTGGCGGCGGCGTGGATGAGAAGGTGTTGTGTAGGTGATGGCTATAGTGGGATCAGTTGGAGTAGGTGGGTAAAGAAGATGATATTTTTTACTTTTTAAAAAGTTGGGGAACTTTGTTTTGTAATTTTTTCTTATTTTTTGTTGTTTTTAACTTTCTTTTATTTTTGTTTATTTAAAGAAGAGGGAAAATTCGTCAATTTCTATCAATATGGACATGATTTGTAATTAAATGAAAGGTCGTAGATGTCTTATACAATAAAAATTAGTTAGGAATAGATTAGTAACAATTGAAAAGGTTGGGGACGAAAATTACAAATTTCTCTTAATATCATTAGTAATATACATTATATTATTCATTACCGACGACTAGTTGTCGCCTCTGTTAAAATTTGTTTAAAAAATTATATATTCAAATTCTAAAAATTGTTGCCTCTATTAAATTTTTGTGTAAAAAAATTATTAATATTGATAGTAATAAACATTATATTACAAATTGATAATAATAAACGTTATATTAAATTAATTGAAATTTTAGTGAATACAAAAAAAATGTATACATAAACCGGCCTAGGGATGTGCTAGATCTTTCTCGTCGTCAGCACGTTTTTCATCTTCCTCGTCAAGATTTATTTCAAGTAGCGGTTTGCCAAAGAATTTAGAATTCCACATGGCAGTAAAAAGATTGCAAAACTTAGCGATCTTCTCGAATTTTACCTGAGAACACGCCAACTTCTTAGACATTTCGGTCACCTGAGTGATTGATTCAGAAGACTAGGCGAAGATGGCGGGGCATGCGATCTAGTAGTGGACGCTAGATTGGTGTGGGGAATGCCCTTCGAAATCCGTCCAACTCTGCGGATGTGTCCTCTTCTCCCTCTAGCACCTCTTTGACAATAGCGTACTCGTCCACCGATGCGGTGTTGGAGCCGATTTGCTGCGTCTGCGTCTCTCACACCTCAACCAGTTTAGCCTGAAATTGACAAAATAATTAATTAAATCACAAAACTATGTTAAAATTAAAATAATGATACTTAATTAAAACTTATCGCAAATTACTTATGTAATCATTCGCCGTCACCTTGTTCGCTCCCTCGCCATTTTCTTTTTGTATGGATTACTGTATTAAGTCTATAATTCCAAGCCACTCCTGCGTCTTGGGGTTCTTCTACGAAAATATCAAATGTAAAATTAGTAAAAATACCATAATAACACATTCATAGTTGAAAATTAAAATACTTATTATTTGATACGTACCATGTCGTATCATGTAGCCGAGAAACTCTTCAACCCTTGGACGGAGACGTACTTCACTTTAGCCCAATTGTCTTTTCCTATACGAGCGTGCATAAATAAGATCGTAATATGTCAATATTATATACATAATATTAAAGTTAATATAAAGTGCAATTTATATATTTAAATGAAAATAAATATACTTACAAGATAAGTCGGACTTCTAAATAGCTCCACCGCCTTCTGTCAGTCAGCCTCATTGACCTACAGTATGGACGGTTCAAGATGTGTTCCCTGTAGTGCTTATACGCCAGTCGCGTGTAATCTCGATATAGATCGACCGTCAATCGATTGAGACCGCCAACGATCGTGCTGTAGGGAAAGGGGCTACCGCGTAGGTGAATATATTCATACAATTTTCAAAATTAGATAACTCATAAATTTTGAAGTAAATGAATTTAGTGAAAGCGTAATATTTGAATGTACTTACGTTCAGTACACAACTTTTGTGTTCTTCTAGAACACGAGCCCACGTAGGATAGGAGAAAGGTACAATGTGCCTAACCTAATTCTCCAATAGCCATGTGAAGAGCTTTCCATTTTCTCCAATAGGCTGAAGAGTCCACTCTACCGTGTCAAAAATAATGGAAAGTGGTTGCTTCGCGTTTGCCAGCCACACTCTCTGCAGCTGTATACATTTTGCAGCACTCCTTCTATTCGATGGAGGTGCTGCAATAATGAGTAACAGACATTTATTAGTATGTAACCCAAAAAATAAATTAACATAATAAATTAACAAAACAATTCATAGAAATAATCAATTACCAGACTCGCAGGGGAAGCTAACCTACCTACACCTCAACTAGGATCCTCATCTCCACCATCACACAATGTGACATCACATCAGCCATATCTACTAAAGAAACACAATATAACATAATCAAATCCACATTTAAGAGAAATTAAACACAACCAATATGGTTTGGTCCTTAAAGACATCACATGATACATTCATATATGTAATGAATTGATGTATGCATGCACCACAAATTAAATCTGCAATTCCTATAAGCCGAATCAATCTTGTACTTAGATAGAATTCGTGATAGAAGTTTACCTTGATGAACACCATGAAATCTAATTATCTGATTAGCTGGAGGTACGATCTTCAATACCACAACTGTCCAATTGTCCAGCCTTCAATGGTAATCCACATAATAAGAACCAATCTGGACTTCTACAATCAAGAACAGATGAAAAGCAGAACTTTGGGAGTAATTGTATTGGTTCTGTCTCTTGTTTGTGCTAGCAAATAATGAAGACATATTATTAACTTAATTTGTTATGCCTTTGTTTTTATAGGCAGCGCTAACCCTAAGTTAGCTAACAACAAACGGGTCAAATTAATTAATTTAATTAATTAATTTGGTCCAATTAAGTCTGACCCAACTAATTGGACCTTTTACATTAATTTTACAATCTCCCACTTAGACAAGGTCCAACTCCAGATGCTCAATTCTCGCTTTTTATGTGTGACACATTAGATTTCCATTTACGATGACAAACGCAGTGATATTCTCATCGATTCACATAGATCGATCAATTCACGTCGCCGTTCAAGATTGACATCTAGTAATGTGTCAAGACAATCTATGTGAAAGAAAATGTCATGAGGTATGACAAAACTAATATATGTGCGGTTACCGTGGAATTATAATCTCTTCATCAATATAACTCAATTGGTTAAGAGATATGGATCAACGCCAATCTCATTTGAACCAATTGTATTATTCACATCAACTCTTCGTTGATCTAATCTAGTTATAATTGAAACATTTTCAACTCATAACTCCACCCCGGCCGAAAAAATTTATATCAACTTAAGTGGGTAAAAATCAGGTTATAATCTCATACTTTTCAAGAGTGACGAATCCTTATATTGGACATTCACAATCTTCATATGATTCTCACTGTACCCGTACGACGTCTTCCTGGTTATTTATAATCTTCGAGTCCCATCAAATACTTGCCAAAGTATAGCGGTCCTCACATAAGATTATGTGATGTCCTCAAGTCAAAGGACCAAATCCACTACCGCGCATTAGAGATTTACCACTGATGCTTGGATAGTTATCTAAGTGGAATCTCTAGGTGAGTCATCCAATGTCATGTTCTCATAACAATGCATTCATGTGTTCATTCAGATGTCCCTCTACATCTTAGCTCGTGAGATAAGATACTTTCTTCAAAAGAAATGCACCATATGCTAGTCTATCCGCAATAATGATATACGTATCTCATTATTACTATGACTAGGGATATTTCATAAATAAGTTATTTATAACTTGTATCTCACTATCACAGCACCTTATGATTAACAAGTTATTATGAACTTCAGACTTTATTATTTTAAATAATAAAATTTAAATAACAACATATCTGCCATTATAATGTAGACAAAATATTTAATTAATAAAATTGTTCATACACTTCGATGTCTAACAAAGAGTATATCATAAAATGTCTCATACAAACTAGATTCAATTACTCATGTATCTAATACCAATAGATTTAGTATGACTATCATGCTTGTACTAGGACAACGGATTTGTCAAAGGATCTGCTATATTGTCGTCAATCGGGACTCGTTCTATCTGTTTGTCATATCTCAAGATTATCTCTCTGATGAGATGATATCACCTCAATAAATGCTTGAATCGTTGATGAGACCTAGGTTCCTTTGCTTGTGCAATGGATCCATTGTTATCGTAATACAGAGATATTGGATCAACAATGTTAAGAACTACTCCAAGTTCTGAAATGAACTTCTTAATCTATATCGCTTCCTTTGCTGCTTGTGAAGTAGCTATATATTCGACTTCTATAGTTGAATCAGCAGTCGTTTCTTGTTTGGAACTTTTTCAACTGACCGCACCACCATTTAGAATAAATACATATCCGGAGTGAGATTTGCTATCGTCTTTATCAGAATTAAAGCTGGCATCAGCATAATCTTGTACTCTAAGTTCATTTCTTCCATACACTAAGAACATGTCTTTAGTCCTTCTTAAGTACTTAAGGATGTTCTTGACTGCGATCCAATGTTTCTCGCCAGGAGGTTCGCTTGGAACCTGCTTGTGACACTCAAAGCATATGAAAACATTTGGTCGAGTACATAGCATGGCATACATGATAGATCCTATTGCTGACGCATAAGAAATTCTATCTATGCGATCTCTTTCAATTTGTGTCTTTGGAGACATCTCTTTTGAGAGATAGATCCCACGCCCGATGGGACAGAGTCTTCTTTTGGACTCTTCCATGCTAAATCTTCTCAAGATTTTATTTATGTTCGTAGATTGAGATAGGCCAAGAATTCTCTTAGATATATCTCTATAAATCTTTATACCAAGAATGTACGATACCTCTTCCATGTCATTCATGGAGAAATTTTTGGATAACTACAATTTTATTGATTTTAATATCAGAACATCATTTTCTAATAATAATATGTCATCCACATACAAAATTAGAAACACAACTTTACTCCCACTAACCTTTTTATACACTCATGATTCATCTTCATTTTTGATAAAATCGAACATTTTAAGTGTCTCATCAAAATGAAGATTCCAGCTCTGAGAGGCTTGCTTTAATCCATATATAGAATTTGTAGTTTGCATACCTTGTTTGGCTATGTGGATTCAAAACTTTTGGGTTGTGTCATGTACACATCATCACTAAGATTCTCGTTAAGGAATGCAGTTTTGATATCCATTTTCCAGATCTCATAGTCATGGTATGTTGTTATCGTAAGCAGAATTCGAATTGATTTAGACATGGCTACTAGTGAGAAAGTTTCGTCAAAGTCAATTTATTGTCTTTGCTTGTAACCCTTCGCAACCAATCTTACCTTGTAAGTATGAACATTACTATCCATGTCGACATTTTTCTTGTAAACCCATTTACAGCCTATTGGTTTTACCCCTTCAGGCAGGTCAATCAAGGTCCAAACCTTATTTTCATACATGGAGTTCATTTCGGATTCCATGGCTTCCTGCCATCTCTTTGACTCAACATTTGACTTCGATTCTGCGTAAGTAGTGGGTTCATCTTCCTCGATTAGCAATGCATCATTGGTAATCAGGATATCGTATCTCCTAGGATGATGAATGACCCTGCTCAACTTATGGAGAGTTACTGTGTCATCGGGGACTGACGGTTTCCCATTTCCAATCTGTGCCTCATCAAATACAGGCTCAACCATTGGATCATCTAATTGGTCAATTTGATTTGTGGTTTCTTGAACCACTTCAAGATTTACTTTACTCCCACTAGCTTCTCTTAGAATAAATTATTTCTCTAAGAATACAGCATGTTTTGATGTGATGACCTTCATCTCGATAAGATTGTAGAAATAATATCCAACAGTTTCCATTGGATACTCCACAAATAAACATTTATCAGGTTTAGCTCCTAACTTGTCTGATTCTACGCACTTCACATTAGCGTCGCAGCCCCAAACTTTTATGTATGAAAGATTGGGTCTTTTTACTTTTCATAACTCGTATAGAGTTTTATGGATCGATATAGATGGGACATGGTTTAGTGTGTGACATGCAGTGTTAAGTGCATATCCTCAAAATGATTTTGGAAGAACTATGCAACTCATCAATGATTGCACCATATCTAGTAAGATGCGGTTTCTCCTTTCGGATACCGCATTTATTTGTGGTGTATACGGTGAAGTCCACTGTGAGAGAATCCCATTCTCTTTTAGATAGTTTAAAAATTCACCTTTCAAACATTCTCCACTTCGATCAGATCTAAATGTTAGAATATTTTTTTCGGTTTGCCTTTCTACTTCTTGCTTGAATTCCTTAAATTTTTCAAAGGCTTCATTCTTGAAATTCATCAAGTAGATGAAACTATATTTAGAATGGTTATTTGTAAATGTTATGAAGTAAGAAAAGCCACATCTAGCATCTATAGACATTGGTCCACATACATCATTATGTACAAGTCCCAAAATGTCTGCAACCCTGACTCTTTTTCCAGTAAATGGTGTCTTGGTCATTTTTCTCATGAGGCATGACTCACATTTATCAAATGATCCATAATCATTTGAATCCAAGTATCCATCTTTATGTAACTTGGTGATGCATTTTTCATTTATATGACCCAGTCTGCAATGTCAAATATATGAGTTGTTAACTTTATTGCATTTATGCCTTTTGTTGTCTATACTCATTATAAGACATTCCAAGTCTAGAATATAGATGCCATTAAAAAAAATTCCACATCCATAAAACACATCATCAAGATAAAAAGAACAATGTTTATCCTTAATCTTAATGAAAAACTCATCCATGTCCAAACATGAAATAGAAATGATGTTTTTAGTAATAGCAGGAATGTAATAACAGTCTTTTAATTCTAAAACATGGCCCTAAGGAAACGGTAAAAAATATGTCCCTATAGCCAAGGCAGCAACTCTTGCTCCATTCCCAACGCGTATATATACTTCTTTCTTTTGTAGTAATCTATTGTTCTTTCGTCCCTGCATATTTGTGCAAATATGAGATCCACATCTGGTATCTAATACTCAAGAAGCTGAAGGAATAGAAAAATTTATTTCAACAAAAAAGATACATAAAGTAGAAGCCTAAGTAGACTTCTTTCCCTTCAAGGTAGCGAGGTATGCCTTGCAGTTCCTCTTCCAATGTCATTTGTTTCCACAATGAAAACAAGAATCATCAGACTTGGATTTTTCCTTGTCTACTTTGACTGTTTTCCAGTAGATTTGGCCTTCTTGGATCCTTTCTGAAATATCCTTTTTTATTTTCTCTTATTGCCCTTAGAAGTGTCAATGGCCAAAATTTATCCCTTTCCTTTGTTTATATTGGGCTCAACAGTTTTTAGCATATTCAGCAACTCAGACAGGGTACATTGAATCTTATTTATGTTGAAGTTCATAATGAACTGCGAAAAGTTATCAGGCAGGAACTATAGAACCAAGTCAATACTCAGATCGTGGTCCGTGGTAAAACCAAATTGGATTATTTTTTCAATATAACCAATCATCTTCAATAAATGAACATTGACCGAAGTTCCTTCTGCCATCATACATCTGTATAAATTTTTGGATGTCTCATACCGTTCATTGCATAACTGTTCATCATACATCTCTTTAAGATGAATTATAATGGTATGAGCATCCATACCCTCGTGCTGCTTTTGTAACTTAGATGACATAACTACAAGCATCACACATGTCGCAGTATTATCGTCATCACTGTGTTTATTATAAGCATGCACTTCCTCTGGCGTAGCTTCCTTCGTAGGAGCTTTTGGCATTGGTTGCTCAACGACATATCCAATTTTTTCATGCTTGACAACAATTCTCAAATTACGGTGCCAATCTAGAAAATTTGGTTCGGTAAGTTTGTTGGCATCCAATATACCTCTTAAATTCATGTGGTTACTCATGATTCAATATTGAAATAACAAGACAAAATTAATTAAATATAGAAAATTAATTAAATGATGGACTTATATTAAATTAATTATACTCCTACTGTTTAAATTGAATTAATGAACCTCAAACATTAATCAATAGAACCGATTAGATTCCTAGTAGGTTAGGAGCTCTTTTATTTTATTAGAACCTTGAGTGCCTCAACAAATAATAATAAAACATACAAGTAGATACTTCTATCAATCACATCCTTATGTGACTCTTAGATTATCAAGTAGACAACTTATTGTTGCACACATCTTATGTGTTTACTTGATTGTGTCCCTAAAATTTTATTTCTTTGAGTGACTCAACAAAAAATAAAATTTTAGTTAAATTCGACAAATTGTTCGTAAACATCAAATGTTTCATAGTGATAAACATATCCATGAGCGAGCAGTCTTGAGTGGCTCAACAAATTGACATCGATAACGGACTCTGATTTTTCACTATAACAACAGAAGACATGTTGTATTAACCATTTTCACGAATTTAATATTTTGATAAAGAGGTGTTTGTCTTATCACATTATTATATTAACTAACATTTAACATGCAATCAATCATACATAATAGTAATTGTGGATGATTATGGACTTTATCTATCTAATCTTTCTGAGCCAAAAGGAAGATTAGTCGGTCAATTTCTAAAGGACATTGCATTCGTTCATCAAATGCTACATGCAATCATCTTCATCTCCTACTGCAACATGTATCCTATACTAGTTACTTCCTTTGCAACATGTATCCTATACTAGTTGGCACGCAGGTCAATAATAAATGAATAGCTCGAAAATCTATTTAAATAAATAATAGGCTCGCAAGCCCAACCGACAATCAACAAGAATAATTATCCATACAACTAATCACATAAGTCGATTCCATAATCATCCACTAAACATCTATTTTAATATCTAATATTAAAAATATATTAATTTCTAAATTTGTAGCTTTGACAGTAAATGGCTAAATATTTTAGATATTTCAGAACGAACTAGACAGAATTAAATAATTAATTAATCAATTAATTTTTAACAATAAAATTAAGTAATTAATCAAATTAATCAATTAATTTTATTCATAAAGGAGATTTTTCAAAATTTATTTTATCTACCAATTTAAAGTCATACCCTAAATTGATGATAACATTTGTATAGGGTCAAAATTACAATTATATAAAGTAAAGTCAAAATTTAATCCACTAAAAAATTTAATAAATTATTTAAAAACGATTTTAGTCAATTTTGAATATTTGACCAACATTAAAATATTTAATAATTACAGTTTTTCAAAAACTTCAAAATTGTATTTAAGACCTTTAATTTCCTTTAAAACTTGAGGACTTACTGTGCAATTTCTAAAATTGCATAGTCATTCCTCATGTTTTAAAACAATGGGTTCTTCAATAAAATTTCTAAAATTGCGAGAAGGCCCATTTAATCCTTTAAAAATTAGAGGGCTTTCCATGCAATTTCCAAAATTGCATGGAAAGCCCTCTTCTCCAATTCAGAAAAACATGCTGAAACCCTCGGGTTTCAGCCGGAGCTGCTAGATCCATGGGAAGGTGACCGCACCATTGTCTAAAACCAGCGGCCACCTCCTTTTAACGTCGAACAGCCCTCTTCCCATGCTGCTTCTAGCAACGGTGCATGGTGTGTGCAAAATCAGCGGCGGTGACCGCTGATTTCGTTGCGGTAGTCTGCTAGCTTCGCAAGGAAGCGAACCCACCATCTGTCGGCCACCACATACCGGCGGAAGTGGCTTCCTAAGCACCACCGCCGGTTATTGATCCGTTTTTCGGCCGATTAATCCATTCCAAACAAACCCAAAACAATTTCAGACTTCATTTTTTTTAAAATTAAAATTCACAAATTTTATTATTACTGTCAAAACTCTTAATATGCCAATAACAATTATTGTTCTATTCATCAAAGCAGTCTAACGAACTCCAACAAGTAACAAGATATGCTATGATACCACTGTAAGAAATTGACGTATACATGCACATCGAAAATTAAATCTGCAATTCCTATAAGCCGAATCAACCTTGTAATTAGATAGAATTCATGGTAGAAGTTTACCTTGATGAACACCGTGAAATCTGATTATCTGATTAGCAGGAGGTACGATCTTCAATACCACAATTGTCCAATTGTCCAACCCCCAATGGTAATCCACACAGCAAGAACAAATCTAAACTCCAACGATCAAGAACAGATGAAAAGCAGAATTTTGAGAGTAATTGTATTAGATTCTGTCTTTTATTTGTGCTAGCAAGTAATGTAGACAAATTATTAACTTAATCTATTGTGCCTTTGTTTTTATAGGCGGCGCTAACCCTAAGTTAGCTAATAAAAAACGGGCTTGATTAATTAATCTAATTAATTAATTTGGCCCAATTAAATCTGACTCAAATAATTAGACATTGGACATTAATTCTTACAATATATACATGCAAGCATAGGGTAAACATAGTCCAATTCAATCCGGTTCTTGAAAGAATCAATTTGAATCAGTCTTTGTGTTCACCACAAACTACAAGTAAATCATCACTTAAATTGATATAATGACAATCAAATTCCCTTAAAGGCTCTCAGCTCCTTTCATGCGCGAAAATGCCTGTCTGAAAATTTATCATCCACACAAATACAGACACTTGACTGATTTAATGGGTGAATTATTTCTTTAGATCTTGCATTTCAAGTGAAAATATGGTGGAAGTATTACAAACAATAACTTCATTACTCAAACTTAAGCAAAAAAGAAAATCCTTGGTCAACAGCAATCCTTTTTTTTTTTTCACATCAATCCTTTTCTGGTCACGTCAATCCTTTATTATTTTTTTTCTAGAAATTCCACAGCAAACTTTTTTATTTTTCTAGAAACGAATCCAACTCTTGATCTTTATTTTCATTTTTCACAGAAATCTTTTTTTTTTTTTTACTCTTGAACACGGTTAATACTTTACTTTCGGTTAAAAATATAAAAATAAAAATAAAAATTAGAAAAGGAAAATCAAAACCAAACGAATAAGGAGAAATGCTCAAGGAGGTATTTTTGAAGAAATTATACAAGTCATAAGGACATCTCTAACCACAATCTTCAAAATAGTGCATCTTTTATACCAAAATAGTGCAATTTCACACTATCTTTTTTGCACATCTCCAACCAAGATCTTTAAAAATTGAACCAAATGAATAGTATTTGTTTTCTTTCCTTATTTTTTAATTTTCAACAATTTATTGTTTTAAAAAAATATTTAATTAAATATTCTATTACTACTCAAATTTATAAATGAAAAATGAAATATTCTTTTATTACTAAAATTAATAAATTTAAATTTAAATTTAATTACCTAAAAAATTACATTTATCACAACAAATTTAAAAAGGCATTACAATTAATATCACAATTAATAAAATACAACATTTAACATAAAACAGATAAACATTCAAGCACAAACATAAAATATACTAATTTTGTCAATTAATTCTCGAAATTAGTATATTCATCCCATAAATAATCAATCAACGCATTTTGAAGCACAATGTGAGCTTCTTTATTTTTGATTTGTCGATGTCGAGTAAGAAATTCTTGAAATTGAGTATTTTCATCTACAACCATCTCAACCTCTAGAGTTGACGCTTCCGCCCAATCTACAATTGGCACATCAACATCACGTTCATCCTCGATAATCTTTATCCAAAACTTATCATATAATCAATCTCAACTGTTAGATGGATTTCATTTAATCTTAGCCGTCGGTTTATATTTACCCTATCTCTTTTATTTTCAATATAAATTGTATATCATATATTAATTCCATTTCACATTCACATCTTACATTAACGTTATTCCATCTTACCACCTAAAAATAAATTCTACTACAAGATCTTCTTCATACACAAATGAAGAAGACATACACTTAGTACATAATCTGGATATTTTCCAAAATCCTATTCTAGGTATTAACCAATTGAAAGATAAATTCTGGTCAAGAGGGTTCAAATTTGATCATGTATGGTCCCTCCTTAAAGACATAGAAAAATTTGGGCACGATATTAATAGAGAATTATCAGACTGTCAAAGACAAAGTGTTAACTTTGCATCATCACAATCAGAGTCTCCAAGATCAGATTCTCCTAGATTGTTTTCATTTTCTCTTCATATAAATGAAGAAAAATTTGGTGGTACTTCTACTCACGATCTATTTGAGTAAAAAAAGCAAAAGGAAAAAAGAAAACTCATGAAGAAAATACAATAGTGATTGAAGCTATCAGAGAAGAAAATCGACATCTCGTTGAAAGGCTGACAAAGGAAAACGATGATAGACAACAAAATTATCAAATCCAAATACTCCAAGCTCAAACTGAAGTAAAAAAAAAAAGTGACTGTGGCAGAAATTCGAGAGGAGAATAGAGTTTTACTATAAAAAATTGAGTAACATACCAGATCCAAATTTACGTGAGTTTATTCGAACAAATAAGAATCATGCAAAAATGAGCTCAACAGCTAGCCAAACAATCTTAAAGTACTTCAAGTCCGTTTGGTCGATATTTTAATGATTTTGGAGGATTTGGAAATGATCTACCAGATTATTAAATTATTTTCTATCATTTCATGTTGTATTTTACTTTTCAATGTTTATGTTATCGTAATAATAAATATCGTCTTCTTCTTTTCACATTTGTAACTTTTTAAAAGTAATGAGTAATTTTATTTGACATATTCATTAATTACTTTTTATTAATCGATTATAATTTGTTATATTAATAAAAATACTAATTAAATGAAATGAAAAGAAACATAAATAAAATTAAACCATAAAATAATAAAAGAGTATAAAAAATGATATATGGAAAAACAAATTTGCCTAGTATAATATGAAGGACAAAATTGAAAGGAAAAAACTATAAAATTGACACCAAATGAATACTGTTGCGCCAATCCAAAATGGAGTAGTGATATAGAGTCCCATTGGAGTTGCTCTAAGAACCAAACGAATACTTCAATTTTCGGTTGTTTAGGATATTTGAACTGAGCCTTCTTCTTCGGTATCGGTTTGGTGTTTGACGGCAATATCCGGCAGTGACAACAATGGCAGTTGACGCGGGTGGTTGACGGAGATATGGGTGGTAGCCTCGGTGGTAATTGACGGAGATTTAGACTGCAGAGGCGGAAGCGGTCGTCCATGTTAAAAGAGGAAATAGGGTTGGAGTTCTCAGAAAAGAAAACGGATTCAAAATTAAAATTCAGATGAATGATGCTGCCGCTAAAGTAATGAAGTACTAAAAAATTGGTCAACTCATATTAACTACAAACGTTATTAATCAAGATTAATACAATTTTATTAATTTGTAAAATATTAATAAATTAATATTACCTAAAAATGGCTTTATTAACTGAAGTAATATAAATTAATGAATTATTAAAATATTAAAAAATTAATATAGATTAATGAATTATTAAAATATTAACTGAAGTAATATAAATTAATGAATTATTAAAATATTAACTGAAGCAATATAAATAATTGATTACTTTACATAAATAATTGATTACTTTACAGTAAAACCAAGTAGGAAACTTATTTCTATGCAATCGGTTAATAATTGTGCAACTGTGTAGGTGCAGCTCCTGCTTGTGTTCACTGTCAAAACAAAAATATGTATGCCTTAATATGTACGTTACAAAAAGGATTAACTAATAAAATCACATATAAATGCATACGTACTCCACGTAGGCTTCAATTTCATGAGAGTTGTTGAGGATGTAAAACTCTACTTGATTCCGAACATCAGTTAGAAGCACTGTTGAAACTCTTTTTCCCATTGGACGACATTGTGATTCAAAAATGAAGAGCTGCCTTTTCAGAACACTTACATCGTCATTCCTGTCTGCACAATTGAATCTTGTCTCTACGTCATCAAAATAGCGTGAACAAAATGTCACAGCTTCGTCAACAATGTAACCTTCAGCTATAGAAGCCTCGAGTTTTTCTTGATTTCTGACATAGTCCTTAAGCTTCTTAATGTATCTCTTAAAAGGTTACATCCACCTCATATAAATTGGTCCACCAAGTATTGCTTCTTCAGGCAAATGCATCACAAGGTAAATAATGATATCAAAAAATGCTAGGGAAAATATTCGATCAAGCTTGCATAGGATAATTACTAAATGCTTATGAGCATTTACCATGTCGCTGACCTTTAATGACCTCACACACAACTGTTTGAAAAAAGTACACAGTTTAATTATTGTGGATGATTGTCTTCTTCAAATATGCTCGACAACCGACAGGCAACAACCATTGCATGATAATGTGGCAATCATGTGACTTCAAACCTTGGAGCCGGTTATTGCTAAGAGTTACGTTACTTCTCAAATTCAATGCAAAACCATCTGGAAATTTAACCAATCTGATGAAATTGAAAAACTTTCAATGGTCAGCAGTAGAATTCATTAACTTTGTCCCATGTTGACACAAGTGCAACTCCTTTTTGATACCTAAGTACATCAAATCGCGCCTCGCATTGATTATGTCCTTCAATTTGTGAGGATCATCAAATATTGTGTCCAGCAAGTTGTCACATACATTTTTCTCCACATGCATGAAGTCAATATTATGCTTCAATTCAATAGTCGACCAGTACGGTAACTCGTAGAATGTGCTCTTCTTTCTCCAATTTAGTTCATTTTCACTTCTCTTCTTTTTAACATCCCGGTATCTATGGTGCTTTCATGGAGTAGTGCTTCTGACACGGCTCAACTGTTTCAATATGTCTGCACTAGTCAATGGGCGTGGAGGCTGTCTTCTCCCTGCTAATCCATTAAATTCAGTGTTAATATGCCAAGCATGACGAGTCGGCAAGAAACATCGATGACCAACATAAGCTGCCTTACCAATTACCTGCGTTGATGGTGTCTGATCGTTACAAGTTGGACATCCACTATAACTCTGACCGCTCCACCCAGATAGACCACACTATTATTAATTCCTGCGTCACACTATCAAAACCACTATCCCACAGTTCCTTGAACTCATCAACTAATAGTCGTAAAAATACACCCATGTCCTTGCCTGGTGATTTGGGACTGGGTATCAAAAGAGTTAGCATAAGTAATTTGCTTTCATTCACATCCAAGGTGGTAGGTTGTAAGTTATCAAAACCACTGGCCACATGCTATAAGATAGACTCATGTTGCCAAAAAGATTAAGTCCGTTAGCAGCCAAACCCAGTTGGACATTCTGTATTTCACAAGTAAATTCAGGGTGATTTTTATCGAATTCCCGCCACGTCGTGCATATGCGGGATGATTCATCTTATTATTTTTTTACTTACATGTACTTTGCCACCTCTTGAGTTTTGCAGTATCCCTTGTGGCGAACAAAAGTTTTTAATCTAGTGGCCAATCGAAAATACTGCAACACTTTGTGCGACACACTCTTTCTAGAATATTTCCCTGCTACCCATTTCCTCTAAACAGACTACACAATTTTTTTTGGAAGTGTGTTCTTTCTAGAACAGTGCACAATCATTCTTGCAAACATGAATAGATTTGTACCCCAGACCCAACTTCATCATCAGCTTTTTAGCTTCATAATGATAGTCGACAAGATTGATTTTTGAGAACACTAATTCTGAGTGCAGGGCCTCAAACTATTCGTCATAATGGTCATCATTACCAGTTGGGTCATCCCCCTCTATATCATTCAGAATATTCATCATCTCATCCCCCTTTATTATGTGCATGCTCATTCTGATTCTCTCCATAATGAATCCATTTATCATAAGTCTTCAAGAAACCGAAATAAAATATGTAAACCTCGACATCATCCTCTAATTGCATTGTCCTATTCAAATATCTTTTACACAGACAAAGAATAAACCCCCGATCATTTGCAAGTGGCCTCACATTTTTATAAAGGCTTGCAAACCATTCCAAAACTTCATAGACTTACCGCGGTTTCTAATCTTGGTCCAACTCTTATCAATTTTCATTTCTATTGCACTGCAAGAACACAAAAAATATTAATTGAATTATATATAAGTGACGTGAGAGTGTCCTACCTCCGCCTTATCACTCCAATAATAATAAATAGGTAAGGGTCCTAAACCATTCGTCATTGATTTGTGAATTATGAATGTGTTACCTCATTCCTGTTATCGCCTTTTTTTCACGAGTAAATTTTGGCAGCATCTCCACATATTCTCCTAAGTGTTCAATCTATATTAAATATAGTCCACACCCAGAGAATAAAATAGGACACATTGCCGAAATCTACACACGAAAATATAAGCAACAACATGAACAAATATTGATAACACATTCGTATAATTCACAAATTAATGACAAATTGTCCAAAAAATGGACAATTCAAATATTATTTTGTAAATCGCAAACAATCCAACATGAGGACGTGTGTAGTTTACAAACTAATCTTCGAACGATTTATTAAAGTGCAATAAAGTGTATAGAATAACAATTTTCACATAAAGTAAGGGACCATAACAGAAATATAAAGATAAAAGTTACACACTAAAATACTAAATTCCGTCTCAAATCTGGCAACCAAGAGCAACTAGTTAGGAGACCAAATAGAGGAGTAAAAAATGGAATGATAAGAGAACTGTGACAAGAGAACTGCTGTAAATGTAGTCCTTGTCATTAGCGACGACAAAATGTCGTCGCTATTACACACCAATGTCGCCTCAAAAACACATATTTGGTGCCAAACTATCCCGCCAATTGTCTTGGTCATCAATAGCAGTGTCCATGTCGTCGCTATTGCAATCTTCATTAGGCACCAATATATACCATCAAATTCCAGTTCTATTGCCACGACAGAATCTATATTGAGACGACATATTGTCGTCACTAAAGGGTGTGTCCTTTCTAAAGCGACGACATTTCACAGTCGCCTCAATTGGTCTGATTCTATAGCGACAACTTTATTGTTGCCTCCATTGTCCATACGTAACAATGAAGACTACATTGTCACAGCTATATGTGATTTGTCATGTAGTGTACCCTAAATTACACTATACTGGTTTTGGGTGATTTTTACCACACCCAAAAATTAGTGCCCAAAAAAATAAACAAGTACTGATTTTCCAAACATTTCAAACGATGCCACCCAAGAACGATCAAAACCAAAAAAATAAAAATAAAAAACTCTCAAACAAGCCCTTACCCAACTTGTCCTCACTAAAGGGTGTGTCCTTTCTAAAGCGACAACATTTCACTGTCTCCTCAATTGGTCTGATTCTATAGCAGCGACTTTATTGTTGCCTCCATTGTCCATACGTAATAACGAAGACTACATTGTCACAGCTATATGTGCTTTGTCTTGTAGTGTACCCTAAATTACCTTATACTGGTTTTGGGTAGTTTTTACCACAACCAAAAATTAGTGCCCAAAAAAATAAACAAGTACTGATTTTCCAAACCTTTCAAATGATGCCACCCAAGAACAATCAAAACCAAAAAAATAAAAATAAAAAACTCTCAAACAAGCCCTTACCCAACATTTCTTAAGAGAAATGGGCACGGGAGAATGAATTATTAAATATGGCCACGTAATTATCGAATTCAATTAATAAGTAATTGACAGTCTGAAAATACTAAGGTCAGCTTTTCTTTTCGTTGCCATCTTCCATATCTTATATATAGGATATATATACGTATGTAAATTAAATTTGAATGAAATTTATTATTTCGTACCAATATTCTAGAAGAATGTAGTATTATCACTCTTGGAGAAGTACAAATGTATAATCAATGTTCTGGAAATGATACTATAATATTGCTCCTAGACAACTAAAAGTTCACAAATGAATATTATGTTGTTGTTCGTGAAGAAAGAAAAATTTGATACTTACTAATATTCTAGATCAATTTTGTAATGTTCTAGAAGAACCACAACTTTATATATATCAAATTGGTAAGAATATAATATGCATATTCTAAAAGAAGCAGAAATTTATACACATCAATTTTCTAGATGAATATGGCGTCGATATTCTTGAAGAAACACAACCACATATATAAATATTCAATGATAAAATTGCGTTTTTACTCATGAAGAAGTACAACTTTATAAAAACCAAATTTAGAAATATAGTGTTACATTCTCGAAAAGCAGGGCTCATATATAATACAATAAACAAATATTACATAGTTGCTGCTTGAAAAAACACAATTTTATATATTAATAATTATATAAATATTATTACTCTTCAAAAGCATAAATTATTATATAATAGCATTCTTGAAGAATATTGTGTTGTTACACATGAAGAGTACAACTTTATACAAATTAATAGCTTAGAAGAATATCATGTGAAGAACAACTTTATATATATCAGTATTTTTGAAAAATATACGTTGATGCTCTTGAAGAAGTATCACTTCATGTATGATAATATTTTAATATCTCAGAAGATATTGTACTATTTTCCAAGAATAACAACTTTATACACATCATTATTTCAGGAAAAAAATTTAAGATGAATTGTTGAGATGTCTGTTTAGCATATAGTGCAATTATACATACAATTCTTTAAAAAATGTATTTTTTTAATTAACATTAGCAGAAAATAATGTTAATACGATGTCAGGTGCATCAAATATTATTGAAGGTGAGCTAATATTATCTTTTCAAATAATATAAAGCTACTTATTGATGATGCACTTTATTCCAGCAAATTCAGAAGAAATTTTCTTTGTTTTAAAGATATTTGTTACAATAGATATCACATTAAGACAATGCAAAAAAATAATATTGAATATCTTTGCATAATTTCTTTTGTGTCTGGCTAGAAACAGATAAAATAAAAACTCCCATCACTCTCTTCTGGCATATATTATACAATCATAAAAATAATTGAATCAAACACTATCACGAACCCAAAGTTCATTCACTCAAAAAGTTTTATACTTTGACGTGATAGACTTGGACACCCTGTAGCAACAATGATGCGCCTAATCATTACCTGATAATTATCTACGTGTTGCTTGTTTTTATGGTATTAATTGATGTCTCTAACTGAAGATATCATATTTGCATACTTTCATTTATGGATGTAACTTTTGTTAGACTACTTGCTCAAATCATAAAATTATGATCTCAATTTCCCTAATTACTTAATTAGAAAATTTGACTCGATAATGCTAGTGAATTTAGATTCCCAAGCATTCAATGAATATTGTGCGTTAATTGGAATTTTCATTGAACATTCAGTTGCTCACGTCTATACACAATGGTTTAGCGGAGTCATTTATCAAACATCTACAATTCATTGCTAGGCCATTACTCGTGAAAATAAAACTCTCAACTTATGTTTGGAGTCATGCTATATTATATGTTGCATTATTGGTTCGTATAAGACCAACTATTTACATTATTATTCACCTTTACAACTTACAATTGGTGAAGAACCTAATATTTCTCACTTGCGAGTTTTCAATTGTACTCTCCAAGTCCCAATTTCACCCCCACAATGTATCAAAATGGGTCCCCAACGAAAACAAGAAATTTATGTTGGTTTCAATTCTTCTTCCATTATTACGTATCTTGGACCTTTAACAAGGACTTACTTCCTCCACGTTTTGTAGATTGTCATTTTGATTAAATGACTTTCCCAAGCTTAGGAAGCGCAAAGCTACATCTTAAAAAACAACGTAAAATTTCGTGGAATGAAACAAAATTATCTCACTTTGATCCATGAAGTAAAGAAAGTGACAAAGTCATATGTACCAGCAGAAAATACTATAGCAAAACTTGATGTCCATATTAGATAATTTGCTATAGTAAATGAATCTAAAATACATCAGAAGCATGGCCAACCAGTTGGTGCTAAAGATTCTGTACTTCAAAAGAGAATGGTACAAGAGAATAACCAACCAAAAACTTCAGAAAAAATTATTTTAGAGAATATCGTAAAAAAGATTGATCGAAGATAAAGTGATTCGTGCAGAACCACAAATGTTCGAAAACATTGAGATTTCAATAAATTATTTGTTATCTAATAGAATTATGATAACGAAATAATATTTATCAGAGATAATATCTTCGCCTTTAACATAGGTCTTGACATTATGCAAAATAATGACGGTCATGAACTACAGTCTGTAAAGACTATCAACAAAGAAATAATTGCCTAAATTGAAAAGAGTTATTCAGGCGGAGTTGACATCTTTAGAGCAATGCAGAGTGTTTGCACTTATAGTTTGAACCCTTGAAAATGTAATTCATGTAGGATGCAAATTGGTCTTTGTAAAGAAGATAAATGATAATAGTGAAATTACAAGATACAAAGTCCGATTTGTAGCTAAGATTTCCTCACAAAGACTTGAGATCGATTATGAACAAGTATATTTTCCCGTGATGGATGCCATTACCTTTAGATTTTTAATTAGTATAGCAATCTCAGAAAGACTTGACATACGCATTATGGATGTAGTAATTGTTTATCTGTATGGTTCACTTGATAGTG
Organism: Forsythia viridissima; assembly: GCA_030279155.1. Taxonomy (NCBI): domain Eukaryota; kingdom Viridiplantae; phylum Streptophyta; class Magnoliopsida; order Lamiales; family Oleaceae; genus Forsythia; species Forsythia viridissima. The sequence continues at coordinate 25,943,722 of CM059036.1, forward strand.
ACATATACATGAAAATACTTGAATGATTTAAAGTGTCAGAAGTAAATAATTCATTCTCCAAACTATGTTCTCAATCAAATTACAAGTATCATTATAAAGATTAAAGCAATCCAGACGCATGTGGTATAATTGTCTTAGTGAATATTTGTTGACAAAAGTTATAAGAATGACGATATTCGTCCATCTGTTTACATAAAGAAATCAAATATTGGGTTTACAATTGTCACAGTTTATGCTGGTGAATAAAACTAATACGAGCCATAGACCTGCTAGCAAGGACTCGTTACGTATTCAGATAGGGTCAATAATGAGTTCAAGAACTAAGAAGATCAAAGACGCCAAACAAGGTCTTGTTCAAGCTACGTGGGCTCAAACCAAGATCTAATGTGTGACACCAACCTTCAAAATGAATATGACAAATGCGGAGCTAACTTTGGTACAAATGAGTCAAACTAAGGACCATATTAAAGACATATCGAAGGCTAATGGAAGATTGGAGGACCAAAATAATCATGAATCAAAGTTATGAGACCAAAATGGTGAGGGACTGGAAATTGGCCTGATTGATCATCCAGGCCAAACATGGGACGATCACCCAAGCCATGTTTCAAAAGGCATAGAGTAATTTCCTTGCCTTGGAGATCACCCAGAATTACACTGGGCGATCGCCCAGGCTTATTTCGAGCAAATCCAGAATTTTTTTTATTTTTGTTTCGTTTTTCAATTAGGACTCTAATTTTGTTCATTTTTTAATTATTTCTGAATTAGATTAGGATTTTATTACTTTTACTATATAAACACTTCTGATTGTAGACAATTATTAACTTTGATTAATTGAGAAATTCAAATTAAGTGGCATCCATTTATTTCTTCTAAGTTCTTAATTGAACTAACCAAAACTTATCAAAAACTTCGCAGATCTTTGTGGCATTCAAACTTGGTTATTTGATTCAAGTAATCATCAGATCAAGTCTTGCAGTTTGATTTTACCGTTCTTGGGGTTCATATCATTCTTGGTTGTGGCTTCCGATATTCAATTCTTCTCAGGTTAGCATTAGTTAGTATTAGAGCTTTGACTCTAAAATCAGGTTCATATTTTTTTTGGAATAATAAAAAATTAGGAATTAAAAATAATAAAAAATAAAAATTTGCCTCACATGTTTGCACTCGTGTTTAATTCCATATGACTTTTTCTCGATAATAATATCATCATTCTTGCGTTTTACCTCTCATTGTGTTTCTTGCCAAGTTATCTAAAGAACTAACTAAACTCAATCAAGAATTCGGTCTCCGCAACGTTCAAGGACAAGAAATAAGAAGGACAACGAGAATGACTAAAGAAGAAAAGCACAACAAGAATAAGATATAAGCACCGGATGACAATATGACACAAGAATCTCAAAAGAATGTGTTTCTTGACTTTTCTTGAAATTTCTTGAAATTTCATTTTTTTTTATCCAACAAAAGAAACTTATAAAAAAAATTAACACAGGACAAGAACTAGAAAAGAATTAGTTTTGATGCCTTAATAGATCTTGCCAAAACAATTCTTGAATGTTTTCGGTGCAAGAGAAATTTTTTTTTGAATGATTCTACGATGTGATTAATCTAAACAAGAAAATAAAAAGACTCTATGGAAGATGATGAATAACGAAAGATAATTTTTTTTTACATTGATACCCTATCACTTGTTTGCACTCATATTTCACTCTATATGGCTTTTTTCCGATAATAATCTCACCACTCTTGCCTTTTACCTCTCTTTGTGTTTTTTGCCAAGTTATCTAAAGAACTACTAAACTCAATAAAAAATTCGGTCTCCACAATGTTCAAGAATAAAAAATAAGAAGGACAACAAGAATGACTAAAGAAGAAAAGTACAACAAGAATAAGATATAAGCACCGGATGATAATATGACACAAGAATCTCAAAAGAATGTGTTGCTTGACTTTTCTTGAAATATCGTTTTTTTTATCCAACGCAAGAAACTTATAAAAAAAATTAACACATGACAAGAACTTGAAAAGAATTAGTTTTGATGCCTTAATAGATATAGCCCAAACAATTCTTGAATGTTTTCGGTGCAAGAGAAATATTATATATTTTTTTTTTAATGATTCTACGATGGGATGAATCTAAACAAGAAAATAAAAAGACAATATGGAAGATGATGAATGACAAAAGAGAATTTGTTTTTTTGATATGATTCAAGATGAATTTGATGAAATAAAAATAATAATAAACGACAGAACCTGGTGATTGGGTATGGGTGCATGTGAAGACGGATGGTGCTCTTTCTCCCTTTGATGCAGGTGATGATTCGAGGTCGAATCCTTTTGAGGAAGGAGGTGATTATGCGAGCCATGGACCTGCAGCAAGGACTCGTTACGTATTCAGATAGGGTCAATAACGAGATCAAGAGCCAAGAAGATCGAAGACACCAAACAAGGTCATGTTCAAGCTACGTGGGCTGAAACCAACATCCAACGTGCGACACCAACCTTCAAAATGAATTTGACAAATGAGGAGCCAACTTTGGTACAAATGAGTCAAACTAAGGACCATATTGAAGACATATCAGAGGCTAATGAAAGGTTGGAGGACCAAAATAAGTATGAATCAAAGTTAGGAGACCAAAATGGCAAGAGTCTAGAAATTGGCATGGGCGATCGCCTAGGCCAAACATGGTGCGATCGCCCAAGCCATGTTTCAAAAGGTAGAGAGTAATTTTCTCGCCTGGGCAATCACCTGGAATTACACTGGGTAATCGCCCGGGTTTATTTCGGGCAAATCTAGAATTTTGTCAGTTTTTGTTTCTTTTTTCAATTAGAACTCTAATTTTGTTCAGTTTTTAATTATTTCCGAATTAGATTAGGATTTTATTACTTTTACTATATAAACACTTATAATTGCAGACAATTATTAACTTTGATTAATTGAGAGATTCAGATTAAGTGAGATCTACTTATTTCTTCTATGTTCTTAATTGAACTAACCAAAACTTATCAAAGACTTCGCAGATCTTTTTGGCGTTCAAACTTGGTTTTTTTATTCAAGTAATCATCGGGTCAAGTCTTGCGACTTGATTTTAGCTTTCTTGGGGTTCATATCATTATCGGTTGTGGGTTCCGAGATTCAATTCTTCGCGGGTTCGCATAAAAAACTTTGTAGAAACATCTGAAAAACTCAACAAAACTGCAAATTATTTGAAAAATAAATTTGAGATGAAAGATTTTGAGAAAACCAAATTGTCTTGGCTTGTAGATTGAACATTTCTGAGAAGAATTATTTGTTCATCAATTTTCTTATACAGTTTAAGTATTAAAACATCTTTATATGGATAAAGTACAATCACTGGTATTGCCTATGGTCGTTCAATCACTTGATGTGGAAAAATATCCAGTTCGGCCATTTGAAAATGGGAAAAAGATTCTTGGTCTTGAAGTACCATATATAAGTGCAATTAGAGCATTAACTTACCTTGAAAATTGCACTCGATCGGACATTTTTTTTTTGTAAATCTCTTTGCAAGATATAGTTCTACACCAACTCAAAGACATTGGACTTGTGCATTTTTCGTTACCTAATAGGTACTATTAACATGTGATTGTTTTATTCAAAAAAAAAAATAGGATATTCTTTAGTGAGATATGTAGATGCCGGTTATCTCTTCGATCCATATAAAGCTATATCATAAATAGGATATGTGTTTACACCTGGAGGAGCAACTATATCGTTGATATATGTGAAACAAAATTTGACAGCAACATATTCAAATCATTCTAAAATGATTGCAATTTACAAAGCAAGTCGAGATTGTGTATGGTTGAAGAGTATGACTCATCATATCCAAGTATCATGAGGATTAACTTCAACAAAAGATAGTTCAACAACATTGTACGAAAATAATGAAGAATATATTGCACAACTCAAGGGCAAAGCCAGTAAATTATGTTTGAGTGGGCTAATATATAAAAAAAATTATGTACTTTTTTCGTCCACATTTAGAAGTGGTTGGAGCCTGGGAGCTATCCTCTAGCTCTACTCTTGCCCCACACACACACCCATGTTTCATAGTTTTTGGTTGATGCGTAAAAGAAAGGCGAAAGCAATCAAGTTCACTCATGCCTACGTGCAAGTAAACTAGTTCTTATTCTTCGTAATGTACATATGATAATTAATTTGAAATATTGATGGTACACTAACTTTTTCTACCAACGTTGTGTTACTCATACGAATCAGAACCTCTTTAGATCTGTTGACGTCGGAATCTGTACTGTCCACACATCAACAGATCTCCAGTCAATCATCTGCCAACCTGTATGTTACCTGCACACTAGGACGACCGTTAGGCACCAAGATCACCGGAGAAAAAGGGGCCGGCGATCGTTGGTACTCCGACGATCAAGTCAACTGTCAGTATATAGGACAATATATAGGAGGAATAGTAATTGGGTGTAGGAGAGACAAGCAAACATAGATTTGAGCAGAGTTTGGAGGTGAAAATGATACTTAAAAAAGAACGTACCTTAGAGCAACCGGAGATATTGTATTTATAGCCTCAGAGTCCTAATTGATCTAGAAAAATAATCAATTAGATATCTTATTGGATCCTCCTTCTTTATGAGATAAGGGGCAATTGGTTGTCAATGCAATCTCTAAGATTTTAGCCCTTATTTGAGTTGATCATATTGACTAATCTTTAGGAGATCGGGATTTGGTTTCCTTGTGAGAATCCTTATGGCAATCAAACACGATCTTTCTTTAACTACTTCTTTAGTTATCCCAAAACATCAGACTACGAAAAAACGAAGACCAGCGAAGCACTCCAGATTGGCCGGGGGTGTCGAGACCCTTCGTGGACTTCGCTTTACTTAACTCGAGGGTGCTAACATGTTGCAGGGCTTTAAGCGTATCCGCGAGGCCCTCGTTAGATATTTGAGGCATTTACAAATCTGGAAGGCCCTCGTTGGATTTGTGAGGCCTTAACAAGGCCTAACTTGGGCCTATACAGGGTTTAGCTGGACTTTTGCTGATGTGGAGGCCTTAACGAAATCTAGTGGTAACAAGATCTATGTAAATCATGTCACAACCGCCTAAGTTATCATTCTCTTAATTTACTCTCAATAGGCGCTATCTCTAATTTTTATTTCTTATCAATACTATTAACTAGACAGTTAACATTATGAAAGCATTCTCAAAACACAATAAATTAGTTGACCCAAAATTAAAGCCAATAATATAAAAAATCCACAACAAAATGAATCAATCCTTTTTAGTCTTAAATTTAATCTTACACTCAAAAAGAAATAATTAATCCATGATGAATCCAATATTGAGAAAATAAAAAATTACAAAAAAAAAATTATAAAAAGTCAATCATCAAGTAAAAAGTAGAAATCATCTTAGCTCGTGAAGCATAACTTTCCTAGTTGCAAGAAATTGTTTAGGGCTCTTCCAATTAACTTCTCCAATTTTATCCAAATTTTACGATATTTGTATTATGCTCTATACCTCCAAAATTAACCTAAAATTAATGGTTGAATGAAATGGAAATTTGGGCTTGTCTCAAGTTCATTTTCCCTATAAATCCATGCAAATGCTTGCAAGTTCTTAAATTGACCATTGAATGTGACATAGAATTTGTGTTATCTGTGGGAAAATACAAGAATCACAATTCAAAAATTTGATTAGGTTTCAAAAAAAAGACAAAATAAACAGTGTAATTTGTGTGGAGAAATAAGATTTTTCCGGGGGTTTAGGAGGGTGAGGTTATAAGATGCAGGAAAATAAGAGAATAGGGAGATGAGTTTGGATTGTTTGAAATTTTAATTTCAATTGCGTGTAAGTGGGAAGGGGTAATGTGCAGATTACTAATAGTTTAAATTTGGCTTAAAGGAGAATGATTGAGCAAAAAAATGAAATAATGAAATAATGTTGGTAATTGGACTAGGTCTGGACTAAAGGAAATTGGGCTCAGACCTGACTAATATTTTGTTTTGGGCTAAATTAAAAGATAATTTTTTGGGTAAATTCAAGGGTGGTCAATGTTTTAGCACTTATAGACTCTAAAGTCATATGATCAAAACTTAATTCAATTAATGTCACATTTTAGACCTAAAAGACCAACATACCCTCAATTGTAAAAAATCGCTAATTGCGATACTATTTTGTCGTGATTAAAATCTATTTTAAACTAAAGAGACAACTTCAAACAGGTAAAATCCATCGTACGCAGTGGCAAAGCAACTGGTCTTGACTGTCTCGTCAAGACCATTCTGAAAACATATTATAAAAAATTCTTAGCACGTATACGAATTCTATGTCCATTTCTATTGTGATATTGCTTTCTGTTATACTGTTTTGTATAATACATTATCAAACAACACACATGACTAATTAATAACACAAAGAAATAATCTAATGGTCAACTTAATACAATATCAAGCTGCTATTCTATAATACAGTATCAAGCTATTTTCTATAATACAATATCAAGCGGCAAATCATGGTCACAACTAATATAATGATATTATATTCTATGATACTGTTTTGTTATGATATTGTTTTCTATAATATAGTATCATCCCTATAGAAATTCATCAAACATATCATCTATATAAACACTCCAGCACTGAGACAACTCTAGTTCAATATTTGATCTACAGATTATTGCACTTAACTGTGAAACAAGATTGGCCATCACCCAATCTTCTTGTCCTAAGAAGCAAATGCACAACAATCCTACAAAGAAATTCAAGTGCTGCACTTGAGCCAACAAGTGAAACAGCGTGCAAATAAGCATAACAATGGATTCTTCCTTAGAATTGATATCCCTTGAACACATAGCCAACTCAATCTTAGCAAAACAACAAAAGAACCCCTAAAACCCCAACTGGAAATTGATCCAAAATTTTCACTAAAAACTGCCTAAAACCAATCTCAAAACCAGTTTAGCTACACCAAGAAGTCCCACACACCGTCCACTCCTCCCACCAAATTTGTACAACCCGGCTAGCCCTCCAGCATTATGGCAGCACGGCGTTGCACCGAACCAGCACCCGATTAAGTTCATTATCCCAAACACGGACGTTGCTAAAACATCCTTTTCTAAGAAAATATCCGTTGACAATTTACATACAGCAATGACTGAATTTAGGATTAATAAAGGAAGTTGTAGAATAGTTTCTTTCACAAATCTTTTATTCCATGAATGCTTAGATATCTTCACAATTTCAAGAGCAGATGGCCCAGATTTTACTATATGGAATTAAAAAGTGACACTGTGCTGTAGAAGCACTCGCTGGAGGTGGAGAAGGTTGTCAACGGAGGTGGATGAGGTTTTTGGAAGTAGAAGAATGTGCCGATGGAAAATGTGGTTAACAAAGGTGATTTTGGAATTAATTCAAAATATTTCTGTAAAGTATGACTTAATCACAATTTTAAAAAAAAAAATTGACTTAATTTGAAACAAGTCACACGCAGGTGACTTATTGACAATTTTTCCTAATTTTTTTTTTTATTATTATACAAGGGAGCCGGGCTTGGGCAGCTCTAGGCTACATCCAAGGGCTGCCCCCCTCCATCTGCCTTTAGCACAATTTAAGGAATGCTATATCAGATGGGATATGACAAAACATATTTTTCAAAATTATTTTATACACAAGAGTTTCAAAAGAATGGTGACATCGATATTCAACAAATTCGTTCGAATGATAATATGACTTATTTATTCACAAAATCATGTATACATTCAATAAATTGGTATATGGACATCGATTCAAAGATGTTTAGTGATTGACATCAATATGAGTAGTTGTACTCTTTTTCATTTGTTTAGGTTTTGTCCTATTGGACTTTTCTGACAATGTTTTAATGAGGCTATATATTAGTATTCCAAAATTTTAATAATTAGATTTACTCTTTTTCCTTTCTTTTGATATTTTTGTCCCACTGGAATTTTCTTATACAAAATGTTTAACGAGACAATTATTGTGTAAATAGTAATCAAAATGGGGGTGTTGCAAAATAATAGACAATACTTGATGACTATTGAGTCTTATAGAGATAAGTAATGCTATTTATAGTCACTCGCTAGCGGTAGTCATCCTACGTGACATTACTCAATTGGATAGATTATTCATAAATAATGGCTATAAATACATTATTCAATTGGAGTAAATAATTAATCCAGTTAAGTAATATCATGTAGGATGACTACCGGTAGTGAACGACTATAAATAATATTGTTTTATTGAGATACATAGAAAATAGTTGTATCTTGATTAGTTTGTAACTATCATTGGAATCCTATATATATATAGAGTCAATCATAATAATTAAAAAAAAAAAAAAAACACTTGATCTTATAATCCTCTTCTATTTTTATTCTCTTTTATTATTTTTTTTTTATTTTTTTATATCATAGTTTGTAGCATAATGTGTTATGCTCATGTTGCGCACATTTTGTCGCCTATTTACACTGCCGCTGCCGCCACTATCGATGTCAAGACCACAATTACCATCGCAATCGCCACCAACACCATTGTCGCTGCTACCACCACAACCACTTGTAACAAACCGCGTTACACTTATAATACGTAGTGTTACTTATAATACATAGTGTTACGCCGCTGTCGCTACCACTATGGACGTCATTACACAAAATGTAACACTTGTTACAATATGTATTACACCGCAAACGCCACCGCCACCGCCACCGCCACCGCCACCGCCACCGCCCACACAAATAGCATCATCACCCCATTTCACCACCATGAAAAACCAACATATCCACCACAACTCAAACTTCTTTTTTTTTCTTTTCTTTTTTCTTTTTTTAAGAAATTACTAGAAATACAATACCAAAAAAATGTAAAAAATTGAAAGACAACGTTGGATAAGTTCTCACTACCTGACGTTCACCACCATAAAAAATCATAGGCCATACGATCACCAAATCATTGAGATTTAGATCTCGCCACTACCACATGATTATGTTGTCTCGAACAAAAACCAAAACTCATGAAAGAAATTATAAAAATCAAATAGAAACACTTCCTTCGATGACAGAGAGATAGTAAATGCGTAGAAACCACAATATGATCAACGGCATTGCAGGAGAAGGTGGTTGTAGTCAACGGTGGAGATCTCACCACAATCTCACCGCAGTGGATGTTGGAGGTAGTGGTGGTGGTTGACGGTGGTGGTGGTGGTGGTGGCGGTGACGGTTCTAGAGTTTAGGTGGTTGTGGTGCTCGTAAGGAAGGAGAAGGATATATGGAAGGGTTTCAATTGAATTGCAAAGTATTTTGAAAAATGTATAATAATATATAAATTTGAATGCACGGTAATTTAGAAATAAGACAAAATATTAACTGGAGAATTTTCTCGAGGAATTAAATGAACTTCAACAGCCCTGATTACAATTTAATTCATTCACTCCAATCCTATAAAAAAAAAAAGGATGCCCTTTAATCACAACAGTCCTGGTCCTACCCGTGTAGACCTCAGCAAGAAAATAAAAATTTGGCCATATATTTAATTAATTACAGGAGACAATCGTTTCTCATGACAACAAATACTTTGCACTTCATCCCGAAGGCCATGCCGTATAATGCGAACCAAGAAACAGGTTAAACAGAGATTTTGATCTTCAGCTGATAATTGAGCTTGTGTTACTTCATCAAGAACTGAGAAATCAGTTATCCTTGGAATTTCTCAAATAGCTTGAAGACAATCTAGTTTGTGACTGGAAGAAATCAAATGGTGTCCCTGGACCAATAGACCGTCTCGTGGCACTTGGAGAATCTGACAGCAAAGGTTCATACACAGGATTCCGGTTCTTGGGCTGTGATATTGATAAGGGGGACAGATCTTTTTCTAAAGATCTCGACTGCGACTCTATGTTTCCCAGTGACAGAATTGGCCCTCCCAAACGCTCAGCCTGCTGAAGTATGTTGATTTTACTCGATCTGTATGTATATCGGAAGTACTTCAGAGCAAGCACTGGACCCATCCCTGCCATTGTAATAAGCTGAAATGGCATACAATTGGTTATTTAGTTGGGTCATTATCATCATTTTGATAATAAGTGCCGAAGTTATTAATAATGGAGGGTAAAAAGAATTTAAAAATAAGACTCACCATAATTGTAGTCCAGTACAATGGCTGTCGACATAATCGGAACATAATTGTGTACATCCCTGTTGACGGAATGGCACTAACAATCAAGTTGATGACATAAAACGCTAGCAGATTCCCCCATACTGCAAGATGTTGCAATATTGTGAAAGAACTGTAAACACCAAAAAGAAGCACGTCAAAACAAACTAATTTTAAAATGTCACAAATCAGAACAGAACTGGACAAATGAAAACAGAAACTTGATTGTAGAACCTAACTCAACTGGATTTCATTTTGAATAAAGTCAAAACCGCATCAATAGATTGTTGCATGAATGATGTTAAATGGTCCAATCGCGATGGTTTCTCTTTCCAGAAGTCGTAACTTAGAATCTTGGACTTCTAGCTCTGGTTACATTTTTTTTCCCCTAAAGTTTTGGATATGTGTAGTGTGCGACGTGAATGAATTTTGTTGAAAACAATATATAAATGATATACACATAGCCTTATCTAACAACTAAAGCTGTTAGATCAAGTGGTTCAACATAGTATCAAAGCAAGCAAAGATCCTGGGTTCAAGTCTCATCGCCACCCATGAATTGTGCACGTGTAAGGTTGTGATGGAGAAAAAAATGATAGTTTGTAAGAATATAGAATCTGATCTTTTCCTACGCATATAAATTTATGAGAACGATAAAGCAAATGCCCATGTTAGCACTTCTTTGTCTAACTTGAGAAGTCAGCACGACAAAAGCAAGAGAAAAAGGAGAAACTTACTTTGTTTCTAATGCAACAACAAATGCCTGCAACCAAATGCATCCAGACAGTGCAACCATCGATACCTCCTCCATCTCACTTTTCTCAAAAGCATATGAATGTATGGTGATGACAAACACAACAATCGCCTGAAGATCATCACAAGATCAGTGTAACGAAATTAAACAACAAACTACTTTACCTAGAAGTAAAAACTTCAATCCTAGTAACAAAAAAATCAATAAAAAATAAACTTCTAAGCACGAGTCACTTTCAGTATCTTCTCAAGTGGTCAAGCCTTTCTCAAGGCACACATTGAACCTACAAAGGTGTTGGATTCACTAAATAAACTAAAACTAACTCACCCCCAAAGTCCTGTGCCCCAACCGAACACTACCACCCCACACTTTTTCCTGATGAACAACAGGGTATGGACTTCTTCATTGTCTACTCTTTTTTGTTTGATGAAGGGAAATCTTTCTCCATTTCATTTTGCATATAACAATATTTTCATATATTCATTTACTAAAAATTTACGTTACTATGTCCTTGTTCAAGTTTTTTTGTGTCTAGAAATTATCATTTCTTAAAACAGACAATTAATTACTCTATTATATGTGTCTCTATCTCCAATACCATAAGATTTTATTCCAATATCAAATATGTTTGGATAAACATATTCCAGAAACATGGATGCAGGAATTTGCTAGTGCTTTTTGCTCTAAGTTCCATAAAAATTATCACTCCTAAAAGAGCAGTGCCACAAATAGTTGGTCCATGAACAAATCACCAGCTCCCCTCTTGCAGGGTCAATGGGAATCTGTTAAAACTCACAAACTAAGTTTAACTAGTCCCAAACTAACTAAATTATTACCCTGTTTTCGTTCTCTCTTTTGCAGGACCGAATCTCATCTCTCAAGTCCATAAATATCTCAATATCGAAACAGGCATTTAGAACAATATTTCCCTTCTAGTTCTCAGCCTACATCCCTTTCTGGCAAACCAAGGTGATGATCCATTACTACTTCAAAGTCCTAGTCATCACCTCATCCGACCTGATTCAAACTATAAGCAAGCAGGCTATAACTACTTTGAATACAAGCATAAATCATGTGTTCTATTGCTGATCTGTGACACAAAATGAGCAAATCACAAACAAACTTTCAAACATATCCATCAAAATGAGCAATCTAAAAGATAGTCAAGAAGTGCAAATCCTTTATGAAATACAAAACCCATCAAACGGATATTGCTTTACTTTTTCTGGACTACTTCAAACATAACAACATCCCTCCAATTATATAGATAAAAACATACAATTCAAAGTTTCTACACTAGGCGTACGACAGTTTATGCATCCTTTTATACCCCACAATGATAAGAGCAGTATTTCAACCCCCTTAGACCAGAAGCTCTCGTTAAGAAAACAGAAAGGAAATCAAAAGCTAAAAGCACTTACATGAAAGAGAGATCGCCCAAACCATCCAGCAAATGTGCTAGGATTAAGAAGCCTGTTTCAAGTGTTGTTCTGATTAAGTAACAAAATAGGAGGGAAATCTTTAACAAAGAGATATTCAAGGAACAGTTGCATATATTCAGTGTGATCCTTGAATAAAAAAGAAATTGAACCCCGTAATTAAGAGAGAGAGCATATGGTCATACCTTCCCGCTTGGCAGTAAAATAATATTTGTGGATGCTGCATTACAGTTTTTTCACTAAGATCTTTGTCAAGAACACTGGCTAAAACAGGGATACTAGTGTAGAAAACATTATAAGCCATCAAGCTGACAGAGTTAAAAAGACTGGTCCCAGAGACACCTGAAATGAAAGAGAAACTAGATGCAGAGTGTTGTTAGCACATGAGTAACAAAGTAAATAGAGGAGTTTGAAATTAAGTAAAGAACCGCTACTCAATGTAAAAACCAGTTCAAGAGGGTTAGCAGGTAATATTGTAATAAAGAAGCTGGATCTTGGGGAACTTACAAGATCTGGATAAAACAAATTAGCAGGGACTTATAGAAGGAATATTGGGAAAGAAATGCTGTGCGGTTATATGAATATCGCCCGTGCACAAGTATCAGTCTTGTCAAAAATCTGAACTCTGCAAGCCAAGATTGGTAGCAGAAATAAAAATATGAAACTTCACGAGATTGCTAATTATTACATAGATGACACTTGCAGAAAAATTCTAAGCCAACACCGGCCAAGAGAACATTAGGATCTCGTACAAATTCAGGAGTTACAAATTAACAAATTAATTAAACCAGAACATTGTTTGAAGATGGCAGGAATCTAGCAGCAAGATGGAGAATGGTTCTTGAGGTAAAAGAGCATGTAACATATTTCGAGCGCAAAAACAATTTGAAAATTATTTTCAATGCTCCCAACAGTTAGAATATACACATATAGTAATTAACACTACAAAGGAATGCAATAAATCTCACAATGACTCACATAAGATTTATCTTATGGAAATTTTAATGTTTAAAGAAGAATCTAACAGGCTATTTCAGAGGAACCACATAGATTTGTGTATGTATTATCGTCATTTTAAAACTTTTGGAACGGTAAAATGAGAACATCTTATATTTCCAAACAAAAGATTTTTAACAAAGTGTAAGTAGATGTTTTCAGGTCTCTTTAAGATTCCAATTTATGTAGAATGCGTGAACCTAGTTTCAGCAGTACATCATTCAGACTAAGGCAAGAAATTTGTCCCCGTCTGTGTAGCGAACACAGGTGATGTTTACTAAGATCTAGACTCTGATTGTTATAAAAGTTTTCTTTCACAATCTTCTATAGAAACAGTATCAATAGTTTCCTTATTCCTTGAATCTTACGTCTAGAAACTCTAAATGTGGGTGGGTTTGGTCAAAATGGTAATATTAACAAGGATTGAGCAAATATTAAAAGCAATGCCAAAAGAATCGCTGGTCAAATCTAAAAGGGGTACAAATTATGCTACTAGTCAAACAAGTTTTTATCAACAAGTAAGCAATAACATGAGCAGCAACAAGAAATATTTATCATTTTCAATTACATTAATATTCAAATGAGTTTTAAATGCCAGAAATAAATAATAGTTAAAACAATTTCACGTCCTAGTACTTCCTTTTCTATAAAACAAAATTACGTAGAATGTTAAACAAAAGGTTACAGAAGTTTCAGATTTGAAGCAATGCAAAGATCATATTAATTTTGATGGAACAACAAATATCTTACTTCCAATGCTATAATCAGCTGCCCTGGCTGCCTGCAGTCCTTCTCTCCCACTTATGCCAACCCCAATGTCAGCTTGCTGGATCATCCTCACATCGTTTCCACCATCCCCAATGGCCAACGTTCTGTAGTCACATGATTTCAGAAGTTCCACAAGCTGGAAAGTTAAAAAAGTTAACTTCAGTTGCATTTACCTAGAAAGAATGAAAGCATCAAAACACAACAATCATTTTGAAATACAATAATTAAGCCATAGAAAGTGCTGTATATTATTTTTCTTTGATTTTTCTGTAGGCATCAAAATAATTATACTATTGGAACAGCAAACTGGAAGTGCCAACTACTGGAGTCCATGGAAATAAGTGACCAACTTTCACCTAGAACTCAAAAACTTGGCATAAGACAACCAAATCTTTCTTGATTAACAAGAGGACCATTTATAAATGTATCTGGCAGAAATCTGCATCTGCATCTTCCTAATCACTAGATTTCACAGCTAATAAATTGTAGTTAATGTAGGTAAATGGACAAGATATAAAAAATGTCACCCAAATCAAAATCTTAGTTACAAAATAACAGTTTCAACACAATATGATAGAATCAAATGAAAGCATAAGTTTCGACTTTGAAATGGGAAACCTTTATGAGCAGTTTAGTTAGATTACAGGTCGCAAAAGCTAAGAAGCACGGTCACTCCACCGCCACCACCGGCGTGTCGGTGTCGGACACGTATCGGACACTTCGTCGGATATTTGTTTAGGGTTTAGAAAAAATAAGTCAATCTTTATGGGCCAGTCAAGATTTTAAATGGGCTAATTATGTGTTTATTAATGTGAAAATGGGTAAATCATGTTTTAGTATTGTTTTTCATGCAATAAGTATAAAAATTTTTATTTTCTTTAGGCTATAAAGTTAAAAGAATTAAATTAAAAAAATTTAATCGACGTATCGGAGGCGTGTCGGTGTTGGTACTTTTTTGAAAATTGCGTGTCGACGTATCCGATACGTGTCGTGTTGGACACGCGTATCCGTATCGGTGCATCATAGTGCAAAAGAAACATGATTATACCAATCCATGTAAAAGATACTGTTCTAATTTCATGTGCAGGCAAATCAGGGTATAACAAAGCCTAATGATGAAGAGGCAGCAGTGGGGAGGAGCAGATGGGATTACATTGGAGAATCAAAGCAACTGTGATGAAAATCTCAGGAAGGAATAATATAGACCATCCTCTATGAAGTACTGCATTATTGTACTAACTTTTGTGGGTTTATATGCCGTTTGAAATAAATTATGAACAGAAAATATAACGAAATCTTTTGCAGTATGGAGGAAAAAAAGTCACATCACAAATCTTTATTGCTAGGACGTGGAAATTTTTAAGAAATATCTTCTAACAGATAAAATTGTAGAAGTTTTATTCCAATTGATTTGGTCTTTATGTTGATTGAAATGGCTGGTGGTATTTCTGTTTTGATTTTCACCTTAGCATAGTTACCGGAAAATAAGAATGAGAATTATACTGAATCCAATTAGAGCACCTGGGCCTTTTGTGATGGAGTAACACGACAACATATAGCAGTCCTTGACAAAATTGCAAGTTCTGTGAATGCTTTACGGTAATGCTTCAGGGAAATTTCAAGAGCCCAGCCATCAACAACAAAAGCTACATCCTGCAAAATTTAAGCATCAGCCATAAGATGCTTTCAACAGAAAAGGACAAGAAATACGTAGGAAGGTTTTAGTTTTTTCCATGATGTTTTACGTTTTTTGATTTGGGGGGCACAAAAAACCACGCCTTATTGAGATTCTGAAATACTAGATAAAAAAATGAAAAAGGAATTTCGAAAGAAATGCAAAGTACATTTATAATCTTCAAATTGAATCTAACAAGTCTTGGTCCAAGTCTTTGATTAAATTACTGAGATACAATATATAACATAGACACGTGGTGAAAAAAACGAACAGGAGTTTCTTTGAATAGAGCTTACGTTTACGATAGGATTCCAAAAGGAACATGAGTCAGGTTCATAAACTTCTGGAAGTTTTATCCCATCCATATTTGGGATAAGATTTGGTTCTAGGAAGCTGTTTGAAATGGGAATGTGGTAGATCCTAACTCCTGTTGTGTGCTATTGCAGATTATTGGAGGATCTCGACACAAGCTAAGAGACGATATGGATAGGAACTGGAATTGTATGTAATAAAGCTGAATTGTATTTAGAAAATTTATGTAATAAAGTTGTAATGTAAACAGAAACTAACAGAGAATTTTATAGAAATTGTATTCAATATTTCTTTAACTACAATCAAATGAAATAACAATTGAAATGCAAGATAATCTGGCTTTCGAGAGGCAGTCTCTCCTCTTGATTTCCCAAACTTTTGCATTCTGCTTCCATCCAGATTTCTTCCTTTTATAAGCTGCATTTTTCTTTGAAAATGACCCTTAACCATTTTGTTAGTAGCACTAGCTGGCATGGCAAATTTCCTCCTTTCATTCTTTGTGTTCTTCCTCTTTTGCCCTTGCACGTCTTTGGTAAGTGAATTAGACTGGTGGCTTATCAATACTCACCCCAACGAGACTCACCTTGTCCTCAAGGTGAAATTCTAGAAATTGTTGTTGCAGCACCATGTATGGCTCCCAAGTGGCTTCAAGAGGGGGAAGACCCTTCCATTGAATCAACATATCAAACTCCCTAATGTTCGGCCCTGTACCTGGACGCACGCCCAAGACTGCTTCCGGCTCAATCAACATTTCCAATTCCTCATTCAACTGATTCGGAACATCAACCACGGCTTGCACTGCACAACCGGCTTTGCGCAATTGAGATACATAAAAAATGGGGTGGATATTACAAGTAGGGGGAAGCGCCAGCTTATAAGCAACTGCCCCAATCTTTTTGTCAATGACAAATGGCCCATAAAACCTGGGGACTAACTTCTCATTTTGGACGGTGAGCTAATGTTTTGCGACGATAGGGTCTAACCTTCAAATAAACTAGGTCACCAACCTCAAAGTGTATTTCTCTCCTCTTCGAATCAGCTGCCTGTTTCATTCTAATTTGCGCCCTTTCTAACTGTGCCTTTAGGTCCTCTAATATCTGATCCCTTTCCATCAACTGTTGATCAACCGATGAAACGAGAGTGGAACCTTTTTCATATCTCAACAAGGAAGGGGGATCACGCCCATAAACCACTTGAAAGGGAGTTTTCTTGGATGCCGTATGGTAAAATGTGTTATACCAAAGCTCAGCCCATGGTAACCAGCTGAACCATGACTTGGGATTGGAGGAGGCAAAGCAACGAAGATAGGTTTCGAGAGTACGATTAAGTACTTCCGATTGTCCATCTGATTGGGGTGGTAAGCAGTGCTCCTGTTGAGTCTAGTTCCTTGGAGGTGAAACATTCCTTCCCAAAAAGTGACTCATAAAAATCTTATCCCTGACGGATACAATGGAACGTGGAACTCCATATAGGCGCACCACCTCTTTCGCAAAAATTCCAGCCACACTTACAACACACTTACAACAGAGAAAGGATGTTTGAGGCCAATAAAATGGCCGTACTTACTGAGTCTATCCACTACCACCAGAATAGAGTCCATGTTGCCTGACCTAGGAGATAAGGCCATGTACTTGTTCTGCTAACAAATAGCACATTGACTAACATAGCGGTGTATATCTTTTTTCATTCTTGCCCAATAAATGCTAGCCGTGATCCTCTTGTAAGTTTCCAAGAACCCCGAGTGCCCACCAGTCTTTCCATCGTGCCCCTCGTACAACATTAAAGGGATCAGAGAAGACCCCTTAGACAACAGCAATCTGCCTTTAAATAATAATTGACTGCCAACTAACTTATACTCCGATCGGGTTGAAGGATCAGACTGCAGTTCCTTAATTATTTTTTGCAAATTTTCATCGGCCTCCACTTCTTTGGCTAACTGATCTAGCTGGACTATCTTTGGAACTATCATGGCTATAAGCTCTACTGAGGAGTATATTCAAGACAAGGCATCTGCCGCTTTGTTCTCTAGTCCCGGGTGGTATTCGATTTCAAATTGGTATCCCATCAATTTTATCACCCACTTTTGATACTCCGAGTTCACTTCTCTTTGCTCCATCAAAAACTTTAGGCTTCGTTGATCAGTGCGAATCACAAATTTCAAACCCAAAAAATAGTGCCTCCATTTTTGGACGACAAAGACTATGGCCATCAATTCTCTCTCATATGTAGATTTACTACGCCATTGCGGGGTTGAGTGCACGGCTAAGGAAAGCAATAGGGCGCCGATCTTGCATGAGTACAGCCCATAGGCCAAAGGCAGAAGCATCAATTTCCACGATGAATGTTTTGCTGAAGTCAGGTAGCGCCAGGACTGGTAGGGATATCATGGTTGTTTTTAAGTGTTGGAACGCATTTTCCGCTGCCTCGTCCCAAAAAAATTGTTTTTACGTAGTCTCTCTGTCAACGGCCATGCCATTTTGCCATAATCTCTTACAAATCTGCGATAGTATCCGGTGAGCCCTAAGAAACCCCTCAATTTTTGCAGAGTTCGAGGGCTTAGCCATTCTATCATTGCCTTAATTTTCGTAAACTCAGCAGCCACACCCTTATGTGAAATAATGTGTCCCAGGTACTCTACCTCCATCTGCCCAAACTGGCACTTTTTCTTGTTCGCATATAGCTTGTTGGCAGCGAGCACACTTAAAACACAATATAGATGTTGTTGATGTTCTAGCATGTCCCGACTAGAAACCAAGATGTCATCGAAGAAAACCAAAACGAACCTACGCAATTGCTCATTGAAGATTTCATTCATCAACGACTGGAATGTGGCTGGAGCATTGGTAATCCCAAAGGGCATTACTAAGAACTCGTAATGTCCTTCTTGTGTTCGAAAAGCCGTCTTTAGAACATCCACAGAATTGACACGAATCTGATGATACCCCAATTTTAAATCTAGTTTGGAGAAAACAACTGCTCCATGTAGCTCGTCTAACAGTTCATCAATGACTGAAATTAGAAATTTGTCGACGACTATTACTTTATTCAATGCTCTGTAATCAATGCAAAATCACCATCCTCCATCTTTCTTCTTGACCAGCAATACGGGGCTAGAGAAAGGGCCCGTGCTCAGTCTAATAATTCCTGCAGCTAACATTTCGGGCACCAATTTTTCGATTTCATTCTTTTGAATATGGGAGTATCAGTATGGCCTTACACTAATAGGAGCAGCACCTAGCACCAGAATAATGGCATGATCCCTATTTTTCTTAGGCGGCAACCCCAACAATTCCTCAAATACATTGTTGAATTCCGATAGCAACCTCTCAATTTCCTCTGGTATCTCAAGCTATGATTCTCCACATTCAACTGCCATGTTTCCTAATTCTAATAGAACTCCTTCATCACCTTTCCTAAAGGTCTTCATCATTGCCTTTAAGGACACCTAGGTTTTACTTAAGCTCGGATCCCCTTTAATGGTCACTGTTGCTTCACCCAGCTGGAATTTCATGATCAGAGACTTCCAATCTACCCGCACTTCTCCAAGAGTTGCCAGCCATTTCATCCCTAAAATTACATCTAAACTCCCCAATTCAAACAACAAAAATTCATCCACCACTTCAATTTTTGAAGAGATAGCAACACCCCCTTGCACACGTCTGCACCTTGTACTGCTAAACCCAACCCCAAAATCACTCCATATCCAGTGGTCGCTATCCTAGGTAGACCCAACTTTTGTACCAATTCAGCAGATAGAAAATTGTGTGATGCCCCGCTATCTATCAAACCTACTACCTCATCGCCTCTGATTCATCCCTTTACCTTCATGGTTTGGGGGGTGTGAAACCCACCACCAAATTCATGGATAATTCCACCAACTCTCTTTCTATGGCTGCGGATTCTTTCTTTTCACAGCTTTCGTCTTCTCGATTAGCCTCCACTTCTTGCTTTTCTTCTTCATAAATCAACATCACTTGGAGTTCCTTGCGCTTACATTTGTAGCCCACGGTATATTTTTTATCACAGCGGAAACAAAGTCCCTTCTCCCTCTTGGCTTGCCATTTTGCGTCACTTAGCCTCTTGAAGGGTGGGTTGGTGCTTCCTGATATGGCAGGTTGCTTAGACGCTAAGGATAGAGTGAATTTTGGGTTATAATTGGAGTTCTGGAAAGTGGTAGATGTATATATATTTGGGCTTTGGTGGCAATGGGTTAGGTATTTAATTCTAGGTGGGCTGTGACTATGTGGATGGTTGTGTAAACTTGAGTTTTTATCATCTATACGTTGGGCCGTATCCATCACCTGCTCAAGGGAATTGGTTTTCAACACACGAATTTTAGCCCTGATTTGTGGGCGTAATCCATTGATGAAGTGGCTTTCCAAGAAGGCGTCTGAAATTTCTCCGATCGGTGCAGCCAAGGTTTTAAATAGGAGATGATATTCACGTACCGTCCCTGTCGAAGGGCCAGAAACCTGTGGAGCATCCCCCTCTTTAGTTCTTCCCAATTCTAATTTCCTTTCCTCCTTAGTTCCTACTAATACCATGTTAGCGCTCCACCTTCGAAGCACAAGGCAGTGGTCTCTAATTTCTCGCCGGCAGTCAGTTGATTCACTAGGAAATAACGTTCAGCCCTGAATATCCAATCGTCCGGGTTTTCACCATCGAAGATTGGCATCTCTAACCTCCTTTGGCGAATATCCGGCCTCCAACTTCCAGCGGCTGTAACTCCCGTTTCCCTGCAATCCCTTTCGAAGTCAGGGAATATTTCAGAGTTGAGAGCGGACTCATACTGGGTTTGTTCCGCCGACCCCTTACCCTTCTTCTCCTTCCCTTGTTCTTCCCACTTAGTCCTCATGAAATTGAATTGCTCCATGATGATGGCCATGTTTTTCTCCATGCTATGTACACTCTAAAATTCAAATTTCATAAATTCCATCCTACTCTGTAACCCACCCAATTTGTCTTCCAAATCATCCACGCGGTCACTCAAGATCACCATCAAGATCAATACTCTGATACAAATTTGGTAGATTCTAACTCCTGTTGTGTGCTATTGCAGATTATTAGAAGATCTCAACACAAGCTAAGAGGCGACATTGATAGGAACTGAAATTGTATGTAATAAAGTTAGATTGTATTTAAAAAATTTATGTAATAAAGTTGTAATGTAAACAAAAACTATCAGAGAATTTTATAGAAATTGTATTCAATATTTCTTTAACTACAATCAAATGAAATAACAATTGAAATGCAAGATAATCTGGCTTTCAAGAGGCCAGTCTCTCCTCTTGATTTCCTAAACTTTTGCATGCTGCTTCCATCCAGATTTCTTCCGTTTATATGCTACACTTTTCTTTGAAAATGACCTTAACCATTATGTTAGTAGCACCAGCTAACATGGCAGATTTCCTCCTTTCATTCTGTGTTCTCCCTCTTTTGCCCTTGCACGTCTTTGGTAAGTGAATTGGACAGGTGGCTTATCAGAATGTTTCTTGTTCATTAGCGTTTTCTAGATTAAATAATCTGTCTTTGTTGCTCCCATTAATTCTGTTGATTTGCTTCCCAAAAATGGGATTTGTATTCCATGTTAGCTATACTTACAAATCGTTTACTTCGACTCATCATTCACATAAGAGATTGTGGACAATGAACTCAAATATATTTTCCTGTGAGTCATATTTCATGGTTTGGTTGATTTGACTTCTTACCCAATCTTCAGCTACTTAATTTCATTTGGCAATCATATATCCCATACAGAATTTAAATATTTGATTGGTTGGTTTCAAAAGATGATCAATACCTGTGCTTTAGTTCAAAGAAAATATCCAAAGCTTTGTATTTATCCTTCTAGTGCGCAATGTGCAGAAAGGATTTGGAATGTATTGCTCATCTGTTTTTACATTGGAAGTTTCAAAGATGCTATGGGCCAGATTATTACATGAAAAACATTAGCTTCGGTGTGCCCAGGACAATGTGATGACTTATTCCTGTAAAAGACAAGTATTGGTTCGAGAAAGAAAACTGTTTCCATGGGGAAAGCAGTAGTATCAGCAATTCCTTGGGTAATATGGATAGAAGGAAATTGCAGAATTTTTTAAGGAAATGTGCAATATAGTTTTGAGTTACAGGAAAAGGCGATTTCCAAGCATCGTTTGGGACTCTACTTTTAATGGGTTTAAGCGTGCTCCTGTTTCACAAATTGCTCTCAATTGGGAAGAAGTAATTCTTGATTTTTAGTTGAGTGACAGAGGATATCTTACCAACTTCTTCCTGATTTTTAGTTGAGTGATAGAGGATATATTGCCATCCATGAACTGTATATATATTCGTTTGACTAATAAATTGGGAAAATTGTGGTTGGGTCCTTAATCTACACTAAATAGAGAAAATAGGTCTTCAACCTTCAATTTCTATGTACAAGGTCCTCAACCTTTCCATATTCAAAACCACTTTCATTAACATATTTTTGTTTTCTTGTGAAAAACAAAGGACATGAAAAGGTATTTTATAACTGTATTCATTTGTAAATATTTCTAATCTCAGAGTTCATAATTCTGCAAATTCCACTTTGTTCAGCTGTACACTAAGAGGTAAGAACATAACTAAAAAAGGTTGGAGTAGAAGATTTAATTCATTCACGATCAAGGGAGTCTTAATATCATGGCTTCGTGTTGCATGGAGTTATTCCTGGTTGCTTAAGCAACAATTGTATGATCTAGTCACAAAGCACATAAAATAATGAATTTATTGCAGGAAAAAAAATATCATGAAATTATTTGCAGCATTACAACAGCGGATAATTCAATAAACTAAACAAATTCTTGTCATTTCAATTTAGTATATGATATAGAGACCATAGAGTGTCTTAGTAACTTCTATTTAATTGTATCAATGCCATGATACTCAACATTTAATAGTAAGAAGTTCACAATGGTAATAGCAATTCAGTTACATGTGATGAATTCATAATAATAGAAAAATCATACCTTAGGTTCTGTATTTGTGATTCTCATAGTAAGCAAAACTCTTTCTAGGCTCCTACATACTTCATCTTCAGTTTTCCCATTAATCAACAGAAGCTGGCCTTTAGGCTCTGCCAACATTGAACAACATGAGTATGAATCTTGAAAAACTCAACTCTCAATAAAGACTTACCCTATACTTATTTGGGCTTATACCATATGGATTATATTTCCATTCCACACTTGCAAGGGTCACCTCTGAATTAAATCACAAAGGTTCGAGTCTTTTTTAATTAACTCACTCCATGCGATTATAGGTCTCCTTTTTCCTCTAGATTTACCATTTATACTAATCCGTCACTTTTCCCATTCAATGCATTTAGCGGCCTTCATTAAATGTGCTGAAACCATCTCAATTCATTGTCAAACAATGTATCTTTACTTGACAAACACAAATACAACATTCTTAGAAGTATGACTTCTCAATATTTCCTTCTTTAGTTTTGAAGGCCATGATAATTGGGTTAGCAAATTGCTTTAACAAATATCTTTAACAAAATAATAGCGTTGTTTCGGTCAAAAATTTCACCAAATTTGTATCCCCTGAAATCGTGGAGAGCAACTGTCTGGAGCACATTAGGGCAAGGGCAGAAGGATGTTGCAATGCAGAGGCGAAAAAGGGGTGTGCAGAGAGGGAATAAAATAATACTCCTCTCAATTAGAATTGAATGGGCTCATTGGAATAAATTTTCAGGAGAGAGTGGAAGAAGTGAGTATTTGAACTAACTTGGTCAATTTTAGCCCGAACATGGGTCAACAATCACTACGAGTCGCATGATGTACTTTACAGAAGAGGATTTTGGGAGAGAATGTATATTTTGAGAAAGAGAACATTGTTCCTGAAATTCCAAAAAGGAATGTGCCCATTCAATTGCATACAGACGGAATATAAAGGTAATCTTTGAGTTGCTTGCAGAATCTAATGATATGTCTCAAAAAAAGTATATTGCCTCATTCACGTCAAAGCATATTATGTTCATTAAACATGCAACTGCATTGTCGTTTGTGCAAAAGATAAACTTGTCACCTATTCATTATCAACCTGCCATGTGAGTGCAAAAGAATAAGCCAAAGATAAATTGTATTACCGGGGGATATAAAATTGCAAGAAAGAGCAATCTGTATAGCAGTGTTCTGCTTGTCTCCAGTCAGCATCCAAAAGTTTATTCCAGCTTTCCTAAGTGTGCTGATTGTTTCTGGTACACCATCCTATTTGTTATTCCAAAAGAAAGAAATGAGTAAACTACCTAAACGAGCAGCTGATTAAAAAGATATCATAACCTATGAAAAACAAGAGTTGCACATTTGCATATAGTAATCATTTTTCTCAAGAGGTAATTCAATGATTACTTAGGTGGATAGAATTACCTGTAGACGATCCTCTATGGCAGCAACTCCAAGAATCTCAAAATTTTGCTCTAATCTTTGGCAGACTTCAGCCACTCTCCACTGCAAAATACAGTAAGTAGAGTAAGTACCTGCTACTGCAACAAATGAACCTACAACTAGACAAATAGATAAAGATGAAGGGTCAGGCAAAGGGTGGTGTGAAAAGAAAGAAGATAAACAAATAGCGGTAGGCTTCACATATACCTCTCTATCAACTAATATACTATTAGCCTCTTTGAACATCAAAGACCATTCTTGATATTCATCGTAATCTAATTCGCGCCAAGCTAGGCATAATGTTCGCAGTCCTAGTTGAGCATATTGTTCAACAGCTTCAGAGAAAGTTCTTGTCTGTTGTCCTGAATGTAGAGAGTAGCAGCTATGTGTTAATTGACTAACAATCAAAACTATAAGTGGACATTTCTAACAAGAAAACATGAGAAACACACAAGCCCAAAACAAACTGTAATGAACAATTCAAAAAACCAAACAGAATGAAATCATGCACAGGCAAGCACCAATACAACAAGGGACAGACCCTACAGAAAAAATGTCAAGTTAAAAAGTAAAATGTAAATCAGATTCTTTGGATAAAATTGAAGAAATAGTTTAGATCAAGAAACGAAGAGAAAGGGACTGTTATTCTTCGTTAATCTGCATAGTGTAAATAGGTGATCTAACCTTCCAGAGTTCAGTAAATAGTTGATCTAACCTTCCAGAGTTCAGAGGACACTGACGTCAGTTCAAGGAGATCCATGGAAGCACAATATACTCAAATTCAAAGCAACACATAAAATTGTGTTATATGATCGTCAGTTATTTGCATACCTAAAATCTTTCTTCTGCATTTTCAGAAGTAAAACAATCTTAATTATCATGTGGCTTACTTTAAATTCACATTCAAACCTCATATGATTAGTTATGTTTCCTAAGTTTCCTCCATGACTACCCCCCCAGCCCCAACCCCAACCCCAACCAAACCAATATCCCTCCCCACATCCTGACAAAAAGGGAGAGCAGATACTAGAAACCATGTTCCCCTGCAATGAAGATTTTAGAATGTGTGGAAAGATCTAGGTTGCTTTTACGCAATTAATTAGGGAGAAATTTTAGGAATTAACTATAGTTAGATAGTTGACTCATTGAAATTTGTAGTTCCTATGTTATAAGCACTATTTCCTGTACATATGTTATTTCCTTGGATAGAATCCATTGCATACATAGTCACAGTTGCATTCATAATTAATCACATTATCATAATTTTATTGGTCTCATCTTTGTGTCTACATGGAAAGTAACTGACTGGCCGGTGCTGAACAAACCAACATTATGCTTGAGTAAGTGAACTGTCCAACTTCCACCAACTTTAAGTCCAACAACTCTTCGAAAAAAAATTTACTATCTGCCTTGAATTTTGAAATTTCCACTGTTAAATTATATCTTTACAATGGCATTATGTCCAAACTATTAGTCAATGGGTCCAAAGGATGCAGCAGATCGACGAAGTGCTTCAAGATACTCTTATTCAATCATTATATTTAATAACTGACCTTTGGTTCATCTAAAATTTGGTCAATGTAGTCTGTACACTAATGCTATTGAATGCATCAAGGGTAGCAAAAGTACTAATCTAGAAAAGTTACAGTAGTGGCGCAGTATTATTAGTCTCACACCTGGGGTAAGTTGGTCCTACCTTGTTGATGAATATGGACAGCATTATGACTCACGTTTCTTTATTGCAAGTCAGAAGACTTGGAACCCTGTTCTTGTCATCAATTCAACCAAAAAGGGAAGTGGCACTCCGTTTGCCAACTTCAAATGGAAAATTAAAAGAGAATGATCATGGAATTTCACTTTGCAACAAAATGTCCAGTAAAATGATACACTAATGGAAACTAATAGGACAAGAAAATCATGTCTGAATGTTGATGTGGCCAATAACTCGTTAGCAGTTTTAGTTGTTTAGCCAGTCTGATAAGTCCTCATAGATAACATATATTTTTCTTTCCGAACCACAAAATGCAGATAATCTTTACGTGTAATCAGTTAGCCACATAGGGAGTTGAAATTCAAAACTTATCCTAAAAAATGACTGAAAAAATGATAGAGTGAAGAAAACAATAATCACCAGAACGTGCATGGGGAAGAATAGCTTCATCTGCTCCTTTGGACAATAGGAAAATTTTTCCACTTAGGCAGCATTTAACCACTACAGACATTCTTTTCCTATCAGAAGTGAACTCCAGGATGTCCAATACTTCATACCGGAGTAGTAAACCATTGAAATTGATTTCTGCGTGACCAGAAAAGGTTGTGATATCTTCCACATATCAAATAGCAAAAAATACAGCAAAAGCCAGTTACACCTACCAAGAACATTCCCATTTTTATTAACAAAAACCATGTGCAAGCTAGCAGCAGCTCGTACGAGAGCTTCTTCATCTTGAGATAGTGCCTTATATGAGATTGCTCCAGTTTTGCTGTAGCAGTCATAAGGGAATCAGCGATGATGTAGACACCAAAATTTGAGGTAAGATAGAAGTAAGGGCAACACTGAGACTGACATATTGCTGCTAAGACTAAAAGAAATATCACTCTTTTTCTTTATTTTTTCTTCTATGTACATTGTATGGTCTTGGAGCATTTGACAAAGAGACATTCTAAGATTACCTTTGTATAGGTACTACAGTATTACATATTGCCATAACTTTTAGAAACTGAATGACATCTGTTGAACCAGTAGATATGGCATCAAGCAGCTCTACATCTGTACAGCACAAATGATGAATAGTAAATATCGTTTCATTGTGTTCACTATCTATAAGGAAGCCCTGCCATATTACCCCATCAACAAGAAAAACACCAACTAGTAAAAACCTTATAATTTGACCAGTTCAGATAAACATTAATCAATTATTAACAAAGACTAAACAAATCAAATCTATCTTGTAGTTGCTTTGGAAACAAAACTAACTCTCAAACTCGCTTCAGAATCTACACTTATTAGACCATCCAATCAAAACTAATTGGTATTGGATTAAGTTTCCCATTCAACTCATGAATCATCTAAGGATATCACAATTATTAACTAGTAAATGTAAGATGTGTATAAAACCAGTGAATTAGAAGAACCCATTTTTCTAGACAAACTAGAACCAAATTTCAGAATAATTGATGGGCCTGAAGATGAAAACGAGTACAATCCAATAGGATGGAGATTTTGACCCCCAAACCAAGCCAAGATACCATGTTAAAGACTTCAACCAAAACAATTCAAATGGATGGATCAGCTAATCCGTGAGATAAGGCTCTTCAGGAGACCTGAATTCAATGTGTTTGAAAACTTTTAGTTCCCAACAACCCACCACCAAAGTATTTATTGACAACAAACAGAAACCTCCAGAATGCAAGCAAAGGAGTTCGCCCAATCATCTGATAGGAAATAGTTCAGAAAGCTCAATGTTATAACAAGAAGTTATCAGCTGTTAGGATAAGTTCCCTAAAAGTGGAGTCCCATGCATCTGTTAGACATTTATGAATGATGAGATTTATTCACTATTTTAATTCATTTACTTATCTAGTTTTATTGAACAAAGATCAAAAGGATCTAAAATATAGTGAGAGTGATAAGGCATGGGAACATATATTTGCAATGTGGAATCGTTCACCCTTTTTAGATGGATAAACATCCCTTTAACCATTTTCTAATACTTTTATAAATCTGACATCAATAATTTAATATAACAAAATAACTGCGATGTGATCACAGTGATCCATTATTAGAGGAAATGTGACTTGAAGAGGAAGATGTAAATGGAGGAGTAAAACGGTCATTTTGCACCCGACTTCAATTAAGGATGTTCGACGGGAGTTAACACATTAGAACAATCGACCAGAAGACTTAACGATCTCAGTTTTTGAGAGTTATAGCTTCATTAATTGCACATAATCCAAGAGTGGAGTGGTCTGGGATTAGTTATGTGAACCCAAGAGGTCAGGAGTCGATTGAGTGTAACTTTAGATTGTAGCACCCCAAATTTTCATTACTAGCCGTTAAATTGGAATTTAAGACTTAATTGCACAAACACAAAAGTCTAGGGACCAAGTTACAAGTTTGCCCATAGTTGAGAACCTAACTGCAATTATCAGAAAATAAATATATTTAATGTCCTATTACATATATATGGTAGATAAAATAGTTAATTAGATGTCAATGTGTATATAATTCTATTTACACATATATAATTATGTGATTATCTTAAATCATGTATGTAATTTAAAGTAGGAATATATATATATATATAAAATTAATGTTCTATTGCATATATATGGTAGATAAAATAGTTGATTAGATATTAAAGAGTGTATGGTTGTATACACATATATGACTTTGTGAATCATGCATATAATTTAAGGTACGAATATATATATTTAATGTTCTCTTGCATATATATGGTAGATAAAATAGTGATTAGATACTAATATGTATATGATTGCATATGATTATGTGATTAGCTTAAATTAGTCTTTAATCATGCATGTAATTTAAAATAAGAATCTATATTTTTCTAATAATACATACAAGTAATATAAGAAAGTAATTAATGAAATTAAAAAATTTCATGCATAGCAAACCTCAACCTCTCCTATAAATACCTACCATTTATATAAACAAGAAACATACAAATATACAATCTTCTTGTTATCCTTAGAATAAAAGAGAAAAGAGAAAGGAATTTCAAGTTCTTGAAGAGATCTTACTTTATTTCAAGTTTCAAGCAAAAGATAAGCGTGCATTTTGTTTTATTGTGTGCAGTTGTTTCGAATGTTATTTCTATGAGTATGTTTATGTTTTGGTCCATATTATGTAAGAGGCTGGAGTTTAGTAGCACTACGCACGAAAAATTTGGTACTATCTAAGTTCGGTCTAATTTTCGTATCTTCCTATACAAGTATGATTTTCTGTTGAAATATATATATGAGAATTAATTACTCACACACACTTATCAAGATTTATCTCACAAGTATGACATTTCCTCCTTTCACGAAATAAATGATTTGAAATGGTCGGTATAGAAATAGCTTATGGTTGCGGGAGTTTTTAATAATAAATTATCTTTATGGAGCCAGTGTTATTAATTTTATATTTAAGTATTAAAGATATTTTTTCTCAAGTTAAATTTTATTGAATTCATTATATTATTTGAAAGATTGGTATGTTATGATAAATGCTTTCATTATTAGTTTATTTTGTGTCAATAATTCTATTTATACTTTTAGTCCCATCAAAGTAATTTTAATTTACGATTTAGTGGCACTTGGATCACTAAGGATTCAGGTCATCACATAGATTGTTGGAGCTTACATTATGTGGGTCCAATTGGCACTCCTCGTGGCTACTAAAATTGCAATGGAGTACAAGTATATTATACTTGTAGACGAACTACATGGCTATTCTTGAATAGTTAGAAGATTAGGTCAAAACTAGGTCAAGGCTCTTGCCAGGGGTATAAGGTGCCTCCAAGACAGTCTTGTGAGGCGCACAAAAAATAAAAAAATAAAAAGAGGTGCCCCCCAACTCGTGTGTACGGTTTCAGTCTATTACTTTCTTTCCCCTTGTGTGTTATCTTGTAGTCCCAGATCCCCTAATACATGGTTGAGGTGCCCACATCAGTGTAGAGAGTATTTAGGAATACTCAAAAGATTTGGAATTTGGAGCAAAGGGATTCCGATTCAACAAACAAAGATAGGGAGGAAAGCAGGATTCGAAGGTAAATACGGTGCTTAATTTTGATTCAGGATGGCAAATAGATCAGTCTTGGGGTGTTTACAATAAATTCAGAACTGAATTGGTTTTACAAAACCATATTTCCACTGCATTTAATTCAATTTCTGAAAAGTACAGGTGTTTACCAACATCAGTAGGACTAAATATTCTTTTCAGATAATCGTGTGGAATCATGATACCCAGGACTTCATAACTGAAACAAAATCTATAACCATGTGGGTACAACTAGACGAATACGTTATGGAAGTGTTACTAGCAGTCTGGTTGCTATGAAACTTTTTTGCTAATGATAATAGAAAGCAACCAACTCATCTGGGAAAACAAAGTCTCATAAAATGACTTAAAAGGATCTCTGCTCAGGCGAGCCAGAATTTCTAAAATCTAAATTTTGATATAAATTGACAAGGCTGTCAATAAGGACTAGATGACAGGATTATATGAAGGATCTAAATATTTATTATTAAGTTACAGAA
The DNA here is from genome assembly GCA_030279155.1 of Forsythia viridissima. NCBI lineage: Eukaryota > Viridiplantae > Streptophyta > Magnoliopsida > Lamiales > Oleaceae > Forsythia > Forsythia viridissima. The sequence continues at coordinate 25,974,502 of CM059036.1, forward strand.
TAAAAAGTCAAGTAACAGCCTTCAAATGAACTTTCAGGAGTTCTGTTGGGATGATGATCATCCAATTGCATGCTGTTCACTAGCAGAAGTAAATTTGAGAATGAAAAAAAAAAAAATTGTGTCAGTAGATTCAGGTATTGTCAAGAGCAAGTGTCTGAGTGTAGTATATCATCTTATTGGAGGAACCTAAAAACTACATTGAGACTTTAACAATCACCATTTGAAGCTGGGAAGGTACTCTCAGATATCAAAATATGCTTTATGACAAGGCAACCAACATGCTACAGAAGATATACACAATATGATTTGTCTAGTAACAGGAAGATTAATGGAATCAATTAAGAATAGATGGTAAATTTTGACATAAATTAACATTATCTTACCTGACAAAGCATCTCGATTTTCATTCCCGTAAAAAGTTCCCCTTATGCAACATCGTTTGAAGATCATTTTATTTTCAGTAAGAGTTCCTGTTTTATCAGTCAATATATACTCAACTTGCCCCAAGTCCTCACTAATTGCTGTGCTGCCAGATACGAGAAATAAAATCAAAATAATCATATAATGCATGTACATCTTCAACAAACTTAAAGCACATTCAGCATTTCTTACTTAGTTGCATTGGATCGGGTTCCTGTTTCTGGATCAACCATCTGATCATCCCAATCAATGAATTTCGCATACAAGCTTTTTACAAGATCTAATGATACCTGCAGGAGAGAAGAAAACGCATTACTCAATGATATCGATATGACAGAAAACGCATTACTCAATGATATCGATATGACAGAAAACGCATTACTCAATGATATCGATATGACAAACCATGCCACATTGAAAGTGAGTTGTATATACATATAACAAAGCATATTATGATGGTGAGAGTAAATATGGTTATTGACAATTAATGGGAGGGCGATATTTTAAGTGTTACTCTACCTGCTTTCGAGAACCAACTACAGTTACACTCTTGCTGCTATTTTATTCATATTACCGTGTTAACGTGGGGTTTTTCTTTGGGCAGTGGGGAGTAGAGGGTCGTGGTTTGGAGGAAAGCTCCACAGGACGTGTAATGTGTTAAATGTGAGTCTAAAGTTGGAGGTTAGAAGAATATTTCATATAGGAGTGACCAGTAATCAAAGAAATAACATTTATGAGCAAACACTGATCCAGAAAAAAAATGATAAATAAATTAAATTCAAATGCAAGGGGAGCGCAACACTTACATTGCAAGTAAGATGTATTCGGGAGTAAGTATGAAATTATTATTTTTAAACAACAGAAATTCTTAAATTACCCGAAGTAACATGCTTTTATAACATGGCGGTTTATTTCTATGGGCACCAAGGGGCCCAACTCGTGTATATTGAGTGAAAAAATTGTTCAAAAATATTATGCATCTATACACGTGAATGCTATCTAGGAATACACAAACAGGAGGAACAGCCCACAAAAACAGAGTGCTGATAAAATTAGACCTTAACTCTGTTTGTACTCTACAAGCACCCCAAAAATGCAAGGCACTGCTGTATCCAGACCCATCAATTTTACTACCAATTCATTCCATCTCAAGACTATCCACTGATTTTCTGTTTTAAATCAACATTCCTTACGAATGAAAGTCTAATTATAAAGATCAGTCAACATACAATAAAGAATAAAAAGAAAAGTTTATGAGTTCCAAATTCAAAATTTCACCTTTATAGATATGGGAATCATGATGGAGCAGAGAAGCTCGAACCGCAAAGGGATGACGAGAAGTTCGTACCAAGGGCCTTCATTTGGATATTCAACATACCATTGCTGCAGGAGATATCAAGATAATGTGCATCAAAAGTAAGATGAGACAAGTCAGGCAATTGAAACATAAAATGATAAGAAAGAGAACGAGATCAGTACATTGACCGCCCAGAAATTAGGCCTATGTAGCTCAAGCATAAATATCAACAAGAGCAGGCAGCAAAATAAAGCAAAATAAAACATTCATTGATCACCTGAAGAGATGATAAAAACATTAAATATTGAAAAATCAATTCTACTATGTTAAACCACTTGATCTAAAAACTTAAGTTGTTAGAGAGGCTCACGTGTATATCATTTAAAACGTATCTTCAACACATCCCCTTATGTGTAGGCGGGATTCATTTTTTTACCTTTAAAGCATAACACATGCACAATTTCATTAAATTGGTGGCGATGACACTTCAACTCAAGTCTTTTGCCTAATCTAATACCATATTCAACCACTTGATCTAAAAGTTGAAGCTATATCAATCAAATATTATCTCAGCATATTGTGTTATTGTTAGACAAGACATTAATGAGTTTACATTTCACAAATATACACCGATGAGAAAAGATCATAAAGAAACAAATCATTGAGAAAAAAGATAAATTTATAAATATTTGTGCACTCTGCCTAGTATTGTTCTCAAAAGGTATCAACTACTTTATTTTCACTGAAGCAAATATTCACGAGACTAAAAACTCAAAGGTATAATAGTTTGAGTTGAATATGTAACATCTTTTTTAACGTGATAATCCATTTATTTGATCTAAGGTCAACTGTGGATTACATCTCTGTTCATATCCGTCAGACTTTCTAATGTCAATTAAGTGGGGATAAGAAAGATCTCAACGAAAACTATGCTTCACTGACACAGCTATGTTACCTAAACTTAAAGTTGCTTCCAAAAATCATCCACCAAGGTTTTTACATAGTTGAAAGACTAAGAATATTTGAATCAGATTTACTACTTTGCAGATGCATATGCATTAAACTTTTTGTGAAAACCAAAAGAGATACATAAATTACACTGGGTAAACGAAATAAACCTTCTTTGCTTCTGTATTCTTCCAAACATTTCCAGCTATGCCTAGAACAATGACAACCACTATCTGAAAAACAAATATTGCTCCAGTCAACTTGTCAATCATGGCATCTACAGCTGTAAGCTTTGGTTCAGCTATACCCCTGCTCATGCCCAGCTTGGTCTCATTGCCTGCAATTGAGAAGAGAGGGTAAGATCAGTAATTATGTTTAACCAAGGAGGAATGAGAAGAGCTGCAAAATATAGTAACATGTTTAGGATTTATATAAGAAATACAAGCAACATGATATCATAAGTATTTAGCCAAATGGAACCATAAATGTCTATCGAAGAAAAAAGCATAAATAAGAAAGAAAAGGCAATATTCATTCAGAAACTAAACAAAAAGTAGCAACTCGTGCTAAAAAGACAATATTCATACAGAAACTACACCTAAATTTACATGCTAAATGCCTGTGATGTCCACGAAAAATTCCCGACAGATGGAAACAGAGAAGTAAACGAAATGACGCATCACATCCAACTTCACATAAAATGGATTTAAATATAGATGACAGAGTGCTTGATGCAGTGGAATAACACAAGAACAAAGATCATGTCCAAGGACCCGTTGATTCTGCAAATACATGGGACTTCGGAATATCCAAGTTTTGTTGATTTCTATGGAATACGAAAAGTTTGACTGAGTTTGAGAAGAATCTCACATCTTCATTCAATAATCACCAATAAATAACAAAATCCTAACTTGAGTTTAATTAGCAAATCCTGAGAAGAAAACCCTAATAGCGTAAAAGAGGTAATTATCCCTAGATAATTAAAGTGCAAGGAAATAAAATAAAAAGAAAATTACAGAGACACCGCCTGAGATATTTGAAACTATCCAGAAACTATCTATTTTTTCTTATTTTCTTTTTGCTTGAATTTAATTTAGATAAGAAAATGTTTTTTAGCTTGAATACAGTTCATTTTTCCTTTCAACAAATGGGTCTAAGATTCAATAATATTGACAAAACTAACTTTTTTATATAGAAAAAAAGAACCAAATGAATCAAAAAAGTTGACAGAAAAAGGAACCAAAAAATCCAAACTTTGAACCTTATTCAATGCTAACTTTGATTCCTTGGTATTATGACGAGGAATTAATTTTTCTAAACACGAATGTAAAAAAAATAAAAATTGACGAACAATGAAAGAGAAAATCTAACATTTCCTTCCCTCTTCAATATTCCACTTTTTTACGAATGAATGTCCTAGAAAACGCTGAAAAGCTTACATATGGTAAATAACCAATGATAACGCATTGAAATGGACTCATAAAAAATTGAACACTTGCCTGTATAAACAGCAACTCCACAAGCCCACTCTGTGTTTCTCAAGTAACATGACTGAAGAAGTGTATTTTTAATGGTCAAGGGACACACATCATTATCAAGAAACGGAGGGAACAATCGCATGTTTGCATCAAATCTTCTAATATCTTTATCTGGAATGGGACATTCAATTACACCCTGCCACAAAAGTGAATAACAAAATGACATATATTGCACGTATTAATATGCAATATGGCTATTATTTAAAACATATCATTGTCTTGCCTTGATTTTGTGCAATAACTCCAAATCTATTCCCATGCAAGCAGAAGGTATCACCCTTGTCTTCAGGTCAGTTTCTCCATCTAGTGCAGCTGTCTACATAACAGGATGCATCGTATGAATCACCAAAATGTAAGATATGCAACATATCTAGCAAAAAGTTATTCGAGTTAAAAACATGGTAATGAATATTTTAAATGCATATTGTACAGATTACAAAAGCAACTAGTAATTATTTGACAAATGAATCAGTAATCATTTTTGGGGGGATGGCTATGCCCAAATTTGGTGCTACTTAAGTGCCAAGGTCAAAAGTAAAGAAGTAAGAGTACACACAAAAGAATTTTCGGGATATTTCAGACTGAGGAAGCCTAAAAATTTTCAGGGAGAGAATTTCATATGGTGTCCAGGAGAGGAAAAGAAGGTCTAGCTCAAGAGTTGAAACCTTTTACGCCTACAGCATTTCTTTGACTATGTGACATCCAAAACTTTGCCTCTAGCTATTAAATATGAATTTAAGACTTTTAGAAAGTATAAGGACCTAAAGGTGTGTGATAAGTAGTTGAAGGACCACGGTACAATTTTCAAAAAAATAATAATAAAATATTTTTTTTATATATGTGCTACAGTACCCGATTTTATATATATATATATATGTGTGTGTGTGTGTGTGTTAAAGGTAAAAAAGGAAAAAGATCATTTCCTTATATGTGTATTTATGTAAATAGGAAAGAAATATGTAAATAGGGAAAGAATATGTAGGATTTGAAGAGTGATTGAAAATTAGTATCAAATCATATCATATATTTTGGCACGAATATGGAATGATGTGTGTATACAAAGAAGAATACAATTTCTCACATATCACATAAATTAAGGAGAGGACAAACGATTATTTCTTACCATATTCACACGATATGATTTGACATAACCTTACACTATTTAAAGGCACCAAAATACATACCACTTTACACCACTTTCATTACCTACTCACTTTTTTTTCTCTCTCCCTTTTTCTTTCCCCTCACACCCATACGCCCACGCACACACATTTTGTATACACACAAATAAATTATCACCCCTGCAAACAATTCAAGATTGGAAATACAATCAACACTTTTCTTGTTATCTTTGATTATCCTCACGAAAGATAAATGTGTATATGTTTAAGTATAAGTTTACAGTTTTCCTATGTAATTTCACGGCTATGGATCCATGTTATGTAAGAATGGATTGGATTTTAGTAGCGCTACGCATGAAAAAAACTGGCACCATCTAAGTTCAGTCCAATTTTCTTGTCTTCCTATGCAAGTATGAATTTTTCGTTGGAATATATGTATGTATGAATGCATGCACACTTATTGGGATTTATTTCTCATCCCTCTTACGTTTTTTCATTACAGATAATTGACGATTCGAGACTATTAGTACGGGATGGTGTACGACAGTGGGATTCTCTATTAAGAAATAATAAAAATATAAATAAATTGCCCATGGGGGCTAATTCCATGTTTTCCTTTCCTTTTAGAATCTTTAAAACTTTAAGTTATTAAGAGATGTTTATCTTTCATGAATTTAAATTATCTAAATTTATTATTTGAAAGATGTATGTTTATTATGATTAAACCTTTGGATTTGTTATTTAAATCCCCTCAAAAGAAATTTTAATGTACGTTTGGTGACACTCGAGTCCTTAAGAATTCGGGTTGTCACAGACTCACTTGTTGGTTTGTAGTCCATATTACCCCATGAATATGAAAGAAGATATTTAGTGGGAGATTCACGTCAGATCTTAGCCAATATAGAGAATAAACCTTGAATAGGATTGGGTATCATTTACTATTGCTGGCTGGATGCGCAAGTGGGCCATAGAGGATATTAGATAAGGAGTTTCTTTCTCCACCTACGCCATCACTATCACGGATATAGGGGTTAACCCCATCTAAGGTCGGGAGCAAGACCCAGGTAACAATTGTTCTCTTTTGGTCTGGATGGTTGGGAATGTTGCTTCGTCGGATAAGGAAGAAGGCTATTTTGGCACAGAACCTATCCTCATGAAAGGTGGGTCAAGTAATTACCCTTAGGATGGACAAGGCAGCATTGTGACCGACCGTAGGGAAGGTCAATAGAGAATTAGCTTAGGTAGTGTTCTCTTTGCGTTTGATTTTTGTGTTTTAAGTTTTGAATTCATTTTGTGTTTTGTGTTTTGAGTGTTTGTTTTGAGATTTTTGAAAATGCGTTCTTTTTGAAATTTTTGAAAATTGTTTCTGAAAACAGAAAACTCGAAAATGCGTTTACTTGAAAATTTTTTGAAATTTGAATTTGGAATTAAAAATAATTTAAACTTAGAATTAAAAACATTTAAACACAATTAAAAACATTAATTTATGAAATTAAAAACATTTAAAACATTTAAAAACAATTAAAAATATTTAAAAATAATTAAAAATATTTAATTATGGAATTTAAACATTTAAACACAATTAAAAACATTAATTTATGGAATTAAAAATATTTAAAACATTTAAAAATAATTAAAAATATTTAATTATGGAATTAAAACATTTAAACACAATAAAAAACATTAATTTATGGAATTAAAAACATTTAAAAACAATTAAAAATATTTAATTATGGAATTAAAACATTTAAACACAACAAAAAATATTTAAACATAATTAAAAATATTTATTTATGGAATTAAAAATATTTAATTATGGAATTAAAACATTTAAACACAATAAAAAATATTTAAACACAATTAAAAACATTTAAAAACCATTACAAAGATTTCATTATGTAATTAAAAACATTTAAAAACCATTAAAACAATTAAAAACAATTCAATAAAAAAAGGAAAGAAGCTGTGAATTGAACCTTGGACCTCCACATTCAATTCCGCGTGCCTGACCATTGGGGTAAGGAGCCATGTTTTGTCTTAAAAAGCGGACAATGCTTAAATTATCAATTTTTGGCCCAGCGTTAAAAAAAAGAAAAAAAAAAGGGCAAACCAGGAATCGAAACCCTGACCTCCACGGCCAAAACGCGCGTTTTGGCCGTTTTGGTCACCTCCGCGTTTTGTGCACAAAACGCCCAAAACAAAGAAATAGCTGTTTTCTGTTTTGTTTGTAAATTTTTTTAATGTTTTGGAAAATGCATTTTTGAAAATGGGAAAGAGAACATGTTTTCACTATTTTCAAAAACCCAAAACAGAAAATGGGTTGAAAATGGCAAAGAGAACAGGCCCTTAGTTTCTCATGTAACGTCTTCTCATTGGAGTTCATTGGATGCAATTAATCATTTCGAGTCATAGATCATAATAACACCGTCCCTTCAACACAAGTCATCGAAAGGATCTCGGAGACCCACCAAAGTACGAAAGCTAGGATCTTGAAAGGAATGTTCTATAACCAGACCATATCAACTGCCCATATGAGGTTAAAAGAATGGATGAAAGTCATTTGTAACTCCAGAACATGAAATGACCTCTTGACCATATTATCTTTTGGCCAGAACTTGATCCTTACAAATGTTTTAACTCTTTACTGCAGTCAACTATTACAGCCATATAATACACAATGTTTGAGTTGGAACATTAAAGGCTTTGGAAACCGTGAAATAGTAAGTAAAATTTATACCAAAAAATTAAATAGATATATTAATAAAAAAGTGGGTTGAATGAAATGATATCTTAATGCACTATCTCTTCTCTTAGTAGATAGTTTCATCCAACTCAAGTGCATCAGCATGAAGCTGAAGGAAATGTAGGTACGCATAACTTATATATAGTCTATAATCTGAGCAAGCTGTCAGAATAGGTAATGGGTTTTATTCCCTTGTTTTTATAGACTCTGCTTGACAACTATAAGCACTCTTCCACCAATCCAACATAGCCAAAAAAAAAAAACATTACTACTATTTACATGTACTACTTTCGCCATCCTAGAACTTACAAATTTTACACTTTACTTGGGACAAAAGCCTACATTCTTAATCTTCACATGACTCAATTGATTGATACCCACACAATTAATGGCTCAATGTTCTGAATAATATTTTTTTACTGTTTGTCCTACAGCTAGCAAGAATGTGGCACATCACATCATGATGATACATAATTTTTGCAGTTGAGGATCCAAAGTAGAGTTTGTGCTTATTCTTCTACCATTTGCGACAAGAGAAAAAAATTTCAGTACATGAGAGCATAACTTATTTCACAGAGATTCCCCAAATTAAGTCCTACTCAATTTATTTAGTAAATTAGTCATCTTTAACCAGCTTTTCTGCTAGTCAAATATATTGGAACTCGGGTAACAACACATCAACACTACATGTAAGATATTACAAATAACTTCAGAAAATGAAGGGAAACACAAGAAAAGAAACCAATTTATAACCTTAAATAATAGATTTCAGAAAAAAATACATGGAGCAGCAAAATTTACCTCCACAAAGCAAAGCCCCAGAGGATCTGCAGTACCAAGTAAGACGAGATCACATGGAACTTCATCATTTTCACGAAGCAACACTATGTTCCCAACATGAATGTCTTGAGATTGAATCTAATAAAGAATATATGTGATAACAACCAAATGGCTCAGCATCAGAAACTTTGATGCTAAATGATAGAGATGCAAGCAAAGTATGATGACAAGTTTGAACAGTTCCAAAGCAAGTGAAAAATAGAATATTCATGATCAGGGTGATTAGCTTCACAAAACAGTAAAAACATATTTTTTGCAGTCAATCCCAAAAAGCAATACATTTAACCCAATTTATTAAAGAGAAGGAAAAAGAAAAACTTGTGCACTAGCATAGTAAACAAGACGAATAGAACAAGCAGCCAAATGAAGAATTTCACTTACAAGTTTTTTGACTCCCTTCCTCACAACCCACACTTCTTTCTCATTTGCTTTCGTATCTGAGAGATATCTATTATAATCATCCCATGCCTCTTTGGTTGCTGAGACCGCAAATATAAATATAAGAGGACCCCAGGTACTTGCAGGATTGACAGGAGTAATGAGCGACCATAGTTGAAGGCATGCAATCAATAAAAAGTACTGGTTCATAAATCGGCTGGAAACAGCAGAAGAAAGTCAAGGACAACAAAGGGGATCAGGTAAGAAAAATAGACACATTTTATACAGATACAATCCATCTCAGAATTACTTCATACCTAAACACAAAAAGATTGGCATAGGGTGAAGTTGATAATAGCATAAAACACAGAGAAGGGAAGAAATATATGAAACGCACAGAAACAAATACAATTGTGCATTTTAAGAATAATCATAGTAGGGAAAAATGTTAAATCAAGGACTCTCGTGACTTGACCAAAACCCGAATGGCATATAAAAAACGACCAGGTGCAGGAATCCATACATTTTATCAAATATGCATCAGGATGCATGTAATTTCTGCAGTTGCCACAGATGCAAGCAGACCACATATGTTTGATTGTACTTAGAACAATAACTATCCATGTATTGCACACATACATATACTTGTACATGTAGCTTGACTTTCTTAGATCCAAAAGGCCGTTTTTTTTTTCAAAATTAGAAAATGTTGCACATATTCAAAAACAATACAAAGCATAGGCCCAGCATCCTTGTGTACACTAGACAAAATGCAGTCCTTTCGTATAATGCCTACTATGGTATTTGAACATAAAATTAAGAAACACTATGAACCTTTAAAGCATTGTTTTGGCTACCTAATTAATCGTGTCAATTCAGTCTTTTAACTTTGAAATAGGTTAAGTACTTCTGTCATGTCTAGATTACAATTTCAATCGAAATAGCGTATACGAGGTTGCAAAAGACTTGTTGGGCCAAAAGAGGAACGACTGTGTGTCTATTACTATATCTATATCCATCTTCTCTCTTAATATGTTGATTAAGAGAAATGAATGGACAAAATTCTGTGGCAATTGAGTGGGAAGGGGATGGTCCTTGCAGATGATGGTAGCAACAACAGTGTTAAAAAAAATGTGCTGCTTTAGTTCTTGTCGGTGTTGCTTCAACATGCTGCTGCAGGTGACAAAAGGCCAGAAAACAAGCAAATTTAATCATGGGACTTGTGGAGTTTCCTTCGGCTACAGGATAGGCTACTTACAGATATTATAACTTTTAGTTTTGCATTCAGTTAGTATCTTATTGTCACTTTGTCTCTAATCCTTGAGCACAAAAATCCCCTTTTACATTTTGCAAGAGTACTTCCATCCAAGTTAGCTACAAAATATAATAAGATTACCGCATTGAGCATATCTAAAAGTAGAAGGGCTCAATTAACATGATGTGAAGAGATTTTGAGAAATTTAAAGGCTGTAATGTCTTCATATAAAATTAAACCAAAAAAAAAGACCATAAAATCATTTCAAATCCCCAAAAGAAGCAATAGAGAAAATATACAGCGTCATGCAAGTGATCTAGATGAAAATACAGAAGCTGTTCTTATTATTAATGAAACTTTTGGAAGGTTGACAAATATATAACTATATACAACAACAACAATAAATTAAGGCTTATTATCAATAATCTAGGATCAGAAACTAAGTTTGACCATCTTACATCTGCTGAGAAATCTAATAACTCAAATATTTTGCAACACTTGTCACAGGTCTGCCCCATGCTGAGAAATCTAATAAATCAACTATTGGGATTACATTGCTCTAGCGAATGGGAGTATCTTTAGGTCTATGCAAGAAATTCCAACCACCAAATCATATTTCTCTCAATATATGTGTCATTTGTTGACATGTATTATCGTTTATTATTTTATCCATTCTAATACAGCCACGCAGCTATCTTTATATCGTCGTGTTCAATAAGTTCATCTTAGGGACATCTTGATCTTTATCAGACAATGTCTAATAATGGTTGTGCATAACTTGCCTTAACATTATATTATAACGCCTCTCCATTTTGTCCAACATGCTATCATTTTATGCGTTACATCTTCTTAAAGTCCTCGTTCCCTATTAGTAATCGAACCAAATTACTCAAAACAATCATCTTCAGGATACAGTATCCTTTATAGTAGCTTCAGTACCCTAAGAACATTCTATGTATTGTCTTAGTGGTTTTTTTTCCAAAACCTTTGAATGCAAAAACACTCCTTCAAAGTTCAAAGTTAACTCACAATATCTATCCCTCCTAATCTCATCAACTAAAAAAAACGTCAATCTTTCTATCATACATATTTCTAATAATATAATGTTGATATATCAAATTATAGAAATTCCTCGTCTCTAAAACCCACCAAAGCACTTCCCTATCATAGACTTTTTCTAAATCAAATAAAAATCATATGCAAATATTATTTCTTTCTGTCTATTTTCCACCAATCTCCAAACTAGATAAATGGCTTCCACAGTAGATGCATAAAACCAAACAGGTTTCACAGAACTTTAAATAAATTACACCTTATAAATCCAATTCAATGCACTTATTAATCTTACTAGTACTGATTTCAATCAATTAATCACTAAGTTGATTTATAGAATGAGAAGGGAGAATTCTTCATGATTTAGTTACAAGCAACACTATTGGGGCACATCCTTAACCTAATCACAGAACAAGAAATCTGCTAACTGAAGACATGGTTGGCATACATTAAGCAGATGGGTTTACACAACCAACATGTCAATACTTATTTGAGCGTGTGTGAGATAGAAGAGATACAACTTTGTCATATTATATCAAATGTAGATTCACTAAATTAAAAAACAGAACTTGATTGAACTAATAATTGAGAATTCCTTGTGGAAGTATAAAATCTTGAAGTCCCACATAGTAGTGTAGTTATCTTTCATGTCCTCTTACTTCTCTGTGTTACCCGTCCTCTAAAAATTTAGTGATTCTTCGTGGCTGGACCCTCTAAAATTATATAACCTTGACCTTTCCAGATCATGGAACAGTCAGATCATAGTATATTGCTAAAGGGACACAAGAGAAAAGAAATCAAATTGACGTGTAAGATAGAAATAACGCTACTAAATAAAAAGTATATGATGTGTCTAGGCACAGATCCATGGCCTTGCAGCTTGCAGAATAAAAAATAAATTTACCTGAACTGTTCCCATAAATTTTTTGGAAGAAAATTCCATATGGTATACTTTCTGTTTGATATGCGATTGTCACAATATATATCTTGTGCTAGATCATCATCATTAATATAAATATAACGCTTCATTGTCAACTTCAATGCATGTAATTAAGTCTTGACAAGCTTGCAGGAGGCCAACACGGCTCTCAATGGCATTCAGAATCCGTCAACACCGAATAAAGTTTAAAAACCTGTCCAACCTGCAATATCTTTAAAATATTAATAGTCAAGACATTTATGAAACAAAATAACATCTACCCTAGCTTCTGCTGAAAAAGAAGGAATGAATGGGCCTGCCAAGGATGCGGGGCATAGTTGGAGTCTCGAAAATCTTGCAAGTCCAAGTCATTTCAGAAAAAGAGCTGAAATCCGAATTTAAAAAAATAGCAATCAACAAAACCTCAGCAGCAAAAGGGTTTCCTTTACTCAGAAACCCAATGAGAAATCAATGGGTCTAACTAAACAGAAACCTTCCGTGCTTTGGAGTTGGACTTGGATGCAATAACAGAGAACAAACCTTGTCAAATTTCTCTACTGGTCAAAACTTTGAAAAGGTAATTACTTTTCCCACGACTTCAAATAATGCTGCTTCAACTCGAAAATCCCAGATCTTTTCTAGTATTCCGTACCTTTACAAAGAAGGTTAACTGCATGTAGTAGACATTACTCAAAAAAATTGAACATACAAAATCCCATTACACATTGCAAGAAATCAAAATGACGGTAATAAACAAAAATTACCCACTTGACATCTCTAAAAATCCCATTTCAAATCTACAAAATCCTAGACATTCCAAATAATCCAGACAACATAACGAAAAATTACCACTTCCACGGTTCAAAAATCAACATGAAGAAATCCTATTTCAAACCAATACAGCCAGGCAAGATAAGGCCCATTATTGTATAATTCAGTCATTATCATTTTCATCACTATCATAAATTATAGATATATCAACATGTTGTGTAAGAATAATAACGAAGAAATTTTACAAATACAGTACCTATGTAACGACGGATGGAATGATAAAAACAGAACACATCCATGCCACAATAAAATTATATAGAAATTTGTAGTCAACAGAGGTTGGAGAGGGTTTTGTGACGGTGCTGATGCAATTGAAGGTATGATCAATTCCAAAATTCCAATTGAGCTGAAAGTGCATTTCGTTGAAATATGATTGCGAAATCTCCCAAGTCCCATTCGGCCCACTCTTATTAGGGTCTGTCTTTGTATTTATGAGGCCCAAATAGGGTTAAAACACATTTGGTCCTTGCAGTCGCAAGAAAATTTCAAATTTGTCGTTAACATTTATTTTGTTTCAAATCAGTCATTAAAGTTTTCTAATGTTTCCAATCCGGTCATTTTGTTAGTAAGATTAATGTGAAATCCTACGTGTCCGTTAAAACCATTGATGCTAGGCACACTCTGGCTGTGTATTTCATCACGCGCTATATTCTCCTCGGTCGTGTCTTTTTGTCTTGTATATTATTTCCACTTAATCGGTCGGTCGAGTTTCTTGTTTTATATGTGAAAACTCGATCATCCGATTATAATCATTGTCTATAAATAAACAAGCCCCTCTCATTTAGAGGGGCGGGAAAAAACATTTTCAAAGAATAATCAAGTTACAAAATTTCTCTCTCTAAAATAAAGATAAAAACAGACATCTTGATCAATTGGTGCCGTCTATGGGAAACTGAGATTCTTTTCTCTTTCCTAAAAAAGAAGAACTAAGAGCCATGTCAGGAAGGACTAGAGGAAGGCCTAGAATAGAACATACGGAGACTCCACCACCAGAGGCTACAGCGGAAGAAGAGCACCCTCCGCAATTCGCCACCATCCAGCAAGTCACTGTTCTGCAAGACCAGATGTCTACAATTATGGAGATGTTGCAGAGAATAGTACCACAGCCTCGTACATCAGAGGCGCCGCCTCCAGCTAATGAGGTTCCTCCGACGACGAAAATACCGCCAGCTGCAGAAATTCCTCCAGTAGTAGAAATACCACCATCCGAGACTATACAAACGCATGAGATGACATCCACAAGCCGACCTTCAATACCAGTCAATTGGGAGAATATTTTGAATGATAAAGTGGAAGAAGCAATCACACGAAGAAAGAGTAGGGGGAGACCAATTTCTATAAAGGAGGATCCATTTACCGAAGACGTGATGGGTATACCTTTACCTGAGAAATTCAAAGAACCGACTGAAGAGTTCGACGGAACCGGTGATCCTATTGATCATATACGAACATTTCAAGACCGGGTAAGATTGCATGGCTGGCCAGATGCCATAGCATGTAAAGCGTTCCCCATGATATTGAGAAAAGATGCAAGAGAGTGGTTTGATACCTTACCTCCGCGGTCCATATCGTCATTTGCAGACTTCGCTAATAAATTTCCAATATGTTTCTCTAGTAGCACGCGGAAAAGGAAGACGGGGATGGGGCTTATGCAAGTAACTCAAGATAAAGGAGAGTCGCTGCGAGAATATATGTCACGATTTAACCGTGCAACGTTGGGCATAAAAAACTTGCAGATGTCGTCGGTAGTTACAGCATTGCTGAGTGGATTAAGGAACCACGGCCTCCGGGCCAGTCTCTCGAAAAAACCAATTAAGTCTATGACAGAGCTACTTAGACGAGGAGATGAGTACATTGATCAAGAGGAGATGTTGAGGGCAACGCGAGGCGACCGAGAGCTGCACGATAGTGGAAATAGAAAGAGACGACGTGAAGAGCATTCGACAAACCAGCGTAACACCAAGAATATGGCTGAGTATAAATATCGACCGAGGCCGAAAGTGGTTAATGCAATCTCACAGATACAGTTGAACGCACCATTGTCCGTCATCCTCCGAGAAATATCCACGTTGAAGGAGCTACAATGGCCAGAGAAGTTGAGATCTGATCCATCCATTCGAGACAGTAGTCGCAGGTGTGAGTTTCACAAAGATCACGGTCATACCACAGATCAATGCAGGACGTTACGAAGTGAAGTGGAGTGACTTATCTCGGACGGTCTGATAAAACACTTTGTTAAGACAATCAACCGTCGTCCCGAACAGAGAGTAGAGGACAATGGGAGGAAGAGAAGAGCAGGAGTGATACATGTCATTGTAGGGGGATCTGCAAGTGGAGGGGATTCAAGAAACTCCAGAAAGGGTTATGCACGGTCGTTACATGTAAATTCAATCGGAGACTCTAGCAGATTTGCCCAATCAGTCACATTTGATGACGGAGATTTAGAAGGAGTATCCTTACCACACGATGACGCGTTGGTAATTACCGGAGACATAGCTGATTTTGATGTCAAAAGGGTACTCGTAAACACTGGCAGCACTGCAAATGTGTTAAGCTGGGAAGCATTTAAAGGCTTGAAAATCCCAACCGACCGTCTAAGAGCTATAAACACTCCCTTGCAAGGATTTGGAGGAAGGACTGTGATACCCGAAGGTATTATGGATCTCCCGGTGGTCTTGGGAAAACATCCTAATTATGTGACGCTAATAACACCTTTCTTGATTGTTCGCACGCCTATGGCCTACAATTCTATTTATGGGCGACCGATTATTAACTCGGCCGGGGCAATTATATCTACACAACACCAATGTATGAAATTTCCTACTAGTCGAGGAATTGGTGTGGTCAAGGGAGATCAGTTGGCGTCGAGAAGATGTTATGTAGACAGCATTCAGTCTGAAAGTGACCTCTCGGTGTTAACTATCGAAAAAAATGAGTGTCAACAAGCGCAACGTTTCGAACCAGTGGAGGAGGTAGAGGAGGTGGAGTTGAAAGAAGGCAAAAAGGTTAAAATCGGAAGATCTATAGTAAAGGAGACGAGGAAAAACTTCTAGACATACTTCGAGAGAATATTGAAGTTTTCGCATGGAGTACTGACGACATGCCGGGCATTGATCCCTCGATTGCTCAGCACAAGTTAAATAATATGCCAGGCTACAAACCCGTAAAGCAGCAAAAAAAGGCACTTCGCACCAGAAAGACAGCAAGCCATAAAGGAGGAGTTAGAAAAATTACTCAACACAGGTTTTATTAGAGAAGTGGAGTATCCAGAGTGGTTAGCCAACGTGGTTCTGGTAAAAAAATCGATCGGTAAATGGAGATTGTGCATAGATTTTACCGACCTAAACAAGACATGCCCGAATGATTGCTTCCCCCTACCACGGATAGATGCGTTGATAGATGCCACGTCCAGAAAGAAGAGGTTCAGTTTTCTCGATGCCTTTTCAGGATATCACCAGATCTCATTAGTGCCAGAAGATGCTAAGAAAACTTCTTTTATAACCGATTGTGGGACTTATTGCTACACAGCCATGCCCTTCGGACTGAAGAACGCCGGAGCTACATATCAACGCATGGTCAACAAGCTATTTGGCAGCATGATCGGTCGAACAATAGAAGCCTACGTGGACGACATGGTAGTGCACAGTAGCCAGGAAAAAGACCATGTTGAGGTTTTGAGAGAAATTTTTCAAGTAGCAAAGCAGAGTTGTCTGAAATTTAATCCTGAGAAATGTACGTTTGGTACTACGGGTGGCAAATTCCTAGGCTTCATGGTGACTCAAAGGGGGATAGAGGCCAATCCCGACAAAATTCAGGCGATCATTGATATGGCTAGTCCGAAAAGCAAGAATGAGGTACAAAGACTGACCGGCAGAATAGCAGCACTCAATCGATTTATGTCTAGGGCCGCTGAAAAATGCCTCCCGTTTTTTAGAGCCATCAAAAGAAGTAATGATTTCGAATGGACGGCTGAATGTGAAGAATCGTTAGCAAATTTGAAATCCGTACTTCAACATCCTCTCATCTTAAGCAGGCCAGCTATAGGGGAAACACTCAGATTGTATCTAGCCGTGTCCCAACATGCGGTCAGCTCTGTGCTTATAAGGACTGAAGAAAAAGTTGAGCGGCCAGTTTACTATGTAAGCCACATTATGAAGGACGCTGAATCACGATACAATTTAGCGGAGCAGTTGGTCTTATGTCTGATCATTAGCGCAAGGAAATTAAGACCTTATTTCCAGGCACATCCAATTGAGGTTCTAACGAATCAGCCATTGAAGCAAATTCTTCATCGGCCAAAGACATCCGGCCGATTAATGAAGTAGGCAGTTGAATTGGGAGAGTATGATATAGAATTTAAGGCGTGGTCTTCCATAAAGGGACAAGTGCTAGCAGACTTTATCGCCGAGCTATCACCCAGGTCCGTATCTGGAGAAAATCCCCTTTGGACACTATTCGTAGATGGATCATCCACCAGAGAGGGATCAGGGGCAGGAATTATACTGATGAAACCAGACGGAGAAGAGATCAGATATGCACTAATAATGATGCAGAATACGAGGCAGTCATCCTTGGGCTACAGTACGCGTTAAAAATGGGAGCACGGTCGATTAAAGTGCATAGTGACTCCCAGTTTGTGGTAAGACAAATTCAAGGGGAATTCGATGCTAAAGATGATCGCATGGCCGCGTACTTGTTGAGAATCAGAGATTTACAACAACGTTTCAAGGAATTCAAAATCGTGAAAATAGCTCGAGCTGACAATTCACGGGCGGATGCATTGTCTCGATTGGGGTCAACTTATAATACCAACTGGTCGCATTCTTTCCTGCTCCAGACGATCACCCGGCCGAGTTTTATAACCACAATAGAAGTTGGTGAAATCGAGGAACAGCCTACATGGATGGATCCATTGAGGGCCTACTTGTCTGAGGATGTCCAGCCTGAAGACCTAGTCGAAGCAAGAAGATTACGAATACGGGCAGCTGGATTTGTAATAATAGACGGTCACTTGTTCAAGAAAGGTCTCTCGACTCCATATTTGAAATACATTGATGCCAATAGAGGACATGTGATACTTATAGAAATACATTCAGGGATGTGCGGAAACCATCAGGGTGCAAGCATGTTGGCCTTTAGAGCCCTTCGACAAGGATATTACTGGCCAACTGTGAAATCGGATGCAAAAGAGCTAGTTCAGAGGTGTGACTCATGCCAGAGACACGCAAACCTTATTCATATACCGGCCGAATACCAAACTGCTGTGTTTGGTATATGCCCGTTTTTTCAGTGGGGAATCAACCTTCTTGGACCTTTCCCGACGGCTAGTCAGCAGAGGAAATTTCTAGTAGTTGCGATCGACTATTTCACGAAATGGGTAGAAGCAGAAGCACTCGCTACAATAACAACCAAGAAGATACAGAGTTTCATTTGGAAGAATATTATTTGCAGATTTGGTATACCACGAGTAATTGTATCAGATAATGGAAGGCAATTTGATAATCGGAAGTTTGAACAATTTTGCAATAGTTACAAGATTGACCTGAGGAGAACGTCGGTCGCACATCCTCGAGCTAATGGTCAGGTAGAAGTCACTAATTGTACTATCTTATGGGATATTAGGACTAGATTGGAGAGTTATAAGGGGTCCTGGGCAGAGGAAATTCTGAATGTATTATGGGCGTATCATACCACGCCACGAGAGTCGACCAGAGAAACACCTTACCGATTATGTTTTGGTTTAAAAGCTGTGACACCGACTGAGATTTTGGAACCTTCACCACGTATTATGGTTCAGCAAACTGATGTTGAGCTGCATAAATCTGAACTTGACTGGCTTGAAGGAGTTAGACAGAAAGCATTCACAAGGATGGTGAATTAAAAACGGAGAACTGCTACATATTTTGATAGAAGGGTAAAACAGCGAAAATTTGAAGAAGGAGATCTGGTCCTCATAAATGCATCGGCCGTAGGTCATCAGCCGGGCAAGTTAGATCCTAAATGGAAGGGGCCCTTTGAAGTCATTCGGGAAGTAAAGAGAGGAACTTATAGTCTAAAAAATTAGAATAGGAAAGCCCTTAGCCGACCGTGGAACGTCGAACACCTGAAGAAGTATTACCAGTAAGCACATCTGACACTTGAAGAAACTTTAGTTGTTTTTAATCGTTTATTTTCCCTTTGTAGTCGCAGTATTTTTTTTTTACTTCAAAAATGTTATATTCTATCACCAAATAAATAAAGGGGTGGGGGGGACATATGATGAGGACGCTAAGGTTATGGCCGAGAAGCATGACCAAACCCGGTGCGGCCCCTGATTCCTCCCAACCACCAAATTCATCTGTTTTATTAAAGATTACGGTCGTGTACACATAAGACTACGGTCGTGTACACCTAAGACTATGGTCATTTACATTAAAGACTACGGTCGTGTATACTTAGACTACGGTCGAAAATACATTTAAGACTACGGTCGAAATTACAACCGGTTACACTAAGGACTACGGTCGTGCACACCTAAGACTACGGTCATTTACATTAAAGACTACGGTCGAAAATACAATCTTTTACACCAAAGACTACGGTCATGTACCCGAAAGACCACGGTCACTTATACCAAAACTACAGCTATATATTATCGACTATGATTGTGGTTGTCGTAAAAAATAAATAAATAAATAAATAAATAAATATAACAATAAGCAAGCATAAACCACATATTAAGATTTGTACAAGAAGCATATATCAAACAAAAGTACGTTTCCAGGAAAATCGTCAATAACAAGTATGTTTCCAAAAGTTAATCCGTTAAAAACTTGTGGAAGATCACTCTTCTGAATAATCACCGTCGTCTTCATCGACCAATGGCATGAAGGGGGCACCCGTGAAATCAGCAGTCGAAAAGTGTTCTGCAAGCCAGTCTCTACTTTTCTTGAAAGCCATATCTCGGCTGCGAACACCTACCATGCCCACGGTAGTCATATACTCTTCGCTCCCCTTGTATTCTTCGATGGCGACTTCTCCCTTTACCATCAACTCTTGGGATAGTCGAGTGACGGAATCTTCCAGAGTTTGATTTTTGGCCCTAGTACGCTGCAACTATTCTTCGCACTCTTGTAAAGACTTCTCCATATCAATCAGTTTTAATTCGCGATCATCGAGTGCTTTCGTCTTCTCGGCCAGTTCTCTGCGAGCGTCGCGTAACTTTTGACTTTTCTCTTCCAAAGCACGGCTAGTCTGATCTAGTTTTTCTGCCTGGTCGCGTGTTTTGCTGAAAGCAGAATGGCGAAGAAAGGGTGTCTGTAGGAAAAGCAATAATGTTAAAAATAAGAAGTAAAGGGATTGATGCTTATCATAAGAGTACAGGAAACGTACTCGTCGTTCTTCCACCATTATCGACTTTTCTAAACTCTTGGGAGATTTGTTCATGCTCGCATCGATCACCTCCCAGTCTAAGCAAGAAGAAATGACTCAGCAATCTTCAGTCATCTTCTCTAGCGGACGGCGCACGTTACAGGTTGGTCGAGGCTCAGAAGCGATCGTAGGATTAGAGATGGGAAATTCTGGAGTGTTTACTGGTATGGACATGGTCTGGGTTATTGGAGAAGAATTGACTGGTATATTTTCAGCTGGACCAGACGACCAGGCAGCATCGGAAGAAGGATGATCGACCGGAGGAAGCTCCCTGCGCCTCTTTCTTTGGCCTCGAGAGTTTTTTCTAGCCAACTCTTCCAAGAAATCCTCCGTGAATTTATCGGCAGACATGTCTGAAAAAGCATACAGGCAGTCAGTAAAAAGAATATATATAAAAAATAAAAGAAGAAGGGTAGTGGAAAGACTTTTCCTACCATAAGGACTGTCGATGCCAGCAGATACCAAAGCATCGTCTGTTAGTACGTCATTCATCGACCGACCCAGAGGTTCGGCCGCTCGTAAGATGATTAATGAATCTATTTCCGGTTCAGATAGAATTGGGGTAGAGTTAAAATCTTCAAGGGGTGGGGTACTCCAATTTAAAGAAAAGGGAAATGTTCCATCGGTCGGTTTTACAAAGAAATATCTATTCTTCCAACCGTTGTTGGAGGTCGGGCAGTTAGGAATTTTGAAATGTTCATGTGTGGGAAGACCCCTATCTCGATGAGAAAAGACGACAAAGCAGTCATAACGATCGAGTAGTTTCATCTCAAAAAGCAGACGAAATAGGTTAACATTCTTAAAGCGTTGGGCACTAATTGACCGGGAGAAAGGTTGAAGGTACAAAAAAATTCAACTAAAAATGGGTGCAGGAGAAATCTAAGCCCGACTTTGAGACTATCTTGATAGATGGCTACTTCTCC
Source organism: Forsythia viridissima (assembly GCA_030279155.1). Classification (NCBI taxonomy): domain Eukaryota; kingdom Viridiplantae; phylum Streptophyta; class Magnoliopsida; order Lamiales; family Oleaceae; genus Forsythia; species Forsythia viridissima. Next base: position 25,996,178 of record CM059036.1, read on the forward strand.
ATCACGACCCAATGGAAGGTACTCGGTCGGTCTAGGAGCCCGGTAAATGTGTTCTTTACTAAGAAAAAGTGGTCGATTGTGCGTCTAAGTGTTGTTTCAGTAAATGTGCTCGGGTGCTTAGGAATGTTGCGAAGATTGGGGCTTGATATGTCGTGCGTAGATGTAGAAGTGTCGATCGGTCGGTTCTCCCTACCACGTCTACGGTTTTCTCGTACCATCTTTACACAGTCAAGTTTTGAGAATAAAGCTATAAGCCAGTAATTTCCTTGTATAAATAAATGAAAATATATATATGAAGGGAGTAGTAGAAAGTAGAGATGAAATACTAAGTTATGAGTAGAACAAAAGAAAGAAATGACCTACCGGGGGTGATTAGGCCGAGAGTTTGATCGGTGTTCAAGTAAAAACTATTTACTTCCGGCTCTGAATTGTCTGGTTGCCCAAGAAATTCAATGGACTCTAAAGAATTAAAGGAAAACTCTATCTCAGAAAGGGAAATGGCTTCTTGTTCGTCAGATGAGCTCTCTAAATTTATAATGTTCATGAAATTGGGAAAGTTATGTGAGGGCAAGAGGAGTTGTTTAAAGAAATGGGAATGGTGCTCTGGAGTATTGGTAATTGATAATGTTAAGTTGAGGATGTTGAGAGCATTAAGAAATTTCAAAAACTAATAGAGGGTGAAAAAGGCGGTAAAATGAAATTGGGGGTGAAGACGACGACACTATTTCCCAGGATGGCGCCGCCTCTTCCGTCACTGTGCGTCTAGGGAACACGCGCCACATTAATTATGGTGTGATAGTGGCCATGACGTCATCATCCGGATTGACAAACCGATCGAGAAAATCTAGCAGATTCGTGATTAAGTGAAGAGGCTACTCTCAAGATAAACAGTCAGTATACTTGAGAGTAGGGGGCTAATGATGCTAGGCACACTCTGGCTGTGTATTTCATCACGCGCTATATTCTCCTCGGTCGTGTCTTTTTATCTTGTATATTATTTCCACTTAATCGGTCGGTCGAGTTTCTTGTTTTATATGTGAAAACTCGATAATCCAATTATAATCGTTGTCTATAAATAAACAAGCCCCTCTCATTTAGAGGGGCGAGAAAAAACATTTTCAAAGAAGAATCAAGTTACAAAATTTCTCTCTCTAAAATAAAGATAAAAACAGACATCTTAATCAACCATTATGTACTAACGAGATGTTAATCCCATTACTCTGCAAGTCCGAATCGTGCTAAATAAATGAAGGAACCATGAAGTCTGTTTTTTTCTTCTTTTTTTTTTTTTTGCAATTGATATCACACTCAATGAAATTTTTATTTCAAACTCCAAAGAGAACGAAAGTAAAATTAATTGGGAGAAAAATGAGCTTTAGGGTTTCATCATTCTATTTTTGGCAAGATTAATTAAGGCTTGAGTGGCAATAGAACTAATGTCCCCTAAACTGTTGAAGCTAGTTTAGTAATTTCAAAGACAATTTTTTTAGTTTGGTGATGTTTAAATTATAATTTCAACTTGTCAAATTAGTTAAACATAATTTTTATCCACACATTTACATACAACTTATAATGTAAACACTTAAAAATAATTTCAACACTACCAAACATACACGCTTGTGTCATTCTATTTGACTACCTAATGTCGGTTTAGCGCCAAAAGTTCATGCCTTTATATTTTATTTTATTTGTCTGATTTATTTTTATATTTTTAAGGTGAAATAAACTAATTAAATAAAATGAATCATTATTAATGGTCATATTAAAATAATTAAAAAAGTATTACTAAAAATGGAGAAGATGAGTACTTGTTTTAATTATTATTTTTCTTAAGTTTAGGACATGTGCTGCAAATTTTTATTTACGAACATTAGAATACTAAAAATGCTCTTATAAAATATAGAGAGTGGAGTGCACGCGGGGACCATTTGTGCAAAAAAAAAAACTAGAACTACCGTTAAATCTAGTGGAATTGGACAGAAAGGAACATTGTCGCAAAAAATGTTTGAAATAGGGGCTACACTGCCAAAAATGAAAGATAGGTCCTCAACTCGCAGTAAGTACAAAGATACGGACCATTTGCGCAAAAAAACCGAAGTTTCAAGTCTTTATATCTATCTTCTTGTCATGAAATTTTACAAAGAGGTTGTGTAAAGAATTATCTTTTATTGGGTACTAGATTTACTATTTTCTAATATGTATAAAAGTTTATACATATTTTTTTGTGAGTAAGGTGCAAACTCAATGTGTATAGCGGCAAAGCATCTTTCAAAATTTATTACAAATAAGTCGTGCGCGGATAAGTTTTCAAATTTGGCATATCATTAGAATATTGGTCAATAGTACTTCCCTCAAATTTTTGCAATTCGACGATACCATTTAGGTATCAAACGAATTTTTTTTAATTAGTGAAAACCATTTATAATTTTGAATCTTGATTTTAAATAGCTCTTGACACCCGAAGGTTAAGTTTCAGAGCGTTATAAAACTTGTGGTATCAGAGCTAGTTTACTATTCTGTAGACTTCTTATACAGTTCTATCTAAATGATATGTTATAAATTGTTATACAAGACAATTTCATAGTTTTAAGTCAAGATCCAACATCGTCGAGCAAGCAAGTGACCGACTTTTAACCGGTGATCCAGGTAAATAGTAAGGTCAATGTTCAAATATAAGAATTCTTTTTATTTTTACGTTATACATTGCTTATCCAACGAGTTATTATTTATTATATGAATATGAAAATATTTCGAACCAAGTCATGTTTAAATTCATGAAGTTTAGTTCTGTTTATCATTAACGTGCATTATGGTAATCAATGTATTTTTTATTTTTTTTAGACAAATAGTGTGACATAATTAATTTCTTATCCTAGTTATGACACCAACGATAAGAACCCCAACCAAGACAGCGGAATATGGTTTTACACGGAAGCGAGACGTGTTGTTGGCATTTTACCATAATTATCGCATGTATCCCACTCATAGTCTTAAGCAGCATTTTGACCTATTAAACTGTATCATTGATATTTGAGGAAGGCACATCATGGATTGCGTGATGAGGTTAAAATACGGTGATTATGTGAGACTGTTCTAGATTTTTGGGCTTTAGTCATAAATGAGATTGTGCAATGGAGTGATAATGATTTTTCATATGAAGATATTACCTACTTGCTTCGTGAAAGTTATGACATTAGTCGTGATCTACAGTGAAATTATAAAAAGACTATAAAGTTAGGCTTAAATTCTAGTTTGCAAGCTACTACGTCTAGGCCAGACAATTGACTATTGGCTAGATCCTTCCTAAGAGTACTTGATGAGAACCTTCGAGTACCAATTCTAGATAGTTTGGGACAGGGCTTGCTAGAAGAAGATCCAGATGAAAACCCCGAGAAGGGCCCAGAAAGTGGGAAAGATTAGAGACTACCTTGTCTAGTTGTCAGTCTATTTTGAAGTAGAGTATGATTTAAAATTTACTTTTCCTTTTAAACGTATGTATCCTATGTGACTTGTGAAAAGCAACTTCTCTTTTCTTTCGGCCTCTTTTAAGTTTGTAAAGTTAAAGTTACGCTTTGGATTAATTAGATGACTATTTTTTTCTCAAAGGAAATGCCACCCAAGCGCAACAATGGAAATGCAAAAAATACCTACACTGGTTCAAGTAGTGGCAAAGTTAACGTCACAAACTTTGCATTGGAACTACTCGCAGTAATGCAAGAGCTAGGAAGACAACAGGCACAACAAATGTTACATCCTCAACCACCACTCAATCATGCAGTGCCACCTGAGCAACAAACGCCTGATAAACAAGTACCATCATATCACCTAGTACCCAACCAACGAGCCCCGCCACCTCAACCAACACCCAAGCAATGTGAACGAACTACGATGATACAGCAATTTCATAAAATAAATCCACCATTATTTGAATGAGGTATAGACCCCCTAGCCGTTGAGGACTGGTTACGAGAACTGGAATGCATCTTTAAGTTCATAGGATGTGAAGATACTGAAAAAGTAATATTTGCAGTATTCATGTTAAAGATGGGGGCTAGCCATTGGTGGGACATGACTACTTGATTAATAACACCTAATGAGGAACAGGCAATGACTTGGACACGGTTTAAGAAGTTGGTAGAAGAAAAAAATTTCCCGTCGTGTCTGAAAAATCAAAAGGTCCTTCGGCTTCAACAAGGAACCATGTCGCTTGTGGAATATGAGCACAAATTAGATTAACTATTAAGGTTTGCTCTGCACCTAGTGGACACGGAGAATAAGTGAGCTAGAAGGTTCAAATGCGGACTTCGACCATATATTCGCAACATAGTAGCAGTACTCGAGCTGGGTACGTATTGAGAAGTTCTAAAATGAGCACAGACTATTGCTTATCAAATGACTTAAATTACTGGGATTTCTGGGCAAGGCCAAAATTATTCTAGTAAGCGAAAGTGGAACTTTGACAAAAAGAGCAATAGTAAAGGAAATAATGGGGTAAAGAAAGGAAATGTAGATGCAAATGAAGTTGGTAATAAATGTTGTCCCAATTGCAGTAGGCCTCACAAAGGAGAATGCTTAATTGGGAAAAATGTTTGTTTCGAGTATGGAAAACCTGGACATTTTGCTAAAGAGTGCCCTCAGGGTCAAATACAGAAGAAGACTGGAGATGACAAGAAAGGAAAGACAATGGTTTTTATCTTAACTAAGCAAGAAGCAGAGCAAGACCCTAAGGCGCTAGCAGGTATCATATATATCTCCAACGTGCCTGCATTTATACTTATAGATTCTGGCGCTACACATTCGTTCATTTCTTCTATATTTGTTGCAAAGTCCAAAATAGAGTATGAACCCTCCCGTATACCTTAGATGTCTATCTTCCATCTGGAAAGATACTTAATGCCAACCAAATAGCTAGAGGCTTTAAAATAGAAATTGATGGTAGAAGTATAACAGTAGACTTGATTCTATTAACCATAAGAGACTTTGATGTTATTCTTGGTATGGACTGGTTATCAAAAAACTATGCAACTATTCGATGTTCTAAAAAGGATCTTATATTCCAACGGCCTAGCGAAAAGAAATTTTGTTTCATAGGAACTAAGACAAATGCTTTACCTCGTATCATATCAACATCTCGAGACTGTCTTAGAGACTTTAAGAAGAGAGAAACTTTATACCAAATTCAAGAAGTGTGAATTTTTAGGTAGATACAGTAGGTTTTCTAGGGTATGTAATTACATCCCAATGAATAGAACTAAACCCAGCCAAAGTGGAAGCGGTGACTAATTGGCCCAATGCGACCAATGTTGGAAAATACGCAGTTTCTTAGGGTTGGCAGGTTACTATAGGAGGTTTATTGAGGGATTTGCTAAAATAGAATGACCATTGACTCAGTTAACTCGTAAGGAAGTGAAATTCCAGTGGACAAAAAAATATGAACAAAGCTTTCAAGAGCTGAAGCAAAGATTGATCACAGCTCCAGTGTTGACAATACCGGATGGTCTAGAACGATTCATCATTTACAGCAACACTTCTAAACAAGGCTTAGGTTGTGTCTTAATGCAAAAAGTAAAAGTGATAGCATACGTCTATAGATAATTGAAACAATATGAGCATAAATATCCAACGCATGATCTAGAGCTAGATGCGGTAGTTCATGCCCTGAAAATATGGTGTCATTATCTATATGAATGTAAGTGCAATATTTATACAAACCACAAGAGTCTGAAGTAATTTTTCACCTAAAAAAAGCTAAACATGAGGCAGAGAAGGTGGTTATAATTAGTAAAGGATTATGATTGTGCTATCCACTACCATCCTAGTAAGGCTAATGTAGTAGCAGATGCTTTTAGCAGAAAGGCGATGGGACAATTAGCAACACTATCTACAATGCAGGATCAATTGTTGAGAGCTTTGAGAATTTAAGTATAGAAGTAATTACTCCACTGTTTCAAACTATCATTAGGATAGTGGTCTTAATACTTCAACCAGCACTTAGAGATCGAATCAGAATAGTACAAGATAATGATGGGAAAATATGAAAAGAAGTGTAGGTGTATTTGTAAAGAAGTGTATGACATGTCAACATGTGAAAGCCGAACATCAGAGACGACCATCAGGGTTATTATAACCACTAGAAATTCCAAAATGGAAGTGGGTACATGTAACTATAGGTTTTGTTACGAGTTTTCCATGATCTGCCAGGGAAAACAATGCTATATGGGTTATAGTTGACCGACTAACAAAGTCAACTCATTTCCACTAATAAGGGTGAATTTCGATATGGGCGAATATGCACAGCTATACATTAGAGAAGTCATTCGTCTACATGGAATCCCAGTCTCTATTGTATCTAATAGAGATCCAAGATTTACCTCTAGGTTTTGGAAAAGTTTGCAATGAGCTATGTGAACGAAGTTAAATTTCAGTACAGACTTTCACCCTGAGACAGATGGACAGTCAGAAAGGACTATACAAATTTTGTAGGATATGCTTCGAGCATGCGTCCTAGATTTGGGAGGTAGTTTTGAAAACTACCTATCTTTAGTAGAATTTGCCTATAACAATAGCTATTAAGCTACGATAGGAATGGCACCCTACGAAGCTCTATATGGAAGGAGATGTAGATCTCCTATCTATTGGGACGAAGTTGGTGAGGGAAGAGTTTTAGGGACAAATTATTGAGCAGACAGCTAAGGTTATTGATAAAATAAGAGCTCGTAAAGTCAGCCCAAGACTGACAGAAAAGTTACACAGATAAAAGGAGAAAAGATATAAAATTCAATATTGGTGATAAATTTTTCTTAAAAGTAACACCAATGAAGGGTGTTCCCGTTTTGGCAAGAAAGGAAAACTTCGACCAAGGTTTATAAGTCCTTTTGAAATTCTGGAGAAAATTGAAAATGTGGCTTATCGATTAGCTCTGCCACTTGAATTGTCAGCTATTCATGATGTATTCCACGTCTCAATGCTTCGACAATATGTGGCAGATCCAAATCATACGGTTAATCACAAACCATTGGATATCCAAAAAGATATGACATATAATGAAACACCTATAGCGATCTTGGACAGTAGAATACAAATATTGAGGACAAAGATAATCTCGATAGTTAGGTACAATGGTACAACCATGGTGTCGAGGAATCAACTTGGGAGCGAGAAGATGAAATCAAGGCCAAGTATCCAAAACTCTTCAAGGACTTTACGGTAATTTCGAGGACGAAATTATTTTAAGGGGAAGAGGATGTAATACCCCAAATTTTTTTATGCTATATTATCGATTTATGATCTATCAGTTATGCTTTGATTAGGTGCTATTAAATTTCCTATGCTAGTTTGGTAAAATTTTGGGTGTCTAAGGACCTTAAAATTTATATGTCAACATTAAGCTCGTTTCGAAGCTCATATTAAATTACGTATAATTAGCTCAGGAAAAAGATTATTTAGTTAAGTTGTGGTCATTATATAATAATAACCAATAAGTTAATGATCAGAATACATTGTTTGGTTTCTTTATAATTAAGATAATTATACATATGGTCATTTGATTAGGCGGTGGTGGATGAAATTAAAAAAAAAAAATTGGGATAGGCATTCACAATTTCCAAAATGGAAGATATGCATTTCATTGGAAACGGTGGCGGTGAATAATACCATTCCTTATTACAATTTCCATTGTTTCCATTGTATTTAAAGGCTACCTTTCCGTTATTCATTTCAGTTACCTTGCAAGAAAATGATAAGTAAGAAATTTGGTTCGTAGAGGTTTTCATATTTTCAAGTACGTTGCTTCAAAGTATTAAGGTAAGACACTGTTCAATGCTCAAGTGATAGGGTTTTCATGGTAATATCTTAAGCCTAAGTCTTGCATGCAAACAATAATATAGAAATTTGGCGGACAAGTCTACCTAGTTAGATATCTATATAATCTTTAGGACAAGTCCTAAAGGTACCGGAAAGCCACAATATGAAAGTATGTGTTTAAATTGCTTTTCTTTTGCTTGGATGTTAACATGTTAAATCCGAGCATAATGTATTGCTGAGTGTTTCTTATACCCATACTATTCATATCAAGTTTTTAGATACCTAATAGCTAGTGTTGATGTTGGAAAATAGTTTGCACTGATTCCTAGCCAACTTAAAGATAAGTGTTGAGATCGGCTATGACCGTAATGAGTGGCACATAAGTAAGTATACGTAGGAAGACTTGATTATATATTCTATGTAAAAATGCTTTTATTAAGCAGTTCAATGTTCGACCTGAAGGACATTTATGTCTCCTATTTATAGGAAAATATGTAATGATTTCCTCCATTTAATGCCAAGCTAGGCATTAAATGGCCAAGCTAGGCATTTAATGCTTACAAAACATCTCATTTATCAAAATTCAATGTGAAGTGACATCTCTGTTATGGGCGGCTGATCTGACGTCTGAGACGTGAGAAGACGTGCCATATTGGTGACGTGAGCTTAACCGTAAGACCTAGATGGGAATATGGTCCGACCTGGAGTAAGACCTAGATGGGAATGAGGTCCGACCTATAGTAAGGCCCACTTGGAAATGAGGTCTGACCCAGAGTAAGACCTAGATAGGAATGAGGTCTAACCTGGATAGGAATGATCTCTGACCTGGAATAAGACCCGCTTTGGGATGAGGTCCGACCTGGAGTAAAACCCGCCTTAGGATGATGTCCGACCTAGAGTAAGACCCTCATTGGGATGAGGTCCGACCTGCTCTTGTAGCGCCGGTGAAGAATTGCTTAGCTAATGTAACAAATCGAATTGGATATCAACAATTGCCCTCCAATGCCTACTCTTGACTTCAGTCATGGGTGGCCTTCAGTTCGTACCATAGCTCTGGGCTATTTTGATCTGTTTTGTGTGTGCACACGTAAGTGGCACATCAATTGAAATGAAGAAAGTGTGAACGTAAGAGTCCCAAATGAGCCCCATTTCTCTCTAAGTGAGATGAAGAGGCAGCACAATAAAAGTTGCAATAATGACATGACGATGCAATGATGATGCTCCATTAAAACACATCCTCGAGCCCCTCTTTGTGGATGTTAGGTAGGACCTCCCTCATAGAGGTTGGGTAGGACGTGAGATATCGAGGTGGGACCTGATATATTGAGGTAGGACCTTCTGGACAATAGTGTCCCTATTTGTAGAGGTTAGGTATGACGTCTCTTTTGGAGTTGGGTATGACCTAAAGAGGTAGGACCTTCTTCGTGTAATTCGGTAGGACCACCCTGACGATGGAACCTCCTCTTTATAGAGGTTGTAGGTAGGACCTCTTTCATGTGATTCGGTAAGACCTGAGATATCGATGTAGGACCTGATATTGAGGTAGGACCTCTTGGGCGAGGATGTTCCTCTTCATGGAGGTTATGTAGGACCTCCCTTTTGGAGTTGGGTAGGACCTGAGATATCGAGGTAGGACCTTGATATTGAGGTAGGACATCTTGATAAGTGAACCACCTCTCCATAGAAGTTGTAGGTAGGACCTCATTCGTGTGATTCAGTAGAACCTGAAGGATTAGGACCTGAGATATCGAAATAGAACCTGATATTGAGGTAGGACCTCCTGAGCGAGGATGTTCCTCTTCGTGGAGGTTATGTAGGACCTCCCTTTTGGAGTTGGGTAGGACTTGAGATATTGAGGTAGGACCTCTTCATGAAGATGTCCCTCTTCATAGAGGTTAGGTAGGATCTCCCTTTTGGAGTTGGGTAGGACCTGAGATATCGAGGTAGGACCTGATATTGAGATAGGACCTCCTGGGCAAGGATGTCCCTATTCGTAGAAGTTAGGTAGGACATCCCTTTTGGAGTTGGTATGACCTGAAGAGGTAGGACCTCATTCGTATGATTTGGTAGGACCTGAAGGAGTAAGACCTCATGGACGAAGATGTCTCTCTTTGTAGAGGATAGGTAGGACCTTCCTCTTACAGTTCGGTCAGGGGTGGCCTTTAGTCATACTATTGCTTTGATCTATTATGAAGATTCTCACATAGCTGATATGGCATTACTTGGCAAACTTCCAGAGGATGAAGAAAGAATTTCGGAAGGCTCTAGTTGACCTGGATAAGGAAATGAGGCTCTGCTCTGAGGCCGTGGAAGAACTGGAGAGACAGTTGTAGAGAAGCATCGGGACTGGGATGTCCAGTTCTTGAAGGACGAGCTGGACGAGCTCAAGAAAAGCTCCAAGTTCAATCCTCCTTCTTCTGGAGAAGAAGGTCAGCCTGAAGGCCAGGACTGAGCTTGACCTTTTTTAGCTTACATATCTAGATCAAGTCCCACCAAGAAATGAGGTCCGACCTGGATCAAGTCCCACCAGGAGATGAGGTCCGACCTAGGTCAGGTTCTACCAGGGATGAGATCTGACCTGGATCAGGTTCCACCAGGGGATGAGGTCCGACCTGGATCAGGTTCCACCAGGGATGAGATCTGACCTAGTTACGAACGTACTTGGAATGAGGTCGACCTTAAGTTGTTTAACAAGTAAAGAATTACTTAGCTGATTTGACAAATCGGATTGGATATCAACAATTGTGATGTCTGGAATAGAGTCTGAGTTGTGTGGGACATTTATGTCTAGAGGTTTGTGACCTTGGTCACATCCTCAGTTCGAACGTTGGCTTTTTGAGCTGATATCAGTAGCGCAGCACTTACACTGATTGACATGGGTCTGATCTGTGTGGGACCTTTGTGTCCAGAGGTTTGTGACCTTGGTCATATCTTCAGTTCAGACGTTGGCTTCTTGAGCTGATGTTAGCAGCGCAGTACTTATGTTGATTGACGTAGGTCCGAGCTGTGTGGGATATTTGTGTCCAAAGGTTCGTGACCTTGGTCACATCCTCAGTTCGGACGTTGGCTTCTTGAGCTGATGTCAGCAGCGCAGCACTTACGCTGATTAACGTGGGTCTGAGCTGTGTGGGACCTTTGTGTCCAGAGGTTCGTGACCTTTGTCACATCTTCAGTTCGGACGTTGGTTAGATTTACTAACTTTGTAGATGTTCCAAGAGTGCGGAAACAGAAAGCCCTCTATGTTCTGGAGCTAGTAAGCCCCATTCTTCAAGACTGTGGTAATTTTTTAAGGATCTTCCCAATTCTGGGCTCTACTTTGAAGGCTAGTGAGAAAGACGTCTCTCTCGTGCTAGAGCGGTAAGTTGTGCGATGAGACTAAAGTATATTCAGAAGTTCTTCTACCCAGGCACCCTTGAGTTCATCCAATTGCGTCTTCAGGGTGTGTTTGATGATTTTCAATTCTTCACCGAACGACCTCAACCTTGGCCAATGGTTCTGCTTCCGCTCATTTGGTGAAGTAGTCAGCATTGACCATGGCGAATTTGGTCCTATCTTTTCTGGTGGGCTTTGGACCGATTAGATCAATCCTCTATTTTGAAAAAAGGCCATAGGCTGAGAGGACTGAGGTCAGCTCTTCTGGGAGAGATCTGGTGATGAGGAAAAACCTCTGGCACTTGTTGCATTTTTGGACAAACTCGATAAAGTCCTTATTTAGTGATGGCCAGAAGTAGCCCTACCTCAAAGTTTTATGTGCTAGTGATTCTTCCCCAGCATCATTGTTACATATTTCTTTATGAACTTTACTAAGGGCGTATTTGCGCTTTGTCTTCCCTTAAACATTTGAGTAGTTGAAGTGAAAAACTTCTTTTGAATAGGATGTTGTCGATGATTTCCTAGCCTCCGTACTATCTAGGGACACCCTACCATCCTTAAAAAATTGGACGATTCTGTCCATCCAGTTGGGATTGACTTCTGTATGGTGAGCATGGGCTCAAGTTGAGTGATCGTTGGACTGTTAATTCTTTTGATCAGGATGCTCTCTAGTTCTTCTTTTCTTTCACTGGTAGTGAGTCGAGCTACGGTGTCAACGAGGCTATTTTGTGTCCTTAAAGTTCTCTTTTACTTAGTCTCTAGCTCCAATAGGCGTTGTTTAGCCCGGCGATCTTCAGTTCGATTCTGGGCTGGCTACTGCTTGTGAGTTTGAGATGCATCTAGAGGTGGCTTGATTCTTTTCAAGCCATTCGATAATGTGAGTTAGGTACTCCAACATTTGTAGGACTGCTTTCCTTACAGAGGCACATGCTGGAGCTGAGGTTTCTTTGGGATGTCTTCGGTGGAAACCTGGTAAGAGATCAATATGTTGACTCACTTTTCTTCCGTGGTTGTGAGTTCTTGAGTCATGGCTATGACTCATGTTGAATGTGTTTTAGAGATAAAATGTTTAGGTGTGAAGTGAGAGATTCACTTTGTGGAGATCAAAGGCTAATCTTTTTTTGTGAGCTTCTAGAATATGGAGAGCCTTTTTAAGGGGAGGGCCTCCTCCTCTAGCGCGTAACTATTGACGATGGAAAATGGTTTGCACTGATTCCTAGCCAACTTCAAGATAAGTGTTGAGGTCGGCTATGACCGTAATGAGTGGCAGATAGGTAAGTATGTATAGGAAGACCTGATTGTATATTCTTTGTAAGAATGCTTTTATTAAGCAGTTCAATGTTCGACCTGAAGGACATTTATGTCTCCCATTTATACGAAAATATGTAATGATTTCCTCCATTAAATGGCCAAGCTAGGCATTAAATGACCAAGCTAGGCATTAAATGGCCAAGCTAGGTATTTAATGCTTACAAAACATCTCATTTATAGAAATTCAATGTGAAGTGACATCTCTGATATGGGCGACTGATCTGACGTCTGACACGTGAGAAGACGTGCCATACTGGTGACGTGAGCTTAACCGTAAGACATGGATGGGAATGAGGTCCGACCTGGAGTAAGACCTAGATGAGAATGAGGTCCGACTTGGAGTAAGGCCCACCTGGAAATGAGGTCCGACCTGGAGTAAGACCTAGATAGGAATGAGGTCCGACCTGGAGTAAGACCCGCCTTGGGATGAGGTCCGACCTGGAGTAAGACCCTCATTGTGATGAGGTCCGACCTGCTCTTGTAGCGCCGGTAAAGAATTACTTAGCTAATGTAACAGATCAAATTGGATATCAACAGCTAGGTTGGTTGGAGTTGGTCGATGTGCTCGGTGTTGGATTTTGAACAAGTTGTAATGTTACAAAATTTTCTTTTTATAAGCTTTTCCAGAGCAAGTAGCTCACTAGGTAATTGTGTGTGGTATTAATTATATGTTTATGGATGAAAAAAATGTTAAGTTTGTACTCTGAAAGTAAGTTTTATTTATTTTCTTACACTTTAGGGTGATGCTTTAGATTTTTTTGTTAGTGAACCTAAGAAATCCAAAAGCTGGGCAGTTTCATGGCCAACTTCCAAGCACCATCACAGACTCAAAAAAAATTTGTTTGAGACTCTAAAAATATGTCTACGTCCGTATTTGAGTTTTCTTTACATAACTATAAATACCTCTTTGATTTGACGTGCGTAGCATGAGATATAAATATTTTAGTGTCAGGATGTCAAATAGAAATTTTGGAACTGTCTAGTATGACCATCTCACGGTTTTAATTCAGTCATCCCTGTGGGATGATTTTAGGAAATTTTCATATTTTACTAGATAAAATTAGTTTTAAATATATTTCTAACCCCACACATTTTACAAAAAAAGGATTTGAAATGTAATTTATAAAAATCATTAAATTGACTGCACTGGTTTCGTATATTTGGAGTGAAGTTTCAAGTGTTTATATCTATCTTCTTGTCATGAAATTTTATGGAGAGGTTTTCTAAAGAATTATCTTTCATTGGGTACTAGATTTACTAATTTCTAATATGCATAAAATTGTATACATATTTTTTTGTCAGTAAGGTGCAAATTGAATGTGTATAGCGGTAAAGCATCTGTCAAAATGTATTACAAATAGGTCGTGCGCCGATAAGCTTTCAAATTTAGCATATCATTAGAATATTTGTCAATAGTGCATTTCTCAAATTTTTGCAACTCGACGATACCATTTAGATATCAAACAAAAAAAAAAATTAATTAGTGAAAATCATTTATAATTTTGAATCTTGATTTTAAGTAGCACTTGACACCCGTAGGTTAAGTTTCAGGGCGTCACAAAACTTGTAGAATACGAGACAGTAGCTTTTAATTGAGGAGTGTAGCACTATTCTGCTAAATAAGTTGCTTCTAAAGTTAAGAGATCCAGAGAGTTTTAAATTACCTTGCACAATTGGAAATTTTGTAATTTTAATGCCTTATGTGATTTAGGTGTAAGTGTTAATTCGATGCTCATTTGTGTCTACAGGAGATTAGGTTTGGGAAAGGTAAAAGCAACGACTATCTCTACAGCTTGCTGATAGATCAATCAAGTGTCCACGATGTGTGGTCGAGCACGTGCTTATCGAGGTCAATTTCATTGTTCTTGAGATCGAAGACGACCAGGATATGCCAGTAATATTGTGTGTACACCGTACTTGAGCAACCAATTGACCTCGAATGGTGCTTTAGAGTTGATGAAGAGTTGAAAATTGGCCAAGAGAAGTGCAAACCGAATATAGATATAGGTGGACTAGTTGGATCAATCAAAGATGAAAATAGCCAATTTAAAATATGGAGTGCAAAGAAGAAGTCTTGCAAATTCGGTAATTGCAAACAATACAAGATTTCTAAAGCCCTATTTGAGCCTCCATGAGTAATACTTACGAAAAGTCAAATTCAAGACTCTAAACCGAACGCTTAATGGGAGACAACCCATTTTCTATCTCTTATTTGATTTGTAGTTTTTAGCTTAGCTTTTGCATTTTAACTTAGGTTGTATCATCCATATTTAGATAGATTCACATTTTTTTTAAGGATAAATAAATCATCGTCCCAACATATCAATATATCACATTAATTTCATAGACGTGAATATTTAAAGTTTCCAAGTCTAATATGTTTAATTGCGGGTAAATACTACGAGCTATCCAAGGTCAAAGTTTTCAAGAAACACTCCATCTTCGAACATCAAACTAGGAAAGTTTGTTATCCCTTTATCTTCTTTCCATTTGTTTTGCATAAAACAACAGTAAGGACAATGTTTATTCTAAGTTTGGGGGCGCAGTCAATGACATCGTAGTTTTGTTACGTTTGAGTGTTTTATTTATATTATGTGTGAAAAAAATAAATAAAATAAAAAATTATGTATGTTGGATAGCCTTGCCGACAAATGATAATATTTATCTGAAATTGTTTATGATTCATGAACTATGACTAGGTTGTGCTACTTATGCTTATTCTTTTACTATACTTGTCTTTGTGAGATGTGATTAAGTGTGAGCACAATATTCATGAATATCATTACTTTTGGTTGGTTTATGGATAAAATAGGTTGATAGAATTGTTGACCTAGGTTGTTAAAATCAAGATCACCAATTGAAAACTCATTTACTTAACCAATTGAGGGGATAATTTAAGGGAAGTTAATCCAGTGTGGGAGCTATTTAGATAGGTGTTGATTCCGTGCATGTGTAATATTTGTGTGGAGTATCTTTGGCTACCAGGTAGAATCTAAGTATTGACCAAATACTAGAAATCTTATCCCCGCATATTTTATCTTGTAAAAAGGGAAGGGGGGAGGGGAGTGGGGGCATTGCACTTGTGTTATTTTATGCTTTTGTAGCCTTTTTTACTCGAATGATAAAGTCTGTAGGGGTTCTCAAAGTCTGGTGCCCTAAGCTTTGTCAAACCTAGGAGCCATCGGCCTAAAACTCGCTACAAGAGTAATCTAGAAAGTTTAAGGGAGTGAGATTTTACATATAAGAAGAAAAATGCAGTACCTTATAACAAAAGATGAAAAACTAGCAAGAATGAGCATTTGTGATTATAACTTGGAGATGTAGATAACTAGTAGATTTGACTTGCCTAGTAGAAGCGTGACTATCGAAACACTCAATAAAGAGAGAATCATCACAGATCTAGATAGTTATTCCATTTGTTAGATCCAAAAAAATTGAGCTGTAAAAAAATAAGTATTTTGAGAGCAACTTTAGAATTAATACTACGGGTGAGAGATTAAATATCAAGATGGAGATGTGCATTCTTACGAGAGAGAAAGAAAATATTTGACCATTGAGGGGCAGAATATTACCAAACTAAAGGCTTATGGTAATTAGATTGACTATGTGAGCACACACATCGGTCAAGCTTCGGATGAGTAAATATTGGTTTTGATAGCATGATTTAGAAGTCTTTTATAAATTGTTTGATCAGTTTCAAAACCTGAGGCAAATACGGTAAGCTATCTATTAAAGTAATTTTTATTGTTTTTTTGTGTGCGTATGGAGTAGATAATCTTGCTCGGGACAAACAAGTGTTTAAGTTTGGGGTTGATAAGTGTGTTTTTCACATTTATCCTATCATGTAAACTTTATATATAATTGTAATTTGAGTGAATTTCTACTTAATTTAGTATAAATATTGTCATTATAGGTAACCCAAAAATAGAGGTAAATAGAGCAAAATGTAGAATATGGAGCCACATATGAGTTGATTGGAAGATTGACATGATGGCATGAGAGTGATAAGAACCACTAAAAGAACCATTAGACGAATGTCACAAGTTTCGAAAGTGGATTTTAACTTACAAAAAGTTTGAAGATTGATTTGTACACTTCTGAAACTTGAGAAGGACCAAATTCAGATGACTAAGGAAGTTTGGAGACCAATGTGGAAGCTCTTGGAAGTTGTGGGATCAATGTGAAGGACTTGGAGCAAAAGGGACCAAATATGCACAAACAACTTCAAGTATGGACCAAATCGCACAATTTTGAAAGTTGAGAGACCAAACTACAAATTAACCAAACATTTTTTGTCTTCCACAGTCCGGAAGTGGTTTGCAATCCGCGGCCAGACTACGGTAAACCTAGAAAATTTGTTTGTCGCGGTTTTGATCGAAGTTTGCAGAACACGGCCAGCGTAAGGTGTTTTTTTGGTTTTTTTAAGTTGAAACTCAGGTGTATTTGTGTCATTTTCAATTAAAACAAGTTGGAGAGACATAAACACTATATAAAGACGTAATATAGGTCAAATTAGGGGTCGGGGAGGAAAAGAAACAATACACAACTAAACGAGCAAAGGAATAACGGCGAAGGCTTTGAAGATTGGGAAGTGAAGACGGTGAATTCTTGGTGCAAGATATTCAACTTTTTCTCATCTTTTATTTAAATTCGGTTATGTATTCTAAACTCTTCATGTTTTTTTTTTCCGTATGATGAGTAGCTAAACTTATAGTTTGGATAAATGATGTAACCTAGTTTAGATTCTTCAATTTCAATTCTCAAGTTTTGAATATATGTTGATTATTTATTGATTTTACTTATTCTTGTAATGCTTGAAATAATTGGCCATTATTTTACTGAATTGTGGATTTTAACAAAGTGAGAGGTAAGTTATTAATCTAAACTACGTAGTCAAATCCAGCAATTAGATAAAAGGTAGAGATATGATTTTGTTATTGTTGAGGTCTCAAATTGAATTCTTATGAGATTTAATGCATCTAATTAAGGATTATTCTGACTTCACATAAAGATATAGTGAGTTGACTTAATTGGATAGGACTAATTTGAACTCGAGAAAGGTAAATTAAGTTAAATTCGTGAATTCGACCGAGTACTACGTTAGTAAGAATACTTGAGATGAGATATTGGAGATGATAAGTATGGTGAATTCGTGAATTCTGACGCTTTAATCATCATATTTGATAAATTCTTGATATATATGTTCACATACGTTATCACATTGTTTTTTTAAATTAATAGTTATAGTTGAATTGTTCAACCAAACGTATTTCAAATTATTTTCAATAGATTAGAATTATGATTAATTAAACTAGTATCTAAATAAAACAGTCTTCATGGAAACAATAATTCGGACTCATTAGGTCCACTTTATTACTTGTTGACGATATTGTGCACTTGCAATTATTTTCACAACACTTGTGCTGGGACAACGACTTTGTCAGATGATCTGCTACATTATCGTCTGTCAAGACCCGTTCTACTTTATGTTATTTCTTAAGATTGTCTCTCTGATTAGATGATACTACCTCAATGTATATATAGATCATTTGGCTTCTGTAGTTGAAACGTCTCTTTGATTAGATGTTATTTCTTAAGATTATCTCTCTGATTAGATGTTATTTCTTAAGATTATCTCTTCTGAAGCAGCTATATATTTGGCTTCTGTAGTTGAATCAACAATCGTATTTTGTTTGGAACTTTTCCAACTGACAGCACTACCATTCAGAGTAAATACATAACTAGATTAGAATTTGCTATCGTCTTTATTAGACTGAAAGCTGGCATCGACATATCCTTGAACTCTAAGTTTATTTCCTCCATACATCAAAAACATGTCTTTAGTTCTTCTTAAGTACTTAAAGATGTGCTTGACTATGATCCAATGTGCTTAAAACCCTTCAAGGGCACGGTAAATATTATTTGAAGTCGTCAAATATATTTTAGAAATTATGTTAGTGACCCTCTAGGTTTGAGAAAATCTGGAGCATTATAGCTTGGTATCATAGCGCAGTTTTACTTTTCTGTAGACTTGTAATTTTTTTTACTATACTTGATCATTATTTTATTTTGTCATGTCTAAATTTAAATGATTCTAATCTTAAGCATTCAGTGTCGCTACTCGCCATTGTCGCGCTACGCCAACTCTTACGTAAAGAAAAGTTTGAAGGATTCTTATATACGAATTTTTTATGTCCGATTCAATTATGATGAAATGTTATGTTTAGAAAATATGAAATTGAAAATGAGATGTAGATATTTATTCTTGATCACTAAGTATTTTGAGAACGTGACCAAATTTCACGAAAATTTATTTTTAGTCCTCAGAATTTAATTAAAAGATGTTAGATACCCACCTAATCTGACTTTTCAAAATTGGTATTCCATACATGGTACGAACTAAGAAAACATGCACAAAGACGTACACGTTTAGGTCAATAGGAAGCGATGAAATTTTCAAACGACATGAAGAATACCAGTGGAACCTGAGACATGACATGGGCCAGCACATCTAGAGGATGCTGGTAATGTGGACGGAGGTAAGACGATTAGGTTTCGTTGTCACTGGTCGCTGGGCTACACACCACCGTATCGATACATTACCTGACAAGTGGCAAACATGGCTGAGATGGTTTATGATCTATTATGGGCATCAGTTATACCCATCCTATCACGAGAGATTAACTATGAGGCCTTATGTGCAGAGTTGACGGCACTGGGAGAAGAGGATCGAGATAACACACTTGAGTTTTTCAAAACTGAAAGAGTGCTATCAGAGATGAGAATCGGCGAAGATGCACCGTCACCTATCTCAGACATTGAAGAGTATAAATAGGATAACTCTAGTAAGATTTTCATTTCAAATGAATTTTAGATAGTAGTAGTTGGGAACAAATTTTCCTTTCCAGTTGTTCAAGCGCCAAATGCTATTTCTTTATTTGTATTTCTCTTGAAGGATCAAGTGAATGATAAAAGATGTTATCTTTTTCCGTCTTTGTTGTGTATTTGACGGATTGTAATAGTGTACTTGAGGTTAGTATGTCATCAGTATGACCTATAGACATATATAAAATATCAAAGGTAGTACAGAAAAATTTTGATGGTTTGATCTTAGAAGCAGATTTGATTGTGGTAGAATGAAATATTTTGATATAATTTTGGGTGTAGTTTGGCTAAGACATAACCATGCCGCAATTTTGTATTTTGGAGAAAGAAGTTGTGTTTTGGCAACCAATAGGTGAAGAGTTTAGGTATTACGGTCGAGGGTTAAGGCATCCTATCAAGGATGTCTTGTCTATCTCACTGGCACCTCATCTGAAGAGACGATACTAGATAATGTGCCAGTTATGCAAGGATGAGATTTACACAAACCACAAGAGTCTCAAGTACTTCTTCATTCATAAGGAATTAAAAATAAGACAACGATGGTGGTTAGAGTTGGTGAAGGACTATGACTACATTATCCTGTACCATCCCGGTACGGCTAATGTAGTCGCGGGTGCTCTAAGTAGGAAGAACATGGGTCAATTGTTAGCGTTGTGAATAAAGCTAGAGAAATTGATCGAGGATTTTGCGAATTTAAGAATTGAAGTGTTAATACCGCCGGTGTGGACATTGGCATTGATAACAAGTCTGACATTAAAACTGACACTCAAACATAGAGTTGTAATAGCTAAGAAAGTTTATCCATTTTGGAAACAAAAAAATCAGGGCTGACGTGGGAACTAAAAAGTGGCAAAGGATTCGAAATAGTCGAGGACAAAATTTTGATGTTTAAAGGTTGGTTGTGTGTGCCCAACGATGAGAGGTTGAGGAATAAAATTTTATTTGAAGATCATTTCGCTCCTTACGTCGCACATCCAAAACGAACTAAAATGTACAAGGATTTACGTAATACATTTTGGTGGAAAATATGAAAGCAGTTGTAACTCGTTTGGAGTCTAAATGTTTGGTGTATCAACAAGTAAAGACACAACATTAGAGGCCGTAAGGCCATTAAATTCAATGGATATACCACAATGGAATTGGAAGAAAATTGCAATGAATTTTGTTGTGGATTTTCCTAGATCGGCGAGAGGTCATGATGCCATGAGGATTGTAGTAGAGCGTTTGACGAAATCTACTCAATTTTTTGCCAATTCGGATGAATTTTAGTTTGGAATAGCTAGCTCAGTTGTATGTCAGAGAAGTTGTCCTACTTTATAGAGTGTCAGTGTTCATTGTATTGGACCGAGACCCAATGTTTATCTCAAATTTCTGGAAAAGCCTTTAGGGAGCAATGAGAACTTAATTAGATTTTAGTACAGTGTATCATCCTCAAACTGATGGGCAATCAAAATAAACCATTCAAATTCTAGAAGATAAGTTGAGGGCATGTGTTCTGGATCTAGGTGGTAAATGCGAAAGTCACATACCGTTGGTAGAGTTTGCATTTAATAATAGTTTCCAAGCTAATATTGGCATGGCACCATATGAGGTATTTTATGGTCGTTAATGTCGTTCACCAATTTGTTAGGATAAGGTTGGCGAAAGAAGAATTTTGGATCAAGAATTACTTGAGAAAATGGTAGAAGCTATATACATGATTAGATATAGAATTAAGACAGCACAAGATCGTCAGAAAAGTTACGCCGACGAAAGGGGAAAAGAGTTAGAGTTTGAAGTCAGTGTGGAAGTATTTCTTAAAGTGGCTTCGATGAAAGGAAATTTATGTTTTGGAAAGAAATGAAAGTTAAGACCAACTTCTGCCGATTTGAAATTTTTTAAAAAAAATTGGAAGTGTGGTGTATCGTTTGGCATTGCCACCCGATCTCTCAGCAGTGCATGATGTACACGTTTCGATGTTAAGAAAGTACGTTCATGAACCTACGCATATGGTAAAATATGAGTCGTTGGATTTATGTAATGATCTGACTTACGAGGAATCACCTACAGTGATCCTAGAAAGAAAAGTCCATGTTCTAAAAAACCAGAAGATCCCTTTAGTTATAGTTCAGTAGGGTAGACACAAGAAAGATAAGGTTACTTGGAAAAGAGAAGAAGATGTTTTAGCTAAGTACCAGGACCTCGTAAAACAATTAAGTTAAATTTAGAGGATGAAATTATTTTAAGTGGGGAGAGTTGTAACGACCGAAAATTTTTTGTCTTTTAATTTCAAATAAATAATTTCGGCAACGCTATGAATCCCCTAGTATATTTTAAATATTTTTGTCACGTTAAATATTGTGCACGTTTGCTTTAAATTTGAAGTTGACGAATGTGTAATATTAATTCGAAAACGAACCTTGTTCTATTTTGAGTATTGGAAACCTTTTAAATTTCAAGTTGTATGGAAAATAAATTTCGGATAGCGTGAATTATTATTTTGGTTCGCCTTGTTTAGTTAAAAATCTTGGCCCTTTATTTTCAAATTTCTTAGCCAAAGCCCAACTTATTTTTCGGCCCAAAAGTTCACCTATAATTAGCCCAAAACCCGGTTCATTTCGACTCCAAAATTTAGCCAATAACCAACTCTCATTGCTACGAAAAAAATCGACCCATTTTTAGAAAGAAAACTGCCCACCATTCTGTCATATTTTCAACAACCAAACAACCCCATGCAATGAAGAAAAAACCGCCCAACCCATGATCCATCATCCTCCCATTTTCTCCTCCACTTTTCCTCACTTTTCAGCCAACCAAACAGTCTCTCTCATAATCTGAAAAATTGCCCCCAACTCCCCATTTTCAGCCAGTCACACAGCCCCCATGCAGTGAAGAAAACCTTTCTCCATGATCTTCCAAAACTGTTATTTTCTTCCTCATTTTCATTCCAGATTTCCAGGTTATTTTCTTCCAAAAAACAGCCCCTAATTGGTCCCCTAAACCCAGCTAAAAATCCGTCCCACACCATTATCTCAAAATTGCTCCCATGTACACTAAACAACTGCTCTCCACTCCCACTATTTCTTCTCCATTTCTCCTCACTTTTCAGTCCACAAATTAAGCGCTTTTACCTCCACATTTTCCAAAGAATTCAGCCCCTCCAAGACCTCATTGTCCCTCACTAATTCAACCTAAAAAATGCTCCCTGAAATCAGTTTCAAACTACCTAAAAAAATGCCCAGCAGCCACTGAAATTCGGCCCCTCTTAAGCCTTTCCTTTGTTTTTTCTTCCATCTCACACTCTAGTTTATTACACTTTTCTCCAGATTTCAGCCCCTTTCCAGCAGAAAGTTGCTAGCTTCCTTTGTTCACTTTTTTTCTCCTCATTCTTGGCCCCAAAACTCCAACAAAACCCCTTCCTTTTTCCATTCAATTTCATGCAGCAAGAAGTCCCGAAACCTTTCTCAATCCTCCCCAATTTCAATCCATTTATCACACCATAATCAGGCCCAAAAACCTTCCAGATTTCTTCTTTATTTTCCCTCCAAATTTGGCCCTACTTTCTCCTTTCTAAACTTCACCGAAGTTCCCTATAATATCTAGCATATATACATTTTGTAACAAAGAAATAAAAAGTGTGCGGGTTTGATTTTGAAAAAAAGTGCAGTAACGATTCATTCTCCATCACAACTTCAACCGAAAACTCGTTTTCGAGGTAGTTTTACTTACTACTTTTGCTATATTTTTAAATGACGTACGGGAAAATTATTATGTTATGTAAATTCCATGTTGATTTAATTATTAAGGAAGTTATGACAGTGATTGAAGGTAATCACTTTAGTATGTTAGCGATTGATGGTAATCACTTATAATTTTATGTGGTGCCGGCAACCAATTTATGTGTTCTTATGTACGTTTAAAGATGGTGCCATGAGCATTTATGTTTCCGTATAATTTTTCCCACATGCTATTATGTACTTTTATTGAGTGTTTCTTATGAAATACTCACCCCAAAATGAACAAAATTTTAGATTGAATTTGTTGGCGTTGATACGATGGCGTAGTCTGGTGTAGTCGAGCGAGTATGACGTGTAATTTCCTTATTTAATTTAAGTTTTGACGTCGAGATGATCGAGTCAATTATGATGTAAATACGATTTTTTAAGTATTTGATTTTTATTATTTAATTATGTAATATTTATGAAAAATGAGATGTTGGTTTCATTGCCGTTAAAAGTTTCAACTTACAAATTGCCTAGTTCTATTTTCCTGAATTTTCAGCTTACTGTCCCTATTTTGAAAAATCATAACTCTCCGTACGTTTGTAATTTTTGAGTGAAATCAGTGTCTATAGAAAGCCCTATGTTCTAATAACATCAATTAGAATCACTCAAACATTACATCATATGAATTTATTATGAATGATTTATTGGATTGCCTTAAGGCACCTGGGGATAGTTTTTCATACAACTTCGGCTAAAATTTTCACCTATCAAACGACGTATCTATGATCATAAATCTTAACATGTTGTAGTCTATAGTCCCAAGCATCTACAGTAAAAGTTTTGGAATTTTTGGAGTTCGTTTGAATGATCAAATAAATTATAGCGACACCTATCACAGTATAGTCAAAACTATGAAAATTTGAAGAAAAATCATTTTTCTCTTGCACGCTTGTTATTTTCCACAAAAGTTATATTTTTAAAACCTTTCAAGGGTACGGGAAATATTATTAAGAGTCGTCAAATATATTTTAGTGACCATCCGGTTTGAAAAAATCTGGAGCGTTACAATCTATGCAAATGGACGTGGATCACGAACTGTGGTACGCGCCATTATCGCCAGAAACGGCCTAGGCCGGATGCTGGTCAACGACGGAAGTGCCGTGAACATCCTATTCGGCAGTGCGTTCGACCAAATGGACGTGGATCGCGAACTAACGGCCATCACCGAGCCGCTATTTGGTTTCACAGGGGACAGTCTCGTCCCGCGAGGAAAAATTACCTTGGCGGTAGATTTTGGAGAACCACCTTGCCACCTCCGAAAATTCATGGAGTTCCTAATTGTGGACACCCGCTCCGCCTACCATGGGGTCCTTGGTAGGCCTGTGCTCAAGGATTTACAGGCGATTACGTCCATACACCACTTAGCGATGAAATTCCCGACTCCCGGAGGAATAGCTAAAATTCGTGGTAATCAAACGGAGGCACGGGCATGCTACATGAACGCGTTACGAAAAGCTGCCAAATGCAAGGATGTCTCCCCAACCGCAGCAACCTGTTTTGATCTCTTTAGAGATTTTTCTTTTTTACCGGATGCCAAGAAGCTAGGCGCCGCTTAATAAAGTTCGTCTTTTATGAATCCGAAGCGTCCCCCACGCGGAGAGTACCAATACGGCAGCGAGGAAGTGTGGTTCGCGGCCAACTCTATTAAACTCGCTGGGTAAACATTTTACGCGTAAGAAAGTAAGTACAAAGAACACGGCAGCGAGGGAGTGTGGTTCGCGGCCAACTCTATTAAACTCGCTGGGTAAACATTTTACGCATAAGAAAGCAAGTACAAAGAACACGACAGCGAGGGAGTGTGGTTCACGGCCAACTCTATTAAACTCGCTGGGTAAACATTTTACGCGTAAGAAAGCAAGTACAAAGAACACGGCAGCGAGGGAGTGTGGTTCGCGGCCAACTCTATTAAACTCGCTGGGTAAACATTTTTATGCGTAAGAAAGCAAGTACAAAGAACACGGCAGCGAGGGAGTGTGGTTCGCGGCCAACTCTATTAAACTTGCTGGGTAAACATTTTACGCGTAAGAAAGCAAGCACAAAGAACACGGCAGCGAAGGAGTGTGGTTCGCGGCCAACTCTATTAAACTCGCTGGGTAAACATTTTACGCGTAAGAAAGCAAGCACAAAGAACACGGCAGCGAGGGAGTGTGGTTCGCGGTCAACTCTATTAAACTCGCTGGGTAAACATTTTACGCGTAAGAAAGCAAGTACAAAGAACACGGCAGCGAGGGAGTGTGGTTCGCGGCCAACTCTATTAAACTCGCTGGGTAAACATTTTTACGCGTAAGAAAGCAAGTACAAAGAACACGGCAGCGAGGGAGTGTGGTTCGCGGCCAACTCTATTAACTCGCTGGGTAAAAGTCAACGCGAATGTGCGCAACTAAGATTCATTCGATGGCAAATAAAATTCGATCATGACCCGCGAACCACCCCGCGCCACCAAGGGCATTACTTGCGACCTCATACTTGTACCAATGACTTCGTAAGCAACACTAAACATCGACGAGGCCCGAAACAAGTATGTGAAACGCGGGCACCAGAAACACAATATGGGCACACGCACGCGAATATGGAAGTAACTCGGCACCTTTTTATTAAATACGAAATACAATACAGAAGTATATATAACTGCAATATACTCTAAAACCCCCACTGCCTCATTGGGCCAGCACATAAATGGGGTAACTAGACCTATCACACCTATCCCCTGGTCTACGCTGGCTCCGCCCAGGTTGGGAAACCTGACTTCACCATGATCAGGAGTCTCCCAAGCCAACTCGAGTTAATTGGGTGGCTTATTGGACCATACTGCTCAAAAAATGCCGTTGACGCCTTTTTCTGGCAGTGGGAGACCTCCCCTAGTACCGCCAGCCGTTCAGGAGAGGGTTGGGCTAAGGCTGCTGAGCCTAAATCCCCACCCCGTACGTTTGGTCCCCTGAACTTTGATTGGCCAGATCTTTGGTCTTCTGAATGTTGATTCTTGGTTTGACAGACATCTTGGAGGCCAGCCCTCCAGCCGCACCACCATCACACGTTTTCTATCTCTATCTCGATCGCACGATAATGGCATGTTACAAGCAACAGTCTCACGATGGGAGAATCTTGTCAGGCTTGCATCCTATTTATAAAGGACTACGTTGGGAAGAGGTGTAATGAAATAAATACGGTCATAACAGGGAGTCTGGAGTGGCGCGCGGACGTTCTGCCTCCCCAAGGCATTTAAGACGCCAACCTTCCAGATTCCACCAGATGTCTGCGTCATTAATGCTAGGGGAATGATTCTCATATTTAAAGCGTCTTCCCCCCACGCCCACACAGAATCGAAACGTCGGATAAACAAAAAGTCAATCCCAATTTCGCTTTCAATTAATCCGAGCAAAAAATATAAGGATTACAAAGTATAAATGCCCCGCCGCCTCTTCAAGGGTCGGCACACTACGGGCCTCCCTCAGTTGGAGGGGGTATCTTATCACCTGCGGTACTAGGTTCAGCGTCGGAAGCTTGAGCCTCGGCAGGGCCCTGCCGAAGGAAAGAAAGGTCCCATTCTGGGTGGACCTCCATGATGTTCTCCACCAACTGCTCGCCTCCAGCTGTCATCAAACATTGGGCAAGGTCCTGATACTCGGGCGTTTCCACAAATGCATCCTGATAAGCCTCCACCGTCTTGGTCCCAGCAACCGCACATTCGGCCCGGACCCTTTCCAGTTCCAGCCTCGTGTCCGCCAACAATTTGCCCTCCTCCGCGACGATGGTCTCTAGCCTACCAGTCGTGTTGGCAAGGGCTTCCTCGGCGGCAAGTGCCCGGTCCTCAGCCGACTTTCGGGCCCCTTCAGCGCACTTCTGTGCCTCTTCGGCACTCTTCTGAAGCTCCTCGGCTCGTTTCCGAGCGGCCTCGGCAGCCCTCTTTTGTTCCTGGGCGACCTTCAGACATTCTTTCGAGGCCTTCAATTCAATCTCATATTTCTCCTTAATATCCGCCTCCCTTGCAACAGAGGCGTCAAGTTTGAACCGAAGTACCCCTTTTTCGGACTCCAGCTGTGCCTTCTCGAGCTGAACAGCTTTCAGCTCTTCGGACAGCTTGGTGGACTTGGCCCCCTCCTCATGGCATTGGCCGTCATAACTTTCCACAATACTGAACAGCTTCTTGCTCAGTACCAGGCCCCGTATCAGGTTCATTTCCGCCATCTTCAGCCGCTCCCGTACAGTGGCCCCCTCGGTAGTCTTCTCCCATTTTTGGGTCCAGTACTTGTGCACGCTTGCCGCCATCATCGTGGGATGAGCTGGGAGCATCTCCAGGACAGCAATTTCCAGTTCTTCCCGACGTTGGGTTATTCGAACGGGGCTCCCTTGGTCAGACGAGGGGCCAGGTTTATTTACACCCTCGGTTCGCCCCGACTTACGGGCATCCCCCATAAACCCCCCCAGACACGGAAGCCTTCCTCTTTCGCGCACCCGCATCGTCCACATCCTCAGCAATGCCCTTCCCCTTGTCCTTGGCTGGGATGGGGCTGGGAGACGGTTCAGTCGCCGATCGGGCGGGGGGGAGGAGGAACGTCCTGACTAGGGGCGGGCTCTGATTGAGCAGCAGCCGGGATACCTTGCGATGACACGGGCACATCCCGGACAGGCACCTGAGCAGAAGACCCCTCTCCGCTAGCAGGGCGAGCAAGGTGGAGTGTGGGCACGCTTTTGAACCTGAAAGCTGTTAAGCACATACGTTAATGAACAATGCGCCCAGATAATCCCACGCCGTAGCACCATAACACCTAAACAGATGAGACTTACACATTAGTCCGCAGCCGACCAAAAGTTTATCGTCTTTTAAAAGATTTCCGAGGCTCCGGAAGTCGCTGCTGAGAGACCGAACCTTATCCCACTTCGACCTCAGCTCTCCTTGGCTTCTCTTCAGGATCGGTGGCTTCCCGCAATCTGCAAAAGGGAACAAACACATCAAGTCAGGAATCGTAACCAAGATTTCATACGATTGTGGCGAGTTATACCAAGATCCCCGAAATGTCGAGGGATAGACACGTACGGAGGGGGGTCCTCGGGCGTAAATTCCCAATCCCCGCCAACGAAGATGAACCTCTCCTTCCAGTTGTGCACCTTGTTGGGACTGTCGGTGGCCGTCCCCCATTTCTGACCCGGCTGGAGAGATACATTATACCAACCGGCGGACCGGCAAGGTCGATATATGGACTCAAACTCCCTGAGAGACAAGTCTCCTCCAGCCTTGGCAACACTCCACAAAATGTAGGAGGCTACCATCTACCCCCAGCCATTCGGCGTTATTTGACAAGGGGCCAGGTTCCAGTCCCTCAACACTTGGCGGAAAAAAGGATGCATGGGTAGGCGAAGGCCTTGCTGCATCGCAGGCTCGTACACCGCCACATACCCTTCGGGAGGATGGTCGGCACGCTCTTCCGAGCTCGGGGCTCTGAGCGTCACGGTCGAAGGAATATCGTAGGACAACCGTATATCCTCCAACTCCGCCTCCGTGATCCTCGACTGAGCCATGGACGCTTCGGTTGCCGACCGTTTCAGCTCCTCGTCCAGAGCCCTCGTAGCCGGAGCGTCCCTCTTGTCCAGCGATCCCCTCATCTCAGGCGCCCCCACGTCTGACCTCCCCTTTACTACCGCCTCTCCCGCCTGCAAGGAGGCCCTGACCTCCCTCCCACTCGTCGACGGAGCTGACGGGTTCACAACTGGAGGCTCTGGATTCACCCCTCCCACGACTCCAGAAGAGGATGATGTAGAGGCCGACGAAGAAACGCTCCCAATAATACTGGGGTTTGTGGGAGCGTCGGATGGGTTCTGTGAGTCTTCGTCTCCAGATGACATTTGGCCATCCCCAGGTATGGGTATCGTACTATGACTATGGAAATAAACAATGCAAGCAAATTTCAACCGCTTTCTGAGCGCTTACCTCGAATGTACGAAATAAACAATGCAAGCAAATTTCAACTGCTTTCTGAGCACTTACCTCGAATGTACGACTCAAATGGCACACCAGCTACAAGCGTCTCGCTTATCGGCAGAATAACTACAGTAAACACGAAGGTAGGAGAAGGTGCAACGTTTGGGTGGATGCCTGGTTTTATAAAGGCGCACTCACTCATTAACCGTCCGGATCCCAAGCGTTTCATCTGGGCATATGGATGGTCGACGCGTGTCTTGAATGGTATAGTAGGCAGGAAAGCGAAACCTACTCACTTAGTAAATCAAGGAAGCACGCGCCCCACGCGCGCCTCCATTCTCCTTCTCACGCGACCGCATTTAATGCATACACCCCCCTCTCTCATGATTGCCTGACTAGAGAGGGACAGTCTTGATAGACAGAATCACGCCATTAGGGGACACGTCAGCATTGGCCTGGCCCCTTGAAGCCCTCACCCATCATGAATGTTCGGCTTCGGGCTTGGGGGACTACATATTGGGGGGAGGTCAAATTACTTCCTGCCGAACCACCGTGAGAATATATTTCCTGCGAGGCACGTCAAATGGTGGATATCCTCAAAAGTCCCACGCCCATTATAAATAATAGGCTTGGACTTGGGAGACTATTGTTACCACACAATTACGACATGGCTGCCACGTCAGCATAGGCCTCATACAAGCCCAGTAAGGGCCCAGTTCATAATCTGTCAAGAACCCTATCTGGGCCCTGCTAGGGCCTTGGAAGGGCCCATCACACGCTTGGGCCTTCGACAGTCAGAAATTCGCGAGCCATGTGGAGGGCCTTGGCGCCCGTATGCGAACCATAGGGCCTCGTCAGACCATACATCAATTATAACCAGCAAGCAGCATGACACGCCAGAATGACTAGAGAAGTAATTAAGGAAAGATCGCGTTGGTTTAGCGCACGGATCTTCACAAGGAAACCGAATCACAATCTCCTAAAATCATGCAACGTGATAACCTCAGATAAGGAAGGTAATCTTGGAAATTGCCTTGACAAGGAATGATCCCTGTCTCATAAGGAAGGAGAATCCGATTGGGTATCTGATTGATTTGTTACCTAAATCAATCAGGACTCTCGCGCTATAAATACAACGTCTCCGATTGTTCCAAGGTACGCACTTTTTATGCTTAAGAGTCCCATCCTAAACTCTGCTCAAATCTCTGCCTGCTTGTCCCTTCCACACCCCTTTTTGTTCCCGCCCCCGTGTATCTCCCATATACCGGCAGTTGACTTGATCGTCGGAGTGCCAACGATCGTCGGACCCTTTTTCTCCAGAGATCTTGGTGCCTAACGGTCATCCTAGTGTGCAGGTAACATACGAGCTGGCAGGGAAGTGACTGGAGATCTGTTGGCACGTGGACTGGTGTAGGTTCAGACGTCAACACATAGATATATTTTTTTCCACCAATTCTTTCAGTCGAAATAGGTCCAATCAAATCCATATGTAGTAATTCTAAAACATGAGATGTAGCAAGAAATTGACCTTGTTTGTGTGTACTTTTAGTTTGCTTACCTTTTTTGTATGAACCACACACACATTCAGGCTTTTCAGTGAGCTTAGGAACTCTTCATACTGTATTTATTTTTATTAGTCTCAACAGGTCAACGTAGTTCAAATGTCCCAACCGTTTGTGCTAGAATTCTGTAGAGTCAGTCTTTGAAACATGAGAAGTAATTTTAGTGTCAAGAAGATAATATTTTTCACTAGACCTAGTAACATGGAGGATACAATTACTATCATATTTCAAGACTTTACATGAATTTTTTGAGAACATAACTAAGTAATTATCATCACACAATTGGCATATACTAATGAGATTAGTTTTTAAACCTACAACAAACAACACTTTTTTTAAAGGAGAAAATCTATCAATCAGGATAGTATATACACCTTCAATTTTACCTCGTGCCCCGTCACCAAAGTAACCACTCCACATGCATGACTCTTGTAATTAGTTAGATAT
Organism: Forsythia viridissima; assembly: GCA_030279155.1. Taxonomy (NCBI): domain Eukaryota; kingdom Viridiplantae; phylum Streptophyta; class Magnoliopsida; order Lamiales; family Oleaceae; genus Forsythia; species Forsythia viridissima. The sequence continues at coordinate 26,027,239 of CM059036.1, forward strand.
GATCAATTACCAGTCATATGTCTAGAACATCCACTATCATAATGCCATGAGTTAGAAACAAATATTCTATAGGCAGCATCAACTATATAACAATTTGAATCACTTTTTGTGACCCAAATTTGTCTTACTTTAGTGTTGTTATGATGTCTCATTTGTCTATGAATCAATTTCTTATTAGATAAACAATGAAATGAGTCGTGTCCTAAATTACCACAGATGCAACATTTTACAAATTATGTTGATTTACCTCTCTGCATTGGGATTTGATACCTTGGTTGTTTAACTTATGAAAAAGTCTTGAATTATATTCTTAGCGTTGGTCAGAACCTGCATAGGCGAGTCAGTCTAAGCTCTGACTACAGTATGAGCAGCTATGTCTGGGAATATAGTAGTCTGGGTTTCTTTGACAAAATTAATCTAATTTGAGACTTTTCTTTTTTCTTTTCCATCATATCCCAAGCCTTCTTTGACGTTTGAATTCCTTCCATAGCTTAGCATTTCACTCAAGCGAGAGGCTCCAATTCTTAGTTACTTGAACCTTTTTTTATTTATCTAATTCATCAAGTAGGTCCACCATTTGATCGTCTTTCTACTGTAAGAGGTTGGTTAGACTATCATTTTTATTATCAACTGCTGCCTTATCATCTTCCAAAAATTTCATCATTACATAAATAGAAAGATTCTTCTCTTGTTCGTCTATTAATTACACTAATGCAGTTAGAACATATACGGTTTGGTCCTTCTGATGGTGTATTCAATGAGTAAAAATCTGCAGTCAAGTTTTGCAAGGAATCAATGCTAGACTATAAGTTCAAAATAAAAAAAGTTACTTGATTATCAACTGTTATGTCTTCCCCGTCTAAGTCTGAATCTTTTTCATCATCTCTACTCCAAGTAATATTCATGGCCTTCTTGGTAATATTTTTTTTAGAGTATTTGCACATTTAGAGGCTATGTAACCAAAACTCTCACACTCATCTATTGAATTCGATTTTCAGATCTGTTCATAAAAACAATATGGTTTTTCCTTGTGTTTTTTGAAAATCTCTTCTTTTGTTGTAGTAGACCATTCAAGTTCTTTTCTTTATGATTTTCTTTTAGAAATCTTTTGAATTATTTGGTAAGCATGGCCGTGTTTTCATCAGTTTCACTCTTATCACCATCAACCTCTTCTTCATCTTTTTTAATTTTGAAGGCAATACCATATTTCCTTTTCTTTCTTTCTCATTTGTAGATGTAGGTCATATGTCAGTACTAATTCACCAGCCTTCATTTTCTCAATCTCCTTACTTTCTTCAATGACAATTACTTTGGAATTGAAACGATTAGGCAAGAATCTGGAAAAAAATTTACGATTTTGCTCTCCGAGTTTTTCTTTCCCAAGGTATAAGTTGTATTGGTGATGTCACTGAATTTTGCATAGAAGTCCTTGAATTATTCATCATCTCTCATGGTCATTTGTTCAAATTCTAGAGTAAGTTTTTGAAACTATGATGACTTGACAATAGAGGTTTTTCCATGAGCAATCTGTAAGATGTTCCAAGCTTCTTTAGCAACCTAACAAGTCGAGAACAAAAGAAATTGATTATAACCCACGAAAGAGAATATGGCATTTAAAGCTTTGGAATTCCAATTAGTATAATAAAAATCAATTGTACCCCACTCTTCTGCTTTTTTCTCTTTTTCCACATCATTTTTAACAACAGTGGGAGTTTTACAACCATAGACAATAGAGTGCTTTTTCATCAAGAGATTGGATATAGACTTGAATCCTAATTTTTCAATAAGTATAATTAGTTCCATCTAAACCCGGTGATCTAAGCGGTACTCCGTCCATATCTAAGTTTTTTGGATCATACTTATAAAAGTGTACCCGTTATGATACCAATTGAAATTTCTAAAACCTAGAATAATAAAATTAAATTCATTTTTAATCTTAATTTAAAAGTAGTGGACATAATGACAGTCAGAATTGTCAAGTGATAATGACAACAGTTCTGACTCACACACGCATGTCTTAACAATGTTCGTTTAACAACAGTTTGTTAAGTACAGAATTTAAAAAACTAAACACGAACATAGGATGAAACATGGTAAACCCCGAGGGAAAACATCCACGGCCTCGATGACATGAGTAAAAACAATCCACTAATAATCTTGATTAAAAATACAATAGCATCCGATTTTTTTAATTTCGTAAAATTAACAAAATAACATTCAAAAGAATTTCGATCAACTTTTTTTTGGTACTTCTTCTTTTGACTTGTTGATGAAGTATAATCAAACCTACTAGTATTGACTTTATCACCACTTTTCTATTGTACTTGACACAACCTCCATTTGGATTAAGAACTTCCGTTCTTAACTTCATGCCAAGTAGATTAATTAAAATATGGAATCGTTACTTGAACACCATTTTTTTTAATTCTTCAATGAGTTTGAATAAAATATTTAATTTGAAAACTTAATCAATGAAGCTTTATTTCTTACTCATCCTCTATGAATTCGGCTAAAGAGAGCTTGGAGAACAAGAAAAAGAATTGTAATTTCAAAGCTTAATTTCTTATTGATTTTTACTCTTAGGTAAAGTAATATTAAATTAAGAATTATTTCTTACCTAAATAACTGCAATAAGAGTGGTAAGAATATGAGAAAAGATACAAAAAGATTTTCAAGATTTGTAGAAGAAAAATATTTAGGAAAGTCAATATTATCCCTAAATATTTTCTTCCTAAATAAATTCAAGAATATAAGAGATGGTATATGACCTAAAAGACACGAGTGTACATGTTTACCATGAAATCATATCATAACATATAAGGAAACAGAATAAAATTCGCAGTTCATGTGATCTGAAAAAAATCTGCTTACCATCCCAACCAGTTAGAACTGGCACTAGCGTGTCCAGTCAGAACATAAACGTTTACCTCCACTTTCAACATTAAAAATCAGTAATATATTTTTTCAACAAAAATATTTACAGACATCAAGCTTAAACGCTCACTTAAGCCTTTTAAAATTTTTTGAATTTACTTACAGCGGATTGCCTCAAGGGGAGTAAGAAATTCCAAAGGTTAAAACTTATAATTCGTTAAATTTACTGATATCATGAGTTGTTGCCATATATTATTTGATCAACCTAACATACTTGAAAAATTAAGATTTTCGACTCGAAACTACCTAATATGTTTTGGAACATAGAACTAAAAATTTGGAATTTTATCAACTCATTCACTAGGTGAAATAAGATAGAAAAGCCACATCATCACTCGGATAAAACCAGCACAGCTCAGGAAAACAGTCATATCTTACTTATTCGATGTGAGTTTAAGGTGATTCCAAATTCTCCAATCATCCAACTCATACACTTTTCTAACCCCACTGAGCTTGTTCAAAAATTTGGAGTACAATCAAAGTTATGATATTTTTAATAAATGGGTAGAATCTGGGAAAAGTTCAAAATAGCAACTTTTGAAATTGAAAATGCACGACTGAAACTCTAACAACCTACAACCAATCAATTCGTATTTTTACAACTTTAACATAGAAAATAAAAATAAAATAAAATATGTTTGATTATCTCAACACCTAAACAACCTATTATACATAAATGTTTTATCACCACCACTTGTTGTCTCGCCCAAGTCAAGATCTTCAATCTGAAAAATTAATTTGGGACATTGAGCATTTTAACCAAATAATCAGTATTATTATGTATACACGCCATTGAGATAAATGTATACCAACAATAACACAACATGTCAGAAGCAATCAATTCTAGGAAATTTCAAAATTAGTAGCCGGTCTGATTATTTTTCTAGTAATTACCTTTAATTACAATTAATTTTAGGTCACCTTCAATCACCAAAGTTCCATTCCTAATATAAATGAGCCATAACATGCTAGAAAACAAGTAATTAAATATCTTTCTTGTCATGACATACGTCACAAGAAAAAAACATATAGCATATATAACTCTCAAAAGTGTAAACCACATGTGTACAGGGAGTGATACTACCTCACACGTTTTTTCTAAATTTTCTATAGTTGAGTCAGTGAGTGTGATTCTACTGCATTCTTTCAAAATCCAGCACCTAACTTTTTCCTTCTTTGAATTTTTGTGTATGAAATGTGTGCCCCGTGAGTTTGTGTTGCTAGCCGTGTATGTGTATATGTATTGAATTTTGTTGTCATTTTTCTATGATTTGTAAGGGTGAAAATGTCTATGAGGTTGGCTATAAGTGTAGTTAGAAGATTAAGCTAATGTGTATGGGGAAAGAGAGAAAGATGGAGGCCGAGAGGGGGTGAAAGAGGGAGGAAATTGAGTGGGTCCGAGAGGGAAGTGGGAAAGGGAGAAATGGGCAGTTTTGTTTTTATTTTATTTTTTTAATTTTTTGAGTTGGTTATGGGGTAATGGAGGGACGGTTTTGGAGCTGTTCATGGGCCTGATTTGTGGAAGTTAAGGGGTAGTTTTTTGAGCTATTAAGGGGCTGATCATGGTCATTTGGTGGTAGCTGAGGGCAATTTTTGGAGGCTAGTTGGGGACTCAGATCTAAAATTAAATTAGTAGGGTAGAAAGTTAAACATATATGACAACTTTTCCATAAGGAGAGTCAAAATAAAATTTAATTAAATCAAATATAAAGCTCGCCATTTGAAATTATCTAATTCATCATTTCAAAAAGTGATAATTTCACCATGTACTACAAAATATAAAATAATTTAAAAAATATTATTTAACTTTTTTATTCTAAAATACTGTTTTTTATTTCTGTAACACTTGTTGTTACATTTTTTATGTTTGTTAATAATAAATGTAATACATTTATTATAACTAAAATAACAAATGTAACAACAAGTGTTACAAAAATAAAAAACAGTATTTTTAGAATTAAATAAAAAATATAACAGTATTTTAAGAAATTTTTTATTTATTGTGGTTATTTTTTAAAAAAACATTTTCAAAAATTAAAACACTTGTGTGTGCGATATTCATCATGACCAAACGATTAAATTCGAGATTTTAATGGGCGTCGTAGCGACACGACGAACTAAGTAAGAATTTTTTTCAAGATTTAAATGAAAATTTGTGATGTAAATGTTGGAAATTTTTTAGTCATTACAACTTTCCCCACTTAAAATAATTTTGTCTTTGAAATTTAACTCACTTGATTAACAAGGTATTACTATTTGGCTAAAACATCTTATTTTCTTTCGTAAGTAGCATCATCTTCTCTGTGTCTACCTTACTCTACTTTGACTAAAGGAGCTATCCAGTTTCTCTTCTCAGAACATGGGCATTTCTAGAGGTGTCAAGACAGGCGGGCCGACCGAACTGGCATTGGCCCACCCGCCTCGACCCGGAACTGCGGGCCGGCCCGTGAACTGGGAGGGCTGTTCACGAGCCGAGAAGGCCAACCCGCAGGCCGTTTACGGGCCGAAGAGGCCAACCCACAGGCAGGCCCGTGAACCGCTTTGATTTTTTTAAAAAAAAAATGGGCAGAAAATTCAAACTTTCATATTTGAAATGATATTTAAAAAAAATAAAAAAACAAATGGCAGAGAGCCGTTTAAAGTGAAAGATGTGATAGATGCGTTCACGTTTTAGTCTTTAAATATATAAATAAAAAATAGAAATTGAATTAAAAAATTAACAAATGTGAATTTATCATTGTTATTTATTTTTTATTTAGTAATTTAACACATTTTTTGTTATATATGTAAACATTATTTTTTGAATTACAATAAGTAACTAAATTTTTTTAGTAATTTCAAAAAAAATTAATTTTTTATTCATACGGACCGAACCGGATCAAACCACAGCCCATTTGGGCTCGACCCGTATGGGCCAATGGGTGGCCTGGGCTTTTGAAAAAAATTCGTGGGCTGGGTCGACCCGACCCGCAACCCGCAATGGTGCGGACTTTTTCGAACACGGGCCGTTACCGGGCCTCATCGGAGGCGGGCCGACCCGGCCCGCCTGACCCAGATTGACACCTCTAGGCATTTCTATATAGAACCACTACATGTACTTCTTCATACATCATGTCACTCTACATGTCAAACAATTGAACATTTAGGACATGACTAGGATCGTTCACATACTTTTTCAACATAGAAACGCGAAACACTTCGTACATTGCCGAGCGTTCGAGTGGCAATCCCAAACAATATGTCACTTTTCCAATTTTCTCAAGAATCTCGAACGGGCCGATGAATCACAGTCTCAATTTTTCTTTGAATCATAGAATTCCTTTCATCGGAGCTACTTTAAGAAATACTTTCTCGTCGACCTCAAATTCTAACTCTTTTCTTCTTTGGTCGGTATAACTCTTTTGGCAATCTTGAGCTGTCTTAATCTTTGATCTGATCTTTCTATAGTTTCAACAGTCTTCTCAACCAATTCTAGAACCAAAATTCTCATTTCTCCAACTTCGTCCCAATATATTGGCGAATGACATCAATAGCCATATAATGCCTCGTATGGCGTCATGCTAATAATAGCCTAAGAGATGTTGTACACAAACTCAACCAATAGAAAGTGATTTTTTCATTTACCACCCAAATTAAAGATACATGCCTTCAACATATCCTAAAAAACCTGAATAGTTCGTTTTGATTTCTCATCAGTTTGAGAATGATATGCATTACAAAATGTTAATTTGGCCCCCATAGCTTCCTGAAGGCTTTTCAAAAATTTTGATATAAATCTTAGCTCTTAGTCTGAAACGATAGACACTGGTACTCTATAAAGTCAAAAAATATCTCTGACATATATCTATGCAAGTTGTTCTAAACTGAGGGTCATCCAAACTGGAAGAAAATAAATAGATTTCATCAATCGATCTACTACCATCTAGATGGCATCATTATCTCTTTCCGATCTAGGAAAACATATGACAAATCCATTGCAATCGTCTCCCATTTTCACTAGGGCATATCTATGAGATTTAATGGTCCTGACGGCCTCTGATGTTTTGCCTTCACTTGTTGACAAACCATGCATTTAGACACAAACAGTACTATCCTTCTTTTCATATTTCTCCATCGAAATGTATTACGCAATTCCTTATACATTTTGATTCCACCTGGGTGTGCGGCATATGGAGTGGAATGAGCTTCGTTCATAATCTCATTCTTCAGTTTCTCATCCATAGGCACGTACAGTCAACCTTTAAACATAAGAGCTTTATCTTCTGTTGGAGAAGAAGCATAATGGCTTTGTAACTTCTTAGATGACCTTCTTTGTTGGGCTAAATCAGTGCCTACAATAAGTATACATTGTAATAATCAGTCGGCTATCAGAAGAACACATGTAGTATGTATAGTGGTAAGTCTCAACATATACATCGCAGATATAGTACCATTAGGCAAATGAACTCAATGGTGTAATATCAATTGATTGTGTAAAATCAAAAGAGAATATAACAAATCTTCTCACTAAAGGATTAAAAAGAGATCAATTATACTACCTATCCAAGGGAATGGACTAAAAGCCTATTAATTAAGAATCGTCATAGCGGTAACCCAACTTTGATGAGTGGAGATCCCAAGAACTTGGATCAATCGGACAACTAATTTATAAATGTCCAAAGATGAGTTAACAACTACCCATTTCTATGATAAGAAAAGTATTTTATGTAGAGTGTATTAAGGTAAGTTATACTTTTAATTATTCATATAGCTTGAATAAATCTGGTGGGGTATGACAAAATATTCTTAATTGGAAATCACCTATGTAAGTGTGAAATGGGACATCTTCTATGAGAAATTTTTGAGGCTGAAATTCTCTAAAGCACTTATAAAATCTAATAGTTGTTCATGACCAAAATAAACACAACCATGAGAACTGAAGGAGTTGGTGAAGTTATTGTGTGTGTACTATTGACTTAGTTTGCACCAATGCCTAAACAATTTAAGACATTGTGTTCACTTGGCAAGTAAATCCGATAGTATTCTATTAATGAAAGTTCAAAGCCAAAAGCTACATATCCTGATGCAAAATCTTTTCGCTTGCACTCTCTTTTAGTGGTTGCATAGTCATTCACATTAATTTTCATTCACGGGGGATTGTTGGAAATTAGTTTAGTAATATTGATTTTGACCAACTTTAAACAATTATTTCAGTAGGACCCATCAGTCGACTACGAGATTTCTAAAGCGTGTTCTACTCTGCAAGTAGATTGACGTAGTATATTTAGTTGCTTGAAACTAATTTTCGGTTGATTGAGAAATTAAGACTTAAAGTGAATTGCCTACAACACGAAAATTGTTGGAAAGTGAATCTAGATATCTATTTAGCTCAAAGCTCACGTCTTTTTGAATGTGTAATTTTCAAAAGCCACATATTTTTATCCTACAAAAACTATGGTCTTTTTGAATGTGTAATTTTCAAAAGCCACATATTTTTATCTCACAAAAACTATGGTTTTGGACATGAACTTTTTAACAAGACTTGTGTTCTTAGACATGCATTTCCATGAAGTTGTATATTTTGACACAACTTTTCAAATATTATATATATATACGCCTATGAATGCAGATTTATAACTTGTTTAGGAACACTTAAATTATAATTTAAGATGGTCAAACATATTTTTTATTCATACATTTTATAGGTTTCACAATTTACAATCTAATTATTATCCATATATTTCATAGAAGTACAACTTAAAAACATTTAAAAGATAATTTCAGCACTACCAATTCAATTTTCGTTCAAAGAGAATATATAATATTGTCTATTTTACCATTGTCTTACATTGGAGTGGTACTATTATGAGAAGTGGTAGTCGTATTTTCGTAGATATGTACCGAAAAATCGTAAGCACCGAGACAATTTTGTCTTAAGGAGAATGAGTCTAACTATTGCATCGACCAAATTTAATTATTTATTCTCTATATTTATATAAGTCGTCATTTTGCTCGTTTTGCAGACACGTGTTTAAATTGTTAGAATATAAATAATACACTCATTTACCAACAAGGGATTCTATACTATAGATGTGTTTGATTTTGATTATAATCAGAATTTTTTGTAAAAGTTGATAAAAATTAATGAAATATATTGTTTAAAAGTTATAAAATATGGTAGTTCTAAGGAAATTTGAGGTTAAAATTAATTGATGATTTTGATCAAACTTTTTATCAAAATTTTAATTGAAATCAATAATTATGTACTCTCCATTTTTCCATTTTTTTGTCCCGCAGGTTATTCTTGGCAAATAAAACAGTACAGATTTCATAGAGAGAATAAAGAAACTTAGGATCTATTTATGTTATTGAAACATTACAAGAGAAAATCAAAAGACAAACCAGCATAAAATACTTCACAAAATAGTACAGTATGATGAAGACTTAGACTCATCAGTGCCGGCGGATCCGGAATTATCGCCGGATTTTACTCCCGGCCATCCCTTGCACTGGCAGTGTTGGCCGTGTGGGATTCGTTTATACACCGAAGGAACGTGCTTTCCGCAGCCGCCCCAGGTGGTTTTGCCGCACGTTGAACACTTTTCCTCGTAGCACATCTCTCTCTCTCTCTCTCTCTCTCTCTCTCTATCTAAAATCTTCACCTTTATATTTGATTTTTAGACAGAGGAAAACAGCTGGATTGTTCTACTTTAATAGGGATATTCCAGCGTTAATTTCTGACCTACAGCGATTGAACAAATTTAGTCCCCAACATATTATTTTGACAGGAAGTCGTCCCAATCTATTAGTTTTGTAGGGTTGTTAGTCCTTCATGCCTACTTTCCGTCATTTTGGCCGTTAAATATGCATGTGCACCTCACCCACTCACCTTCAATTAAAATAAAGAAAAAATAGCATATTTAGTCCTCAATTTTTTTAAAACGTACGAGTATATCCCTAATTTTTAAAAATTACACCGAACATCTCCAACGTTTGAAGAAATATGTATGATATATCCTTTATAACGAAATTGCCATCTCTTTTAAATAAACTAAAAAAAAAAAGAATAAAAAAATAACCAATTGTATCCCAAAAAAATAAAAAATAACAAATAGACTATCTTCTTTATCAAACTCCATTCGACATTAAGGTGGTCTCGTTTTCAACCATGGGGGACATTAAGGTGGTCTCTTTTTCAGCCATGGGGGCAAAATAACTAACCTTAATTCTCAACTCATTTCCACCCAAAACTTCGATCATATATTCGAATTCAAAACAAATCGAGCCAAGATAAAAAAAAACCTGCCTAATACGCTGGAGATGATGACGGGCCTACACCACACCCACCCTCTATCCCAAATACCTCTAGCATAACTCAAATAATAGACGTCTCACTCCATCTTGTTTGGTCTTTGATTCAGGAATTCGACAGCCCACAAGTCCAAAAGCTATTTATCAAGACTTGCAACATGACCGTCGGCCATGGCGGAGCCGAAAGTGTACGGGATGTTACAGTTGTTTTCGACCTCCCTGCTAAAAACAACACGGAGAGGCTGGATTTCCGTGACGATGATTTGCTTGTTATGGTATTTAGTATAATTGGAGGGAATCATAAGCTTGTGAATTATTAGTTTACTACTAGTTTGTAAGAGGATGATGCACAAGAAAAAAGTAGCAATGGCAGTAGTAGGGACAAGGCAGTAGTGGAGGTTGAGTCTACCACTACTTTTGAATTTTTGGAGTTTGGGGGTGATGGTGGATTATGGATTTTGGTTTTGATAAAGAACATGCCTATTTGTTATTCTTAATTTTTTTGGAGTATATTGTGTTATTTTTTTGTTCTTTTTTTATTTAAAGGAGAGAGTAATTTCTTTATAAAATGACATACTATGTCTATTTCTTCAAACGTTTGAGATATTTGGTGCTATTTTTAAAAGTTAGAGATTATTTCTTATGTTTTTAAAAAATTGAAGTCCAAATAAACTATTTTTCTTAATGATGACAAATATGATTACACTTTGGTATATGATTGCTGTTCTCTCTGGGACGCCTATCTTAAGTGTCTACCCGCCTCATCGGTCTGCTCGCCTCATCGATCCGCCCGCCTCACTGTTCTCATATTCTCACCTACAACAGATAGACAACCATAATTCAGCTGCCATCAAATGAATCAAACAGGCGATCTATAGAACAACATTTACAAACGTCCATTGAGAATATGAAACGCCAGCAGTTGAGAAAGACGAAACGTCCCTCATTAATTCCTAATAATGAAGGAGATGAAGAGGCACCTGTCATTAATGACTATTAAAGACTACAACTGAGAGTCATTCCTATAAATTAGAGATCAACCCTCTAGGTAAAGACAGAACATACATACTCAGTATTGTTATTCTGCATATTTGAGTTTATCATATACTAATTATCACGTCGGAGTGGAAACGAGGGACAAAGCTCCACCACCTTTTGCAGGTCTCCACCACTGCTGCCGTCGCACTTGAAAAAGAGGAAAACATATAATCATCACTTAAAATAAACAAAAAAGAGAGAGATAAATAAACCAACAAAGAAATAAGAAAATATGAAACCAATATGAGGGATTATATTATTATGACCAAACTATCCATCCAAAATATCGCAAGCGAAGTGGACATACATATTGAATGGCCAAATTAATGGAAAATAGACATGACGGCGAAAAAAAAAAAAAAAAATGTTGCAGATGGCTCCTACTAAAAAATAATAATAATAGGTTGGAGATAAAATTCCTACAATTGCTATAGGTTGGTGACAGATGCTGCAAATTTTCCATTTAAATATTTTAGGCGGAATATCCTAATCACAACATTATACTAGGGAAATTAGTGCAAATGCTTCACTAACATTTGTCCCAGGCTGAAAATAGTTCTTAATATTGTTTTGCATAGAACTCTTTAGTCTATATATTTTAATGTGTCATTAGTTATTATTTGATGAAAAAGACAAACATGCCTTTAGTTTTAACTATAAAAAATTGTAATTGAATTCTTAACCTTTGTAAAAAGTACAAACGAGTTCGATACTTTTATATTTTATAAAAAAAAAAAAAACTAGCGAATTTTTTTTTTTACTTTATTGACCAAATTGATAATATATTAAATTGTTTTTTATATTTTACGAACTAAAATAAAATAACTAAAATTTAATCTCATAATTATTAACAAATATGTTAAATATATATTTTTTTATTAGGATTAATTTCACCAACGGTCACTGAAGTTACTTTCAAATTACAAAATAGTCACTGAAGTACAAAAGTTTCAGTGGTGGTCACTGAAGTTAGAAATCCTTTAACTAATGGTCACTCCATTAAATTTCTAATTTAAAATGGTGATTTGTCATGATGATGTGTCATTTATTTATTGTATGGTAATCCATGTACTTTATATAATATTCATTTTAGTCCCTATATTTCAATTAAGTCTTTCAAAAATTGTATCTTAGGTCTTTAATATTTTACATCTTTATACTTTGGTCTCCAAATTTTTAATTATCTTTCAGTTAAGTCCTCCAAATATTGCATCTTAGGTCCTTCAATTTTTTACATCTTTACACTTTGGTCCTCAAATTTTTAATTATCTTTCAGTTAAGTCCTCTAAAAAATTTCATCTTAAGTCCTTCAACTTTATATATCTTTAAACTTTGGTCCCACAAATCCTTGATTTTATTGGCTAAAATAAATACAATTCTATTGGTCAAATAAGTGTACTTTTAATTAAATCATTGACTTTACACTTGAATTTTTACCTAAACGAACAAAATAATTTAATTAAATAATAAACTATTTAGTGGTCAAAATAAGTGTAAAATTCGTACTTATCACTTAGAGTTGACCACTAAAAGTAGATATTTTAGTTGTCAGACCCTATAATATTATTTTGTTCGTTTAAGTGAAAATTCGAGTGTAAAGTCAATGATTTAATTGAAAGTGCACTTATTTTGACCACTAAAATCACATTTATTTTGGCTACTAAAATTAAGGATTTGAGGACCAAAGTTTGAAGATGTATAAAGTTGAAGGACCTAAGATGCAATATTTTTAGAGGACTTAATTGAAAGATAATTGAAAATTTGGGGACAAAGTGTAGAGATTTAAAAATATGAAGGACCTAAGATGCAATTTTTGGAGGACTTAACTGAAAGATAATTAAAAATTTGGAGACCAAAGTGTAAAGATGTAAAATATTAAGGATTAAGTTGTAATTTTTGAAGGACTTAATTGAAATATAGGGATTAAAGTGAATATTATGTTAAATACATAGACTACTATACAATAATTTAATACCACATCACCATTTTAAATTAGAAATTTAATGGAGTGATCATTAGTGAAATGATTTCTAATTTCAGTGACCACCAATGAAATTTTTGAACTTCAGTGACAATTTTGTAATTTGAAGGTAACTTCAGTGACCATTGGTGAAATTAACCCATTTTTATTATTATTAAGTAATTATATTATTTAAAATTAAAATTTTTATTTTATCGTTACAACATTAAAAAAATAACTTTTCTCAAACTTGATGCTCAAATACTTTTATTTAATTGAGTTATTCATTTATTAATTACAAATATTAGAACTCTAATTGTATTAATCTTTATATTTTAATTTATCATTTTATTATCATTCAAAAATAAAGAACACATAATGTTTAAATTAGTTCTTTTTAGTGCTTTTATGTTAAAAAAATATAATAAGATTGATTTAATCTTATAAAATTGTATACGCAATTTTGTTATTTATTTAACTTAATTTTTATTCAAGTTTTCACATCAAATAGCAATTACATATACTTAAAGCACAATAATTTTATAATTTTCTCTTATAAAATATTTAATTGACACGGTTATAATAATATATTTAATATGCTAAATTAAATATTATTTAATAAATGTATCGATCCATTTGTACATTTTGCAAAAGTTATGAAGCTAATTATAATTTTCTCTAATTAAAACTAATGATTTATTTATATTTTAATCAAATAATGACCAATTGCGCACCAAAATACATAGATTAAAGATTTTTGTGCCAAAAAAAAAAAAAAAAACGTTAGGAACTATTTCTATACTGAAAACAAAAGTTAATGATCATTTGCGCCAAATTTCCTATTATAATATGAAAATCCTACAATTGCTATAGGCTGGGGACAAATGCTGCAAATTTTCCATTTAATTATTTTAGGCGGAATATCCTAGTCACAATATTATAATATGGTCCAGTCTGTCCGATGTTAAATGAGAGACTACATACCATTATTGCAAAGAACTCATTCGTTGTGCGAATTTTTGTAGCAAAATTTATTTTATAAAAGATTTACATTATAATAATCAAATAACAAGATAAAAAATATTTAAAATTATCACTTATGAAAAACTACTGTTACATTTTAATCAACTATTATTTCATGCGAGAATGGTATATAATATAAATTGCACTCGAGGGGGGAACGAACAAGCCAACAACATATTATAAATTGTACACATGCTATTTGAAGGCAGATTAAGTAAAAAGCCATATGGGGAAGGCATTCTCCAAAGTCCAACATGGTAGTGTCTTTCCTTTCCTGCCTTAGTGGCATAGATGCTCCTTTATTAATTATTTAGATGTAGCGATTGTAATTAAATATGTTAACATTAATCAAGAGCAACTCTTTTTACTCATAAATCTTAATGTTCGCCATTTATAAGATAAATTGAGCTTAATAAAATTGTTGTTGCTGACTAGTCAATATCAGACTGAACATTTAATTAGAAACTAGTATATCACCCGTGCAATGCACATCACTTATTTTTTATGATAGTCATTTTAAAATATTCTAATATTTGATTACTTATTGATATTGAGAAAAACAAGTCAACTAATCTAAATTTTGAAACACTTCTTTAAAAACCACGCTTGTGGTCGAATTGGTTGGCACTCAATTCTTATAAAAAATCAACATCTTCAATCTTGATGATAAATATGATTACACTTTGGTAGATGACTGCTGCTCTCCTTTGGACGCCTGTCTTAAGTAATCTGCCCACCTCATCGGTCCGCCCACCTCATTGTTCTCATATACCTGCCTACAGTAAATAGACAATCGTAATCCAGTTGCCATCCAATTAATCAGACAGGTGATCTATAGAATAACAGTTACCCACATCCATTGGGAATATAAAAGACCAGCAGTTGAGAAAGACGAAACGTCCCTCAGTAATTCCTAATTATAAAGAAGATGAAAAGGCACCCGCTATTAATGACCATTGAAGATACAGCTGCGGGTCATTCCTATAAATAGGAGATCAACCCTCCAGGTAAAAACACAATATACATACTCAATATTGTGATTATGCATATTTGAATTTATCACATACTAATTATCACGCCGGAGTAGAAACGGGGGACAAACCCCATCACTTTTTGCAGGTTTCCACCACTGCTGCCGTCACACTTGGAGGAGAAGAAGACTTATAATTATCAATTGGCGCCGTATGTGGAAAACTCGTACAAGAAATCATGGCTCGAACCAGAAGAACTAAGAATGCAACGGTCCCGGCAGCCCCTGTCAAGGATGCAGACACAGAGTCTAATGCCACCATTAATCATCCACAGCAAGAGTTTGCTTCTGCTGCTCAACTTACGGCGGTGCAAGCTCAAGTGGCAGCCTTAACGGCTTTGCTCCAGAGTCGTAACACTACGGTTTCTCAGTCACCGCAAGGTCCCGACCCTTCGCAGGCAGGACCTTCACCGCTGGATGTTCCATCCTAGGGTCTTAACCCTTCGCCTTTAAGGCCCTCACCACCAGAGACTCCTCATCAGACTCATAATTTACCAGCAACGGAAGCACCGCCGGGAGCTCCTCTGTTGGCTCATAATTTTCCAGTGATGGAAACACCGCCAACAATAGTTCTACCGTTGGCTCCATTTTCTGCACCTCACCTTAATTCACTTGCATCTGGTCCAAATCCACTTTGGGGACAACCGTCATGGGTACCAACGCCTACTCTGGTTGAGACACCTGGGTTATCCCTAGAACATCGACTAGAGGACATGATGAGTCACAAAATAGCTGAGGCTATGTTAAAAAAAGGCAATAGACAACAATCTATAGTGTTGGAATAAGATCATTTTTCCCCAGAGGTGATGGCAGTTCCATTACCACGGGATTTTGAACAGTCGAAGATGGAGAAATATGACAGATCATCTTATCATGTTGATCACCTAAGAGCTTTTGTTGATTTGATGAGATTAAGGGCTACCCTTGACGCAATCATGTGTAGGGCTTTCCCGCCTACTCTTAGGCGTGAAGCCAGGGATTGGGTAGCCACTCTTCTCCCAAAGTCAATTCGTACGTTTGATGATTTTTCTAAGAAGTTTGCTGCATACTTTGCCAGTAGCAAACGTTCTAAGAAAACCACTATTGGCCTGATGCAGTTGTCCCAGGACAAAGATGAGTTGTTAAAAGATTTTATTGCCCAGTTCAATAGGGCTACTTTGGGAATTAAGGATCTACAGATGTCTGCTGTAGTTACAGCTATGATGAATGGAACCCGCAGTCATGCCTTTAAAATGTCACTTTCTAAAAATCCACCAGATACGATGCATAAGTTGTTAAGAAGAGGTGATAAATATGTGGATGCAGAAGATGCCTTTTTCATTACTAAGGGTATGAAGGATCAAAAAGAGCCGAAATCTAACAAAAGGAAGGCCCGAGATGAACCAAGGCCCCGTGAAGATAGAGGCAAGCAAACAATGATTCATCCAGGCCATAATAGGCCTAGTACTGGAAAGGAGGCGTATAGTACACCGCTGCACACCTCTAGGGCTAATGTCTTGATGGAAGTCCGAAATATGAAAGAGCTTGTATGGCCCAAGAAGATGTGGGCACCACCACATAGGAGAGATGAGACTAAGTATTGTAAATTCCATTGAGATAATGGACATGATATGGAGGATTGCCAGCAGCTGAAGGAAGAAATAGAAAGACTTATAAAAAGAGGACACCTGTCCAAATTTGTAAAAACAGATAAAGAGAAAAGAAAAGAGGCTGAATATCGAAAACAACCACCTCCTCGCGCTGGAGTTATAAATGTCATCGTGGGTAGCATTGCTGCAGGAGGTGACTCAATTTCAGCACGGAAGAACTATGCTCAAGTCAATGATCTACTTTGGTAGATAAAAATGAAAGATTCAACCAGAATATCACCTTTAGTGATGAGGATTTGGAAGGTGTTACCTGTCCACATGATGATACTCTAGTAATGTCGCCGATATTGCAGATTTTGACATGAAAAGAGTGTTGGTAGACAATGGTAGTGCATCTGATGTTATGTCCTGGGAAGTTTTCCTAAGATTGAAGATATCACCTAGCAAGATCAAACCTGTCACCACTCCTCTCCATAGGTTTGGAGGAGTTACAGTTATACCAGAGGGAACAATTGAATTACCGGTGACTTTGGATACTTACCCAACTAGTGTGGTGATAATAACTAATTTTTTGTTGGTAAAAGCTCCTATGGCCTACAATGCAATTTATGGTCGCCCACTTTGGAATGCAGCTAGGGCAGTGGTTTCCACATACCACCAGGTGATGAAATTCTCCACTAGTCGGGGAGTAGGATGTGTAAAAGGTGATCAGCAGGCATTAAGGAGGTGTTATGTGGACATCATACTTATCAAAAATACGGTAATGATGCTTGATGTTGAGCAGCCTAAGGGACGAATAGAACCGTTGGAACTCACTGAGGATGTGGTAATAGCTGAAGGTCAAGTTTTGAAAATTGGAGGCGGGATAGATCCTGAGGAAAAGTATAAACTAGTGGCATGTTTATCAGACAACATAGACGTATTTGCTTGGGGACCCCATGACATCGATGGGATCAGCCCTATGGTTGCCCAGCACAGACTCACGATTCTTCCTAGAATAAAGCCAGTAAAACAAAAGAAAAGACAATTTGCTCCAGAACGACAACTGGCTATTTCCACGGAGATAAAAAAAACTATTAGAAACTGGTTTTATTCGAGAAGTACACTACCCCGAATGGTTGGCAAATGTGGTTTTAGTAAAGAAATCAAATAGAGAGTGGCGGATGTGTGTAGATTACACAGACTTGAATAAAGCTTGTCCCAATGATTCTTATCCTATTCTAAGGATAGACCATTTGGTGGATGCGACTTCAGAGCATGAAAGGCTAAGCTTCTTGGATGCTTTCTCTGGTTACCATCAGATCTCTATGTCTGAAGGTGATCAGGAGAAAACTTCTTTCATAACTGATAGTGGAACTTTTTGCTACACCGCTATGCCTTTTAGGCTAAAAAATGCGGGGGCTACTTATCGAAGGATGGTAAATCGGAGATTTCACGAACTCATTGGTCGTAATGTTGAAGCCTATGTGGATGACATGGTGGTAAAAAACCGATTAGCGAAAGATCACGTAACGGATCTCAAGGAAGTCTTCGGTGTTGCCCGAAAACTTAAACTGAAGTTAAATCCTAAAAAATGCGTGTTTGGTACATTAGGCGGAAAATTCTTAGGATTTATAATTACACACCGAGGTATTGAAGAAAATCCTGACAAAATACAAGCTAGCTTAGACATGAAAAGCCCGACTACCAAGAAAGAAGTTCATCAGTTGACTGGAAGAGTGGCAGCTCTTAATCATTTTATGTCGCAAGCCACCGATAAATGTCATCATTTCTTCAAGGTTGTAGGAGAATCCAAAAATTTTGAATGGACAAAAGAATGCGAGGAGTCTTTTGAACAGTTAAAGAAATCATTACAACAACCACCAGTGTTGGCGCGTCCCAACCCCGGTGACAAGCTAAGCCTTTACTTAGCAGTATCTTTTCACGCTGTTAGTGCGGTATTAGTGAAAGACTTTTTGAAGGGGCAGAAACCTGTTTATTATGTAAGCCATGTATTGAGAGGGGCAGAAACACGGTACATCTTAGTTGAATAATTGGTTCTAACTCTGATTATGGCAGCTAGAAAGTTAAGACCGTATTTCCAGGCTCATCAGATACAGGTGATGACTGATCAACCAATTAAACAGATACTGCATAGGCCTGAGACATCTGGGCGTCTCTTGAAATGGGCTATTGAACTGAGTGAGTTTGATATTGATTTTAAACCACGCATAGCTATAAAGGCACATGCCTTGACAGCTTTTATTGCAGAACTCACTCTTCCTGAAGAGCTACCTATAAGTGACAAAGCAACCTGGGTAATATATGTAGATGGATCTTCCAACAGTGATGGTTCAGGAGCCGAGGTCATAATTCTCTCACCAAATGCTGAAGAACTTGAATACTCACTTCGCTTTGAATTTCCAGCCACTAACAATGATGCAGAATATGAAGCGGTCATAACAGGGCTAGGACTCGCTACATAGTTAGGAGTGACAGTTGTAAAAATTCGCAGCGACTCACAATTGGTCGTTGGGCAAATTTTGGGAGAATACGAAGCCAAAGATGGCCGCATGGCTGCTTATCTGATGAAAGTAAGAGATCTGCAGAAAAAATTCAAAAAGTTCAAGATTACAAAGGTCCCAAGAAAGGAGAATGAACAGGCTGACGCTCTCGCCAAGTTAGCATCAGCCAATCACAAACATTTTCCAACCACTGCCAGTGTTCAGGTGCTTAGTGAGCCTAGCACGGTGTCGTTAATTGCTGTCTTGGAATTGAATAATGAACCTTCGTGGATAGACCCCATCTTGGACTATCTTACGAAAGGTACTCTACCAACAGACCAAATTGAAGCAAAGCGGTTGAGAGTACGAGCTGCTATGTATTCTGTGATTGATGGAAAACTATACCGAAGAGGACTCTCTGTACCTTATCAGAGGTGCCTCCGGCCAACAGAAGCAGCTGAGGTCTTGTTTGAAATACACAATGGTTTGTGTGGAAATCATTTGGGTGGAGATGCCCTTGCTTTTAAAGCTTTAAGGCAAGGGTACTATTGGCCATCAATGAAACAGGAAGCCAAGCAACTGGTCAAGAAATGCGACGCTTGTCAAAGGTTTGGCAACATAATCCATCAGCCAGCCGAGCCACAATCAGCAATTTACGTAGTACGTCCATTTTATCAATGGGGGATGGACATCTTAGGTCCTTTACCACTTGCTAGAGGTCAAAGAAAATTTCTGTTGGTGGCCATAGACTATTTCACAAAATGGGTTGAAGCTGAGCCATTGGCTGTTATAACTACAACCAAGATACAGAGTTTCGTATGGAAATATATAATATGCCGTTTTGGGATACCACGGGTGATGGTTACAGATAACGGAAGGCAATTCAATAACCACAGCTTTAAGAATTTTTGTGACAGTTATAAAATTTCGCACCGACTCACTTCAGTAGCATACCCTCAGAGCAATGGCCAAACTGAAGTTACCAACCGTATCATACTTTGGGATTTAAAAACGAGGCTGGGAAAAGAAAAATGATCTTGGGCAGATGAATTATCAAATGTACTATGGGCGTATCACAACACCTCTAGGGGACCAGCAAGAGAGACACCATTCAAATTATCGTTTGGTATGGAAGCAGTGGTACCCGCTGAAATTGTAAATCCAACTTTGAGAATGCAAGTTGAACAGACGAATGACGACATCATAAGGGCAGAAGTTGACCTACTTGAAGAAGTCAGAGAAAGGGCCGCTATTAAAACAATGGCTTACAAACGTAAGGTTGCTAAATATTTCGATCACTGAGTTAAGCCCAGAATTTTCCAACCACATGATCTAGTATTAAGGAGCAGTGCAGCTGCCAGGCATCCACCGTCTAAACTGGAGCCTAATTGGCATGGTCCCTTCGAGATCATCAAGAAGATAGGGAAATGAGCATACAATATCAAAGATATGAACGTCAAACCATTGGGCAGACCATGGAACATAGAGCACTTGAAGAAATATTATCAGTAATTTATCAGTTTTTTTTATGAAGTTGTATTACATAAGTATTCCTACGTTTAATTCCCCAGTAAAAAAAATGCCAAGGCGGATGAATGATAAGGGTACTACGGAAGGATCAACCTAGCTGGGAAGTCCTGGTGCACCTACTGAACTCGACCTAAGGCAACCATTTGTTATTTGACATAGTTTCTATCAACGTTTCATCAAGCAATACAAATATCTCTCCAACTGCTACTACAATCAACCCCGAACGAGGCGATGAGCCTATATCTTCTAAATTAAGGTGATGAACCTTAATCCAAAGAACAATACGATAAGCCTATAAATCGACGAGGAAGGAGATGAGCCTATATCTTATAAATTAAGGTGATGAACCTTCATTTAAAAAAAAAAGGCGATAAGCTTATAACTTAACGAGTAAGGCGATGAGCCTATATCTTATAAGTCACGGTAATGAACCTGAATGCAAAGAACAAGGCGATGAGCCTTTGTCTTCAAATTTAAGGTGATGAACCTTAATCAAAAGACCAGGGATATAAGCCTATGACTCTAAGAGTAAGGCGATAAGCCTATGGTTCGAAAAGTAAGGTGATACGCCTATGTCTTAACAATTCAGGTGATGAACCCTAATCAAATGTTCACCCTGATGAAAATATATATATATATAGGAGGGCCCCATAGGGGGCAGGGGCTGGACGCCTGCTCCCAAAAGGGAGCAGGGGCACCCGTTCCCAGCAGGGGGCTGGACGCCCGCCCTCAAAAGGGGGCTGGGCGCCCGCTGGCCCCCAAAAGGGGACAGGGACGCCTGCCCCCACCCCCAGCAGGGGGATGGGCGCCTGCCTGGTCCCTGGTCCCTGGCCATTTGATTATTTTCCAATTTTTCAACATGTTTTTCACTTTCTTACTTTGTTCGGGGGAGAGTATGATATATTATACATCACAACTAACAATTATAAAGTGATAAACAATTTTATTAATGATGTATATTATATGACGAACATACAAAATTGTAATTCGCAGTAATTAACATTATTTGAAAGAAAATAGACTGAATATTAACATTTTCATGATTAAGCGGGACAACCGCCATGAAACTAAAATAAGTAAAACTACTGTTTAATTATCATGAGAGCCAGCAGGTTGGGATCCAACCCCTCCATGGTTAGTCACTTTGACCTTCTGAGCAGCTAAATCTGCAGCTCGACGTTTCCTCAGATACCTATCAATTTTATCTGGGTCTATCTTCGAATGATCATCAACCAGCCACTCCTTGGTCATTTTGATAGCGGCCTTCAAAGATTCTGCGCCATACATGTGTAAGTTACCCTTATATTCGGCAGACAATTTGTATATTGCTATGGCCTCATCATCTGCAATCTCCAACTTTTTGCGAAACTGGTCTACCTCTTTTTGAAAGAGAGAATTCTCATTATCTTTTTTCTTAGACGTAGCTGTTGCCTTGTCCAACAAAGACTGCATCTCTGCTATAGCTTTTTTCTTGTCGTGGTTTTTATCGGCTGCACACTTTTCAAGTTTCTCCAAATCACGCAATACTTTCTCCTCCATAACAAGCATCTGTACAATAGAAGAAATCGAAATTAAATGGAGGATAAAAATTAAATGAGAAAGCAATAGAGTGTCATCAAAATATAACAACTTACCCCGCAGTGGTTGGTATACATAATACGACGCATGGCAGCTGCTTCTTTATTTTTTAAATTCTCAATAAGTTTCTCATTCACACAGCCTAACATGATCTCAGCTTCAACAGTCGAATCAACAGGAGGAAATCCAAATTCCTTGAAAGCATGGGCATCATTACCCCTGGTAGTGCGCGACGAGGAGCGAGGGGCAACAGTTATCCCAGCAGCAGCTTTTCCTTTATCAGCCCGCCTTTTCTTTTTGTTTAAAGGAGATAAAGACGAGTCTTCAGCATCAGTGGCGAATCCTGCCACATCCATCACACCTCCAAAGTCAAAATTATCCATATCTGTAAGAAATATAGAAGTTGATGAAACAAATACAGGCAAAAATGAAGAGTCCAAAAAGAATAAAGACATAAAAGTAGCATACCCTCAGGTGATCCAATGTGAACTCGCCTCAAGTTCTCATTAGATAACACCTTGCTCATTTGTGATCTTGGAGGCGTTAAGCGTAAAAGCTTATCTAATCGTGTTTTCAACTTATGATCAAGATCTAGGGGCTCGTTAAAATGTTTACAAAAAGGAGTTCTCCAACAAGTTCTAAAAGAAAACTGTCCTACCCCAGGTCAAACAAAAAAGAAATGTCTCCTCCAACTGCTATTTGAACTGGGAAAGTGAGGTAATAACAATTTTACCTTAAGTTGAATATAGGCGTAACAGTTACTCCCAAGCACATGATACATATCAAATACACTTCTAAAAAGCCTTAAACACGGCTCAATATTATTTGTAAGGCACAAATATAAGAAGTAAGTTGATATGCGCCAAGAATTAGGGGTTAATTGGCTAGGAGTGACATGAAATTCGTTGAGGAAAGAAACGAATAAAGGATGAAGAGGAAATCTTAAACCAACTGTCATGCTATCACAGTAAACTACCACCTCCAAAGGGTCTGATCCTGGAATTCTTTCACTAGGATGGAGAACTCGGTATAAATGACCAGGAGGTAATTCATATTTTTTCAATATTTTCATAAAACTTTTTGAATTGTAAACACTGCCATCTTTTGGTATATCTAAATCTATCAAATTGCCACTTGGAGAATGTTCAGTTTGAATATTGAGTGGGCGGGATACTGTAGAAGAATCGGCATCGGAATCTACCAATCCATTGGAGGATGAAAAATCAATTATAGGGTCAGAGTCAAGTAAAGGCAAGCGAAGCCGCCCGCCCCCTGCAAAGCGACTGGGGGCGGGCCTAGCCGCCCGCCCCCAGCAGGAGGCGGGCGTGGCAGCCCGCCCCCTCAGCAGGGAGCGGGTTCGGCCGCCCGTCCCTGGAAGGGAGTGAGCTTGACTGCCGCCCCGTCCCATTTTCATCCCGGGTGAAATAATTTCGAACTATAAATGAATTTTCTTGGTCTGGACCTGCGTCAAGTTCATCAACAGGATCATTCAAATATTGAGGTCCACCACGTCCTAAAGAACTAACAAATGTCCATTCTTCAACTGGCGAAAAATTATCATCTATTCCTATAAATAGGACGCGATAAGAAGGACTACTGTTAGAGTTATTGGTTGAAGAACTACTACTAGTGGTGACCACCGTCTTATACATCTAAGAAGAAGGCCGAAATTTTTTCGAAGAAAAAGGTACAAGAATGAAAATATTACCTTAGATGATGAAAGAAGAAAATACCTCTATGATTTAGACAAAAAAGAGGAGACCAGTCTGAAAAGAGTTCCAGCCAAACTGTGAGATATGGGAATACTACAAATAATATCCCCTCTACCTCTTATATATATATATATATAAAATCTTCTAAATGGGGCTAAGATTTAAGCCCATAACAATTTTAAATTAGGCTAAAAATATCTATTCTATATTTGGTTAGTTAATTACCATATATTTTTCATTATAAATAAATATTGAATTATTTATTACATGAGTTATTTTTCAAAGTTTTGGCCAAAAGTAGATGATTAAAAGACAATATTTCTACTTCTCATTGACAATAGTCCATGAAAAGTAGAGGGGTTTGTGATGATAAATATGATTACACTTTGGTAGATGACTGCTGCTCTCCTTTGGACGCCTATCTTAAGTAATCTGCCCGCCAAATCGGTCTGCCCGTCTCATCGGTCCGCCCGCCTCATTGTTCTCATATGCCCGCCTACAGTAAACAGACAACCGTAATCCAGTTGCCATCCAATTAATCAGACAGGTGATCTATAGAACAACAGTTACCAACATCCATTGGGAATATGAAAGACCAGCAGTTGAGAAAGATGAAACGTCCCTCAGTAATTCCTAATTATGAAGAAGATGAAAAGGCACCCGCCATTAATGACCATTGAAGATACAGCTGCGGGTCATTCCTATAAATAGGAGATCAACCCTCCAGGTAAAAACACAACATACATACTCAATATTGTGATTCTGCATATTTGAGTTTATCACATACTAATTATCACGCTAGAGTAGAAACGGGAGACAAAGCCCCACCACTTTTTGCAGGTCTCCACCACTGCTGCCGTCGCACTTGGAGGAGAAGAAGACTCATAAACATCAAATCTCGTAGGATATGTAACTCTAGACAATGCAACATATAGTACCTGTCCATGACTAAAAATTAGTTTTTTCAAATATAATCCTATATGGTAGAGAGATTGATCCTAACTCTTATTGATAATCATAGCGTATGAGACAACTAACGGATACTGTCTTTGTTGGAACTTAAAAAGCAGTATTGGATCCGAAGGAGTTAAAGTCATTCTTGTAATGAAAACTTTGTTCCCCGCATTATGATATGAGATAACTTTTGCCTCCAAAACATGATTTCCAAGCTTTGTAATGACCAATCAAGTCCCATTACACAGCCCAGCAGAATGGTAGATATTTCTCAATAACATAACGAGAATACCAACCTTCAACTTCAGCTCATTATTAGGCACCCTGGAACATATAATACCATTCAAAAATTCTTGAGTATGAATATCTGATAATAAATCAATGTTGGAATTTGATCTGCAAGTTGCATCAGAACTTAAGTACGTCTTTCTCTCAGTTTGATTAAGAGAGATCATGTATTCATTGACTGATTCAACAACATCAAGAGTTGGAGCAAGAATTACCCTTCCTTGTGATATAATGGGTCATTCACATTATCTGAAAAATAAAGATATGTGCTATTTACGATTGCCGCAACTGAATCTCTTGACTCCTTTACCAAAAGATCATCAGGTATTTCAATGGTTGCATGTCCATCATTTGGACTGCCAATTGTTCCATCTCCAATGTTAGATATCCAATCTGAAAATGCCTTTAATTTAGTGGAATGAATATATGATCCAAGACCCTAAAGCCTCGTATTTTTTGTCAACTTCAAAACTTTATAGTGTCTCCACAAATATGAGGAGTTGATTTTTGCAAGCACAATATCTTGCCTACTTCCTTTCGAAATGATAGGCAAAATCTGTTTAAAATCTCTTCCAAAAACAACTGTTTTACCGCCAAAAAGTTATTCCAAACTCAATGGATTGCTGAACCTCATAATATATCTCATAGTCTTGTCCAAAGCTTCAAAGAAATATATGTTCATCATAGTGCCTCATCCCAGATAATAAGCTTAGTTTTCACAATTAACTCAGCAAGTGGACTCCCTTGTTTAATATTACAGGTAGAATCTTCATTCGGGGTAATAGGAATAGCAAATCTAGAATGAGCTGCTGGAAGAAGTAGAAATACTATACCACTTGACGCTATAGTCAAAACAAGTTTGCCATTTGATCTCAAAGCTACTGACAAAGTTTTCCACACATAAGTCTTCCCCATACCTCCGTAACCATAAAGAAAAAAATACCCCTGCTCAATCACCTTCAACTGCATGCATTATTGTTTCATAAACGTTCTTTTGCTCAGTTTTGAGACTAGAAACAAATTTTTTGTGATCTTCAGCCAGAGCGTTTCTATCATAACGTAATTTATCATGTATAAGTCTATTACTGCAAATTGAAACATCTACGATCTTAGGGGATGGCATTGTTTGAAAGTCTCAAAAACTCTTGTCACTACTCCGCAATATTTTTTCAATCTCTGAGAGTGTATAATTTTTTAATTCTTCATCACTCAATTCTAAATCTGTAAATCGAGACAAACAGACAACTATAATTAATTTAAAATACAAAGAAATAATAATAATTATTATGTAATAAAACATTGAATAAAATATAGTACCTTCATGACGCAACATGTTGCGTTCTCTGTAAAGTATGTCATCTGATAGTTACCGCCAACATTGTTTCTAAACAAATTCAGGTTTCGACAGGGAGTCTGACAATAACAATGTTGCAAATAGATTTCTCAAACAGCTGGCAAATTCTCAATTACTTGCTTCAATTATCCCATCGACATATTCTTTTTCCCCATCCAACAAACCAAGTGCATAGCAAGCATCCCTAAATGAATTATATTAAACGCTATTTATAGTCCTTATTTCCTCATGGTTTCTTGGCCCTCAAACTATGTTAAGAAGCATCCTCAAAAAATACTTTTCTCCACATCTCGAAGGGACAAAAAACATTCATCCAATTGAAAACCCACGTTTTTCTTGGCTACCTTGTCTTGTTGATTGCTTCCAAACAAATCTTGTAGGAAACTCTGCATAAGTTAGATCTTTTGCTTCGGAATATTTTTGATTAGCTTCCATCCATGCTAAAAACATTGACTAGTTCACGGAAGATTGACTCATGACAACATCAATTGGATTATTATCAGAAAATATGATATTTTGCTCATCGGATAGATGAAAATTCAATCACTCAACATGAGGGTCTCTATAATGAATATCAAACCCAAATATCCTCCAAGTCGTCTTACATGGTGAAATATATGTACAATCGTAGTACATATTTATTTCATCCACATAGCTCTGAAAATCATCAAGCTTAGTACTTTGGTAAAAGGTCGCGGTGACATGATCGTGGCCCTTATTGATATATTTGAAAAGATACTTAATTGACCTAGAATGGTTACACCATTCAACGTTGATATGAGCACCATACTTTAAAATCAAGTAACGGTTGTGTGGCACTACATATTTGTTATCCAACTCAATCCCATTATTTTTAATTGTTCTTCCATTATCCCTCCTTCTATAAATTGGATAACCATCTTCATCGATTGTAGTGTAATCTATGTACTTTTGGGAATATGTTTTGTACATCTTCCATCCACCATGCATGGAGAATTTTTTCTTAAACTGCCACATGGGTAATGCATCATCAAATTTTTGATAGCATTGTAATAATTTGGATCACTTGCTTCATCAACAATTTCAGCTGAAATTATTTTGTCAATATTTACACCTGTGGGCAAGGTTCTAAAAAACGTAAAACGTAGCTAGATGTAGAGGCCAAGTTTCAAAGTTTTTAGGCCTAGGCGAGGCTTAGGCGAGGGCGAAGCGTGAAAAAATATTTTCTTCTTATTATTATTTTAAATACTTAAATAATATTAAAAAATTATTTTTAACTAAAAAGCGCGCCCCTAGCCTCGCCAAGCATGCCTAGGTGAGGTTAAGCGCGCATTTTTTAGTTAAAAATATAATTGACTAAAAAAGCGCGTGTCTAGGACCTAAGCGAGGTATGGAGGTCATGTCGCCAAGGCGCGCTTTTTAGAACACTACCTATGGGATACTTATCTATTGGACATAAAAAAATCAATATGTGTGCATGTGGCAACTTACGTTTTTGAAACTCAATAGTATACATATCTGCAAAAATATACATTAGGATTAGAATTATAAGGTATTATACATAAGTTTTAAAAATTTCAAGACACTTTAAAAAAACTTATAACATATAAAAATGTTACTTGCTTTAAACTCAGCCAAATATCTTATTTTGTCTAAGATCTTTTATCAAATGATCTAGCTTGATCTTTAATATCCTACAAAGTATGTCGGGTTTTAAACCTCTTTAATATCTTCGGGTTTTAAACCTTTTTTCTCAACATAACGCACAACCTCTGACCATTTCGAATTACAAGTAAATATAATGAAAAGATCAGGATATCTGGCCCACTTACATATCACCATTGCATCTTGATAGTTTTGGATCATGTATCGAGCTCCACCGTGAATGAAGAAGGCAAAATCACTCTCATTCCCTGTGAAGAAGGATTTGTCTCTCCTCTTAGTATTGCTTTTGTCAAACCTCTGTACATTTCTGACCTCAAATCCTTCTGATGAGTACGTATATATAGTAGATGAGAATATTCGACCATAGTATAAGCGTCAACTAAAAATTGTTGAAACAACATTCTTGAGAACAAAATATTAGGAGACTCGCATTCCTTTTCTTGCAATCTCTATATGCAAAAAATTCTCTCATGCTTATTTTCTTCCTTCCAGTTGAAGAATTTGCAGTCGACTCTTTTAGTGGGGCATCATCTTGATATCCATCTTGACCATATGGAAAAAGTAAAGGATATTTCAATCCAAGATATGAAGCATTTAATTCGTTAATTCGCTTCAACTATCCTGTTTTAGTTTCAACCATAATGTCTCTAGCAGTTGGAGTCGCCGACAATTAATGCTGCAACTTCAGATACACATGGTAGATTGTACCTCATTCCATCTTTTTCTCTTCTTCCAATGAGTCGTAGCTTTAAATTTGAAGACACTTGTCGCAAATTGTATCCTGTACCATTCTAAATGACTTTACTAAAATATTGTGTTCATCAAGTATTGTCTTCAAATCATCCACAATCTCAGCATGTAGCTTGTTGATGTTAGAACGTTGACTATTATACATAAAATAACACGTATTGTTACCAAATTAGGCAATAGAAAATATTAGCATGCAAATTTGGAAAATCAACTAAGAATTTTTTTTTACCTAATAGCTTGAATTCTATTTGACACTTCATTATCAATGTCATAAATATACAATTGAGTGAATTTTGGTTGAGAACCTTCGGACGGCAATAAACTTCTAATCATGTAATAATTTTGACCATGTAATCTGAACTTAGGATGTCCTTTCATTTGATTAACACTCGAGACAACCTTTCCCTCTATAGATATAAATGAAAACATCATGTTGTATGATCGGATAATTTCAAAAAAATGCTTGCTCTTGTCGGTTGCACCATAAAGGAGATCGTTAAAAATCTGATAAGGATTTTGCATCATTGGAAGCTCCACCTTTCCTTGCATACAACACAAAGAGTACTTTGGTCTTGATAAATTACAATGCTTTCCAACCCTCTCGTCATACCAAAAAAAAGCACCACAAATTCACATTTACACGTAGCATCTCCGATGTCTCAATAATCTACATAAAATTACTACAGATAATAAGAATACAAAGAGCCTTACAACCATTAAAAAAAATTTATTATTTGTGTATATATATGTACATTTTCATATCTTCAATATAACAAACTCTAAATTATCTATAGGTCACATAATTCTAAAAAATTAACAAAATATTACAAAACATTCTTATCATTATCTTCCAACATCTCCATAACACAATAACATGAAGAAAAAATATTTCATATTATATAGAGTATAACATATATTATAAAAAATTGTAAACGTCAAAAAAATAATTTCTATTTAATTATTGGAAAAATAGCTTAAACATTTTACAATTTTTCCCTAAGTACACAACATTTGTATTGCACAATATTGTTAAAACATATTTATTATGATTTACAACATAACATTCTTTGTTTAACACGCTATCAGACAAAAAAATTTAGTTAAAAATGCAAAAGGTTCTACAAAATTTGAATTAAAAAAATTGTTATATGAGTAAATATGTAGATTTGAAATATCTTCAAAATTTTAAAAACTCTAAAAAATTTGTATGGTACAAAAACCTATAAAACTAAAAATATTTATAAATCACAGTATTCTAAAATTATTATAGCACAATACCCTAAAACAAGTTTTCAATCTATAAATAATGGTAATGACCGATACATTTTTTTTTTTTTTTGTATGCAAATTTTTTGTAAAAACTTTGTAAAGAAGGAAAAATATTCAACAAATTATTGAATTAAATGTCCAATGTAAAAATAATGATAACGTCTGATAATTTTAGTTAACACATTTCAGCACATTAAGCATTTACTACAAACATATCAAAGTGTAGAAATTACAACATATATCTCATTGTGTTAATTCCAGCCCATTTAGATTTTTTACTACAAATATATAAAATAATGAATATCAAAACATACACATAATGTGTCAATTTTAACCAATTAAT
The DNA here is from genome assembly GCA_030279155.1 of Forsythia viridissima. Taxonomy (NCBI): domain Eukaryota; kingdom Viridiplantae; phylum Streptophyta; class Magnoliopsida; order Lamiales; family Oleaceae; genus Forsythia; species Forsythia viridissima. Next base: position 26,058,008 of record CM059036.1, read on the forward strand.
TTCAGTCTATTTAGAATACCTCATTAAAGCAAATCTGGGCCCAAAAATTCCACATAATTAAAACCTTGGCAACTCGAATATTTCAGACTATTATAGAATTTCATTCAGCCCATTTAGAATTGCACATCCCTAAAAGCCCAAAATTCAACAAAGTTAAGACATTGCTAAGCCTATATTTTGATCATTTAGCACAATCAACTAAACCCACCATAACGGCCCAAAGTGTTCACAATATAAAATATTTTATACCCTAATAACATCCCATACATTCTGTTTTATTCTACTCTCTTAACCGCACAAGACCCCAAACCTTCCATCCGCTTACATCTAAATTCTATTTGTACATCCATCTTTTTCTGAAATTTCATACCGAATCACATGATTTTTTTACAATGTTTCGTTGTTCAGCTGTTGTATGTAATTTTTGTTTTATGCATATTTTACAATGTTCTCATGTTATATGAAAGATCTGACAATTCCGTGTTCGAATCACATGATTTTTTCCCCTTCTATCTCTGTTTTTTTCATTTTGAACACAAAAAGCACGATTTTTTTGGGAGTTTATGCATAACCATTTTCCAAATATGATGGAAACACGATTAATGAATCCAAAATAAGTTTGGATTTAAAGGAAATCCAAAAAAAGCCCGATGGTTTCACCACATATGTTGGATATGCGCTTAGATCTTACGAGAAAGTTGGAAAAACATTTGGGATCATTGATTTCATCGATAGGAGCATTCACCAAGAGCTTGGTAATGTAATAGGTGTTACAAATTCTAATCTCCCCTGTAATCAATTATCACAAATATACAGATTAAAAACTATTATAAAATGAATATTCCAAAAACTAATTATTAATTTGAATAATAATAATATTAATATAACCTCGGATCGTTTTCCCAAACACATTTGAAGTATGACTATGACAAGTTTTGGTTTTTTACTTTCTAGGAAGCTATTAACCTTATCAACATAATCTCCCCACAGAGTGCGTGAAATTTTATTTTTTCTGAAAATAGATAACCAATGACATATGTAAGTTTATATAGATAAAAATAATCATATTTGTTATCTAACAATGAAATTTAAGGGCGTATACGTACTCAAGATCCTCAATAATGCTGTCAATTAATTTATTTGTTCTTCCGCATGATTCTTGAAACTTAGCATTATCTTTGCCGACAATCTCCCCAATAATGTCTGCATTAAATTGGGAGAAAATGTTAATTATGATTAAATTTAAAAAATTAGAGTATTAAAGCAATTATCCATGCCAAATAATTCGTTTTCATCAACTTTTGCTGCACCAAAAATTTCACCAAATGACTTGAACATGTAATTGCTTGAAGGAAAATTTTCGTCAATAAATTCTACCACAGTCATCTTTGGCATAAAATTCAATTTGTACTTGTGTCTTGTAGTCCTAAACTTCATGTTGTTGTATCCGACAACAAAGTTACACCCAACGTACAGCTTACCCTCACATATCAATGTTTTGAACATCGGTATCAAAGAATGTTTGACCGTTGCTTGAATTCTACCACCCTGTCATTTTTAAGATAAGAGATTATTGAACTGACACTTGGTAAATGTTATGTTCTTTTTTCCACTTTTTTTCCAAAGACAGCTTTTTTTTTTTATAAAGAAAACAGTTGACAACATAACATAAAATTTATATAAAGTATATGAAAAGTACATATTCTGTACAGCGAATCTTAAAAAAGCAAACAACATAAAAAAATCATGTAGTGTGTGTGAACACATCTTAATGTTGACTATACCATAGAAGAGATGGAAAATAATACACACACACACACACACACACACACACACACACACAATTTAAATAATAGAAAAACAGAAGCAGGTAAAAACCTGTACATCTACGAAGACCATCTCTAGGCTGCTCGTTTCTGCCTTATTGTCAAAGCAAGGAACCTCCCAAACCCTTACAACCCAAACATTTAACCTCCATTGAATCTTTGTAGAGTCTACTTCGCTGATGAAGTTACACCATGTGGCCATATTCGCGTGAAGAATTGATTTGCAAGAAGGATTTGAAGTGATTTATATTGGTTGTATGAGATGAGTTTGAAGTGATTTTATCTTGTTCTGGAAGATGTATATATCTTAATTGAAATTGTCAATTCAAAATTTTATTCATTTTTACCGAGTATCATAAAAAGTTCAAAATATTGGAAAGCTGAATCAATGGTACTGTTTACACAGTATTGGAATAATGATAATTACTTAACTGAAGTTGGACAATTACTTAACAAATGAATAATTAGGAATCTAATCTGGGATGCACATTAAATTTGATTATTAATTATTTGAAATTGGGCAATTAACTAATTAAATTAAATATTTATTTATTTATATATATTATTATTTTGTATTATGTGGGAGACTTTTTGGATGAAAAAATGTGTTGAATTTTATTGATGACTATCCTTCTTTTATATATATATATATATATATATATATATATATACTAGTTTTAAGGCCGTGCGTTGCACGTCAGTGAAATCTATAGGAAAAATTGTATGTCGAGAGTAGTTTATTGATATGATACAATATGAAATTTCATATTAATAAAATTTGACTTGATAGACAGAAAAAAATAATAATTTCGAAGCTTGAAAGGAAAGAGAAAAAACAACTAAAACGAAATAAGATAGAAAGTGAAGCAAAGTTATGCATGTGTAGGGAAACAATAGGAAATGATTTAAAATAAAGAAAAATATTAACTAATATATAAATATTAGTTAATAAAGTTAGAGACGATATATTATATTAATTTAAAATAAAATTTAAATGTTTATTGTAATAGCTATTTTAGTATAAGATATTATATTAAGATTGAGATTGATGAGTTCGTTAAAAAATAAGATGAGAAATTAAAAAAAGAAAAAAACTTACATGTATTAGATAATGTAAACAAAAAAAGTAAACTGAAAAATGAAATATATGCGTTGGTGAAGTTTTTTGAGTATCCTGAAAAATACAAAATCATGTTTGTTGGGTAACGTGATCAAAAGTGTGATACAAAATTTATTTATTCAACAATTTAGGTAACTCGATAAACTGAAAATTGGATTTTTTGAGTTACTGGACGAATGAAGGAAATTTAAAACTTTGATTACGTTGTTTTTTTTTTTTTTTTTATTTAAATTATGTAATACATCTAAAAACTTTTTTATTCTTATGTGGGCGTGTTATGAAAATAAATTGTAGTAAAAATTTATTACAATAATGAAATTTTTTGTTACAATAAAAACGTTAAATTAGATAATGAAAATAAATGTGTTTTTTTTAATGAGTAATTATAATAAATATTTTAATGTAATTTATAATAATATTTATTATAGAAATTATAAGTACAGTACATAATTTAAATAAAAAAGGAAAGCCAAAAAAATGATAAATATGTAATGTTGAAGTTACTGGAGTAATTTGAGAAACAAAAAATCACATCTGTCGATTTGTTTGATGGAAAATGTGAAAATTTTATTTAATGTATGATTTATTATATTAGAATCAGTTAATAGAATATATTTTATTGTATTTTATTTTAGGAATTAGTATAATATGTTATAAATAAAAATTGTTTTAATAAATTTATATTATTAATCAATTATTACATTATTATGAAAATGTAGTGATTAAAATAAATTTTTTATGACACATTTCTACTAAATAGATTTCATCATGAATTATGAAAATAAATTGTAGTAAAAATTTGTTATGAGAAGGACTTTTTTTGTTACAATAATTATGTGAACTATATTACGAAAATAAATGTGTATTTTTTAAATTAATAATTGTAGTATGTATTTTGACCTAATTTATAATAATATTTATTACAGAAATTATAAGTATAGTACATAATTTAAATAGAAAAAGAAAACAAAAAAAATGAAAAATATGCATTGTTAAGGTTAGTCGAGTAACTCGACAAACTAAAAATCATGTTTGTCGAGTTACTCGATGAAAAATGCATACAAAAAAGTTTAATTTTCTGGGTTATTGATTATTATATTGTATGGTTATTATTATAATTATAAAGAGAAAAAAATATTTAGTATTTACAATAAGCAAATTTGATTATAATTAAGAATTATAATAAATTATAATATTAATTGATTATAATATTAATTTATTATAATATCAATTTATTATAAATAAAAATTTTGATTTTTGAGTTTGTGGTTTGTGGCATGGTATTCATCGAGTAACTCGGTAATCTCAAGTTTGAGTTTGTCGAGATACTTGAGAAAGTGATCATGTGTAAAAAAAAAAATTTGTTTGGTTTATTTTTATAGTTTATAATATTTGTTTAAGTTTTTTTTTTTGTATAATTTATAATATTTTTGTGTTTAAAATTATTATTAATTATAATAAAAATTGATTATTGTAATAAAATTGATATAATTAGTACAATTACTATAATAAATTCATATAATTATTATAAAAGAAATTTATTAGACTATCTTACAATAATTGATAAAATAAAAATTCATATACTTCAATGATATACTATAATATATAATAATTTTATATAATATATAATTTACTATAATATCTTATAATAAATGATAGAATAAAAAAAAATTGATGCATATGTTTACTTTATCAAGTAACTCGATAAATTCAAAATTGAGATTGCCGAGTTATGCAAAAAAAGAAAAATCAAAAAAGTAGATTTAACAAATTAAATAAATTTACCAAAAAAAATTTAAAATATGCAGATGATCACTTTCTCAAGCAACTCGGCAATCTAAAACTTGAAATTGCCGAGTTGCTCGATGAATAATATGCCACAAACTACAAATTGAAAAATAAAATTTTTTATCTATAATAAATTGCTATAATTATTTAATTAAATCTATATAATTATAATAATAAATTTTTATTACACTTTGTTATAATAATTGATAAAATAAAATATAATATATTTCAATAATTTAATATAATCTATAACAATTTTATATGATATATAATTTACTATAATATGATATATTATTTGTTTATGTTTTTTTTTTTGTTATTTTTTTCCCCATTTTATTTATCAAGCAACTCGTTAATTTCAACTTTGAGTTTGTCGAGGTAGTTGGTAAAGTAAGCAAATGCATAAAAAAAAAATTCTATCATATCCTTATTATAAAATATTATAATAAAAAATATCTTAAAGTGTAATTAAAATGCATTATAATAATTATATCAATTATATTACAATAATCAATATTTATAATACAATTTAATATCAATTTATTATAATATTAATTTGTTATAGTATCAATTTATTATAAATACAAACTTTGATTTTTGAATTTCTGATTTGTGACATGTTATTCATCGAGTAACTCGATATATTGATAATGTGCAAATATGTTTTTTTTTCCTATTTATGTTATTTGTTAAACTTTTTTTTTTTTTATCTATTTTTCGCATCTAATTGATTGAGCAACTCGACAATCTCAATTTTGAGTTTGTTGAGTTACTTAATTTGACTATTTATCATGTAGGTAATCGAGTAACTCGACAAACCCCATTTTGAGTTTGTCGAGTGACTTGACTAATTAAATATGAAATATATTTTTGGTTTTTTTTATTTGTGTTTATTTCAATTATTTATATATTTTTAGCAATTATTATAACTTAGTGTAATAAAAATTTATTATAATAATTATATCAATTTTATTACAATAATCAATTTTTGGTAGAATAAATATTTATAATACAATTTCATATTTATTTATTATAATATGAATCTGTTATAGTATGATTTTATTATAAATAAAAATTCATTTTTGAGTCTGTGGTTTTTGGCATATACTTGATCGAGTAACTCGCCAATCTCAATTTTGAGTTTGTCGAGTTACCTGATAAACTGAGCATATGAATAGTTTTTTTTATTTGTGGTTTTTTTAATGTATACTATTTGGTAAATTGAATTTGTTGGTATTTTTTTTATATATAATTTATCGAGCAACTTGACAATCTCAATATTGAGTTTGTCGACTTACTTGATAAAGTAATAAAATGAATAAATGTTTTTTTCTATCATTTATTTTAACATATTTTAATAAAAAATATATCATATAAAATTATTATAAGATATTATATTTAATTTTATCAATTATTATAACATAGATTAATCCAAATTTATTATCATACCTATATTAACTTGTTATAATAATTATATAAATTTTATTAAAATACTTAATTTTTATTGTAATTAATAATTATAATAAAAGTTATAATAATATTTATAGCATAATTTAGAGAAAAAATAAACTTTATAATAAATTATAATCTCTTAATAATTATAATAAATTTGGTATAATATCAATTTGTTATAACAACTTTATTATAATGAATTAACAATTATAATTGAAAGTAATAATTGATTATTAATTTATATTATAATATCAATTTGCGGTAATATCGATTTATTATAATATCAATAAATATTTAAATTTTTTTTATTTTGTTATGTACTATTCTGGGTGATCGCTCAGATAAATTAGTGGGTGACCGCCAACATAGTTTCTCCAAAAGCAGAATGTAAATATGTTGTGTTGGGCGATCGCGCTCAATAAACATAAGTGATCGCCTAGGATGAATTTTTTGTTTTTTTAAGTTGAAGAAATATTTTGTCGAGTAACTGGATAAACGTTACTTAGTTTCTCGCGTTACTCGACAAAGGTCAGTGTGGTAATATTTTTTTAGCGCATTATAATTTGAAATAATTTTTTATTTTTTTTTAACAATTGGAGCGACGATTTGATAAGATTATTTACTTATTTTTATTTATATAAGTTCAGAATAGAAATTGGATATTACATTTTATTATAAATGTTAATTATAATAAACATTGATTTTTTATTTATATTAGTTGTTCAATTTTTTTTTTTTTTTTGTATTTGTTGTTTACCATCTAATTCATCGAGCAACTTCGCAATCTCAATTTTGAGTTTGTCGAATTACTTGATAAAGTAAGCAGATGCGTAATTTTTTTTATCCTATTATTTAATATAATATATTAGAATAAAATATATATCATATAAAATAATTATATATTATGTTAAATTATTATAATAAATATATATTACTCGACAAAGGTCATTGTTGTAATATTATTTTAGCATATTATAATTTGAAATAATTTTTTATTTTTTTAAAGGAGTGGAGCGATGATTTGATAAGATTATTTACTTATTTTTATTTATATAAGTTCAGAATAGAAATTGAATATTACATTTTATTGTAATTATTAATTATAATAAAAATTGATATAATTATGATAATAAATTTTTCTTACACTTTGTTATAATAATTGATAAAATAAATATAATATAATATAATATATAATAATTTTATATAATATATATTTTACTGTAATATGTTATAATAAATGCTAGTATAAATAATTTTTTGCATGTTCCTACTTTATCAAAGAACTCGATAAACTCATAATGGAGATTGTCGAGTTACTTGATGAATAACATGTCATAAATCATAAATTCAAAAATCAAAATTTGTATCTATAATAAATTGATATTATAATAAATTGATATTAAAGTGTATTATAATTATTAATTATAATAAAAAAAATTAATTATAGTAATAAAATCGATGTAATTATTATTATAAATTTGTATTACACTTCGTTATAATAATTGATAAAATAAAATATGTAATAATTTTGTATGATGTATATTTTGTTATAATATTTTATAGTAAAGATATGATGGCAAAAATTTTTTTATGCATGTGCTTACTTTATCAAGGAACTGGACAAATTCATAATTCAGATTGTCGAATTGGAATAAAAATTTAAGAAATTTGTATATATTTTGATTTTTTTTAATTTTTTGGATTATTCATTATTATCTTGTATGGTTTCTAATAGTTTACTAATAAGAATTTCTAGATTTGAGTTTGTGGTTTTGGTATATATACTTGATTGAGTAACTCGACAATCTCGATTTTGAGTTTGTCGAGTTACATGAGAAAGTAAATATATACATATTTTATTTTTATTTATATTTATATTAATGCGTAAATTAAATTTGTTGGTATTTGTTTTTGGTATATAACTAATCGAGTAACTCGGCAATCTAATTTTTGAGTTTGTCGAGTTATTTGAGAAAGTGATCATATGGATTGATCAATATTTTTTTTGGTTTGATTTTTGATTTATATTAGTTGTTCAATTTAATTATTTTGTAGTTGTTTTTTAGTATCTAATTGATCGAGCAACTCGACAATCTGAATTTGAGTTTGTCGAGTTACTTGATAAAGTAAGCAGATGCATAATTTTTTATATTCTATGATTTGATATAATATATTAGAATAAAATATATATCATATAAAATAATTATATATTATGGTAAATTATTATAATATATCATATTTAATTTTATCAATTATGAAAAGACAGTGTCAGTAAAATGTGTTATAATAATTATATCTATTTATTACGATAATCAATATTTATAATACAATTTAATATCAATTTATTATAATATTAATTTGCTATAGTATCAATTTATTATAAATACAATTTTTGATTTTTGAATTTCTGATTCGTGGCATGTAATTAATCGAGTAACTCGGCAATCTCAAGTTTGAATTTGTCGAGTTACTTGATATATTGAGAATGTGCAAATATGTTTATTATTTTTTGTTTTTTTTTTGTATTTATATTATTGTTAAACTTATTTTTTGTATTTGTTTTTCGCATCTAATTGATCGAGCAAGTCGTTAATCTCAGTTTTGAGTTTGTTGAGTTACTTAATTTGACCTATTTATCATGTAGGTAATCGAGTAACTCGAGAAACCCCATTTTGAGTTTGTCGAGTGACTTGACTAATTAACTATGGAATATTTTTTTTGGTTTTTTTTTTTTGTATTTATTTGAATAAAAAAATTTCGACTTCTTAAATATATGTTAATATAAAATAATTCGCATATTAATCATGAATTTTTTTTTTAACAATGTTTGATCGTGTGTTGCCCGATCAATTTTCTTTATTATTAAATTTATACTATTTATTAGTTTTTGTAGGTTGCATACAAAAAATTCATTTGATTGTAAAACATTGTAAAGTTAAAATTGTATACACAAACTTTTAAGCATTATGTATATATTTTGAAATTTTTTATTTTTTTGGGTTATTGATTCTTATATTATATGTGTTGTATTATTTGAATAAAAAAAAATTATATTTGAGTTTGTGGTTTTTTGGCATATATTTCATCGAGAAACTCGTCAATCTCAATTTTGAGTTTGTCAAGTTACTCGAGAAAATGAGCATGTAATATTTATTGCAGAAATTATAAGTATAGCACATAATTTAAATAGAAAAAGAAAACAAAAAAAATGAAAAATACGCATTGTTGAGGTTACTCGAGTAACTCGACAAACTAAAAATCGTGTTTGTCGAGTTCCTCGATGAAAAATGTGATATAAAAGCAAAAATCATAAACCATGAATATTTTTGTCAATTAAATTGTTAACTTATTTGATAATACTAATCAAAGATTAAATTATTATAATAATATAGTGATTAGAACAAATTTATCATAAGAAATTGATATTATATAGATTTTGTCATAAATTATGAAAAGAAATTGTAGTGAGAATGTGGTATAATAATGAATTTTTTTGCTATAACATTTCTGTGAAATTGTATCACGAAAATAATTTTTTTTTAAAAATTAATAATTATAATAAAAATTTTAACATAATTTATAGTAATATTTATTATAATTTAGTACTGTTGAAGTTACTGGAGTAATTTGAGAAACAAAAAATCACATCTGTTGATTTGTTTGATGGAAAATGTGAAAATTTTATTTAATGTATGATTTATTAGAAAATAGTAAAATAGAATATATATCATATAAATCTAGTATATATTAGAATCAGTTAATAGAATATATTTTATTGTATTTTATTTTAGGAATTAGTATAATATGTTATAAATAAAAATTGTTATAATAAATTTATAGCATAGTAAAAGCAATTTTTTAGTAATATATTATTAATCAATTATTACATTATTATGAAAATGTAGTGATTAAAATAATTTTTTATGACACATTTCTACTAAATAGATTTCATCATGAATTATGAAAATAAATTGTAGTAAAAATTTGTTATGACAAGGACTTTTTTTGTTACACTAATTATGTGAACTATATTACGAAAATAAATGTGTATTTTTTAAATTAATAATTGTAGTATGTATTTTGACCTAATTTATAATAATATTTATTACAGAAATTATAAGTATAGTACATAATTTAAATAGAAAAAGAAAACAAAAAAAATGAAAAATATGCATTTTTAAGGTTACTCGAGTAACTCGACAAACTAAAAATCATGTTTGTCGAGTTACTCGATGAAAAATGTGATATAAAAGCAAAAATCATAAAACAGGAATATTTTTGTGAAATAAATTGTTAACTTATTTCATAGATGAAGTACATACATTTATTTATTTAATTGATTATTTATTAGAATATAGTAAAATAAAATATATATTATAAAAATTTAATATATATGATAGTTAATGAATAGAATATATTATATATTGTTTTATTATGATTAATTTATGTAGTAATTTGACAAATATAAATTTGAGTTGTAAATAGAAAAAATAAACTATAAAATGGGAAATATGCACTGTTAAAGTTAATCGAGTAACTCGACAAACAGAAAATCATGTTTGTCGAGTTACCCGATTATAATTGTCATATAAAATGAATCTATTCAATACGTCAAGTAGCTCGATGAAGTCATAATCGATTTGCCCGAGTTATTGGACGAACAAATAAAATTTATAATTTTTATTATTTTGTTTGTCTTTTTGATTTAAAGTATGTCATATATTTAAATAATTTTTTATTTTTATTTAGTGGTGTTATCTTGTAACAGTTGGATTTGTCGAGCAAATTGATAAATATTGCACATATAAAATTTTATTTAATGCATGATTTATTAGAACATAGTAAAATAGAATATATATCATATAAATTTAGTATATATGAGAATAAGTTAATAGAATATATTTTATTGTATTTTATTTTAGCAATTAGTATAATATGTTATAAAAAAAAATTGTTATAATAAATTTATAGCATAATAAAAGCTATTTTGTAGTAATATATTATTAATTAATTATTACATTATTATGAAAATGTAGTGATTAAAATAAATTTTTTATGACACATTTTTACTAAATAGATTTCATTATGAATTATGAAAATAAATTGTAGTAAAAATTTGTTGTGACAATGACTTTTTTTGTTACAATAAATATGTGAACTATATTACGAAAGTAAATGTGTATTTTTTAAATTAGTAATTATAGTAAGTATTTTAACCTAATTTATAATAATATTTATTGCAGAAATTATAAGTATAGCACATAATTTAAATAGAAAAAGAAAACAAAAAAAATGAAAAATACGCATTGTTGAGGTTACTCGAGTAACTCGACAAACTAAAAATCGTGTTTGTCGAGTTGCTCGATGAAAAATGTGATACAAAAGCAAAAATCATAAAACATGAATATTTTTGTCAATTAAATTGTTAACTTATTTGATAATACTAATCAAAGATTAAATTATTATAATAATATAGTGATTAGAACGAATTTATCATAAGAAATTGATATTATATAGATTTCGTCATAAATTATGAAAAGAAATTGTAGTAAGAATGTGCTATAATAATGAATTTTTTTGCTATAACATTTCTGTGAAATTGTGTCACGAAAATAAATTTTTTTTTTAAAATTAATAATTATAATAAAAATTTTAACATAATTTATAGTAATACTTATTACAAAAATTATAAATATATTATATATTTTAAATAAGAAAAGAAAACCAAAAAATTAGAAAATATGGATAATTTATTACATATTTGTTTTTACTTTTTTTTGATAAATGTTAATATAAATTTTGTTGTGAGTTATACCATATTTTTTATCGAGTAACTCGAGAAACATGATTTGAGGTTTGTCGAGTTACTCGATGAAAAATGTGGTGTAAAATGAATCTATTCATAGTTCAAGTAACTCGAGAAATTGGAAATTGGGTTCCTCGGGTTACTTGGTCAACGAAGGAAATTTTAAATTGTAATTATTTTGTTATGCTTTTTTTTTTGAAATTATCTAATACATTTAGATAAGTTTTTATTCTTATAACAAATTTTTATTGCACTGTGTTTTTATATTTGATAAAATGAAATATAATTTATTATTTTAATTTAAAATAATATATTATTTCTTTATATGATATGTACTGTATTATGAGATATTATATTAACTTATAGATTCTTTAGTATTATTCATGTAAAAGAACTCGTTATTCATTTGATAGTGTAACTCGACAAAATTAAAATCGAGTTTCCAAAGTTACTCAATAAAGTAATGAAATGTATATGTTTGATTATTTTAATATTTATTTATTTAAATTATTTAAAATACTGGCTATGTTGTTTAATTTGTATGTTGTAATGTTTTGATTTAAGAAGCTGGTTAATGTGAAATTTGTATTTGTTTAGTCATTCAATAAACGAAGTATATACAAAATTGTGCTTTCACGTATTTTATATTAAAATATACATAAAATAAGTTTATACAGAAAATATAAAATAAAACAGAAATTACTTAAAAGTCAAAAAGGTGCAAAACCCTATTTTTAATGTTGGACACGTGTCAGTGGAAAAGCATTCATTGTCATTTAATGGGCCACTGAATCTGTCTTAAACGGCCAATTTTTCTTTCACCGTCATTGTTGGACAAACAGTTATCTGTGTTTGAGTTTGTGGAGGTTTGAAGGAGGCACGGTTTTGTTTTGCAAAAAAAGTGTACTTTGGGCGATATTTTTTTTTATCACATCATAACATCATCATTATAAGGTATGTATGTTTATTTTGTATGAGGCGATAAAATGTGAATTACATTTTATGTTAATTAATGTGTAGATATAGTTATATATATAGAGATCATTGTATATATAATGTGTATCTAGTTTATGTATTTTATTTTTATATTAGTGGTAGAGGTTGTTATATATATTTATTAGAATCACAATGTGAAATTATATGATCAAAATAATTGTTTGTTTTAGAATTAAAAATTTTTGTATTTGTGTACGTTTTATTTTAGATTTTAAATGGATGGGACATTTAATATGTGATATTATTTAGCACATAAATTTTTTTAATACAGTAAATAATTCTATTAATATATTAATGTATTTTAATTGTGTATGAAAATATGAAATATGAATAATGTTTTATGTTATTTAATGCGTGAATGTAATTATATATGTACAAATTATTGTTTTATAAGTTGTTGTAGTCTAATATATGTACACTATGTAGTTTATTTTTATATTTGTGGTAGAAGTTGGCTGATAAGTATGATGATAAATCTTTTTCAGATATGGATGTTGAGTACGTGGTGAGCGAGAACCGCAGATTTGGTGGAGTCATTACACAAATTAGTAATTTCACATATGTTGATGTTATAATAGAAAATTATAATGAGGAACAGCTTCAAAAATTTAGGAATAGTTGTTTTGCGCACTTTGAATATTTTCGTGGTAGGAGATGTCAGTTTAGTGGGAAGTTGGTACATGAATTTTTGTTGAATACTGTACATACGAATAAGGGAAATGAGGTTTGGTTTAAAATAAAAGGGCAGTTATGTAGATTTGGAATGCAGGAATATTGTTTGATAGCAGGATTGTTGTGCCATAATAATGATGATAGTCTTAGTACAATAAGAGCTTTGGCGAGGCATAGAATTCGTAGAAGGTGGTTCAATAATTTTGCATATATATCCCTAAATGAGCTCGAAAATGTTTTTATTAATTGTGATAACGAGGAAGATAAGTATAAGTTAGGGTTGGCATTATTAATCGAAGGAGTTATTAGGCCTATGGAGAGAAAGAAAATAAATATAGAGACATTGTCTTTAGTAGACAACTTGGATGTTTGTTATGAATATCCATGGGGCCGACATTCATATTTCACGCTTCTTCGTTCTCTATTGACTTCTTGGGAGAGACGTGCATTGAAGTGTATTGATAGTAGGGCTGCGATTGCAAAATATACCATATATGGTTGCCCTCTTGTGTTTCAGGTAAATATATGAATTATTTTTAATATTTATTTAATGTGCCATAAATATATTGTGTTGATCATGACTTAGTTTTGGTTCTTTTTTGTATAGATATGGATTTATGAGACATGCCGTGAAGTTGGTGAAAGATTTGCTCAAAAAGTCCATGATACGTTTCCACGTATTGTAAATTGGGATGCACAACATCGTATTGGGAAAAAAGAGCTGGATGTGTTTTTTGAATCAACTGAGGTACGTTAAAAAAAATTTTGTTGTGTTGAAGAAATATTTGATAGTTATGAAAGTGACGTTTTTTTTTTCTATTTCTTGTAGATGCATGTTTTGCCAATACTTGAACCAACTGCAGAAGAGATAGAACAACCATATCTATACACAATGGTGTTAATAGAGGATGTAGGAGATGTACGAGTTGATGTAGTTGTTGAAAATTTTTTGCATGGGGTCCAAGAAAATGATGAAATTGGGTAAGGAATAGAACCATTTGAGCCTCAAAATGTAGTTGGTCCAGATGTTGTAGAAGTGTATGGAAATATTGTGCATGGGGTTGAAGAGTTTTTTGAAGGTAATGAACAAATTGAACAAGTGGGGCAGCAGATCTTGGTGAACATGAGGGCTGGTCTCCATATATAGTTGTGGAGGAACCTGTAAATAATTGGCCTTCACGATATGTGGATGAAGGAGAACAAGGTTATGAGAATGAAGGGGCGCAAGGTTATGAGGATCAAGGGGAGCAAGGTTATGAGGCTGAAGGGGAGCAAGGTTATGAATATGAGCATAACGATTATTATGCTACCAATCAGTTGGTACAATCATTATTTGATGATCAAAGAGTATATATTGGTGATCAGTTGGGTAGTATAAGAGATTAACAAAGAGATTATTTTGATTATCAATTGAGTAATTTTAGAGATGAACAACGGGATTATATTGATAATCAAATTCGTAGTGTGGTTGATGCTCAACGTTCATACTTTGATGAACAGTTAGGAAGCACAAGGGATGATTTGATGTCCTCTTTGAATCAGATGGAATCATCCATATCTAAGAATAGTGAAAAATATTTTGATGGAAAAAAAAAGGAGATGCAAGAATATATTGATACGAAGTTGGTGGCTTTTGAGGTTGAACATAGTAATATGATTGGCAGTTTACGTGAAGATATTTGTTCAAAGATTGAAAGTTCTACTTTGAAGATTCAAGATATGTTGAAGGGGAAATTGGCAAAAAAGCACACTATTGTAGGAAGTCATACAGTAAAACAGTTGACTGCTCCTGTGAAACAAAGAGCAGATGATAAAGATGAGAAGAAGAAGGAAAGTGCGTCTTCTATTGACATTCCTATATTGTGTGACATTGATGAGGAAAGACAAGTTGAATTTCTTCATTGGATGCATAAATCAAAGGATCAGTAAGTTTTAATTTTGTATTTGGTTATTTGTTATATATATATTATGTTTTTATGGTATTTATCATAATTTTACTATTATAGAGATGCTGTTCGATTGTGTGGTGGGAGTGGTGGGATTAAATTGACAAAGCAGAAGCTAGAATATATTGGGAATCCTGAATATATACTGGCAGTTGAGGTATGTGTAATTTCTATTTGTTTATTTGTCATGTCTATTGTGAGGTGTTAAAATATATTTTAAAGATAAATGTTTTTTATAGGATATGGATAATGCGATGCATTTGGTTAGAAAAAGAACAGCAAATTTTAGAGATATATTCTCATCAAGATATGGGATACTTGACAGTGGATTTGGATTACTTGTTCGAGCCATTGGTTCAAAAATTTTGGATTCTACAGGACAATTGATGCGGAAAATTCCAGTTTCTTACCATGGTTCTATGGAAAGATATGCAAATGGTTTGATTCCTAAAAGTTTTGGTAAAAATTGGAAAAATTATGATCATATATTGTGGCCAGATATTATTGATGACAAACATTGGGTCCTTTTTGATGTTGATCTATTGGGTTGGAGGCTTACAGTCTATGATAATAATTACCATTTTTATGATGAAGCAATCTTGTATCGATATGTTGTTCCTGCTATACATATCATTCCAGATATTATTCAAAAATATGTGGTTGCTGAGCAGGCAGACCTTGGGAAAAAGATGATTCAGCCACTTGAATATTATAGGAAGTCATATGTTGACATACCACAGTCTATTCGATATAGGTAAGGAATTAGAATAACTGTTTGTACTTATAATCATATTTATATATACTCACAAGGTTTTTAATCATATTTGCAGTGATAGTGGCATATTTGTTATCAAATATGTTGAGTGTCTTCTGGCTGGAATACCTATTGATGCTGTTGAATTGGAGAAAATAAATTTGTATAGAGGAAAGCTTGTAATAGATTTCTTTTACAATGAATTTTTTTTTGTCCCGAATCAACGGAATGAATAGATATGATGTTTGTCTAATGGAATCAGAATTGTTTTGTCATTTTTATTTTATTCATTGTATTTATGGGTTGACATTATAGATAGTGCAAAATATGTCTGTTTTATTTCATTGTTGGAGGATAAAGAGACAGGGTTTTTGGAATATTTTTGAGTCACCGAGTCAAGAGATTGCAGCAATTATTAAGCTGGCTTATTCATGACTCAGTAATAATTCTAGACATTATAAATTTGTGGTTTGTTTTCCCACGGACTATATAAGCCATTGGGATGTTGACACGTGTCAATTTATTGCTTGTGGAACATTGTCACTTTTTTCCTTCTAGATTTCTTTAATTAATATTCTTCGGTTATCTCCTACCATCTTGTTTAATTAATAATGGTGGGGTGAGGTTAATGGGTTTAAGTTATTTTTTAAATTTCAATAAATATTTATTTCTACATGTTTGTTAGATATTAGATATGCTATTTCGATTTTGCTATCTCTCTAATAAATTTTTGACATATTGATACATTAATTAATGAATTAAAAATTGAACGAGCAGTTATTTGGAGTCATCAAATTTCAACTTATCCTCAGAAATAGACAAATTTTAAAATCTTGTTAAGAGATTTGTATAGTTTCAATTAACAATTATACATTATTAAAATAAATATTTATATTTGTTTATGCTAAGGATTTGACAAATTTAGGAATCTTGTTAATTAAGCATATATTATTAAAATACAAATAAAAAAAAATTAGCATTGTTTTCTACAAACTTGAGATACTAATATGAACCATTTATCGTCAAATAGTAATAGACTTGTAAACGAATGTAGTGCATACGAAAAAATTCCAACTAAACGTGAATAACAATACATATAGTAAAATATAACGAAATTGTATAATTTCTTTTTCGAACACTTGATTGATGTGATAGTGAAGTTTATATTAATTTATCATTTATTAAAAGATAATAAAATAAAATATATATGATATAAATATAATATATATAATAATCAATTAATGCAATATATTATATTCTATTTTATTGTATTCTAACACTTACTATAACACATTATAATAAAATATTATTGTAATAAATTTAGAGCATAATAAAATTATTTGTGTAGTAATACACTATTTGTTTACAAATATTTATAAGTATTAATACAATATGTTACATTTTCTTTTATAATGATTAATATATTTTGTAAGTCGAGAAATCCAAAATTGAGATTCATGAGTTGGTTAAATTATTATGTGACAAAATTAAAAAATAAAAAAATATGAACTATATTACATAATGTAAATTAAAAAAAGTAAAGTAACAAATACAAAAGATTTAATGTTGCAATGACACGAGTAACACGAGAAACGTACAATTATTTTAAATCAAGTTACTCGATTTATTAAACACACATGTTTCATTATCTTCGTTTTTATGTATTTAAATTATTTAATATATTAACTATTTTGTTTATTTTTTATGCTGTAATGTTGTTATTCAAGGAAGTCGTCAATATAAAATTTGACTTTGTTAATTTAGTTGATAAATGGAGCATAAACAAAAAAAATGCAAAATATGGATTGTTGGAGTTACTCGAGTAACTCGACAAAGCAAGAATCATGTTTGTCGAGTTACTCGATTAAAAATGTCAGCCGAAATCAATCTATTCAATAGCTGAAGCAACTCGATAAACTGAAAATGGATTTGGTTGAGTTACTCGATCAATGAATCAAATTTAACATTTCATTATCTCTTGCTGCTTTATTATTTAAATTATTTAATACATCTAAATAATTCTTCATTGTTATTTTGTGGTATACTTTTTGGAGAATCCCGTGAGGCTGAAATTAGGATATGTCGAGTAACCTGATAAATAAAGTATATAAAAAAATTTATTTAGCCTATCATTTATTAGAACATAGTCAAAAAGAATATATTATTAATTAATTACTGCATTATTATAATAATTTAGTAATTATAATTAATTTATTATAAGAATTTTATATAAAAGAAATGTTTTATAAATTACTTTAAAATGTACTGCATATTTATTTATACGTTTTTTCATAAATATGAATACAAATTTTGCTATAAAGAATAGTACAATAAGTCTAATAAATAAAAATAAATATTATAGCACATTTTTACTACACTATGTTTTTATCTTTCAAAAAAACAAATATAACATATTATCTCAATTTCAAATAACATAAAATTATTTTATATGATAGCTTTTGAGATTCACGAGTTGGTTAAAAAATAACATGACAACATTAAAAAATAAAAAAAAATTAAGTGTATTATATAATGTAAATAAAAAAAAGTAAAGTAACAAATGCAAAAGATGTATTGTTGAAATTACTCGAGTAACTCGACAAACCTAAGAGCACGTTTGTCGAGTTACTCGATGCAAAAATGTGATACAAAAGAAATCTTTTTTCTAGCTGAAGTAATTTGGCAGAATGAAAATCAATTTCCTTGAGTTACTGGACAAACCAATGAAATTGAAAATTTTGATTATTTTCTTTTCTTTTTTAATTTATATAATGTAATACACAATAAAATTGATTTTGTATTAATATATTACTAATTAATTACTAAATTATTATAATAATTTAGTAAGTACAATCAATTTTTTATAACAAATTTATATGAAAGAATTTTTTCGATAATTTATTATAAAATGTATTTTGTATGTATTTATAAGTCATTTTGTAAATATGAATATAAATTTTGTTATAAAGAATATTAGAATAAGTGTAATAAATAAGTCATTTTATCAATTATGAAAAGATAGTGTCATTAAAATGTGTTATAATAATTATATCTATTTATTACGATAATCAATATTTATAATACAATTTAATATCAATTTATTATAATATTAATTTGCTATAGTATGAATTTATTATAAATACAATTTTTGATTTTTGAATTTCTGATTCGTGGCATGTAATTAATCGAGTAACTCGGCAATCTCAAGTTTGAATTTGTCGAGTTACTTGATATATTGAGAATGTGCAAATATGTTTATTATTTTTTGTTTTTTTTTTTGTATTTATATTATTGTTAAACTTATTTTTTGTATTTGTTTTTCGCATCTAATTGATCGAGCAAGTCGTTAATCTCAGTTTTGAGTTTGTTGAGTTACTTAATTTGACCTATTTATCATGTAGGTAATCGAGTAACTCGAGAAACCCCATTTTGAGTTTGTCGAGTGACTTGACTAATTAACTATGGAATATTTTTTTGGTTTTTTTTTTTGTATTTATTTGAATAAAAAAATTTCGACTTCTTAAATATATGTTAATATAAAATAATTCGCATATTAATCATGAATTTTTTTTTAACAATGTTTGATCGTGTGTTGCCTGATCAATTTTCTTTATTATTAAATTTATACTATTTATTAGTTTTTGTAGGTTGCATACAAAAAATTCATTTGATTGTAAAACATTGTAAAGTTAAAATTGTATACACAAATATGTAGGCCACTTAAATTTCTTTATTTTTTAGTTTTTTAATGTTATTTTTTAACGAAGTCGTGAACCTCAAAAGTGGATTGATGAAGTTTTTACATAAATTCATTATAATTAAATTCATTATTTTAATAAATTTTACTAAAATTTATTTTCATAATTCAGAATGAAATCTAGTTAATATGAAATTCTTATACTAAATTTATGTTAAACATTACATTATTATAATAATATAATAATTAATTAATAATATTTTAATACAGATTTCTTTTATTTTCCTATCAATTTGTTATAACAGTTTTTTAGTTATAATATGTTATACTAATGGGTAAAAAAATAAAAATAAAAACAAAATATATTCTCTTACTTTATTTTAATAAAAAACAAAACAAAACAAATTAATAAAAAACAAAACAAATTAATAAACTTTTTTACTTACTTTTGTTTGTCAAGTAACTCGGGTAACTCGATTTTGAGTTTGTCGAGTTGCTTAAGGTATTTAATAGATTCATTTCGTATCCCATTTTTAATCGAGTAACTCGACAAACTTGCTCTTAGGTTTATCGAGTTACTCGAGTAACTTGAAGAATGCAATACAATGAATCAGTACACTGCATGAATAATATTTGATATCCTATAACTTCATATAATATATTAAAATAAAATAGCGATCATATAAAATAAACATATATTATTTTAAAGTGAAATAATATATTATATTTACTTTTTTCCAAAAAAAAAAACACATTGTAGTAAAAATGTGTCATGTTATTTTTTTTTATTTATTAGACTTATTCTAATATTTTTTAAAACAAAATTTATAAATAAATATTTTATAAATTATTAAAAAATGTACTGCATATTTATTTATAAGTTTTTTCATAAATATGAATACAAATTTTGTTATAAAGAATATTAGAATAACTCAAATAAACACACATAGTTTTATTTCATTGGTTAATTATTAGAATATAATAAAATAAAATATATATTTTAATTAAGTAATGCTGTGTATTATATATTGTTTTATTTTAGCAATTAATATTATAATAATAATTATAATAGAAAATGAACTAAATAATAATTAATTTTGATAAAAATGAATATAAATGTTGTTATAAATTAGGCAATCATATGCTATAACTTCATATAATATATTATAATAAAATAGCTATTATATAAAATAATTATATACTATTTTAAATTAAGATATTATATTACATTTTTGCATCGAGTAACTCGACAAACGTGCTTTTAGGTTTGTCGAGTTACTCGAGTAATTTCAACAATACATCTATTGTATTTGTTACTTTATTTTTTTTTATTTACATTATGTAATAAACTTAATACTTTTTTATTTTTTAATTTTGTCATGTTATTTTTTAACCAACTCGTGGATGTTAAAACTTTTTTTTATTTAGATTATGTAATACACTTAATATTTTTTTATTTTTTAATTTTGTCGTGTTATTTTTTAACCAACTTGTGGATCTCAAAAGCTATTATATAACATAATTTTATATTATTTTAAATTGAGATAATATGTTATATTTGATTTTTTCAAAAATAAAAACATAGTGTATGAAAAATGTGCTATAATATTTATTTTTATTTATTACACTTATTGTAATATTCTTTGTAGCAAAATTTGTATTCATATTCATGAAAAAATTTATAAATAAATATGTAGTACATTTGAAAATAATTTTTAAATCATTTCTTTCATATAAAATTGTTATAATAAATTGATTATAATTACTAAATTATTATAATAATGCAGTAATTAATTAATAATATATTGATACAAAAATGTTTTTATTATACTATAAATTTATTATAGTTATTTTTTTATAATTTTTTATAGTACTTGCTAAAATAAAAAAATTATTAATATATTGTATTAATGAATTATGATATATATTAAATTTATATTATATATATTATTTTTGACTATATTCTAATAAATGATAGGTTAAATAAAATTTTTATATACTTTATTTATGAAGTTACTCACCATATTCAAATTTCAGTCTCACGAAGTGCTTGAGAAATAATACCACAAAATAACAATGAAGAATTATTTAAATGTATTAAATAATTTAAATAATAAAGAAACACAATATAATGAAAATGTTAAATTTCTTTTATTTATCGATTAACTCAACCAACTCGATTGTCAGTTTATCGAGTTGCTTTAGCTATTGAATAGATTCATTTCGTGTGATATTTTAAATCGAGTAATTCGGCAAACAAGATTTGGGCTTTGTCGAGTTACTCGAGTCACTTTAATAATGCACACTTTTGATTTTGTTTTTTACTTTTTTTATTTAAAATATGTAGTCTACTTTAATTTCTTTATTTTTATGTTTTTTCATGTATTTTTTTAACGAAGTCGTGAACCTTAAAATTGGATTTGTGAAGTTCTTACATAAATTGATCATAATTAAATTCATTATTATAACAAATTTTACTAAAATTTATTTTCATAATTCAAAATGAAATCTAGTTAATATGAAATTCTTATACTAAATTTATGTTAAACACTACATTATTATAATAATATAATAATTAATTAATAATTTTTTACAACAGATTTCTTTTATTTTCCTATAAATTTGTTATAACAGTATGTTAGTTATAATATGTTATAGTAATGGGTAAAAAATTAAAAATAAAAAAGAAAATATATTCTCTTACTTCATTTTAATAAAAAAAAAAACAAAACAAATTAATAAAAAACAAAACAAATTATTAAACATTTGTACTTACTTTTGTTGGTTAAGTAACTCGGGTAACTCGATTTTGAGTTTGTCGAGTTGCTTAAGGTATTTAATAGATTCATTTCGTGTCCCATTTTTAATCGAGTAACTCGACAAACTTGTTCTTAGGTTTATCGAGTTACTCGAGTAACTTGAAGAATGCAATACAATGAATCAGTACGTTGCATGAATAATATTTGATATCCTATAACTTCATATAATATATTATAATAAAATAGCGACCATATAAAATAATTATATATTCTTTTAAAGTGAAATAATATATTATATTTACTTTTTTCCCAAAAAAAAACACATTGTAGTAAAAATGTGTTATGTTATTTGTTTTTATTTATTAGACTTATTCTAATATTTTTTATAACAAAATTTATAAATAAATGTTTTATAAATTATTAAAAAATGTACTGCATATTTATTTATATGTTTTTTTCATAAATATGAATAAAAATTTTGTTATAAAAAATATTAGAATAAGTCAAATAAATACACATAGTTTTATTTCATTAATCAATTATTAGAATATAATAAAATAAAATATATATTATAATTAAGTAATGCTGTGTATTATATATTGTTTTATTTTAGTAATTAATATTATAATAATAATTATAATAGAAAATTAACTAAATAATAATTAATTTTGATAAAAATGAATATAAATTTTGTTATAAATTAGGCAATCATATGCTATAACTTCATATAATATATTATAATAAAATAGCTATTATATAAAATAATTATATACTATTTTAAATTAAGATATTATATTACATTTTTGCATCGAGTAACTCGACAAACGTGCTTTTAGGTTTGTCGAGTTACTCGAGTAATTTCAACAATACATCTATTGATACAGTAATTAATTAATAATATATTGATACAAAAATGTTTTTATTACACTATAAATTTATTATAGTTATTTTTTTATAATTTCTTATAGTATTTGCTAAAATAAAAAAATTATTAATATATTGTATTAATGAATTATGATATATATTAAATTTATATTATATATATTATTTTTGAGTATATTCTAATAAATGATATGTTAAATAAAATTTTTTATATACTTTATTTATGAAGTTACTCACCATATTCAAATTTGAGTCTCACGAAGTGCTTGAGAAATAATACCACAAAATAACAATGAAGAATTATTTAAATGTATTAAATAATTTAAATAATAAAGAAACACAATATAATGAAAATGTTAAATTTCTTTTATTTATCGATTAACTCAAACAACTCGATTGTCAGTTTACCGAGTTGCTTTAGCTATTGAATAGATTCATTTCGTGTGATATTTTAAATCGAGTAACTCGGCAAACAAGATTTGGGCTTTGTCGAGTTACTCGAGTCACTTTAATAATGCACACTTTTGATTTTGTTTTTTACTTTTTTTATTTAAAATATGTAGTCTACTTTAATTTCTTTATTTTTATGTTTTTTCATGTATTTTTTTAACGAAGTCGTGAACCTTAAAATTGGATTTGTGAAGTTCTTACATAAATTGATCATAATTAAATTCATTATTATAACAAATTTTACTAAAATTTATTTTCATAATTCAAAATGAAATCTAGTTAATATGAAATTCTTATACTAAATTTATGTTAAACACTACATTATTATAATAATATAATAATTAATTAATAATTTTTTACAACAGATTTGTTTATTTTCCTATAAATTTGTTATAACAATTTTTTAGTTATAATATGTTATACTAATGGGTAAAAAATTAAAAATAAAAAAGAAAATATATTCTCTTACTTGATTTTAATAAAAAAAAAACAAAACAAATTAATAAAAAACAAAAAAAATTATTAAACATCTGTACTTACTTTTGTTGGTCAAGTAACTCGGGTAACTCGATTTTGAGTTTGTCGAGTTGCTTAAGGTATTTAATAGATTCATTTCGTGTCCCATTTTTAATCGAGTAACTCGACAAACTTGCTCTTAGGTTTATCGAGTTACTCGAGTAACTTGAAGAATGCAATACAATGAATCAGTACGTTGCATGAATAATATTTGATATCCTATAACTTAATATAATATATTATAATAAAATAGGGACCATATAAAATAATTATATATTCTTTTAAAGTGAAATAATATATTATATTTACTTTTTTCCCAAAAAAAAACACATTGTAGTAAAAATGTGTTATGTTATTTTGTTTTATTTATTAGACTGATTCTAATATTTTTTATAACAAAATTTATAAATAAATGTTTTATAAATTATTAAAAAATGTACTGCATATTTATTTATATGTTTTTTCATAAATATGAATAAAAATTTTGTTATAAAAAATATTAGAATAAGTCAAATAAATACACATAGTTTTATTTCATTAATCAATTATTAGAATATAATAAAATAAAATATATATTATAATTAAGTAATGCTGTGTATTATATATTGTTTTATTTTAGTAATTAATATTATAATAATAATTATAATAGAAAATTAATTAAATAATAATTAATTTTGATAAAAATGAATATAAATTTTGTTATAAATTAGGCAATCATATGCTATAACTTCATATAATATATTATAATAAAATAGCTATTATATAAAATAATTATATACTATTTTAAATTAAGATATTATATTACATTTTTGCATCGAGTAACTCGACAAACGTGCTTTTAGGTTTGTCGAGTTACTCGAGTGATTTCAACAATACATCTATTGTATTTGTTACTTTATTTTTTTTTATTTACATTATGTAATACACTTAATACTTTTTTATTTTTTAATTTTGTCATGTTATTTTTTAACCAACTCGTGGATGTTAAATTTTTTTTTTATTTATATTATGTAATACACTTAATATTTTTTTATTTTTTAATTTTGTCGTGTTATTTTTTAACCCACTCGTGGATCTCAAAAGCTATCATATAACATAATTTTATATTATTTTATATTGAGATAATATGTTATATTTGATTTTTTCAAAAATAAAAACATAGTGTATGAAAAAGGTGCTATAATATTTATTTTTATTTATTACACTTATTGTAATATTCTTTATAGCAAAATTTGTATTCATATTCATGAAAAAATTTATAAATAAATATGCAGTACATTTGAAAAAAATTTATAAATCATTTCTTTCATATAAAATTGTTATAATAAATTGATTATAATTACTAAATTATTATAATAATGCAGTAATTAATTAATAATATATTGATACAAAAATGTTTTTATTATACTATAAATTTATTATAGTTATTTTTTTATAATTTCTTATAGTACTTGCTAAAATAAAAAAATTATTAATATATTGTATTAATGAATTATGATATATATTAAATTTATATTATATATATTATTTTTGACTATATTCTAATAAATGATAGGTTAAATAAAATTTTTTATATACTTTATTTATGAAGTTACTCACCATATTCAAATTTGAGTCTCACGAAGTGCTTGAGAAATAATACCATAAAATAACAATGAAGAAATATTTAAATGTATTAAATAATTTAAATAATAAAGAAACACAATATAATGAAAATGTCAAATTTCTTTCATTTATGGATTAACTCAACTAACTCGATTTTCAGTTTATCGAGTTGCTTTAGCTATTGAATAGATTCATTTCGTGTGATATTTTAAATCGAGTAACTCGGTAAACAAGATTTGGGCTTTGTCGAGTTACTCGAGTCACTTTGATAATGCATATTTTTGATTTTGTTTTTTACTTTTTTTATTTAAAATATATAGTCCACTTAAATTTCTTTATTTTTGTGTTTTTTGATGTTATTTTTTAACGAAGTCGTGAACCTCAAAATTGGATTTGTGAAGTTCTTACATAAATTGATCATAATTAAAATCATTATTATAACAAATTTTATTAAAATTTATTTTCATAATTCAGAATGGAATCTAGTTAATATGAAATTCTTATACTAAATTTATGTTGAACACTACATTATTATAATAATATAATAATTTATTAATAATATTTTACTACAGATTTATTTTATGTTCCTATAAATTTGTTATAACAGTTTGTTAGTTATAATATGTTATACTAATGGGTGAAAAAATAAAAATAAAAAGAAAATATATTCTCTTACTAGATTTTAATAAAAAACAAAACAAAACAAATTAATAAACATTTTTACTTACTTTTGTTCGTCAAGTAACTCGGGCAACTCGATTTTGAGTTTGTCGAGTTGCTTAAGGTATTTAATAGATTCATTTCGTGTCCCATTTTTACTCGAGTAACTCGACAAACTTTCTCTTAGGTTTATCGAGTTACTCGAGTAAGTTGAAGAATGCAATACAATGAATCAGTACGTTGCATGAATAATATTTGATATACTATAACTTCATATAATATATTATAATAAAATAGTGATCATATAAAATAATTATATATTATTTTAAAGTGAAATAATATATTATATTTACTTTGTTCCAAAAAAAAAACACATTGTAGTAAAAATGTGTTATGCTATTTTTTTATTTATTTATTAGACTTATTCTAATATTTTTTATGACAAAATTTATAAATAAATGTTTTATAAATTATTAAAAAATGTATTGCATATTTATTTATAAGTTTTTTCATAAATACGAATATAAATTTTGTTATAAAGAATATTAGAATAAGTCAAACAAATACACATAGTTTTATTTCATTGATCAATTATTAGAATATAGTAAAATAAAATATATATTGTAATCAAGTAATGCTGTGTATTATATATTGTTTTATTTGAGCAATTAATATTATAATAATAATTACAATAGAAAATTAACTAAATAAGAATTAATTTTGATAAAAATGAATATAAATTGTGTTATAAATTAGGCAATCATATGCTATAACTTCATATAATATATTATAATAAAATAGCTATTATATAAAATAATTATATATTATTTTAAATTAAGATATTATATTATATTTGATTTTTTAAAAAATAAAAACATATTGCAGTAACAATGTGTTATAATATTGTTTTTTATTTATTACACTTATTCTAATATTCTCTATAACAAAATTTATATTCATATTTAGAAAAAGACTTATAAATACATACATAATACATTTTATAATAAATTATTGAAAAAATTATTTAATATAAATTTATTATAAAAAATGATTATAATCACTAAATTATTATAATAATGTAGTAATTAATTAATAATATATTAATACAGAATTAATTTTATTGTGTGTTACATTATATAAATTAAAAAAGAAAAGAAAATAATGAAAATTTTAAGTTTCATTGGTTTGTCCAGTAAGTCAAGGAACTTGATTTTCATTCTGCCAAGTTATTTTAGTTATAAAAAATATTTATTTTGTATTACATTTTTGCATCGAGTAACTCGACAAACGTGCTTTTATGTTTGTCGAGTTACTCGAGTAATTTCAAATATACATCTATTGTATTTGTTACTTTATTTTTTTTATTTACATTATGTAATACACTTAATATTTGTTTATTTTTTAATTTTGTCATGTTATTTTTTAACCAACTCGTGGATCTGAAAAGTTATCATATAACATAATTTTATATTATTTTAAATTGAGATAATATGTTATATTTGATTTTTTCAAAAATAAAAACATAGTGTACGAAAAATGTGTTATAATATTTATTTTTATTTATTACACTTATTGTAATATTCTTTATAGCAAAATTTGTATTCATATTTATGAAAAAATTTATAAATAAATATGCAGTACATTTGAAAATAATTTATAAATGATTTCTTTCATATAAAATTGTTATAATAAATTGATTATAGTTACTAAATTATTATAATAATGCAGTAATTAATTAATAATATATTGATACAAAAATGTTTTTATTATACTATAAATTTATTATAGTTATTTTTTTATAATTTCTTATAGTACTTGCTAAAATAAAAAAATTATTAATATATTGTATTAATGAATTATGATATATATTAAATTTATATTATATATATTAATTTTGACTATATTCTAATAAATGATAGGTTAAATAAAATTTTTTATATACTTTATTTATGAAGTTACTTACCATATTCAAATTTGAGCCTCACGAAGTACTTGAGAAATAATACCACAAAATAACAATGAAGAATTATGTAAATGTATTAAATAATTTAAATAATAAAGAAACACAATATAATGAAAATGTTAAATTTCTTTTATTTATCGATTAACTCAACCAACTCGATTTTCAGTTTATCGAGTTGTTTTAGCTATTGAATAGATTTATTTTGTGTGATATTTTAAATCGAGTAACTCGGCAAACAAGATTTGGGCTTTGTCGAGTTACTCGAGTCACTTTAATAATGCACACTTTTGATTTTGTTTTTTACTTTTTTTATTTAAAATATGTAGTCTACTTAAAGTGCTTTATTTTTTTTGTTTTTTCATGTTATTTTTTAACGAAGTCGTGAACCTCAAAATTGGATTTGTGAAGTTCTTACATAAATTGATCATAATTAAATTCATTATTATAACAAATTTTACTAAAATGTTTTTTCATAATTCAGAATGAAATCTAGTTAATATGAAATTCTTATACTAAGTTTATGTTAAATACTACATTATTATAATAATATAATAATTAATTAATAATATTTTACAAAAGATTTCTTTTGTTTTCTTATAAATTTGTTATAACAGTTTTTTAGTTATAATATGTTATACTAATGGGTAAAAAAATAAAAATAAAAATAAAATATATTCTCTTAGTTTATTTTAATAAAAAACAAAACAAAACAAATTAATAAAAAACAAAACAAATTAATAAACATTTTTACTTACTTTTGTTTGTCAAGTAACTCGAGTAAATCGAGTTTGAGTTTGTCGAGTTGCTTAAGGTATTTAATAGATTTATTTCGTGTCCCATTTTTAATCGAGTAACTCGACAAACTTGCTCTAAGGTTTATCGAGTTACTCGAGTAACTAGAAGAATGCAATATAATGAATCAGTACATTGCATGAATAATATTTGATATCCTATAACTTCATATAATATATTATAATAAAATAGCGATTATATAAAATAATTATATATTATTTTAAAGTGGAATAATATATTATATTTAGTTTTTTCAAAAATAAAAACACGTTGTAGTAAAAATGTGTTATATTATTATTTTTTATTTATTAGACTTATTCTAATATTTTTTATAACAAAATTTATAAATAAATGTTTTATAAATTATTAAAAAATGTACTGCATATTTATTTATAAGTTTTTTAATAAATACGAATAGAAATTTTGTTATAAAGAATATTACAATAAGTCAAATAAATAGACATAATTTTATTTCATTGATCAAATATTAGAATATAGTAAATAAAATATACATTATAATCAAGTAATGCTATGTATTATATATTCTTCTATTTTAGCAATTAATATTATAGTAATAATTATAATACGAAATCAAGTGAATAATAATTAATTTTGATAAAAATGAATATAAATTTTGTTATAAATTAGGCAATCATATGCTATAACTTTATATAATATATTATAATAAAATAGCTATTATATAAAATAATTATATATTATTTTAAATTAAGATATTATATCATATTTGATTTTTTCAAAAATAAAAACAAATTGTAGTTAAAATGTGTTATAATATTGATTTTTATTTGTTACACTTATTTTAATATTCTTTATAACAAAATTTATATTCATATCTACAAAAAGACTTATAAATACATACAAAATACATTATATAAATTAAAAAAGAAAACAAAATAACGAAAATTTTAAGTTTCATTGGTTTGTCCAGTAACTCAAGGAACTTGATTTTCATTCTGCCAAGTCACTTCAGCTATAAAAAAGATTTATTTTGTATCACATTTTTGCATCGAGTAACTCGACAAACGTGCTTTTACGTTTGTCGAGCTACTCGAGCAATTTCAACAATACATCTTTTGTATTTGTTACTTTACTTTTTTTTATTTACATTACGTAATACACTTAATATTTTTTTATTTTTTAATTTTGTCATGTTATTTTTTAACCAACTCGTGAATCTCAAAAGCTATCATATAAAATAATTTTATATTATCTC
Organism: Forsythia viridissima; assembly: GCA_030279155.1. Lineage (NCBI taxonomy): Eukaryota > Viridiplantae > Streptophyta > Magnoliopsida > Lamiales > Oleaceae > Forsythia > Forsythia viridissima. Next base: position 26,088,926 of record CM059036.1, read on the forward strand.
AAATTGAGACAATATGTTATATTTGATATTTTGAAAAATAAAAACATAGTGAAGTAAAAATGTATTATAATATTTATTTTTATTTATTAGACTTATTGTAATATTCTTTATAGCAAAATTTGTGTTCATATTTATGAAAAAACTCATAAATAAATATGCAGTACATTTTAAAATAATTTATAAAACATTTATTTCATATAAAATTGTTATAATAAATTGATTATAATTACTAAATTATTATAATAATGCAGTAATTAATTAATAATATATTGATGCAAAAAATCTTTTTATTATACTATAAATTTATTATAGTTATTTTTATATAATATCTTATAGTACTTGCTAAAATAAAAAAATTATTAATATATTGTAATAAATCATACATTAGCAACTACTATAACATATTAAAAAAAAAATTATTATAATAATTTTATAGTATAATAAAATTATTTTTGTATTAATATATTATTAATTAATTACTGCATTATTGTAATAATTTAGTAATTATAATCAATTTAATATAATATTTTTATATGAAATAAATGTTTTTATAAATTATTATAAAATCTACTACATATTTATTTATAAGTTTTTTCACAAATATGAATATAAATTTTGTTAAAAAGAATATTAGAATAAGTCTAATAAACAAAAATAAATATTATAACACATTTTTACTACACTGTGTTTTTATTTTCCAAATAATAAAATATAATATACCATCTGAACTTAAAATAATATATAATTATTTTACATGATAGCTATTTTATTATAATATATGATATAAAGTTATAGGATATAAAATATTATTCATGCAACGTAAGTTATTATTCACTGTATTCTATTGTTCAAATTAGTCGAGTAACTTGATAAAGTCAAGATCAAGTTTGTCAAGTTGCTCGATTAAAAATGTAAGAAGAAATGAATCTATTCAATACCTTAAGTAGCTCGATAAAGTAAAAATCGAGTTACTCGAGTTACTCGGCAAACAAACGCAAGCAAAAATTTTGATTATTTTGTTCCATTCTTTATTTAAATAATGTAATACATTGAAATAATTGTTTTTTTTATTTAGTGGTGTTATTTTTGTACAAACTCGTAAGCCAGAAACTTGGATTTGTCGAGTAATTTAATAAATGAAGTATATACAAAATTTAATATAATGTTTCATTTATTACAATATAGTAAAATAAAATATATATCATATAAATTTAATATATATCATAATCAAGTAATAGAATATATTTTATTTTAGTTTATTTTATTTTACCAATTAGTATAACATATTATAAGTAAAGATTGTTATAATAAATTTCTACAAGAAAAAAAAAAGGCAAGTCTGTAGTTATGTATTATTAATCAATTCTTATATAAATTCGTGCATTCAAATATAGTAAAATAAGATATATATTATATAAATTTAATATATATCCTAATGAATTAATACAATATAATATGTTTTATTTTAGTTTCACAATTAGTTATTTATCTAAAATTTTTGGTAATAAATATTAATATAAATTTTGACTTAAACGATATAATAATTAATAATTATAAAAGAAAAATGATTTTCATAATAGAATTTTATATAATTATTGAAATATTTAACAATAATTATTACAACACAATTTTGTTTATCATTTTATTATTAAATTTTAAATTAACAATAAAATTATTATAGATTTTGAATGTATAGTAAAAATTGAGAGTATAGAGAAGTCAATTTATGAAGTTGGTCTCTGGTCAGAAAATCACATACGACCCTGACAACGTACCCCTATTTCCACTGAAAATTACTGTTCACAGAAAGAACATTAAACTTCACTAAGTTTTGAGAAAAAACGGAAAAGAGGAAGATGATGATGAAAGGATTGAGAGAGAGAGAGAGAGAGAGAGAGAGAGAGAGAGAGAGAGCATATTTTCAACAAAAAAGGGAAAACCATGTCAGCATCTCAGGTGATACCTCCACTATTAAAACGCATTCCTCATTTCTTTATTTCACTTTTGACAACACGAATTTCAATAGGATTGGTCAAAATTGAAATCAACAGATTCTTGGTCAACATATCCGAAGTTTAGTAGATTTGTCAAATACTCAATATATATACAAGTAGAAGTGATTATTTTTTTTTGTCTAGAAGAAAAAATGTTAGTATGATAGTATCATCTGACCATAAATTTATAGTCAAAAATCTGTATAAGTTATTAGATTTGGTTATATGTTTTCAATATAATAATTTAGAATAAAATTTATTTAACATCAATTTGTTATAATAAACTGATTATATTCATAAAATTATTATAATCATTTAAGAGTGCAATACAAATTGCAGACTATGGGAAAAAAGGTGTATTTATTTAAAAGTTATATTCTAAGAATTTAATATAATTCTTTAATATATTCTGAATATTTATAATTTTTAGTGCCTATGTTTTTTATTCTGTATGGATATATTTGTTATTATAAGAAAAATATATGATATCTTTATTTAAAGCAAAAAGAAAATATTTTTTATGCTGTTCATTATTATTAATAAGTATATATATTCAATAATATAAAGGCAGTAGTAAAAATAAAACTATATAAAAATATAAAAGATATAGATTTATTAAATATAATTTATATAATTGCATTGCATCTTAAAAGGCTTATATGTACAAAGCAGAAAACGCTTAAAGTATTACAAAAAAAACCTAATATCCATTCAAAACAAATGGAAAAAGGTGGCAATGCATAAAAGCGTATTATTAGTTTTTAAAGTGTGTCTTTGTCTTTCGAAGCTCGTGTATATCTCTCTGTCCTTGACGCAGACAATTTTTCTGGATTGACTTCATTCTCAGATGAGACTGGATGTTCTTCAAGTTTTCTCTTCTTCGATTTAGACACAGGTGAAGAAGGGAAACTAAGCTGTTTCACTGCACTTGGAAATGTTTGCCCTTGAAGAGGCATTTGTGTGTCAGTGGTATACGCTATATCTTTCCCTTTGTTAATCCTTGATCTTGTACTTGTAGTTGTGGGTGAAGTCGAAGGAAGTGGTTCATTGAAGAAGATAATGTCATACTTGTATTCATCATCAAATGCATTTTTCTTCATTCCTTTAATATAAAAGAAATGTTCTTCCTCCAATGTGATTCTAATCTTTTCTAACACTTGTGATCCACTATCCATTAACTGTTTGCCTGTGTATTGTAAGAATTTTTCTGCTGGATTCCCAATCATAGTTCCTGAGAATGAGCCTGTGGAGTCCTCAAGTTCGACATATACACGTGCCCTAATACATCAAATATATTAAAAGTGTTACATGTGTGAATAATTATTAATAACAAATAATTTGTAAAAAATATAATACCTTGGTATTGCAACTGCATGAGAAAATTTGCAGAAGACACATTCATATGTTTCATTGAAATCGGAACTTGATATTTTGTTGCAAGTATTGCAAGACATATACCAAAAGGCTTGCTTAAATATTCTCACGTATGCACGTGCATAAACCCAGAAATACCCCTGTCCTGTCAACTATTTTTGAAGAGAAATTGTATAAATATTATAGAATAATGAAATGCATTTGTCTACATACTATTTTAATTAAAATTAGCCTTACTCCAGATAACAAATTTGGAATTTGTTGAATCTCTGTGATATTGTTCATGTCTGGGGTTGAAATATCATTTGTTGCTGAGGATGGATATATTTTTGTCAAGATCATCTCATCTAACTTGTCAGAATTTGTTTCAATCCTTGCATAATGTGCAAAAATATTAGCAACTTACACACATGTATATATATATATATATATATATGAGATAAAGTTTGAATAAAAAATAATGAATAAATAAATTTTTACCAAGATGTGAGCTCAACCACTTGTTGTAAATGGGCATTGAAAGAGAAGATGCTGTTGGCCTTGGTTGAAATGGAAAGTCCTGTGCATGAAATAAATATATAGATATATTTGTTTGAAAAACTAAGATTGCTTATAAATGTTGTAATATCCCATCGATGAATCACAAAATTATTCAAAAAATATTACCACTAAAAGATGTTACTTTTAGATGGTTTCCAATGATGACTTGTTTCTGGCTTAAATTATCAGCAATGTAACGGCATTCTTTCTCGACAAAATTATCCCACATCGTTAGCAACACAGTGTTAAAGCTAGTATAGAAACACAGAAAATATATGAGAAAGTGGTACATGAATTTTGTTAATAATATTGAAATTATTGGAATATATATTTATAATTGAAAATAATATAGTTATATTTATATAAACCTTGTGTCGATGAGAATTATATCTTAAATACATGTTTGCGTTTCAAACCTAGTTTGAACCAGCCTTTTAGGTTTCACATCAATTGCAACTCCAATAATACCTGAAGAATAAGAATAACAAATTAGGACAAATCAAATGTGTTATGAACATAATGGATAATATGAATATCTACATGCATAAATATAATAATTTAGATACACAAAAAGGGGAAAAATTCTTTTTTAATAAAATAGGAACCAATACTTATATCAGAATTTGAGTCCATGTAAGGTTCCAATTTGTTGAAAGGAACAAAATTGTATGTAGAAGCTATCAAAACACTGTGATCTTCATTGACTTCCTCAACTTTTGTTCGACCAGATATCGTCCACTGTATGTTGCCCATAGAAGCTTGATACTCAGGCTTTGTAAATTTCACATTTGCATTTGAGACAAGATATGTTTTGCCAAGTAATAACTTGTCTTCATATGCTGAGATGTTTGCATCATAGATAGTTGCATGGACTTTATTTTTCTGTATAATACGATGCATTCGAATTAGATATTTTGTAAAAGCATGTACATAATTTTGGCTACATATTAATTTTGAATATGAACAAAGGGAATTGAAAGTTATAACATATTAGAGAAAAATGAAAACTTGTAAATATTTTATGGAGCTAAAATTAAAATAATTAATAAACATAAATAATAGATTCAAATAATATACCTGAGGATCCATAAATACCATATTTTGGTATTTTGTCGGGCTTCGTTGAGCTGTTCGAGGAAATGATTTTTCCACAACAATAATTTTTGAAGTCCAATTTGTATCATTTGGAGCGATATTTGGTATCAATTTGTATTGTTTTTCCATTGTTTGATCCTACACAAAATGTCAAATATAAATCAAAGAGTATAAATATGTTATCAAAATGAAATAATATTTAGACTAATAATCAATTGTAAGAGTATATGTGTAAATATAGTACGGACTTGCAGTTGAAAGCTTAAAGAGGAGTATAAGGATATTCAGAATTAAAGACTTGACAATAGATATGAAGATAGAATGTTTGTTGTGTTTCATTTGTAATCAGAACTATTGTATATATATAGATTTAGAGAAAACATCTAGACCTCGTCACGGGGTCCAGAGAGTTTTCTCATTTGGCTGCATGTTATTCATGCACCCAAACAATAAAAAAAAATTTACTTTACTTTATGGCCCTACTCTAGCCGCAAAAAACAAACGCCCCTACTTAATTCAAAAGTCTAAATTTGCATTCCTCCCCTTAACTGCAAATAAATAAACCCACACACACATAAAAAGTTTGAAATAAATTTATGTCCCCCGGGTCTCCTTTTCTAGTTAATAATAGAATCAATGTTAACTATATTATTTATTGTATGCTAAAAATAATATATACTCTAATAAAAATTAGTATATATTACTATTTATAAACAAATATGATGAATATAATAATAAAAAATATATTTTAAATTTAATAAATTTCATCATATCAATAATATGAATATAAATATAGTTATAAATAAATAGATTAAAGTATAAATAAGTTCAAGAAGGGGGTTTAAAATATAAATAAATAAGAGAATGAGGGATAAATAAGTTGAAGAATAAGATTGAAGGTATAAATAAATGAGGATATGGGAGATAGATAAGTTAAGAATGGAGGTTTAAAATATAAATAAATGAAGTGAAGTAGGGGGTCAGGAGTGGGGGATAACTATATTTGTTTGCACAGTGGATTTTGTTGCCAGACCTGGAAACTTTTTTTGACCCCACGATGAGATCCAAATCTTTTATGTATAGAGTTATATGGTATCTATTATGTCAAGACCAAGGATATGTTTACCCAATGAGAGTGTAAGTCCTCTGTCGGGATTGATGTGTGGCTTGTCACGCAGTAATTAATAAATGATGTGGGTCCCAATAATGATACTCTAAGAACTCATCCGCACTTCTCCCTGTTCGGATAAAGCTTATTGTACAGGAAAAACTTACAGAAAGGTTGACAGGCTGCATGGCAAATGCGTAAAGACTTATTTAACCTTATTAACTTTTTCAAAAGTTTCCAACATTGTCGTCTAAACAGAGAGAAAGTCGAAACTTCATGTTTGTTTAATTGTTTTTTTTTTCCTTCAAACTTATTTTCAATCACATATTTGTTGAGACCCACAAATTTGAACTATACATTTTATCAAAAACTTTTAAAAAACTACTTTTAATTAATCTACTATTTATTTGATTTCATTTACATTATTATTATAATTTTAATGATTTACAAATAAAATTTTGATGACTATGTTTATAGTTCAAGTTTTTGATATTACATTGATATGATTTGAGCTAAGTTAAATATGTTTTTATATATTTATTAATTTTATTTATTTTCTTCAAATTGATGAAGTATATATATATTTTTTTTCAGGTTGCCGCGGTATTTGCTAAAGTTTGTTAAAGTGATTTTGTCGATGTAATTAAGGTAATGAAAAACGTACGTGTAATTCTAATAAAATATATTTCTGACTTTCTTCTGCTTTTCCCCCCTCTAATCAGTGATGATAATTTATTAGAATTAGATTTTAGGCAAGTTCAAATACTTTTCCACACGTTTAAATAATTTATTTAAATTATTAATGATAAGATACGTATGTGCAATGAAAGGTGAATCCAAGAAATCAATTCACACGAGCTTTATTTTTTTTTTAATTTGCATTTTGAAAGAATAAAAACAAATGTTTATTCTCTTGGTCGAAAATTAACTTTCCATTTATAAATTCTAAAAACAACACATACACACACACACACAAAGAAACAATAGAGAAGCTCACAATGTAATAAAAATTTACAAGACAAAAAAATAGGCTCACAAAACAACAAAGTAAGCTGACAACTCACAACAATACAATAATAAGTATAAACTAATAAAGGAACAAAAATTAGTTTAAAATTTGTGAATCTTATAAAATACGTGGATTCAACAATAGGCTGACAAAATACAACAATCAAAAAAATGGTAGATTAATTAAAAGTAGTTTTTGAACAAATTTTTTATAAAAGGTAATAAAATTTGTGGTTTAAAATAAATTTAAAAATAAAATAAAATAAAAAAACTTAAACAAACGTTAGATAAATAATTTTGAAGAAAACAGCATAAATGAATGACTTAGGCAGCCCACATACTTTCGAAAATGAAAGTTAGTGATACGTCATTTGTAACTCATTCGGTAAAGCTTCATGTACAACAAGCATTACCCCTCCTCGTTCTAGTTTACTCAGTCCGAAGTAACTAAGAAAAGTAATGACTATACTAATAATAGATTTTAATAAGTCAAAATATAAACATGAACACTCAAAAATTTTAGGTTAGCGCGTATACTCTTATGTTAAATTATAGTATAGGCAAAGTGATGAAATTGAAATAATTTAAATGTTATTATTATAATGTATACCATGTAAAATAATATAATACCAACAATAAATCGTATAATTAAAAATTCGTATGAAGATTTTAGTAAACATAATTAGTTATTACATAGTTGAGTAATTTTGTATGCAAATAAACAAAATATTAGCTAAAAAATAAAAAAAAAACCTAAGTAGATTAAAACCTCATGGTTAAATTGTGAATATGAAATTTGCTTTACCTAGTAATTTACAAAAAAGGCAAATAAGTACTACAACAGCAGAAACAAATTGGGGATGAAAGTTGAAGCATATATCAAAGTTGAGCAGATTTGAATCTATTATTTTCTAAGCTGAAAGAGTAAGTAGATAAGGTTATGAAATGAATAGATGAAACTATAATAAAACAATAGGTAAAGAGAACTATAGTATAGTAGGTTTTGTAATAATAATTTTTAGGTATACCAAAGTACAAATAATTATTCTATAGTAAATTAAAAAATAAAAACTAATTTAGGATATATGTATAATATAAAAAAGTTGAAGGGTCCAATTATAATGTTTATAATGTAAAATTTTCTATTATTTTAATGAAGTTAATTCAAAGATGAAAATTGCTAAGAATTGTTACATGCGTGAGAAAGAGTGGTGTGGAAACTTATTTGTGTCTATAAAAAGAAAAATTGGAATGATATGTGAAATAAAAGAAAAAATAGGGATTAAATTGTTTAAAATATAAAAGAATAGAAAGTACTTGTTTGAAATTATTGCACAAGGGATGGGACCCAGCATTTATTAAAGACTGCATATCTTTAGACAAGATGAGGAATAGCATTTATTAATTCCTACGTGGAAAGCTATGATTCAATTGGGGATGAGGATCTGAAACCCGAAGTGAGAATAACGAGGTCAAGCACGATTAAAAGATATTTATATATGTTTATGTATATAGATTTTTGATGCGTGTATGGTGAGGATGAATAGATTAAAGATTAGATTGACATGTGTATAATAAAAAGATATTTGTACATTTATGATATAAATTTGTACTTATCTTAGGTATGATTACATATAGAAGTAGACTACGTAGTAATCTACAGTTTATTGTATAAATTTTTGTCAATTTCATAAAATTAAGAAATAAAGTATAGTTAGATTTTTTTTAGTTATAGGTGTTGATCCATGTTTATTTAAGGGTGCGTTTGATTGCAAGCATGGAAAATGGGTGAAAAGAAAACATTTTCCATGGAAATGATTTGCCAAGAAAATATTTTTCTGGGAATTGTAAATATAGTGTGATTGATTTGATAAAAATTCATCCTAGAAAATGTAGTGATTTTCTATCTTTTGGTGTTTCATTGTCTTTATTTTCCATCGAAAATGTAGTATTTTCCAACTTAATATTGCTTACAAATTAATAATTTTGGCAAGACATTATTTTGCCAACTTAAAAATTAATAATTTTGCTTAAAAATTAGAGCAACCTAATGATTTAGAGCATTTTATATAATTTGCTTAAAAATTAATAATTTTGCCAAGAAATTATTTTGCCAACTTAAAAATTAATAATTTTGCTTAAAAATTATTAATTTGAAGCAAAAATAATAATTTGCTTAAAAATTGATAAGGTTGATAAAAGGTCTTGCTTTCAAAAATTTTTCCTGGAAAATTTGACCTCCTCATTAGCCAAGAAAATGTTTTCCTCATTTTGGTGGAAAACACCATCACGTGCAAGAAAATGGAAATTTTTTTCCATGGCAAATTAGTTCAATAAAACAAGTTAAAAGGTGGAAAATGGGTGGAAAATTTGCATTTTCCATGGCAAATTTCAGCAATCAAACACAAATAAATATAGAAGGGAAAAAAATCATATCATATATAAGGAAAAATTTATAATTTGAAAAGGTAATTAATTTGTAATATTTCTAGATAAACTCGTTAAATGGTAAATGGAGTATAAATTTATAATATTGAATCTTTGAATATTTGTAGTACAATATTTACAAAATAAAAGAACATATAATTTTGAAAAAATTCCATATAAGAATATATTGAATATTTATTAACTACAATATTATTTGCTTCAAAGCTTTATAGAAGTGTTGCACAAAGAACTCATGAAATATACTTCAAGAATATTCACTGCATTATCATTTATTTCAAAGCTTTATAGAAGTGTTCTTCAAATAACACATAGAATATATTTGAAGAATACAGCTTTATTTATTGTTTATAAAGTACAAACCCTGTAATGAAAAATAAAATACACAATAATAATTAAAACACTATGTATGCACAACTGATAATATTTCTGTATAAACTACATTCTTTGTACAGCTAAAATGATTTTTTAGTTTATCATTTGGTATAATTAATGCTCTAATACATTTACTTGTTTTTGCTCTAGACAATGCAACATAAAGTTGACCATGAGAAAATACAGGTTCAGGAAGATATAGTCCAACATAATCTAGTGTTTGACCTTGAGCTTTATTAATTGTCATTGCAAAACAAGGACGAATTGGAAACTGCGTTCTTTTAAAAGGAAATGTACTCTTATCACTTTCAAGTGGAATAAAAGGAATTCTAGGCAAAAAAACTTTTTTCCCACGCCATTCTCCAACAGATATTTCAGCATGAATAACATTACGCTCAAATGCACGACAAATTAATCTAGTGCCATTACATAATCCTTCAGATGGACTAATATTTCTCAATAACATAATAGGACAATTTTCTTTTAATACAAGTTCATGAGGTGGAATACCATTTGGAGTCCATGTATTAAGAAAATCTTCATGAACAATTTGTTCATTTTTTTCTAGTGTTTCATCAAAGCTATAATATGTAACATTTTCACCAGCAATTTCATTAAGTATAATATTATTTATTTCATCAACAGCATTATTTGTAGGAGTCAAAATAACTCGATTAACCATCTTATCTAATTCATTGCTATAATTTTGTAAATTTGGGTAAACATTTCGGATCAATTCTTTTATAGAAACTGTTTTTGTATCAAATGGTATAACTATTTCATCTGGTAATGTAATCATATTACAGTTATGCTTAGGTTGAATTCCGTTGCCTATATCAAGCAATAACTTAGAAAAATATGGGTCAAATTGAGCTCTCATATTCTGTACCAATTGTAGCTGTATAAAATTTGGCCATAAGTATGAATAGACTAAACTTGATCCAATGATTGCCTGTTTATTTCCTTTTTGAACTACTGGCAAAATTTGTCGAAAATCACCTCCTAAAACAACAACTTTCCCTCCAAAAGGCAATATAGAATCATTAACATCTCTTAGCATTCTATCCACAGCCTCTATTGCATAACGGTGTACCATTGGTGCTTCATCCCAAATAATCAAATTTGTCAATCTAAAAAAGTTTGCTAGAGCAGACTGCTTGCTAACAGAACATGTCATATTGTGATTTATTTCAAGTGGTATCTTAAACCTTGAATGTGCTGTTCGCCCACCAGGTAATAAAGCAGCTGCAACACCTGAAGAAGCTGTTGCCAAACCTATAAGATTTTTAGATCGAATTGTGCTGAGCAAAGCTTTATATAAATAAGTTTTACCAGTTCCACCAGGTCCATCTATAAAATACATACGACCTATATTACTATATACATCTGTAAGAATTTTGTCATAGGCAATTTTTTGATATTCATTTAAGTTATTTGGATACACAGTATTGTCAGTATAAATAACATTGTTTAGTTCTTCATTAATAATCTTAGTTAATATGTCTTCTTGTTCCATATATATTTCAAAAGGTACAACATGGTAATCATTTATATTTTTATTATTTGCTTCTAATATAGAATTTATTTCATGTAATGCTTTCATTTCTGCACTTGCAATAGACATACCATCGGATAAAAAATCTTCACATAAAAATAGGCGAAATTTTTTCCATAAAACATCTGGATTATTAGGAGAACATAGAATGAGTATTGTAGCAAATAATCTACGAAGAGAAGAAGGCATTTGATAACTAATAGCTTCATCTAAACAAAGCTCACAATAATTATTGTCTTGTAATAAACCAAGTGCTATAGCTGTTTCACGAAAAGACGACAAATAAACACCATGAACCATTTTTAAATTTTCAAACGACGTTGCTCCTTTAACATGATTTAATACAATACGTAAATAATATCTTTCTCCTTCAGTTATAGCAGATGTAACTATTCTACCAATAACAATTCCTTTTTTCCTTCGACACCATATTTTTCCTTGGCTATCCCATACAAAAAACTTTGGAAAATCTTTATACAATAATGTTTTTGCAAATTCATCTGAAAGATTCATATGAAAAAATTCAGTTAACATTGTGCGTTGTCTAGATTCATTACTAATTACTGTCTCTAAATTTTCATAGTCCCTATATGTAATCAAATGGTTATTTTCAAGATGTAGTTGTAATGAGATAACTGAGGGAGACATTTCATACAAAACAAATCCATATATTCTCCACATTGCTTCAGGTGGAGAAATCCAACGTCCATTTTGGTATATCTCAATTTCATCAATAGGATTTTCATTATTAGTATTAGAGATTGAAAAACTCACACGATCATAGCCTTTGTACACATATTTATAGAGATATTTAACAGCTTTAACTGTGGAACATATTTCCACATTAATATGGCAATCAAACTTCGCACATAAATATGGATTATAAGGTACAACCCATCTGTTGTCTAATAAATGTCCTCGAATCATAAATGATCGTCTATCATTTAACCGTCTATAGGTTGGATAAGAATTATGGCCAATATAAGTATTTGAAATATATTCCTTAGGGTATTTATTCTTACAATGACCTGTTCTATCCATACAAACATTATGAGGATTCAAATGACCACATGGACCATGCATCATATGTTTAACAACAATAGAATGAAGATGCGGATGTTTTAATTTATCTGGAATTTCACATGATACAATAGAATCAATTCTATCAATATTATTAATTTTTGCACAACTTTGTAAGATTAGTAAGAAATGAGCATGTGGAAGTCCTCGTTTCTGGAATTCTACAACATAAATATATGCAGCAACATGGCCAAAAATTTGGTGCTTAAATAGATCAACTTTAAGTTCTTCTAATTTAGCTTTGAATATTCTAGCAGTTAAATCAGGTCTATTTTGTCCTATATCATTATGCCTTAATTCTTGCTTTATTTCTACCCAATTAGGGTTACATGTCAATGTTAAAAATAAATCAGGTTTACCAAATTTTTGTACTAATGCCATGGCGTCCATATATCTTTTTTTCATATCTCTAGGACCTCCAACAAAAGAAGAAGGTAAAATAATCTGGCGACCAATTTGTGCACCTCTATTTTGACCATTTTCTACACTATCAACAACTCCTTGATATAATTCAGCACGAATTTCACTTTGATTTTGACGAAAATAATCTAATCGACTTGTTTCAAGTTTAACATACATATCCACTACATATTGCTGTAGAAGTCTACCAGCATGGAGCAAAACATTGTTTTGTGTATCACGTACCTGTAATTTGAAGCAATAATATTCATGACAAGAAACTTGTAAACCTTTTTTATTCTTCTTCAAAACTGCACAAGAAAAAAACACAAAAAAATTTAATATAAATAAATATTAGATTTAACCAATTTAAGTAAACAAACATAATGGTAATCATTACCTCTTTTTTCTTTCTCTAATACATCAGCTGCACAACTAATGTTTTCAGTAGAAACGAAATTCTCTGTTGCACTATGAATATTAACTATATTATTTTTTGCCTTTTCAATACCTTCATGCCAACCAGTCTCACCAAAGGGAAACAATAATGGATATTGTAGAGGATCATAACATCCATAATAGTAATGTATTCTATGTGAATGATTAGAGTGACAATAAATTGATATATCACGATATCTTATATCTGCAGATGGGTCCTCATCAACCCAAACTGCAGCAACTTGAGATACAGAAGGTGCATTATACACTCTTTGATCAAGACCAGCATCACATCTTATATGAATTTTGCAAGTTTGAAGACTTTCAATATCACTTAAGGAACGAAAAAATCTAGAATATGGATTAATCTTTAATATATTCACTAATATATGTAGTAAAGACGATGAGAAATTGTTAGATGTATTTAATCTATTTTGTATTTCATTGTCTGTATCATAAAAGTATAAAAGTATAACTGTAAATATGATGGATTACTATCAATATTTAGAATTGGATTTATGTAATGATATACTTGTCCTTGAACTCTAAAAGTGTAAATACCTTTATAGTTAGTAGATTTAGATAAATCTTTATCAAACTTCACTCCAAAAGAGGTAAAAGCAAAATGGTTATTATAATTTCGTACATTATTTTTAAAATCTAATGCTTCATCTGAACTTGAAGTATATAAATCATATAAAATAGAAGGTGAACAGTTGATATGCAATTTGATTTTTCCATCGGAACAACAAAAACCTTTACTTTCTTTCTCAAACTTTTTTGCAAGACAATGAATACAATTTGTTGGAGTACGTAATACATAACTTTTTGTGGGTACATATCTCATAGTAATATTCGAAATACAAGGAGTTAATTGGAATTCATGATTTTGATTTTCATGTTGTTGATAATAAATATCACTTTCCACACTAGAATCTTCTAAATTGTTAGAGCCAAGAAAGGAAATTCCATCACCATCTTCACTCAATGGTCGAGCTATAAAAAATATGACAAATAAAAACAATATAAATAAATAAATCGAAACAATATATGCATAATAACTAAAACAATAACAAAAAATATACTTTGCTCACCAAGTAGTTGTGAATTATCTATTGAATTGACATCATTGGATTGAATATCTTCAAGTAACTGAATCCTTGTTTTTTGAATCTTCTTGTTAGATTTATAATGCATATGCTCAGCATACGTCTGTCTCCTTTTCTTGTTTTGTTGTTCTTTATTTGAATCAACATTTTTTTCGCCTGTCATCTAATATATTTTTTCATAAAACAAATATAAAAATTAGTGTAATTCAATGTATAAAAAAATACAAATATAATATAAACATTATGAACACAAAAGAAAATAAGATTAGTGCATAGATGAAATCACAAAAAGGGAATAAATTACTATTGATTTAAAAGCTTCAATAGTTATTTCAATTCTTATATTGAAGTATAGCCTATAAATATATAATACTAAAAAACAAATCTTGTTAATAAAGATATAATGAAAGAATAAACCAAATAACACAAATAATAAAGAACCTCAAATTTCCAGCAGCAAAAAATTACAAACCTGTAAATTTAAGTTGTCACCTTGATGTATAACAACGAATGAAGAAATGATCAGACCAATAAAATGGTTTTCAGAACTTCTGCAAACTATGTTCAAACTCAACAGGTTGACGAAGGAGATGAGAACTATAATTTGAAATAGATGAAACAAGCTACAATGATTCAAAGTGATAATAAAAGAAATTCAACAAAATTAGGACTGATTTCAACAAAAATAGATGATGAAACCAAATATAACTAAATAAAGCTCTATAGGGTTTGATAAGAGTTCAAATAAAAGAGTAAGACTCAGAAGAAACAAAAATAGAAAAGAAGCAAGGATTGTGTATATATGTCTCGTACAAATCGAAGAAAAGAAAAAGATAAAATCATACTTCCAAAACAACGCCGTTTAGTTCCAAAACATAAACAGTGTACGTATGTATATAATTTTATATGTTATTAATAATAAGTAAAAACATAAGGACAAAGAAATGCGAAAAAAAAAAAACAATTAACTTTTATTTTGTACATGAGTACACGTGTTAAGAAACGGTATGAATTTCAAGAAATAAAGTGAAATCATTTGCCCTAATTACCTCGTAACTTGAAAACACATACTAATATAAAAATGTACGCATCTTTTACAGAATGAATTCAAGATATAAAAGACAAATGTTGAAGTCAAACATTGCGGCTGGCATATAAAATAAAAGTATACAACAAAAATGTAAAATCTAAGGGAGGCAAGAATTTAGGTAGGAAAATTGACAGATAATTACTCGAGCAGATCGAGTAAGTACGTTTCAATTTGTCGAGTTAATCGACAGAACAAATTACATAAATATACTAAATCAATAGTAGAGTTTACAATCATTATTAACAATAATGAAAGTGCATAATTATATAAGAAATTATATGAAAACTGCATTTATCATAAAAAATTAGAATAATGATAAAAAAAAAAATCAACTACACCAAGATAAAATAATTAACACAAATTTTATATCATATACTATAAGGATTTAATATAATATATAACAAATTGATAATATATTATAAAATAATTATAATATAATGACCAAACATAATTATAATATAACAATTAATAACAAATATATTATAATAATTCATAAAATCTAATATAATGTAATCAATAATCATAATTTCATATAATGAAAAATAATTTTACATTATATATAATTTAATGTAAGATCTTATCATAAATGGTAGCATAAAAAAATTTCATATATATCCCTAATTTATCAATCGACTAAAAAAATTCAAAGCCAAAATCTAATCATAAAATCTTCACTTTATCAAAAATCTTAAAAAAATCATAATTCGCAATGTCAAATTGATCAATAAATTATATAATGAAAATTAAATTTTCCAACGTAAGAATTAATATAAAGAAAAATATAGTATCATATATTGTACAGATCTAATAAAACATATAACAATTTCAAAAAATATATATTTTACTATAACATATTCAAAAAAAAAAAAAAAGACCATGGCTACATTTGCTCTAACATGAAGAGGATGTGAACTAAAAATAGAAATGAAAAAAATAAATAAATAAATAAATTCCTAAAATCCCACAAAAACAAAGAAAAGGGAAAAGACATCTGTTTTCTTCAATTCTTTCCACTGTGTCGAGTTACTCGACAAGTGGGATAAATAGAAGGTATTTAATTTTCCCACACTACCAAGTAACTCGGCAAAGTAGGAAAAATAAAATATTAGTTTTTTGCGTGAGCACAGTGAGGGAAAAGATATTATTAATTTTTTCTTTTTTTATAATTTGTCATTAAAAACTCCAAAAAAAAAAAAAAAACAAACATAATTTTTGAGATAAAATTATTTTGTCCGCTGCACATAAATACAAAATCTATAAAAAATTACAAGTTTTAAATACAATTCAAATAAAGAAAAAAAAAAATTATAACTGAACAAAGCGGAAAAAACGAAAACAAATATTTAAGTATGTTAATTATTGATTATTATATTTTGTCATGAAAAAGTCCAAAAACGCAAAAAAAATTTGCGGGACAAATGTGAGGAAAAATATAATCATTTTTATTTGTTTTTTCATATTATGTCATGAAAAAGTGTACCTAATCATATTTTCATATTACATAAAGAAATTTTATATAATATATAATTTAATATAAAATATCATCATAAATGTTAGAGTAAAAAATATATACACATGCGTAATTTATGAATTACGTAAAAAAATTCAAAGTTGAAAATTGTAAGTTATTGAATTACTTACATGCAAAAAAAAAAAAAACCACAAAAATAGAAAATTTAATAATTAATATACATACAAAATTATAATAATAATAATAATAATAATATGTAAATACTCAATACCTCGATGAAAGTGAGAAGGGATAAAATTGTAAATGAAAAACAATGAAATCATATAATGACTACAATTATTATAATAAATGAACACAATGACTATAAAAAAATTCAACTATACTAACATACAATAATTGATGAACATATAGTATCATATATTGTAAGGATCTAATATAATATATAATAAATTCATAAAATATATATTTGACTATAACATATTAAAAAAAAACAAAAACCCATGGGTAAATTTGCTATAAAATCAAAAAGGTGTGGACTGACAGTGGAAATCCATAAAATAAAATAAATAAATGCATTGCTAAAATTGTACAACAAATAAAGGAAGGAGAAAAAACAAATATTTTGGTCCAATATTTCCCACTTTGCCGAGTTACTCGACAAGTGGGATAAATAAAATGTGTTTAGTTTTCCCACCTTGCCAAGCAACTCGACAAAGTTGAAAAACATAGAAAAAATATTAATATATTTTCATTTTTCATTCTTATATTTTATAATGAAAATGTCCAACCAAAAAAAAAATAAAAAAATATATTATTTTTTGTAAGTAAAGAAAATTAATTTATAATTTTTGTCACTCGTGAAATTAGTTTAAATTTTCAACTTTAAACTGTTGAGTCACTCGACAATGTTTAAGTTTTCAACCTGAGCTTGAATTCAATTGTACTTCACATAGATAATTAAGTTCACAACCTGCAAATGTCATGGTTAAGAAAAGTATAATCAATTTTGAAAGTGTGGAGATTTTAATATGAATAAAAAATTAAATCTCCTATGCCGAGTGACTCAACAGTAATCAAATCATGAAATGGCAAGGAGAAAAAATGATCGAGCCATTCCACAAACTCAATACCTCGACCAAATCTAAAAATATAAAAATCTCCTATGCCGAGTGACTCGACAGTAATCAAATGTGAACTAAAAGTAGAAATGAAAAAAAAAAATAAATAAATAAATTCCTAAAATCGCACAAAAACAAAGAAAAGAGAAAAGACATTTGTTTTGTCTACTGCACATAAATACAAAATCTATAAAAAAATTACAAGTTTTAAATACAATTGAAATAAAGAAGGAAAAAAAATTATAACTGAACAAAGTGGAAAAAGCGAAAACAAATATTTAAGTATGTTAATTTTTGATTATTATATTTTGTCATGAAAAAGTCCAAAAAAGCAAAAAAAAATTTGCGGGACAAATGTGAGGAAAAATATAATCATTTTTATTTGTTTTTTCATATTATGTCATGAAAAAGTGTACCTAATCATATTTTCATATTGCATAAAGAAATTTTACATGATATATAATTTAATATAAAATATCATCATAAATGTTAGAGTAAAAAATATATACACATGCGTAATTTATGAATTAGGTAAAAAAATTCAAAGTTGAAAATTGTAAGTTATTGAATCACTTACATGCAAAAAAAAAAAAAACAACAAAAATAGAAAATTTAATAATTAATATACATAAAATATAATATATAATAAAGTAAAAGAATGACTATAAAAAAATTCAACTATACTAACATACAATAATTGATAAAAATATAGTATCATATACTGTAAAGATCTAATATAATATATAATAAATTCATAAAATATATATTTTACTATAATATATTACAAAAAAAAAAAACCCATGGGTAAATTTGCTATAAAATGAAAAAGATGTGGACTGACAGTGGAAATCCAAAAAATTAAATAAATAAATGCATTGCTAAAAATATACAAAAATAAAGGAGGGGAAATAATTTTTTTTTTTTTTTGTCTAATATTTCCCACTTTGCCGAGTTACTCGACAAGTAGGATAAATAAAATGTATTTACCTTCCCCACCTTGCCGAGCAACTCGGCAAAGTTGAAAAACATAGGAAAAATATTAAAATATTTTAATTCCTAATTCTTATATTTTGTAATGAAAATGTCCAACAAAAAAAACACTAAAAAAATAAATTGTTTTTTGTGTGAGCAAAGTGGGAAAAAAATTGAATAAATGGAAAAAAGAATTAAATATTTTAATTTTTGATTCTTATAATTTGTAATTAAAATGTCCAAACAAAAATAAAAAAAAAATCTTTTGTGTATGAACGAAGTGGGGGAAAAATAACATTAAGTTTTCCTTTTTGTATATTCTGGCTTGAAAAAGCCGAAAAATAAAAATAAAACAAAATAATTTTTGACAAAAAAAAATCTTTTCCATTGCACATCCATAGAAAATATTAAAAAAATTGTAAGTTTTAAATATGAATGACTACAATTATTATAATAAATGAACACAATGACTATAAAAAAATTGAACTATACTAACATACAATAATTGATGAACATATAGTATCATATATTGTAAGGATCTAATATAATATATAATAAATTCATAAAATATATATTTGACTATAACATATTAAAAAAAAACAAAAACCCATGGGTAAATTTGCTATAAAATAAAAAAGGTGTGGACTGACAGTGGAAATCCATAAAATAAAATAAATAAATGCATTGCTAAAATTGTACAACAAATAAAGGAAGGAGAAAAAACAAATATTTTGGTCCAATATTTCCCACTTTGCCGAGTTACTCGACAAGTGGGATAAATAAAATGTGTTTAGTTTTCCCACCTTGCCAAGCAACTCGACAAAGTTGAAAAACATACAAAAAATATTAATATATTTTAATTTTTCATTCTTATATTTTATAATGAAAATGTCCAACAAAAAAAAATAAAAAAATATATTATTTTTTGTAAGTAAAGAAAATTAATTTATAATTCTTGTCATTCGTGAAATTAGTTTAAATTTTCAACTTTAAACTGTTGAGTCACTCGACAATGTTTAAGTTTTCAACCTGAGCTTGAATTCAATTGTACTTCACATAGATAATTAAGTTCACAACCTGCAAATGTCATGGTTAAGAAAAGTATAATCAATTTTGAAAGTGTGGAGATTTTAATATGAATAAAAAATTAAATCTCATATGCCGAGTGACTCAACAGTAATCAAATCATGAAATGGCAAGGAGAAAAAATGATCGAGCCATTCCACAAACTCAATACCTCGACCAAATCTAAAAATATAAAAATCTCCTATGCCGAGTGACTCGACAGTAATCAAATGTGAACTAAAAGTAGAAATGAAAAAAAAAAAAAAAATAAATTCCTAAAATCGCACAAAAACAAAGAAAAGAGAAAAGACATTTGTTTTGTCTACTGCACATAAATACAAAATCTATAAAAAAATTACAAGTTTTAAATACAATTGAAATAAAGAAGGAAAAAAAATTATAACTGAACAAAGTGGAAAAAGCGAAAACAATTATTTAAGTATGTTAATTTTTGATTATTATATTTTGTCATGAAAAAGTCCAAAAAAGCAAAAAAAAATTTGCGGGACAAATGTGAGGAAAAATATAATCATTTTTATTTGTTTTTTCATATTATGTCATGAAAAAGTGTACCTAATCATATTTTCATGTTGCATAAAGAAATTTTACATGATATATAATTTAATATAAAATATCATCACAAATGTTAGAGTAAAAAATATATACACATGCGTAATTTATGAATTAGGTAAAAAAATTCAAAGTTGAAAATTGTAAGTTATTGAATCACTTACATGCAAAAAAAAAAAAAAAACAACAAAAATAGAAAATTTAATAATTAACATACATAAAATATAATATATAATAAAGTAAAATAATGACTATAAAAAAATTCAACTATACTAACATACAATAATTGATAAAAATATAGTATCATATACTGTAAAGATCTAATATAATATATAATAAATTCATAAAATATATATTTTACTATAACATATTACAAAAAAAAAGAACCCATGGGTAAATTTGCTATAAAATGAAAAAGATGTGGACTGACAGTGGAAATCCAAAACATCAAATAAATAAATGCATTGCTAAAAATATACAAAAATAAAGGAGGGGAAATAAATTTTTTTTTTGTCCAATATTTCCCACTTTGCCGAGTTACTCGACAAGTAGGATAAATAAAATGTATTTACCTTTCCCACCTTGCCGAGCAACTCGGCAAAGTTGAAAAACATAGGAAAAATATTAAAATATTTTAATTCCTAATTCTTATATTTTGTAATGAAAATGTCCAACAAAAAAAACACTAAAAAAATAAATTATTTTTTGTGTGAGCAAAGTGGGAAAAAAATTGAATAAATGAAAAAAAGAATTAAATATTTTAATTTTTGATTCTTATAATTTGTAATTAAAATGTCCAAACAAAAATTAAAAAAAAAATTTTGTGTGTGAACGAAGTGGGGGGAAAATAATATTAAGTTTTCCTTTTTGTATATTCTGGCTTGAAAAAGCCGAAAAATAAAAATAAAACAAAATAATTTTTGACAAAAAAAAAACTTTTCCATTGCACATCCATAGAAAATATTAAAAAAATTGTAAGTTTTAAATATCAATGACTACAATTATTATAATAAATGAACACAATGACTATAAAAAAATATGAACTATACTAACATACAATAATTAAATTCATAAAACATATATTTTACTATAACATATTAAAAAAATAAAAAACTCATGGGTAAATTTGCTATAAAATGAAAAAGATGTGGACTGACAGTGGAAATCCAAAAAATAAAATAAATGAATACATTGCTAAAACTGTAAAAAAATAAAGGAATGGCAGAAATAATTTGTTTTGGCCAATGCTGCCCACTTTGTCGACTTACTCGACAAGTGGCATAGGTAAAATGTGTTTAGTTTTCCCACATTGCCGAGCAACTCGACAAAGTTGAATAAATGGAAAAAATAATTAAATATTTTAATTTCTGATTCTTATAATTTGTAATTAAAATGTCCAAAATATATATATATATATATATATATATATATATATATATATATATATATATATATATATATATATATATATTTTGTGTGTGAGCAAACTGGGGGAAAAATAATATTAAGTTTTCCTTTTTTTATATTGTGGCATGAAAAAGCCCAAAAGTAAAAATAAAACAAAACAATTTTTGACAAAAAAAAAACTTTTGCATTGCACATCCATACAAAATGTTCAAAAAACTGTAAGTTTGAAATATCAATGACTAAAATTATTATAATAAATTAACACAATGACTATAAAAAAATTCAACTATACTAACATACAATAATTGATAAACATATAGTATCATATATTGTAAGGATCTAATATAATATATAATAAATTCGTAAAATATATATTTTACTATAACATATTAAAAAAAAAAAACTCATGGGTAAATTTGCTATAAAATGAAAAATATGTGGACTGACAGTGGAAATCCATAAAATAAAATAAATAAATGCATTGCTAAAACTGTACAACAAACAAAGGAAGGGGAAAGAAGAAATATTTTGGTCCAATATTTTCCACTTTGTCGAGTTACTCGACAAGTGGGAAGCAACTCGACAAAGTTGACAAACATAGAAAAAATATTAATATATTTTAATGTTTGACTCTTATAATTTGTAATTAAAATGTCGAAAAAAACATAGAAAAAATATTAATATATTTTAATTTTTCATTCTTAGATTTTATAATGAAAATGTCCAACCAAAAAAAAAATAAAAAAATAAATTATTTTTTGTAAATAAACAAAATTAATTTATAATTCTTGTCATTCGTGAAATTAGTTTAAATTTCCAACTTTTCATTTCAAATTGTAGCCTTCTTTGTAAGATATTTCTTTTCAAATTAGAATAGTGATTTCAGTTTTTCAAATAGGGAGAGGATATATTATATTTCAATACGTGAATATTGATTATGTATAAGCTATGAGTTACATGGTATGGGCATTCAGTTTCATGGCAGAATGTGGTGGAACTTGAAAGGAAATGGACAAAATTTCAGTTTTATACTTTGTTGCTTCCAGTCCCGACAATGTTTAACTTTTGAACCTGAGCTTGAATTCAATTTTACTTCACATAGATAATGAAGTTCACAACCTGCAAATGTCATAGTTAATGAATAAAAAATTATAACGATAATAATAATAATAATATCCACAGACTCAATACCTCGACCAAATCTAAAAATATAAAAATCTCCTATGCCGAGTGACTCGACAGTAATCAAATGATGAAATGGCAAGGAGAAAAAATAATCAAGCCACTCTACAAACTCAATACCTCGACCAAATCTAAAAAATATAAAAATCTCCTATGCCGAGTGACTCGACAGTAATCAAATGACGAAATGGCAAGGAGAAAAAATGATCGAGCCACTCGACAACTAAAAGGAAATTTTTTTTTTCGAATATAGACAGGAAAGAGAAAAGACAACATGAACAAAACATAATATAAAGTAAAAAAAGACTGCGCATGTGTAAGGAACAAAAAAAGATAATTTAAAAATAAAAAGATGCCCGATCCAGAAGAAAGAAACAAGTCAACAATTGCAGCATTTTGAATAAACTCTAGAGAAATAACGAATCCCCAAAAAACAAAGAAAAGTCAAAAAAAGACAGCCACTATTAATAGGTTAAACAAGCGTAAAACACAGAAAAGTAAGATTTGGACAAGATTAAGGCTAATACAACACCAAAACGACGTCGCGTTGGTTGAAGGGTGAATAGTAAACAGGCCATAGACACTTATACTATAGTATAGATATATATTAAGATTTAACATCAGCCAGTAATTGAATTCCCACTTGAACATCAAACATAGAAAAGAGTGCTATGCTATCATCTAGGTTCCTCATCTCGGTTAATATCAGATTGGAAATTATTAAAAATACAAGCATGGAGGGATTGCATATGGAAAAAATGCTCTTTTATATATGTTGACAACTAAGAATAAAGTCAACAAATTTTTATCTACCTCTTTGCTTGGAAGAATAATTCAACCCTCTTTAATTATCGTCTAAGGATTGAGAAATTCAAGAAGCAAGAATTTGACTAAGGTTTATAATTGTTCTCCCATTTCTTTGATTAAATTCCAACTATTTATAGATGTTTTGGCTTCAGGGCTTTTTAGTCTTTTTTTCTTTTATTGCGTTAACTATCCTTTTCGGTAGATTTTGTGACAGTTATCTTCATATGGATTTTTGTAACAAATTATGTCACGTGGAGATCCTCCATGTGGTCCAAGGAATATTCTGTTATTAGTGAGTAATGTGACGGCCTAGTTTAGGCTCTTCATCAAGTCTTTAGCGGAGTGGCGAAGGCAAAAGAACAAAGCAAAATCAATCACTAGTTGGTTTTTAAATTCTTTCGTTGAGGGATCTTAGCGAACCTCTTGGATTTGAACTTTGACTAAAAGACCAGTGAAGGATACTTTCCTAGCCACGTATGTTACTATGTATAACAATAGTCCCTGAAATTCGAGTCTAAGTATTCATATTGGGCAATGGAGTTTGATTAGGTTGAAGCTTTTTGAAAAATGGTGCCCGATTTTGCACAACCTTCGCCCTTTATATTTTTCATTCCATATACTTTAGGTATAACAATAATAAATAAAAACAAATAAATTTTCATCTCAAACAAGCATATGCAAGAATCACAATACTTTAAACATATATAGAACAAGCAAAATTAGCCAGTAATCCGACCAAAATCAGTAAGATCTGAGAAGAACGAAAGCATTTCATTCAGAGAATAAAAAAATGAGAGAGGATAGATGGAGATAAATTTATCACCAGAATCAGAGGATAGATTCGACAGCTCTTCTTTAGAAGAGTTCGGGTTCTTTTTTTAGCTCTTTTAGCAATTTATTTTGTACAGCAAGTGTACGGATCACACAAGTAATATAATGGATTTAATAGTCCAAGTATCGTACCACAGGAATTTAGATAGTTCAATTCAATTAAATTAACTTTTGAAGTTTTGTTAACTAATAACTAATCAAAATATTAACTATAAATAATTAACTAATTATAATTTAAACAAACAAAATATTGAGTTCACGCCGAATTACTTTGCATATGAGAAAGAAAAATGTACTAGGATCCTGAATCCACTTATACCAATCCCTTTAACTCGAACCGTTGAATTTAATAACACAGTTCAATTATGAATATCAATATTTCTAATTTGTTTAACATTCTCCTCGAAAATTAAATCTATCAACATATGTGACTCGACTATATCACTGTGACGGATGCGAACATACAAGAATGCATTAAAATTTAATAAAACTTAAAGATCACGTAAAGCATAACGGTATATATTTATTCTCTATCGGACTCTACGATAATTGATACTATGGTAAACTTATTTTAAACTCTCAATGGTAAAATAAGCCACAAAACTCATACAACCGTTGTGCATATAGTTATAGAGAAGAAGAAATTAATATCAATTATTCAAAATTAAAAATATGCTTGAATATAAAAAAATTAGGTTCAAAGAATTAAAGTTCATGATATAAGTTTCATCATGATCCTAGCACAAAATAATCTAGCCTAACATACTAAGAAAAAGAAAATATAAAAGCCATCACCCGTATAGGAAGAAAACTTGAAAGAGTTGATCTTGATCTTCGTTGAATCCTCGAAAGAATAAATCTTGATCTTCTTTCAATCTTCGTTTCTTGTTTCTTATCTTGTTTTTCCCTCAAATATCGCCTCTTAAATTATGAGTTAAGAACTCATATATATAGTCCCTTCATTCTATCCCAAAAGATTATTAAAATCGTGTCTCAAAATGTTTCCTAATTGGAGTGGAACTAAAAAAGATGACAAAATCCGCGGAGGGAAATTTTACACTAGGCGATAGTCCAGTGCAAAACCGGAGAATTGCTCAGGCACGATTTTTGGCTCCTGTTGTTGACAATTGGTGCTGGGCTTTCGCCAAGAAATAAGTTTAGGCGATCGCCCAGCTTAGTTTGTCTCTGCGACTGTTTTTCAAACGCTTATAACTTCTTGTAAAAAACTCCAAATTAAAATCCGTAAAAAGTGTTGGACTCGTAATTAAATTATATTTATAATGGTATATCATTTGCATTGTGGTGATTTTAATACCAAAATATATGCTCAAATTTCCCCACATGCTTCGATAGGTACTTTCTCAATTTGGTTTTTTGGCTTTCATGTGTTTGATCATTTGCTTCAACTCTTCATTATCACTCCAACACACCTTAAACTTATTGATTTTATATTCCTCCTCATCCTCCAATAATTGGCTCTTGATATTCACTTGAAAAACTCAACGTCTTCTCATTTACTAGTCGATTTTACCAAATTGTTGCTATTTCTGTCCATTCTTCTCCAATTGCCTATAAACGGGTCCAAAACTGAAATAGAAACAACAATACACTAAATTAAATAGAAAATTAATAAAATAACGGGATAAAAGCTTTGTTTTAAAGTCCAAATAAGTACACAAAATATACTTATCAAACACCCCCAAACTAAACATTTGTTTGTCCTGAACATAAACAAAACTAAAATACAAATTTAAATTAAGCTAAGAGAATTACCAGAAACATAGTCAATGTTAAATTTCTTACCAAATGCCCCTGGTTCGAATATAAAGCAACACTTTTAGGAGGATGTTAAACAACACCAAAAATAAAAATTTAGTGAGTGTGTGATTAGCCAAATATTGAACTTACACCTATATTAGACCATGACTAATATTGTATTGTTGATATTTTTATAATTTTGAATCCTTTGTAGTCATTCTTTCTTTACACCTATCGTAAAAAAACACACTTCTAATGCTTTTCTCTCCAATCCCTAGGTTTGCTAGTGAATTTGGTTTGTATTGATCAATACAATACTTTTCTCAAAAAATGGTAAAAATTAGAAACTTGTATTCCTAGAACTAGGATAACTACAAGAAATTTATGTTCCGCATACAAAAAAAAATTTGTAGGGAAATGTTATTTTTTGTGGGAAAAAACCTTTCCCGATGAATTTTTTTTGTAGGAACGTTTGTGGAGCAACATCGTGGGGAAAGGTATAAGACGACAAAATATATAAATTTTTGTGCTAAAGTCTCTCCCTACAAATCATTTAGAGACGAATACAATTCGTCGCCTAAGTTCTTTCCCGAAAAAATTATTCGTCTACTAAATTAGTTAATTCCGCCCACGACACAAGTTTTGTGGGCACATTGTAAAAATTATTTTGTGGCTAAATTGTGCATTTTTCTATAAATAATTTTGTTTTGAAAAACGTTTGTGGGTTAATCCTACTTTCTCTATGAATAACTTTTTGTGGAGAAGGCATATTTGTGGGCTAAGTATATTATTTTTTACAATGATAGAATTTGTAGGGAGAAATTAAATCATTTTTATATATTTTATTTTTTATTTATATTATATAATATTTTTTACCTTATTCAAAATAATATAAAGATGAAAAAAGACAATAGATTAAACTAAGACCTTTATTGTCAATCAATATAACATTGAACCCAAAATATTGTACCAAAATACAAAATAAAAATTATTAACTAAGTATTATTACATCTAAACTTAAAATGAGTATAGCAAACATGCTCTCTATCTATTATAATGTATCTAATAAAAAACATAACTCATCATAAATTAAATATACTACTCGTCTTCACCAAGGTTATTTTGTTCTCTTCATCAAAGCCATTCTCTTCGTTCCCAATAGTATCATCTTTTTCATTAGCATCATCCTCTATTAACAATGGTGTAAATGGTAGGAACTTGTCTACATAGTTGTTGCATTGTAGAATTGAATTATTGCCCAAAAACCTTCAACTAGTTTTTCATTTTTTGGTCTATTTCAATTCATGCTGTCTTTCGAGCAGCTCGTTCTTTTTCTAGCTCCTTCTCCATAGGGTGCACATTAGAAGAAGTACTAATGTCTCAAAGATGAACATCTCCCAATCCACAAATTTGACGTCCGAGCTTCACACCTAGAATGAACATCATAATTTTAAGTCCAGGATCGTCAACAGAGATCTCCTCCTCGTACTCTCTACAACATATTCATCAGCTTTAGCAAGTATCTCATCTCATCCTACAAAAAATTAAAACAACCCACAAAATATATTAAATAGCCTACAAAAATAAAGTTTGCAAGAGATATAACATAGCCAAATAATTTTTGGGCACACCAAATAATTACATAGGCAGTGTCGCACATCAGATATAACATTGAATTAGAATGAACACCTCGTGGGGATTGACCATCTGTCAATCTTGTGCTCCTATCAGCTGAATGATGATGTAGCGGGTTAGGGTCAGAGTCAGAGTCAGAGTCAGAGTTAGAGCTCGATGTCCTGAGATGAAGTGGTACTCAGGGAGATTGCCTTTGAGGCATTTCTATTCCTCTGTTTCAAGAAATATGAATTGATCAAAACTTATAAAATAACATGCACTACTGCACAAGAAAGCATTCCTGACTGTAAGGCTACCTTGATCTTGGCATTTGATCCATTTATAGAAAACCTAATCAACGAAAACACTGATGAAAGATGGAAGCTACTCAACCTTTGATCTGCAAAACATAAATTTAAAGAAAAATCAAATAAACATAGGAAAACACAATATCAAATCAGAGGACGGTTGTTTCCAAAGAGACAAATTGCTTCACGAATCTTAATTTATTGTTAAAGATAAAAGTGGATCAGTTCATCCATTTGGAGAAAATTGATATTCTTCTATCAATGTGTTCTTTTTCGACCTGAAGTACAATATCATCAAGACACATCTTAGTGTCTTACATCACACCTACAATGTAATAGGGAGAAGAGCATGTACATTATGAATTTAACAGCAATAATGCATCAAAATTGTTACTAACACATCACATCTGGTAGTTCCATTGGTATTAGACACTATCTTAGGGAGTTCGAGTAATATATTAGAGAAAGGCTGGTATACATTTTTGCACAAACTTATACGATACCAGCCCGCAAAAAAGCTGGTTGTTTAGCCAAAATGCATTCCACTCTTTCCAACATCGACTCATCATAATTCGAAGACTTCAATATTTCACTAGAAAAGAGATCAAATAACAAATACACGAGAACTAGTATGAACATATCTGTAGAAAGATATCTGTTTCAATGCCAAACACGAAGAAGTCCTAATTAGAAATGTGTAGAGAGAATTCTGGCTAGTTTTGTATTACATTACAAATGTATTATACATGCTCAACTCTTTGTTTTCTGGGTCCTATAGCAAAAATATGAATATTGAACATTCACCAGTATATGAAAATTGACCGTTTCCTTTAGGCATTTATAAGTTATGTATATCATTAATGCATACAGCACCAAAAAAAATTGTAACTTTTTACTTCTAATACTGCCAAAATAGGGTAATTATCAGTTTCATTGATCTCAGTAAACAAAATATGTTGCCAAACAATCTATAGTTTTCCATCTTTTGAGAGAAAGATAATAGTAAGAAAATGAAAAGACATGTTTTCTTGAGAAAGGTAAATTTTCAGTCCACTTGTTGCACCACCAATCAATATTATGAAAAGGTATGTACACGGCTTGGTACAAGGCACAACACTTTGGGGTAATTTAAAATTTACTGATCTACTTTTCCCAATTCCTCACAGAAACCTGCACTTTGCTCCACTAATCAATAACTGAAGAGATCACTGAGAGTTTTTGAGTCATTTACTAAAATAGATACAAAAATAGCAGTATAAAACTACTATAAAATGACACAGAATATGCATTAATCCGAGTCTTGAACAAAGATGTAAAAGATTAAATAATAAATCATAATTAAGATCAAATAGATTTACAAGATGCGTCTGAAAATCTAGAAATGGTATGATTTGTATAATATAGTGAGATTCGTTTTTCAAGTTTCACAAATTTTCCTTTTGCATCAGAAAAAAGAATACTGTGATAATATAGTTCTCCATGGAAAAAGAAAAAAAAAGAATTCTATATGGAAAAATCATAAAGGGAAAAAAATTAAGAATTGCCAGTAAAATAAAATAAAAAATATTGCCATAAACCCAGAATAAGAACAAAAGTCTTACCCTGAATGTGCTCTTCTCCGTCAAATCTTCTGCAAGTCACAACTCCTTAGAATCTCCTGCTTAAAAATGAAATAAAAAGAGAGAGAGAATTGTAGAGAGAGAGAGAGAGAGAGAGAGAGAGAGAGAGAGAGAGAATTGGGGAGAGAGGAAGAGAGATTGAGCGAGAGGCCTTGCTGTGGTTGCCGGCTTCGTTCTCTGGTTGATGAACTGGGGGAGAGGGAGAGAGCATCTACAACAGCTTATTTATATTTAAGGAGCATCTTTAGTATTTTAAAGAGCATTATTAAATTTAAAGAGCAATTTTTTTTAAACATTCCAATATCCTCTTTATTTCCATACTCTTTATTTTACTTTATTAAGAAGTATTTAATATATTTCACTCTCTTCTCTTTTTTAACATATATTTCCCTCCCAATTTGTATATATTATTTAATTAAAACCAACATATCAAATATTGAAAATTTAAATTATTTCAATGCATTTAATAATAGAGAGTGAGTTTGGCTCTCTAAATGTGGAGAGCCAAACTCATTCTCTAAATTAAAATATTAAATTGGAGAGTCCATTGGAGCATAATTTTAAGTGTTGACTCTTTAAATTAAAAAATAATCTATGTTTAAATAGCTTGTTGAAGATGCTCTTAGAACTGCCTTTTGTTTAAAAGGCCTTTGACCAAAAACAAAAATAACAAAAATTAAATTTAAAAAATAATGAAAAGACATTTAAACCCTCGCCTCTACATCCAAAATTCCACACGGTTTTTGTTCATCCACCATTTTCTTTCCTTCCAATCTCTTTTCTTCTTATCACCTTTTTATCTACTCTCTCTTTTCCACAATTGCATAACCAACGGCATGTAAAAAGGGCACTCAACGAGGGAGTAGTATGCAAAAAGTATTACAAGATGGACAAACAATCACAGAATGAAAGATGAAAAAGAGAAGAACACTTCAGCTGAGTGTTTTGATATCTGAATTAACTGATCAAGAATGAATGAATTACAAGTGATGGTATAGTTGCCTTTTATATACATAGTTAACTAACTAACTAAAAATGTAACTAACCAACTAATCTTCAACTAACTTCAACTATCTTTGATACTAATTCCAAGACCTCCCCTCAAGATGGACCATATATATTAATTAGTCCCATCTTGTCAACCAATTCTCTAAATTGTGCAGGTTGTAATGCTTTGGTAAGTGCATCAGCAATCTGATTTCTGCTTGAAACGTGTAAGGTCTTCAACTCCCCGACTTGAACCTTTTCTCTAACTAGATGGCAGTCTAGTTCTATATGTTTGGTCCTCTCATAGAAAACTGGATTTGCTGTTATATGTAATACAGCTTGATTGTCGTAATACAGCACTGCGGATTTGGAATGTTCAACACCAAATTCTTTTAGTAAGGATAATTGCCAAGTTAATTCACATGTTGCATTTGCCATTGATCTGTACTCTGCTTCAGTTCATGATTTGGACACTGTATTCTGCTTCTTAGACTTCCAAGATACCAATGAATCACCAAGGAATACACAATACCCAAATATGGACCTTTTAGTGTCAGGACAAGTTGCCCAATCTGCATCTGTGAACATCTTTAACTGCAAATTAGTAAGTGGAAAGTTTGTATCAGCATAGGCCTTGATTTGGAAGGATAGAAGAGTCTTTAACCAGGTGTGGACTTAATGTATTGAAGGATCCTATGAGCTGCTATCAAATGAGGTTTCCTAGGTTCTGCAAGAAATTGGCTCAATCTATTAACTGAGTATGTTAAATCAGGTCTAGTGATAGTAAGATACAACAATCTTTATATCAATCTCCTGTACATGGATGGATCAATTATCAATTCTCCATCATTTTTACTTAACTTCAAATTTGCTTCCATTGGAGTGTTGGCTGGTTTGCATCCCAAGAAAAATGCCTCAAATAATAATTATTGTGCATATGGTTTTTGAGATACTGATATGCCACTTGGAGATCTAGCAATCTCTAATCCAAGAAAGAATCTGAGAGGTCCTAAATCTTTCAATTTAAATTTTGAATACAAAGATTTCTTCAACATCCCAACTACAACTTCATTGTTGCTGGCTATTATTATGTCATCCACATATACTAATAGAGCAATAAAATCTAAAGTACTCCTCCTGATGAACAAAGAATGGTCTGTGGCATATTGAATAAATCATTCCTTAATTAGAACATTTTTGAATTTAGCATTCCACTGTCTGGAGACTTGTTTGAAGCCATATAAAGATTTATTTAGTTTACAAACAGGATTTTTAAGTGTATTAGGCTCCCCCTTAGGACTATATCCAGATGGAATAGTCATATACACATCCTCAAATAAATCACCATGCAATAAGGCAATGTTGACATCTAATTGATGTAGAGACCAGCCATAAATTGATGCTAGAGCTAGTAGAAGCTTGACAGTAACCAATTTTGCTACTGGAGCAAATGTATCAAAAAATCTACCCCTTCTTGTTGAGTATATCCTTTTGCTACAAGTCTAGCTTTGTGCTTTTCTATGGTGCCATCAGACATGTGCTTTATCTTGAAGACCCACCTACAACCAATTGCTTTATGGCCATAAGGAAGTTCAACAATGGACCAAGTGTGGTTATCTTCAAGAGCTTTTAACTCTGCTGCCATGACTGTTTTCCATTCAGTTATACCACAAGCTTGTGAGTAATGTTATGGCTCAAATTTGCAGAAAGTGACATAACAACCACTTTAAAATTGTTACTCAACTTGTCATATCCCAATACTTGAAAGAGTTGATGCATAGTAGAATTATTTGATGTTACAGCCCCACAATGATAGTCACGAAGGTAACTAGGCTTCTTAACTAATCTGCTGGACCTTGTGTGGACTACTGGTTCATTGGAGGAGCCATGATGATCAGTTTGACAAGAAGGAAGATGTAGCATATTTTCTAATAAAAGTTGAGATATGTTTTCTGAAGATGAATTCTCAAAGAAGGGAAATATGTCTTCATGGAACACAACATCTTTGGAAATAAATGTTCTTCCTGATTCAATGTCCAACAACTTATATGCTTTCATACCAGGTGGATATCCAAGCAAAATACATGCCTTTGATCTGAGAGTGAATTTATGTTTTGAACTGATAATGTAGATGCATAGCAAAGGCAGCCAAATGTTCTAAGATACCTGTAGTTTGGAGTCTTTGAATGTAGAATTTCAAAAGGTGTTCTGAGTTTCAGCAGATGAGAAGGACACCCATTGATTAGGTGTGTTGCAGTTAACACTGCATCTCTCCAATATCCAAGTGGAACTCCTAACTGAAATAATAATGCTCTTGCTACATTTAGGAAATGTTGATACTTTCTTTCAACCACTGAGTTCTGTTGTGGTCTCTCCACACAGGAAAAATGATGTGTAACACCTTGTTTAAAAAAAACTCTGAGAATCTAAGTTCTTTTGTATTATCAAATCTCACACATTTAATAGGTACACCATATTGTATTTTGACCATATTAAAGAACCGTGGGATGACTTCTTGAACATCAGATTTGTTTTTGAGTAGATAAGTCCAAGTATGTCTTGAGCAATCATTCATAATAGTAACAAAATATTTGAATCCATTTATAGTAATCATATGAAAAGGGGCCCAAATGTCAATGTGTAAATGATAAAAAAATGACATATAGAACATTGTTTGAATTGAATGGTAAACGTTTTTGCTTAGTAAAATGACATATAAAACAATGGAAATTTTTAATTATGTGTTTGAAAGTCAATCCTTTGTCTTGTTGATGTTTTATTACAAATAAGGGGTGTCCAAGTATAGAATGCCATAGGTCCTCATTACATGATGTAGATGAAATGAGAATATCAAGAAAGTTGCTGCTTTCACTTCTAATCTTCAAGGTTGTAAGACTGAGGTAGTATAGATTGTCAATCCTTCTACCCTTCCCAATCTGAGAGGTAAGAGATTTGCCCTGAATCACACTATAATCAGCATTTTTTTTTTTAATAAACACACCATCACAACCCCAATGTGGTTTTTATGCCTCCATCAGGGAAGGACGGGGGGGTTAAGGAACAACAACTATCTATAGTGAGAGCACTGACTGAGATCAAGTTGTATTGAAAGCTTGGCACATATAGAACTTTGGACAGCATAATCTGAGGAGTAAGTGTTATTGTACCTACTTTGGAAATTTTATCCTTATGACCATTAGGCAAGGATACATGTGAAGCAAAAATAGATTCATCAAAGGAATTGAATAAACTCAAATCATGTCATACATAGTGTGTGGCTCCTATATCAAGAATCCAAGCATGGCTAGGTATAGAAGAATTTATACCAAAAAAGTTCGAGCAAAAAGGTTGATCTGAAGATTCTTGTGAGACATTTTGCAGCTGACTGGTGAGGAATGAAATCAGCTGTTGACATTAATTGGCTGATAGTTTATCAGTTGCAGCATTGTTTCCAACTTCAGTGTCTTGAACATATACCATGGAAACTTGATGAGCTGAGGGTCTAGTATGTCCTGCATTGTTATGAGAGTAATTCTGGTAATTGTCTTGCTTTCCTTTTCCCATATCTGTGGTGTCTTTGTTCCTCGATTTCCAGCCAGGTGGATATCCATAGAGTTTGTAACATTTATCAATGGATTGTCCAAGATATCCACAATGAGTACATGTTGGCTTATCTTTCTTTCCTTTGAAGCTGTTAGTATTATTAGGAGAGACTCCATAAGCAGCAACACTAGGTAAAATTGGAGAGGGGGTTAAGCTCCTCTGCTTTTCTTCTTGAATAACCAAAGAAAACACCTTATTAATAAAAGGTTAGGGATCCATCATGAGAATTTCAGCTCTAACTTGACCGTAAGAATCATTCAGACCCACGAGAAACTGGAGAGTATAATCTTGTTGTTGATAATCCATCAAATCTTTCATTCCACCACATTGACAGGTTGGAAATGGTCTAAATTCTCTCAATTCATCCAAAAGTGTTTTGAGTTTAGTAAAGTAATTACTTACATCATTTGAACCTTGTGAAAGAGTATTTAGCATTTGTTTAATCTGAAAAACTCTTGGTCCATTGCTCTGATGAAATCGATCATTAAGATCCTTCCACATCTCAACTCCATTATCAAATTTACATCACACTTTCTTCAATTTCTTTGGACACATCATGTAGAACCCAAGACATGACCATGGAATTGCATCTAGACCAGTAATTGAATGTAGGATAATCATTTGAAGGTCTAGTGATTGTTCCATCAACGAAACATAGTTTATTTTTAGCAATCAATGCCATATTCATTGCTCTATACCAGGAATTATAGTTGCTGCCTACAAGAAAAGTTGATACTAGATTCAAACATAGATGATCACCATTGTTGAGGTAAAATAGACTGTTGGAATCATCTATGAGCACTCGATCTGGAGTCTCCAAGGCAGTGAAAGGATTTCCTCCAATTGCAGAATTATTTCCAATGTTAATAGCTCTATTACCTCCTCGTGCCATGTTAAAAGAAAATATGTATGAAAGAAATCAGTAGGTATAAAGAAAATCAGTGATTATGAATTGTGGCGCTTCAAATTCTTTTCTCGATACCATATTACAAGATGGACAATCAATCACAGAATGAAAGATGAAAAAGAGAAGAACACTTTAGCTGAGTGTTCTGATATTTGAATTAACTGATCAAGAATGAATGAATTACAAGTGATGGTATAGTTGCCTTTTATACACATAGTTAACTAACTAACTAAAAATGTAACTAACCAACTAATCTTCAACTAACTTGAACTATCTTTGATACTAATTCCAAGAAAAAGCGGTGGACCACACTTATCTTATTCAGCATTTAAGGTTTTCAAGCAAAACAATGGAATGATTAATTGGTATTAAGTTATGGTTCATCACCGCTTTGAAAACAGGGATCCATTATCAATTCAAATTACTAAACACTTCCAATATTTTAACTATGAAAGTATTTAATTCTGTCATAGCCAATCTCCTGTAAAACACAAAAGGAGGAATATGAAAGGGGCATGGCCTAAAATTTATCCTGATGGATAACCATCATAAAGAGGTAAAAATTGTGACAGTGATATTGAAACATGAGTGGAAAACAAGGCTCCATTTACTATAAAGGAGAATATCAGGATCTGAGCTTGGTGGATAAAGGAGAATATCAGGATCTGAGTTGGTGAATATCAAGAATGGGACACTAGAAATTGAGCTCTTCACAACTTAACGTAAACCGAATAAGTTTGTCATTGTGGTTGTACTTTCAGTTTTTCTAGTGCATTTTTTCCATCCGTTGTTGGCTTTATATTTCACACTATGTTCTTAGTTGAGTTATTGAAAATGCTGTTGGTTGAAATAATATGGGGCGGGCCCATAAGCATATGATGCATTTTTTAATCTTCCCCTGACTTCATTTCTATATATGATTTCTTTGTTGATATGTCTCTCTATTCTCTAACATGGAAATTTCTATACAAAGGATCTGGCTCCTGAATCAGAAAAAGGTCAGATAGCTACTCAAGAGTCGATGAAAATGCCGAAAGATATTGAATGATATTGAAAATGCCGAAAGAATTGAAGCAACGATCACGAATCGATACAAAATTGGAATGGTAAACCAAGTATTTGACAAATTAGATGCAACGCACAAAAATAAGTTTCAGACGGTTGTAGTTACAAGGATCTAGAGCTCAAACGCATTTTTAGGAATTTTGGATTGGATTTGGCTCGAATTTTGTAATTACATGATGATTTGTTAATATTCACAGCAACAATGAATACAGTTAGTTATTTGTATTGGTTCTTCTATTTTTATATTATTTTTTGGACTAATGATTTTACATTAAATTATGATATTCAAAATTGAACAGCAAATTTTGGAATTGAACAGCAAATTGGAGACCATGTCTGTGTAAAATCAGTTCTCACTACTCCAATAACAATAACGACATTGAAGTCGTTTCAGTTGAATAACAAGCCGCACATGTATCGATTTCACAAAACGATATTGAAGTCGTTATAATATAAATAACGACATTGAAGTCGTTCTTGTACATATAACTTGCGCATTTATTGATTTGACATAATGACATTGACGCCGTTATATTAATAATAATGATATTTATTTCATTACAATACAAAATACAGCTATAACTACATTGAAGTCGTTTAAGTTAAAAAGTAACCGGATTGATATCGTTCTAGCTAAAAAAGTCGAATCGAATGTCAATGGCCACTCGGCATGCCTCTAACATAGTTGGAAGGTCCGGAAAAGGTTATCAAGTAGGTAGATCCCACTCGGACAATGAAGGAAAGATAAATAGAGTAACCTTATTCCCACCAGAGAACTTCGAAGGTGGTTGACATCACTACAAACTTCTAAGATAGTTGATACAGGCATGTCCCTTGAACCGATTTGTCGGTTTTCACTTGAAAGTAATGCTTATATCAAGGAATGATACTTCGAGTCGACTGGAGTGCGAAATGATAGTCCAACCCACAAAATGACATTGAGTTCATTCTAGTTCTAAGAAAACAATATTTATGTCGTTACAATACAAAATACAGCTATAACTACATTGAAGTCGTTTCAATTAAAAGGTAACGAGATTAATATCGTTCCGGCTAAAAAAGTTGAATCGAACGTCCATGGCCACTCGGCATGCCTCCGACATACCTGGAGGTCCAAAAAAGGTTATCAAGTGGGTAGATCCCACTCAGATGACGAAGAAAAGACGAACGTAGTTACCTTATTCCCACCGGAGAACTTCAAAGGTGGTCATCACTAGAAACTTCTAAGGTAGTCGATACGGGCACATCCCTTGAAACGATTCGTCGATTCTCACTTGAAAGTAATACTTATACCAAGGAATGATGGTTCGAGTCGACCAGAGTGCAAAATGATAGTCCAACCCACAAAACGACATTGGATTCATTCTAGTTCTAAGAAAACGATATTTATGTCGTTTCAATACAAAGTAAAGCTATAACTACATTGAAGTCGTTTAAGTTAAAATATAACGAGATTGATATCATTCTGATTAAAAATGTTGAATCGAACGTCCCAAAAAGGTTATCAAATGGGTTGATCCCACTCGTTTGTTTGTAGAAAAAGAAAATGATCTATATGTAAAATAACGACATCTAAGTCGTTTTAGTTTAGTCGTAACGATATTCATGTCGTTCTATCTCAAAACATCGAATCTGATCCACGGTCACTATAACAACATCAAAGTCGTATTAGTCGTAACGATGTTTATGTCGTTCTAGCTCAAAACATCGAACAGTCACTATAACGATAGCTATATCGTTCTAGAAAATAAAACGATATTTATATCGTTAGTGCATTACATACTAGGATATATTAGTCATTTTATATTTTATTTTTCTATTTTTTTTAATCTTTAGGCCTTTCACCCAAATTACATTAAGTGGTGGCTATTTAAATTAGAGTTTTGTTTGAGTAGGCCTTTTAAATGAGGGCCCCTTCACGAATTGGGAAGAGTAAGAAATTGAGTGGTAATGGACCAATTAAATTAATGGGTTGCTGCAAAAATTGGTTGGGCTTCACAATTTTATCTTTTTTAAAGGGAAAATTGCCTATAAGTCACTTGTAAGCCACTTGTTCCACATTAGGTCAAAACAATTTTAAAAATTGTGATTAAGTCATACTATTCAGCAATATTTCAAATTAATCCCAGAATTACCCTCCACAAACTTTGGCATCTTCTTCCACATCTACAGCCACTAACCATTGGGCACCAATTGAGGCATCAAATTGCTCGCCCAAGATGGGCGAGTCGACTAGTGACCGTTCGGTGGTCGCCTGTTCGGTGGAGAAGGTCACGGTAGCGCTAGGGGTAAACCTAGGTCCGCCATGATTTAGGTGCTATATTTTGGTGTGGGGGCCTGAATTTGATGGCGTGAGGCCAGGTATGGGTACGACGAGGGTGACCGAAGGTGGTCTGCCCATGGTGAAGTCCGGGTTCGGTGGTTTTGGAGTCAGGTCTATCATAAGAAACCTAGTTCTGGTTTCTTGTTTTCTGGTGTTTCTTACGTAAATCAATTAGTTGGAAATACTTTGTTCTCGTTGAATTCTAATTTCTAATTGCTGGCAGGGAAATGGAAGTTCAAAAACACATACATTCAAGGTTTAATTCTGGTCTCGCCGGTGGCGCCGGTGGATATTGAGGCACAGGCAGACCTTGGGTTGTACACATTCACTTGCTTCACATACACAAGTGGTTAATATTTAGATTTTGAAAAGAATTGAATTGTATGTGAAAAAGATTATGAAGAATAAAGATATGGAACAAAGATATGTGATAATGCTCCACCATCTGATGACCATAATTTATTGCTATTGGATGTGGGCATGCTATGACGAAAGTTGGCAATTAGATTATTCTCTATGTTGTTAATTAGTCATGTGTGTTGTTTGATACTGTATTATAGAAAAACAAAAACAGTATCACAGAATATAGTATCATAACAAAAATGAGCATAGAATTCACATACGTGCTCAGAATTTTTATTATAAGAATGGTCTCGACGAGACGAGCCAGTCAAGACCAGTTGCTTTGTCATTGATTGCGATTGATTTTAGCTGTTTGAAATCACATCTTTAGCTTAAAATGACAATCTTTAATTTTTCTTGTCAAAAGTATCATACATGCTAAAACAGTATCGCAGATAAATGTATCTTAATATATTAATATCATACATAAAAATATCTTAATAAAATAGTATCACATACATAAACTACAACTCAATAAAATAACAGTATCATAAGTTGAAATATTATCATAATAAAACAGTATTAAAGATAAAAATGTGGTATAAGTAAACCATATCACTTTATCTAAATAAAAGAGTATCATCGATCTGTTTTATTGGTTGAAGTAATTATATTGTTCTTAAAATGTTCAATTAGTAGTACAAGACCATTGATACTATTTGCATTTAATAACATTATCATAGATTAAAACAGTATCATATGTTAAAATATTATCATAATAAAATAGTATCAAAGATAAAAGCATGGTGTAAGTGTACCATAGCACATTATCTATATAAAATAGTGGGAACTAATCTCCTGCCCCACAGTGAGGAGGATATCATTGGCCATAAAATACTAGCATAGACAAAACAGTATCATAGATAAAACTAAGTACAAGATATTTTAATGGTTGAAGTAATGATACTGTTCTTAAAATACTCCATTAGTAGTACATAGGTTTAAACATTGTCATAATAAAACAGTATCAAAGATAAAAGTATGGTATAAATATACCAATGTATATTATCTAAATAAAACAGTATCATAGATAAAACAATATCATACAAAATAGTATCACAATAAAACAGTATCATTAAATTAGTATTTTTTTTACAATTGTAAGGGTATGTTGGTCTTTTAGCTCTAAAATGTGACTCTAATTGAATTAAGTTTTTGATCATATGACTTTAGAGCCCATAAGTGCCAAAATAGTGACAAGCCTTGAATTTACCCTTTTTAAAAGGTAAATTATATTTTTTCTTTTTTTAAAAATTTTCTTTCCCTACAAATATTTCGTTTATAGGGACTAAAAAATAACAAACAAGTAGAAAATTTTCTTACTAATTATTAGCCTACAAATGGATTAATTTTTTTTGTCGACAAAAGATACATCTTACTCGACAAATTTTTTGTCGAGAAAAATACACATGTTCATAGGCGCAAGTCATCTCATTCTTGGAAATTTTGGAGTAAAATATAACCTTACAAAACATCATTTTTGTGAGGAAAAGTAAACTCCGCCTACAAATTTAAATTTGTCTCCATAGATTTTGTAGGCAGAGTACAAAATTCTTGTAGCGATGGTGAGCGATTTCTAAATTCTTATTTTCAGTCTCTGAGGTTCTAACCTAGCAATCTTACCAATCATTTATAACTCTTTTTATTTATTTAACTAATTTACATATTCTTACATTTTGTGTGCAATACTTCTCTCCCGTAAGCTTTCTATGGGACCTATGTAGCGAGCTTTGGGTCGATGACTCCCAACTCAGATGACCATAGGGCACCAGGTTTTGAGATACCCTAAATATCTTAATTGCTCGAGTCACACATGCTATAAGAGAAGTGGAGATGTAATTTTTCTCTTTTTTTTTTCTTTTTTTTTTTGGTATTCGATTCTCAACAATGATTAGTGTCTGGTTTAGATTTCTTGACTATACACTATTCAACCAAAGATGAGACCCAAAAAACTCAATCCATCAAAATTCTACGAACACACATATTAACTTTAACACTCCCAAACTGTCCTCAAATAGTTTGGTTACTAGTTTGAAGATTTGGGAACGAGATTTTTCACAACAATCCTATGTCAACAATATCAACCAATACACTCAAGTCATGTTCTCATATAAGTGATAAGTCAATAATGGCTACGTGCTCTATTAATCTAGTCTAATATGGATAAGTATTCAAGCAAAAACACAGTTTATGTGTTGTCCAATATTCTTACTAAAAATGTACTTAATTTCAACCAAATACTACCATCATTGGCACCAAGCCTTTCAACAATAACTAGACAATTTTTTCCAACAAATATGTCAATATATAGACCCGAATAGTAAGCAAATTAAAAAAAATCCAATAAGTGCCCAGATACTTATCCCACCCAAACTAAAACATTACATTGTCCCCAATGTAATAGAAAAAATTAGCAAATAAAGTAGAATAGAGGTTAGGTACTCTCCGTGGATAAATGTGGAGAAGATGGTATGGGCTTATCATATGGACCACCTGAAGTCGACTGAAGTGGACTCGGGTTTGGTGTTGAGACTCATGTTCGAAAGATGATGCCATAGATATCATCCACGTGCCTTGCAAAGTGGAGCATCTTGCAGTTGACATGGTGAGGCTTTACATAAACATATATGAAAAAAACTAATGCATTATTTAACCTAAATTAATTAATAAGAATATAAAAATGGGTTACCTCCTATTAAGCACTTATTTATAGTCATTTGCTTGACTTATTGTCACGTTGCTCAAGTGAAAGAGGAAGGGATCTCGAGATTATTGAATGTGTCACTCTCCAATA
The DNA here is from genome assembly GCA_030279155.1 of Forsythia viridissima. NCBI lineage: Eukaryota > Viridiplantae > Streptophyta > Magnoliopsida > Lamiales > Oleaceae > Forsythia > Forsythia viridissima. The sequence continues at coordinate 26,131,339 of CM059036.1, forward strand.
ATCTCTTGATTTTCTTCTCTATGTTCTGTGGCTTGTCTTTCATCTTCTATTTAAGAGCTGCAATCTGTGCATCAGGGATGTCTTCTTCAAATTCAACTACATGGTCACCAATGTCAGCTTCTTGCATCTTAACCATCTATTTACCATTGTCTTTCACATGTACTATTGGTTTTGTCTTCCAAAGTCTTTTAAAGAAGATTTTCTTGAATTTCTTCAAGGTCTCGACTTAATATCTTGTCCAAGTGGTAGTGGTGCCTCTTCTCTACCCAACATATGAAATACCTCAATTTCATCCTGAACTCTCAATCTCAATATTGTCGTGAAACATTAATGAGAGCATTCAAAGTAGCTAAGAATGGACGACCCAAGATAATGGAGATCTCTGCATCCTCAGACATATCAAGAATAACAAAGTCAATGGAAAATAATAACTTTTCTACTCTTATCACCACATCTTCCACCACCCCAAACGGCTTTTTAATATATCAGTCGGCCAACTGAAGAGTGAAATTTGTAAGTTTAGCTTTACCAAGTCCTAATCGCCTAAAAATAGAAAGAGGCATTAAATTGATACTTGCACCAAGATTTCACAATGCCTTGTCGATCACAAGATTACTAAGGAAAATTGGAATTGTGAAGCTGCCTAGATAATTTCTTTTATCTGGTAGTTGCTTCTCCACTATAGCACTTAATTCTCCTGTATTTGCAAGCAGTTATCTTATATACTTGGCGTAGTTGGGCATTTGAGTCAGGGCCTCCACAAATGGTATATTAATATGCAGTTTCATTAGATGATCAATAAATTTTGCACACAGCTTCTTCTTTTGTAAATTTAACCTCTGTAGAAAAGGTATGGGAGGTTCATATTTTTTTATTGGCTCTGGAGCTTTTGTTTTTCCATGGTCTGCCACTTGCTCATGATTAGTATACATTTGGAGTTACTTCTTCGTCCTGCTCTTCAAAAACTTATTTTTTCTTGATTGGCCTTTTTGCATGTATTTAGGCAGCTGTACCCCACTTCTTGTTGTTATTGCATGTACTTGCTCTCTAGGGTTGGCCTCGGTGTTGCTTGGCAAGGTACCCTACAACCTACTCGACATAGCAACTTCCATCTAACCCATCTGCGTCTCTAAATTCTTTATTGAAGTGCTCTAATTTTGAAGAGTTGTCTCTATCTTTCTCATGTATTATTCGATTTTCTCTATGAATTTATCAAACATGTCTTCTAGTGAGATTCTCTTTTCTGGCTACTGGAACTCAAGACCCTATGGTCTAATATTATTCTGATTATCCCTCCAAGAGAAATTTGGATGATTACCCCAACCTGGATTATATGTATTGGAGAATAGATTATTTTACTGGTATTGGCCACCTTGAACATACTCGGCTTGCTCAGGTCGCTGTGAAGAATAGGACATTCTAATGTGCTGTGATTTGCCCCCACACTCTTTGCAAGTTGATTTCTTCGTTTGCATCGCATTGACTAAATGCAACATTCTTTGAGTCTATTTTTGCAGATAATGCAGTGAAAATATCTACTTCATGTACCCCTGCAGTTCTCTTATGTATAGCTCAGTCTGATGCCCACATGGCAGTGGTGGTAGCCATTATCTCAAACAGCTCCAAGGCTTCAGCAATGGTTTTGGTGGATAATGATCCGTTGGATGAAGAATCTACCATACTTTTAAAAGAGGAAAGCAGACCTGCATAAAAATATTGAACTTGAAGCCCCTTACTATTGCCATGATGAGGACACCTCCTTAGCATATTTTTTAATATGTTCCACGCCTCATTGAAAGATTTGGATTCTAACTGCTGAAATATAGATATTTCATGCTTCAACTTTGCAATCTTGATCGGTGGAAAGAACTTTGTGTAGAATTTTTGGGCTAAGTAATTCCAAATGGTGATGCTGGTAATCGGCTATGAGTCCAACCACTCAAGAGCTCTATCACTTAGAGTATGTGGAACAAATGTAAACATATGGCATCTGAGATCCCTTGATATTTGAAATGTTGGTACATTTATAAAAATTGCGAAACATGTGTATGTGGATTCTCGTCGGCCCTACCATAGAACTGATGTCCATTCTAAAAAAGATGAATAACATTGGTCTTTAACTGAAAGTTCGTCTACCCAAACGGTGGATAGAAAATGCTAGATTAACTTTGGATGATCTGTGGAGTCATAAAATCTCTAACTAGCATATTGTCTTCATTTATGACTATTTTTCTATTCTCCCGTCCTACCGGAGCAATCTCATTGTTATTCATAATGTCTTGCTATTTTTGATTTTTTTTTTGTGTCTTTCATGCTTATCTTTGCATATGATGAAAAGTGGGTCCGATCTCTGGATCAGCTGGTATTAGAGACCTGTGTCTCATGCTTCGCATGCAAAGGTCTAAAAATAAACAATTCAAACACTGAAATAAATCGAAAAATAATAAAACAATAAAATTCGAATTAGTGCCAAAAATAATTGAAAAAGAACTAAAAAAAATCTCTGAAAACGGCGCCAAAAACTTGTTAGTAATTTATTTTGTACCGCAAGTGTACGGATTGCACAAGTAATATAATGGATTTGATAGTCCAAGTATCGTACCCACAGGAATTTAGATAATTCAATTCAATTCAATAAATCTTAACTGAATCGAATTAACTTTTTAAGTTTTGTTGACTAAGAATTAATTAAAATATTAACTAAAAATAATTTAAACAAACAAAGATTGAGTTCACGTTGAATTACTTTGAATATGAGAAAGAAAAATGTACTAGGATCTCGAATCCACTTATACCAATCCCTTTAACCTAAACTCTTGAATTTAATAACACAATTTAATTATGAAGATCAATATTCCTAATTTTTTTTAACAATCTCTCTCGAGTAGAATTAAACATAATTACATATGTGACTCCACTATATCTCTATGACGGATGCGAACATATAAGAATGTATTAAAATTTGTGAACACTTAAAGATCACGTAAAGCATATCGGTATATCTCTATCTTCTATCGGACTCTACGATAATTGATACTATGATTAACTTATTTTCAATTGATCGATGGTAAAATAAGTCACAGAACTTATACAAGCATTGCGCATATAGTTATAGAGAAAAAGAATTCAATATCAATTATTCAAAATTAAAAATATGCTTGAATATAAAAAACTAGGTTCAAAGAATTAAAGGTTCATGATATAAGTTTCATCATGATCCTAACACAAAATAATCTAGCCCAGCATACTAAGAAGAAGAAAATAGAAAGAAAATATAAAAGCTATCACCTTGATAAGAAGAAAACTTGAAAGAGTTTATCTTGATCTTCGTTGAATCCTCTAAAGAATAAATCTTGATCTTCATTCAATCTTCGTTTCTTGTTTCTTCTCATGTTTTTCTCTCAAATATCGGTTCTTAAATTATGAATTAAGAACTCCTATATATAGTCCCTTCATTATGTCCCAAAATATCCCAAAATATCATTAAAATTGTGTCCCAAAAGGTTTCCTAATTGGAGTGGAACTCAAAAAGGTAACAAAATCCTCGGAGGAAAATTTTACACTAGGCAACCATCCAGTGCAAACACAGGCGATCGCCTAGCTTAGTTTTTATCTGCTACTGTTCTTCAAACGACCATAACTTCTTGTAGAAAACTCCAAATTGAGATCCGTAAAAAGTGTTGAACTTGTAATTAATTTATATTTCCAATGGTATATTATTTTCCTTGTGGATATTTTAATACCAAAATTTGTGCTTGAATTTTCCCACATGCTTCGGTAGGTAGTTTCTCAATTCAGTTATCTAGGTTTCAAGTGTTTGATCCTTTGCTTCAACTCTTCATTATCACTCCAACACACCTTAAACTTATTGATTTTATATTCCTCCTTATCTTCCAATGTTTGGCTCATGATATTCACTTCAAAAACTCAACTTTCTCATTTACTCGTCGATTTCACCAAATTATTGTTCTTTCTGTCCATTTTTCTCCAATTGCTTATAAATGGGTCCAAAACTGAAATAGAAAGAAAAATACACTAAATCAAGTAGAAAATCAATAAAATAACAAGATAAAATCTTAGTTTTAAAGCCCAAATAAGTGCACAAAATGCACTTATCAAACACCCCAAACTAAACCTTTTGTTTGTCCTCGAACATAAACAAAACTAAAATAAAAATTTAAACTAAGCTAAGAGAATTACCAAAAACAAAATCAATGATAAATTTCTTACCAAATGCCTTAGGTTCGAATATAAAGCAACCATTTTAAGAGGATATTAAACAACACCAAAAGTAAAAAATTTACTTATCTGATGTTCGATATTTAGTGAGTGTGTGATTAGCCAATTATTAAACTTATACCTATATTAGACCATGACCAATATTGTGTTGTTCATATTTTTATAATCTCAAATCCTTTGTAGTCATTTGTTCCTTACATCTCTCGTAAAAAAATCACACTTCTAATACTTTTCTATCCGATCCCGATGTGTGCTAGCGATTTTGGTTCCTATTGATCAATACAATTCTTTTTTCAAATAAAATGGTAAAAATTAAAAGCTTGTATTTCTAGAACTAAGATGGTGAGCGGTTTCTAAATTTTCATCTGCAGTCTCTAAGGTTCTAACCTAGCAATCCTTACCAAGTACTTACAACTCTTTTTATTTATTTAACTAATTTACATTCTTACATCTTGTGTGCAATACTTGTCTCCCGTAAGTTTTCTATGTGACCCATGTAGCGAGCTTTTGGGCCGATGACTCCCAAGTCATACAACCATAGGACATCAGGTTATAGAATGCCCTAAATGGCTTAATTGTTCGAGTCACACATGCTATAAGAGAAGTGAAGATGTAATTTTTCTCTTTTTTTTTTTGCTTGTATTCGATTCTCAGCAGTGATTAGTGTCCGGTTTAGATTTCTTGACTACACCCTATTCAACCAAAGATGAGATCCAGAAAACCTAAACCATCAAAATTCTACGAACACACGTATTAACTTTAACACTTCAAACTGCTTTCAAACAGACTGGTTACTAGTTTAAGGATTTGGACACGAGATTTTTTACAACAATCCTAAGTCAATAATATCAACCCATAAACTCAAGTCATGTTTTCATATAAGTGATAACTCAATAGTGGCTACGTGCTCCATTAATCTACTCTAACATGGATAAGTATTCAAGTAAAAATAAAATTTAGGTGTTATCCTATATTCTAACTAAAAATGTACTTAACTTCAAACAAATACTACCATCATTGGCGGCAAGCCTTTCAAAAATAACTAGACAATTTTTTTTCCATCAAATATGTCAGTATATAGACTCGAATACTAAGCAAATTAAAGATAATCCAATAAGTGCCCTGATACTTATACCACCTCCAAACTAAAACATTACATTGTCCCCAATGTAATAGAAAAAATAAGCAAATAAAGTAGAAAAGAGATCAGGTACTCCCCGTGGATAAATGTTGAAGAGATGGTCAGGGCTTATCTAATGAACCAGCTGAAGTGGACTTAGGTGTGGTGCAGAGACACATGGTTGAAAGATGATGCTATAGTTACTATCCACGCGCCTTGCAAAGTGGAGCATCCTACGGTTGACATGGTGAGGCTTTACATAAACAATATAAGGAAAAAAAACTAATGAATTATTTAACCTAAATTAATTAATAAGAATATAAGAATGGGTTGCCTCCCATTAAGCGTTTATTTATAGTCATTGGCTTGACTTGTTGTCCAGTTGCTCAAGTGGAAGAGGAAGGGATCTCAAGATTATCGAAGATGTCACTCTCTAATAATCTCTTGATTTTCTTCTTCACGTGGAAACACTTGGTCGGATAAATCCTTTATCCAAAAGTTCTTCCAATTGCATTTTAAGCTCTTGCAATTCTTTTGGTGCCATACGATACAGAGCCTTTGATATGGGTACATCACCAGGTATAAGATCTACCGTGAACTCCACTTGTCTATTAGGTAGTACATTTACTAGATCGTCTGGAAACACATCGGCATACTCCCAAACTACTGGTACGTTATCCAACGATACTCTCTCCGATAGGGTACCGGTGAGATTGACAAGGAAACCTAGGCAATCTATCTTCTTAAGAAAATTTTCTACCTGTAAAGCTGAGAGGAGACGGGGAAGTGCTTTAATCTTCAACCCATAAAATTTGAACTCCTTCTCTCCCAGTCTTCGGAAGATTACTTCCTTCTCGAAACATATAATGGTAGCACGATTACTACCCAACCAATCCATCCCTAGGATAATGTCAAAATCTCTCATACTTATAACATGCAGGTCTGCTGGAAAAACTAACCCATCACAATCTATCTGAACTACCTTAGCTAATTTATCTGTTTCTATAGTTCCCCCTGATGGCATACAAACCTCTAGTATACTATCACTTTTCTGACATAGAATATTAACTTTAGCTAGGCATACTTCAGATATAAACAAATGCGTCCCACCAGAATCAATAAGAATGTAAACATGTACACTAGAAATAGATAACATACCCGTAATAACATCCAGATTCTGGGCAGCCTCTTCATGGTTCATGGCGAACACTCTAGCTTTTCCTTTGTTCACTTGATCGTAGTGTCATGGCTCTCCACACCTATAGCAGACGTTCTTGCCAAAGTAGTAATCACCATTGTAATTCTTCTTACACTTAGGGCACTGAGGAATAGTATTGCTTGATTGACCTCTGATGGGACCTTGATTCTGTCTCTTGAACTGGCCTGAATTTTGATTCATATTATGATCCTGCCAATTTCTCTCTCCTGAGTCATTTTGTTGTCCCTGAACTTTGACCTTTAAACCTGAGAAGGTCACAGTCTAAGCATCTTGACCACTGCCCTGAAAGTCAGAAGTGCATGGGAACTAACAATCTGTCTGACCTCTGGGGGCCACCCTCTTTCATAACATCTTACCTTTATTAATTCGGTACTAACCAAATATGGGGTATAGCGCGACAGTTCCTCAAATTTTTGCTTATACTCAGTAATTTCCATTTCTTCTTGAGCCAAATGCAGAAACTATGATTCTTTGTAATCTCGCAGAGCCTGTGGTAAATATTTTTTCGTTAGCTCGACTTTGAATTGGGCCCACGAGAGATTATTCTGTTCATCCTCAGTACGGGTACGGGATACCGACTCCCACCAGTGACCTGCTCTACTGCTTAGCATGAACTCCGCACAAAGGATTTTCTTGGGACAAGCGATGTGCTGAATTTTTTTCTCAATTGTCCGCAACCATTCCTCAGCTGCAAGAAGATCATTTCCACCGTCGAAATTAAGAGGCCGATATCGGCAAAATTGCTCAATCACCTACATAGCAGAGGACGCGTGATGTGCTGGTGGGACTTGATGCGCTTGGGAGACTTGCAGTGCCGTGGCGCCATTGGCAGCTGCGGCACTGGAGGCGCGGTCTGAGCTTCCAATATTCTCTTCATTTTCTCAATCGCTAATTGTAGGTCTCTAATAGCTCTGGCTTGTGTAGTTGGTGCCATTTCCTTTAGAATAAACAAAACAAAAAAAGTTTGTAATTCATCGAAATAACCACCATACACAAAACCATGAATATCTGAAAAGCTATCAACAAAAGAGAATTTAAATAGCATCTTTTATATATTTAAATCATCCTTCAAGAGGTACAATAAGTAAAAGCATCTAGTGCTAAACAACGGCAAAGTACCTGTACATGGGAGAACTGAAATACTGAAAGGAAAACATCTAACTACTAAAAAGTCTCTAAGCATCGTCGTCACTGATCCATCCTCTGTGTACTCTAGGCCTCTTAGGCTGTGGAGCCTCGTCATAAGAGGTAACAGAAGACTCAGCCTCAGACTCTATCTCAAGATCCTCCTCCAAGTCATCTTCGACCTAGATAACTGGATTGGCCTCAAACATTAACACTGGCTCTGGCTCTGGTTCGACTACTGAAGCATGCTCGGATGGTAGATCCTCCCATATAAATTGTACTCCTTCCAGTATATAATGAGCGATTCACAATACACGTCATATTCTACCTGCAGATGGTAGATCTCCTCCAAATCTCTTAAAATCTCTTCGGCAACTGGCTGTCCCGGGCCAATCAGTGAGTCAATCACATGAGCAATAGACTCGACATCGGTGGTTACTAAACCATAGTTCATCGCCCAGATACGAGCTGTCCTATGGTTACTGATATGATGGCCAATTGACCATTCGGGATCCGAAGCAAAAAAAAAATATAATCATTCCTAGCCACCTCGGCATGCTCTAGGGAAACATCACTCAGAGGACCATGTCTGAGATACAAATTATGAAGGGTTCGATTATGTGGATTTCTATCATCTTTTAATTTTAAAAATGACGAACTAACATAAATTTTCATCTTAACTTAACATTTCATCATAAAATGAAACAATTAAATTTTTTCATAAATATAAGTCCCATTTATCATACTTAACTGCATATAAATAAAATTTTAATTCACCCCATATTTTAACTCAGAACTGGCGTGGTATAGCGTGGCGATGGCGAGTAGCGATACTAAATTTCTAAAATTCTCAATCTCTTAAATTCCATCTTGAGATATCAAAATAAAGACTAAAATGAAGTATAATAAATAAAATAAAATAAAATAAAATAAATTTAACAGTAAAATAGAAAAATAATTTTTTTGCGAGTCCACAGAAAAGTAAAGCCGTGCTCTGATAATAAGCTGTAATGCCCCAGATTTTCTCATCCCGGAGAGTCACTAAAATAATCTCTAAAATATATTTGACAACTCTCAAAAATTATTTCCCGTGTCCTTGAATGATTTTTTAAAATAAGATTTTTGCGGAAAAGTAATAAGTAAGCAAAGGAAGAGGAATTTATTTCAAAATTTTATAGTTTTTCTTATATCACGACAGGTTACGCCACAATTTATTTGACTAATCAAACAAATTCCAAAAATTACAAAACTTTAACTATAGATACTTGGGGCTACATACTACAACATATTAAAATTTCAAACCTTAACTACATTTTTTGATAGGTGAAAAATATGGCCAAAGTTGCTTGAAAACTGTAAGGCACCCCGTTCAAACGTACATAATAAATTCATACGATTGAATTTTTGGGTGATTCTATTTTTTGTTATTAGAACATATATAGGGCTTTATATGGCCACTGATTTCACTCAAAAACTCCAACCGTAACAAAAGTTATGATTTTTCAAAAAGAGGACAGTAAGCTAAAAATTCTGAAAAATGAAACTAGGCAAGTTCCTAAAACTTTGAATGACAATTAAAACATTATCTGGTTTCCGTACATTTTACATAATTAATTACTGAATAAAATACTTAAAATATAATAATTACATCACAATTGACTCGATCATTTCGTCATCAAAACATAAACTAAATAAGACTTTCCATGACAAGCTCGTTAGTCTACCGCCATCGCATCAATGCCGATCAATTCAATCAGAAAATTATTCGTTTTGGAGTGAGTATTTCATGAGAAACACTCTGTAGCAATACTTACGACATGTGGAAAATTTTACTTAAACATGAATTCGACATGCCATGATTTTGAAACGTACATCATAACTTAAACATTGGTAACCGACACCACATAACATCATCATCATACATGATTTCTTTCAATCACAAACATGTTAAAGTGATTACTTTCAATCACTATCATAAGTTCCTTCATAAATAAGTTTGCATGACATTCAAATAACATCAAAATTTTTCCGAAACTTCATTTCAAAATTGCAGTAAAAACATTAAGTAAAACTACCTCTAAAATGAGTTTTCTGTTGAAGTTTTTGATGGACCAAAATTCGTTTCTGCAACTTCTAAAATCAAGACCCGTACACTATATATATAGATGTATATATATAAGGAACTTTAGTGTATTAAGAGCAAGGTTAAGGTCCTATTTCTGCTGGCCAAAAACTGGAACGAAGTGGTGAAGATTGCTGGAAATGATCACTACTGGACCGAAAATGATGAAGGAGAAAATGAGTTTTTGCTTAACTTAGGGACTGGTTTCTGGGCTGCTTTATGGACAAAATTGGGGTGAGAAAAGTGAAGTGTTAAAGAAAATAAAAGTTAGAACTTATGGCTAAATCTGGGGACCGAAACTTGAGTGCAAAGGAGGGCCGAATTGGGATATATGTGGGCTGAAAACTCTCTATAAAAATGGCAGCAAAACTGGACGTTTTCTTCTGATTTTTGCTGGTGGAAATGGCCAATTTTTGGGACATTATTGGGGGGGGGGGGGGAATTGGTTAACCAATTAGGGTAAGTGGAGGGGGGAACAAAGTTGAAAGTTGTGGAGCAGTTAGATGATCATGAAGGCTGCTAGTTTTGGCTAAAAACTGGGGGAAAATATCCACACTGCAGGGACGTTTTTATTTTCTAATTTGGGTAGGGTAGGTTAATGAGGTGGAGAAATGTAGTTACTTGGTGATGGGAGAGTAGGAGAAGAATGGAATGAACATGGTTGCAAAAAGAAAGACTGCTGGACCCTTTTTTCTGTAATGGGAGAAAGTTTTATTGCTTCTGTAGGGGTTGTTTGTTTGATGGAAGTGGCAGAATTTACAGGGTTGTTTGGCTAAGTATTTTTGGTATCGGAAAGTGAATCGACTTTGGCTAAGAAAGCGAAAGTAAATGGCCGAGATTTTTTTTTTAGATAGAACCGGAGAATAAGTTTTAAATTTAGGCTATAAATTATTTCATTCAACTTGAAATTAAAACTTACCAAATAAAATAGAATAAGGTTTGTTTGCAAATTAATTCCATAGACTTCGACTAAAATTTTGAAGCGAACACGCGCAAATATTTTTTAACGTGACCAAAATTTTAAAATGAATTATAAGGTACGAATGACGTCGAAAGTAAGAAATTTCATTTACTTGAAATTAAAATGCAAAAAAATTCTGTTGTTACATTGGTTCCTAAATTTTTAATTATATTTTAGTTGAGTCCTCTAAAAATTACAGCTTAGGTTCTTTAACTTTTTACATCTTTACACTTTGGTCTCCCAAATCCTTGATTTTAGTGGCCAAAATAAGTGAACTTTCAGTTAAATCCTTGACTTTACACTCGCATTTTCACTTAAACGAACAAAATAACATAATTAAATAATAAATTACTTGACAGAACTCACAAATGTCCATTCACTAACACCCGTATTTAACAAATTACAAATAGAAGAGAAATAATTTCTTACTTTATCTACAAATCTTTATCCTAACTTTAACTACACACACATATATATATTTATAATTTTAGACTTTTATAGTGATTTCACATAGATTTTAAATTTCTTCTTATTTATGATATCTTTTATGTGGTTATTGATATTTTTTTTAAATGGTTATTGGTTAACTAATAGAAATTGTAGGTAGATTAACAGGTTTGAGATGTCTATGAAATATAATGCTTAATCAGTGCTTGTTTGGCTATCTATCTGAACTTCTTTGGCAATAAATTAAAGGTTTACTTATTTTTCATTCTTATTTTTTAAATGCTTAACCAAACATAGGGCGAACAACAACTACCATTATATTTTGAATTATGGAATTTTTGAAATTTTATTTCAAACTATTCAGTAAATGTTTATGCATTGGAGTTTTTTTTTTTTGGGGGGGGGGGGGGGGGGGGGGTTGGTTTGTTTGCTTTTGCATGCTTTGAATTGCATGTAAGAATTAATGTCCAAGTTATAATTAGTAGGATTAGACTTAATTACTTATGAATCAAGTTAATTAATTAGATTAATTAATTGAACTCATTTATTGTGCTCATGCACATTTCTAATATGACTAGAACTAAGGTTAGACTAACCTATAAATAATAGAGTTACAACAGTTTATGTAATGAAGAGATTTTGTCTTCATTACTTGCTAGCACAAGCGAGAGACAGAAGCTAATACAATTAATTACTCCCAAAATTCTGCTTCATCTGTTCTTGATTGTAGAAATTCAGATTTGTTCGTGCAGTATAGATTACCATTGGAGGCTCGACAATTGAATAGCGGTAGTATTGAAGATTGTACTTCCAGCTAATTAGATAAACAGATTCCACGGTGTTAATCAAAGTAAACTTCTATCACGAATTCTATCTAAGTACAAGGTTGATCCGGCTTATAAAAATTACAGATTTAATTTTTAATGCACGTCAATTCCTTATAGTAGTATTAAAGGCTACCTTGTTACTTGTTATTATACTGCGTTTATTAATCGAACAATAATTGTTATTTGTATATTAATTTAATTTAAGTTTTGATAGTATTAATAAAATTTTTGCATTTTTTTTGAAAAATTTAAATCTAAAATTGGATTTTGGATTTGATCAGAGATGGTCAAGCAAGCCAGAAATCGGATCGGTGTGCTTTGGAAGCTACTGCCGTCAACGGGTGGTGTCTGACAGGTGGCGCATTCGCTGTTTTTCAAAGGTAACGAATGGTCACTGGCGATGGCAAACATCACGCACCGCTTCTAGAAGTAGCAGCGGCGTTTGGCCATTAAAAGCTACTATTCGACGCTAAACGACGGTGGTCGCCGGTGTTAGACACCGGCGCGACTATCGCTAGTTGATCTGTGGGTGGCGCCAACACAAATGGTGCCACCTTGTAGAAATCCTAAAGGGTTATTGCGTTTTGGCTAAAATGGGGATGGGAGCCTCCCGCACTATTTTGAAAATTGCATGGAAAGCCCTCCTATTTTCAAACGTATCAAAAGGGCCTCCTACGCAATTTTCAAAATTTCATAGGAAGGACTCTCTGTTTTAAAATCAAAAGGGGCTATCTGTGTAATTTCAAAAATGGCATAGAAAGGCCCACTGGTTTTAAAATTTTAAGGGACTGACTATGCAATTTCAGAAATTGAACATTAAGCCCTCAAACTTTAAAAAGAAAAATTGGGTCTCAAATGCAATTTTGAATTTGTTGGAAAAATTGTAATTATTTAATTTTTAATGCTAGTCAAATATTCATTATTGACTAAAATTCTTTTTAAACTATATTTTAAATTTTTGACCGGATTAAGTTTGGACTTTTACTTTATAAAATTACAATTTTGACTCTATACTTATTTTATCTACAATTTAGGGTATAACTTTAAATTGTGAGATAAATAAATTTAAAAAATCCCCTTTATTAGTATAATTAATTAATTAATTAATTAATTTTGTGTACTCAGTTTCGAAATGTCTAAAATATTTAGACTTACACTGTTAAAGCTGCAAATTTAGAAATTAATATATTTTTAATATTAGTTATTAAAATAGATATTTATTGAATGATTATGATCTCGACCCCATGTGATTGGTTGTATAGTCAATTTATTCATGTTGATTGTTGGTTGGCCTATGAGCCTATTATTTATTTAATTAGAATTTTGAGAATTTTGAGCTCTTTATTTAGTATGGTCTGAGTGTTTGTTTATATGGACCTGTGTGCAAATTAGTATAAGATATAGGTTGTAGTTGGGCCAGAAGGATGCAACTTGTATAGGATAAAAGTTGCAGTACGAGATGGAGATAATTGCATTTAGCATTTGATGATCAAATGTAATGTTCCATAAGAATTGACCGACTAGTCTTCCTTTTGGCTTAGAGAGACTACATAGACAAAGTCCATAATCAACCACAATTGTTATTATGTATGATTGATTGCATGTTGGATATTAGTTAATATACATAAATGTGATAGATAAACCCCTCTTTATCAAAATATTAAATTCGTATTAAATGATTAATACAAAGTGCCTTCCATTGTTATAGTAAAAAATCTGAGCCCATTATCGATGTCAGTTTGTTGAGTCGCTCAAGACTGCTCGCTCATGGATATGTTTATCACTATAAAACATTTTGAACAATAGGTCAAATTTAATAGAAATTTATTTTTTGCTAAGTCGCTCAAGGAAATAAATTTTTAGGGCACAATCAAGTAAACACATAAGATGTGTGCGATAATAAGTTGTCTACTTGATGATCTATGATTCACATAGAGATGTGATTGATAGCAGTATCCACCTAGATGTTTTGTTAGGCTTATTGAGTCGCTTAAGGTTCTAATAAATTAAAAGAGATCCTTGCTCACTGGAAATCTAATCAGTTCTATTGATTAATATATGAGGATCATTAATTCAATTTAAAAAGTAGGATTATAATTAATTTAACATAAGTCTATGCTAAATTAATTTTTTACATTTTATTGAATTGTTATATCTTATTATTTAATTGTTGAATCATAAGTCAATATATGAGTTCGTGATGCATATTGGATGCAAACAAACATACCATACCAAATTTTTTGGAATAGCACCGCAATATAAGAGTTGTTCTCAAGCATGAAAAAAAATTGGATATGTTATTGAGCAGCCAATGCCGAAAGCTCCTACTGAGGAGGCTACACCAGAGTACGTGCACACTTACAATAAACACATTGATGTACACTGCAACATGTGATGCTTGCAACTATGTCACCTGAGTTACAAAAGTGGCCCAAGGGTATGGATGCGTAAACTATTATATATCATCTCAAGGAGTTAACTGATGAAAAGTTACGGGTTGAACGGTATGAGACGTCCAAAAAGGTTATACATAGGTATGATGATAAAATGATCTTCAGTCAGTGCTCATGTACTAAAGATGATTGGTTATATTGAAAAATTAAACCAGATTGGTTTTACCATGGATCATGGGCTGAGTGTTGACTTAGTTCTACAGTCGCTGCTTGATAACTTTTCACATTTCATTATGAACTTCTACATAAATAAGATTCAATGTAACATGCCTGAGTTATTGAATATACTGAAAACTGTTGAGCCCAATATAAACAAAGGAAGGGGCAAATTTTGGCCATTGACACCTCTAAGAGCACTAAGAGGAAATCTAAAAGGATCTTCAAGAAAAGATCCAAGAAAGCCAAATCTACTAGAAAATAGTTAAAGAAGACAAAGACAAATCCAAGTCTGATGATCCTTGTTTTCAATGTGGAAACAAATGGCATTATAAGAAGAACATGAAATAATCTTCTACCCACTTATAATGTCCACGCTGAGGTGACATCATATTATTGATAAAAATAATGATTGTGGGACTATGAACTACCAATCATGTGATGCCACCTCAGCGTGAGTATTATAAGTAGGCATTATAAGTAGGTAGAAGATCAGCCATGTAAGAAGAACTGCAAGGCATAAAATAGATAAAACTAACAACTCATTTCTTTAGCATTACATACTTGATCATATAAATGAAAAATGCATCACCAAGTTATATGAAGATGGATACTTGGATTCAAATGATTATGAATCATTTGATAAGTGTGAACCATGCCCGTTGGGCAAAATGACCTACACCCTCCTTCTCTGGAAAGAGAGTCAGAGTTGGAGATATTTTGGGTCTTGTACACACTAATGTCTATGGACAAATGTCTACATATGCTAGATGTAACTTTTCTTACTTTATCATATTTTGTAAATGACCATTCTAGATATGGTTTCATCTACTTGATGAAATTCAAACGTGAAGCCCTTGAAAAGTTCAAGGAATTCAAGCAAAAAGTGAAATGCAAATTGAGAAAAATATTCTGACACTTAGATCTGATCGAGTTGACGAATATTTGAGGAGTAAATTTTTAGACTATCTAAGAGAGAATGAGATTTTTTCGCTGTAAATTTTTAGACTATCTAAGAGAGAATGAGATTTTTTCGCAGTGGAATCCACCGTATACACCACAACACAATGATGTATTTGAAAGGTAAAACTGTACCTTACTTGATATGATGCGATCAACGATGAACCACCCAGTTCTCCCAAAATTGTTTTAGAGATATACACTTAACACTACATGTCGCACACTAAATTGTGTCCTATCTAAATCTGTCAATAAAACTTCATACGAGTTATGGAAATGAAAAATACCCAATCTTTCATATATGAAGGTTTGGGGCTGCGATGCCTATGTGAAGCACGTTGAATCGGACAAGCTATAAGACAAATCCGATAAATGTTAATTTTTGGAGTATCCAAAGGAAACTGTTGGATACAATTTCTACAATCCCATCGAGATAAAGGTCCTCGTATTGAAACATGCTCTATTCTTAGAGAAATAAGGATTGGACAAGGATC
Organism: Forsythia viridissima; assembly: GCA_030279155.1. Classification (NCBI taxonomy): domain Eukaryota; kingdom Viridiplantae; phylum Streptophyta; class Magnoliopsida; order Lamiales; family Oleaceae; genus Forsythia; species Forsythia viridissima. The sequence continues at coordinate 26,147,462 of CM059036.1, forward strand.
CATATATGGATTAAAGCAAGCCCCTCGGAGTTGGAATATTCATTTTGATGAGACAATCAAAATGTTTGATTTTATCAAGAATAAAAATGAACCATGTGTGTATAAGGAAGTTAGTGGTAATTAAGTCGTGTTACTAATTCTGCATGTGGATGACATACTATTATTAGAAAGTGATGTTCCCATGCTAAAATCAGTAAAATTGTAGGTTTACAAAAATTTCTCCATCAAGGACATGGGAGAGGCAACATACATGCCGAGTGTAAAAGATCCATAGAAATAAATCTAAAAGAATGCTTGGCCTATCACAATTCATGTACATAGACAAAATCTTGAGAAAATTTAGTATGGAAGAATCTAAGAGATGACTATTTCCCATTGGGCATGGGATCATATCTCAAAAGAGATGTGTCCGTCGACATAGATTGAGAGAGATCACATGGATAGAATTGTTTATGCATCATCAATATGATCTATCATATATGTCACGCTATGTACTCAATCGGATGTTTCATGTGTTTTGAGTGTAACAAGAAGGTTCCAAGTGAACCCTGGTAAGAAACATTGGATCGCAGTCAAGAACATTCTTAAGTACTTAATAATAACGAAAGACATGTTTTTGATGTATGGAAGAAATGAACTTAGAGTTCAAAGATATGTCGATGCTAGTTTTCAGTCTGATATAGACGATAGCAAATCCTAATCTGGATATTTAGTCAAAATGGTGGTACAGTCAGTTGGAAAAGTTCCAAACAAGATACGACCGCTAATTTAACTACAAAAGCCGAATATATAATTGCTTCAGAAGCAACAAAGGAAGCGGTCTAGATAAAGTAATTCATTACTGAACTTGGAGTATTTCCTAGCATTGTTGATTCAACACCTTGTATTGTGATAACAATGGAGCCATCACACAAGCGAAGGAACCCAGATCTCATCAATGATCCAAATATATATTGAGACAGTATCATCTCATCAGGGAGATGATCTTAAGAAATAACATACAGTAGAATGGGTCCCGACAAATGATAATGTAGCAGATCCTCTAACAAAGTTGTTGTCCCAGCACAAGCATGATAGTCATACTAAATTTAATGGTATTAAATACCTGAATGATTGTACTATTTGTTAGACATTGTTGTGTATAAATAAATTGATTAATTGAATAGTTGTCTACATTTTAATGGCATGCCTGTTATTTTTTAAATTTTATTATTCAAAATAATGGAGTCCGAAGAAAAGTTCATCATAACTTGTTAATCAAAAGGTATTGTGATTGTGAGATATAAGTTATAAATAACTTATATCTCACAATATTCCTAGTTATAGTAATAATGAGATACAAATATCATTGTTGCGGATAGACTAACATGTGTTACATGATCTCACGAGCTAAGATATAGAGGGACATCTAAATGAGAACATGAATGCATCATTATGAGAACATGACATTGGATCACCTGCCTAGAGATTTCACATAGATAACTATCCAAGCGTCAGTGGTAAATCTCTAATTCGAGGCAGTGGATTTGGTCTTTTGACTTGAGGACATCATATAATCTTATATGAGGACTGATATACTTTGGCGAGCATTTGATGGGACCCTAAGATTATGAGTCACTAGGAAGACGTCGTACGGGTATAGTGAGAATCATTTAAAATTTGTGAATATCCAATATAAGGATTTGTCACTCTTGGAAAATAGGAGATTATAACATGTATTTTGTCAACTTAAGTTGATATAAATTTCTCCGGTCGGGGTAGAGTTATGAGTTTAAATTTTTTTAATCATAACTAGATTAGATCAACAAAGAGTTGAGGCAAATAATATAATTGGTTGAAATGAGATTGAAGCTTATCCATACTTCTTAACCAATTGGGTTATATTGATGAAGAGATTATATTTCTACGGTAACTGCACATACATTAGTTCTGTCATACTACATGACATTTTCCTTCACATGGATTGCCTTGACACATTACGAGTTGTCAATCTTGGACGGTGACGTAAATTGATCGATCTAGGTGAATTGATGAGAATATAACTGCGTTTGCCATCGTGAACAAGAACTTAATAGGTCACACACAAAAGGCGAGAATTGAGTATATGGAGTTGAATCTTATCCAAGTAGGAGATTTTAAGAATTAATGTCAAATGTCTAATTAGTTGGGTCGGACTTAGTTGCTTATGGATCAAGTTAATTAATTAGATTAGCTAATTGAGCCATTTGTTGTGCACCTGCACAGTTCTAATATGACAAGAACTAGGGCCAGTTCTAGTACTAGAACTGGGGTTAGGTTAACATATAAATAATAGACCACAACAATTTATTTAATTAGAGAATCTGTCTTCATTATTTGCTAGCACAAGCAAAAGATAGAACATAATACAATTATTCTCAAAGTTCCGCTTTCATCTTGATTGTGGAAGTCTAGATCTATTTTTGTTATGTGGATTACTATTGCAAGCTCGACAAATTGACAGTTATGGTATTGAAGATTGTATTTCCATCTAATCAAGAAACCAGATTCCATGGTGTTCATCAAGGTAAATTTCTATCATGAATTCTATCCAAGTATAAGGTTGATCCAATTTATAAGAATTAAAGATTTAATTTCTAATGTGCATGTATACGTCAATTATTTACATTTTAGAATTCTCTAATTTCAAAAGGTTTTTAGCATGTTTGGATATGATTTTGAACTATTAACTATTGTTTTTATATTTGTTTTGTATTATTGAATGACACGTACACACACTTTTTAGTTAAAAGATCACACATCATATCATTTCTAATTTGATTTTTTCCAATAGAACATCTTTAGATATGCTTGCAATGTGCTTAATTATAAAAATTTCTTCAACTAATATTTAGCAGTTACTTTATTTTTTATTGTGTTAGATTTGAACTTAAGCTCTGCATTAGAAAGTGACATTCTTTGTCCCTTTTCAATTAAAAGGTCACACATAGTGTAATTTGAGTTTTTTAAGTAGAACATCTTCCCACCATAGGCCCTCCTTAGCTAAGCTTACAATATGTTTGTAAGAACTTTTTAAATTAATATTTAGCTCTTACTTTTATTTTTGTTGTGTTGGATATTAATTAATGTTCTATACTAAAAAGTGACATGTTGTATCATTTTTTAATTAAAATGTCAATTAAGTTCACCCAGCAAAAGATCACATAATGTGTCACTTCTTCAATAAAGGTTACATACCATATTCTTCAACTCATTAAAAGTTTAACTGTATTTTTTAAATTTTTAATAAAATTTGCGTAACGTGCCTAATTTTCCTTTCATTATTTTAGGAGTAGGGATAGACCTAGGATTACACTTTAGGAATGGGCTAAAACTTAGAGTCTAATCCAATGTAGACTTTTCAGGTAGGTTGGATTTTATTTTTTTAAGGGCTGAATTTATGAATAGTCGAATTACCCCTCCACATAGGCTCACCTTTGTTTAGGAGTGTTGATAAAGAATGTATAAGTTTTGTGTCGAAATTAACTATTTCAAGTTGAAAAAAAAAATAAAAAATAAGTGTACTTTAACATTTTTTATTTTTGGACTTTAGACCAAACCAATTTGAACATTGAAATGAGCTTGTGAGTAGGTGGTTCTCGAAGAACAAGCGTTAATTAAAAGCTCAGACAAAATCTCCAAGGAAATGTTTGGAATTGCAGAAGGCATAAACTTGTAGTTTATGTTTGAAGACACGATCAGGAGATTCAAGTGCAATTCAAGAATGAGGTAAGGTCAAGACTGGTTTTAACATCCCAAAAAATTTTGCAATCTCAAGAATTTTTCGGTGAATTTTAGAAAGGTTCAGACATTTTTAAGGATTGTAATAAAGTTTATAAAGTTGAGAAGGTAATTAGTGAAACTTTGAAAAAAAAGATAATTGCAAGATTTACCTGAGTATTTAAAAATACAAATAAGAGATTAATCATATATACAGCCAGCCCCTGGAGAAATTGTATATAGGAGTGATGAGTTATTCGTTTTTATAGTTTTGAATTCTCTTAGAAACAAACCGCTCTATTGGAAAAAGTAATTTTCCTTTATTAAGTGTTTTTAATTACTTTTAAGTAAACAATTTTTTTTTTTAAAACCCGTAGAAATGATCCCAACACAGTACTACAGTGTATGCGCACGTAAAATGAGATTTAAAAAATGGACTTTCGAGAGTAAGGCCCGACATCTTGGGCTTGGAGGTCGACACCCATGCCAGGTGTTGATACCCCAATTCTAGGGTGTCGACTCCCATCATTTTTTATGGCGGGTGTTGACATCCTAGCACTTGGTGTCGACACCCAGTGTAAGACTTGGTAGTTCGAACGAAATGCGCATTACTTTTTGTAGATAATTTCAAATTGAAATCCATAAAATGTATTGGACTCCTAACTCGATAAGCTCTGCAATGATATATTATATACTTTTTGAATACCTTTGTATCACTATTGGTACTCTAGTTTCTCTATGTGTTCTATGCGTTGGTTATCTAGTATCGACATCCACTCTCTTGTTTTATCCTGAGATCTGTTTTTGATGTTTTAAGCCCCTGTTTTTGATGTTTTAAGCCCCGATTGACTTCTAAGTTGATCTTGGAAGGTAATATAGTCATGATTAACATATGGACACTTGATTTATGTAGATGCCAACATAGATACGAAATGTAGATGGTAAATGTTAGGATAAGTAAGAATAGAAGTATGTAACAGTTTAACTACAATGTAAGATAATATCTTTATTATAACGTGATCCTATATGATTATATGAGATGTATTTTTTTTTTTATGTACATCGAATAATATGTTGTTGCTAAATATCCATATATGATTGGAGTATTCAGAATATTATGCTGTTATCAACTTACATGGAATGTCATTAGAATAATGTTTTATGTCAATATAACTCATACATGGTGCATGAGATATATTGTGAGATTCATGTACGCATGCATGGCCTATGCATGAACTTGAAAGAAATGTTCTTTCATAACTCGTAAAAGGACTAGATAAAGAGAGGTGATTACAAATGCTCATATATAACATTCAAAAGGAGATGATACTATTGACTATAATGGAATCGTCCTACTTATGTACTGGATAGATATACATATAGAGGCTCCTAACGATCACTTTGGGTAACCAAGAATAAGATATTGGGTGTCCCGAACCCGCATAAGGGGGGTGTCAAGAGGTCCGTGATGACTTGGAGACTGTGAATTGCCACAGGCGAGCAATGTAAACTAGTGCCATGCCTATGTGGTGATTTATATACCATTAGAGTTTCTTGAGTTGATATAGCGACTAGGACGGACCCAGAGACACTGGTTATAGCACGCTTATTATTGGTCATATTGGTATTTGAACGTATATGGTACACTGTTTTGCGATTTCAATCCCGCAAGTGGACGGATCGTTAATAAGTAATATAATGATGTGTGGAGTATCGAACCCACGAGGACTAGATATTAATTTAACGTATTAATTTATAACCTAAATTCTAACAATATAAAGAAACACATATTTGTTTTGGTTTGTGATTCTAAAACTATTTTAATTAAATCTAAATTATCAAACAATTAAAGTAAATTTATGAGAACGAATTCGAATTTTACCAACACTGGGATTCGCAAATCCACATACATGCTTTATACTCAATTATCTGTTAATCACTTTTTAGCTCTTAATTACCTTGAATTGAAAATCGACGTTCCTAAAATAATCAAAAGCCTTTCTCGATGATCAATCAATTCTATACGATATGTGAACCTAATGATCTCTAATTAAGCTTCGAACATAAACATATGCATTAAAATCTTAAGAACACATAAATAGATTTCATAGAGCATAATAGTAATATCTATCTATTATTGGACCCTATGTTATTCAATACCACGTGCTTAATCTATATTGAATCTCTCGACTTCAATACAAATCACAATATATTCTAATGGTGATCAAGCATTAAAATAATAGAAATAATGAATAAGGAATAATCAACCCAAAAGTAATTAATTACTAAAATAGAAAAACTTCTAATTAATTAAAAATATTATGTTTCATCGTTCATCCTAGCAATAAGTATATTAGCCGGACATGATTATGTAAAATAATACAAGTATTGTATTAATCATGTTCCGGCGAAAGAAAAAGAAAAAGTAAATAAAACCCGTGATCCCGGTTGAAGAATCTTCAATCCCGTGCCTTGATCTTCGATTCTCTTCTTGTATCTTCTTCCAAAATTCGTCCCTTTTTTTTGGCTATTATCTACCTTATGTAATGTTCTCCAAACTTTCCAAGACGTAGCTTAGGCAGTTGTATTAATCTGGACTTCGTAGAATTTCATTCCCATCAGGAACTGTTAACTGCTGCCGCGAAAAGCCTTGCGATCACATGGTATCATCAATTAACATTCTGCTAAAAATCTTGACACCTTGCGATCGCAGCCGTGGTTAACCATGCGATCGCATGGTTACCTTGGACGCAATTCCTGGTTTTCTTTCTTTGATATTCGCATGCCAAGTCATTCAAGTCTCTTTATCTTTGCAATTAAGTCCAATTTTCTTCTGTTTGCTCTCTTTTTGTCAGATCGACATTTGAATTTGATTATTTCCTAAAATAATAAAAAAAAATGCACCATTAAACTGAAATAATTAATATGACTCATAATCGTCTCTTTTTGTAAGCTCCAATAAGTACAAAATTGTATTTATCATACACCGTAGTGGGATTCGATGCTCAAACTGATAAAATTCATTACTGTGAATATTAGAATAAGTAAAGATATTGAGGAAATGTGTGAATTTTGAGAATGAGAGCATAACAAAAGATATGATATAAAATCATGTACATGTTGATGCATGTCGTTATATATGGAGTATTCGTTCATATAGTTTTGTATTGTAGGTGTGAAATGCATGTACTGGAAGTTGGTGTCTACTCTCAGATAACGGGATGATTTTGTACTATGCACTTAACCGTGGTTCAATTGGTCTATCGCTAGGAAAACCAGAAAAAAAAATGTTGTAATTGATTCTAAAAGATTTATTTAGATTTCAGAAATATTGAAACATATTTTATAATGTTAATTCCCAACTGTTCCAGCTCTCTATTTTAGTAATATTATATATATCAACTTCTAAACTACACTGCCTTTCACAATTATGGTTAAATTAAATATTAATAGAATAACTTCAAAAGTATGTATTATTTTAAAAAAGCATGTATTAAATTAAGATAAGAAATTTTAATGGTAAATACTTATTTGTTGACTTCAAAATCCAAACTGATTCAAATGCCAATAGAAATGAGCTACGTCACCGTCCACGCAATGCCAACCTAAACACTGGGACACTCCTTAGATAGCCGGTGGTCGATCCTACAGGGTGGTACAATGATCGTAGGCACTCTGACAATCCGGGCATTGGAAACAATAATTTTGACACAAAGGTAGCTCAAGATATTTGGGAATAATAATCTATATGTATCAAAGTAAAGATTACATTTAACTTAATGGAAAATGTCGTATTTATAGCAGAGTTACCAAGGGCATTTTTGTCATTTCCTCCTCTTTTCCATCATTTGATCTAGAAATATAGCCATAGTTATCTTCCTAACGGCATTTTCTTTTACCATATTTTATGGATCCTAGGCACCAGATGTAATATCTAGGAATTGATATCAGAGATGCAAGATTTAGTGCACTAGGTAGAACTTGTCATAATTGTTATTAATGAAGTATTGGCCAGAACTGAGGCTGGGTCGAGGCTGCTATGGTTATATTCTTTCAATGTAGTGTTGTTGCTTCATCTTTCCCTAACCCAGAAGGGGAAGACACAGAGTGTGCTTCAACCATCAAGGCTCCAAATGGCCAAGTATAACCTCAGTTTTATGACCATGTCGACTCACCCGATAGGTCATTAGTCTCACGCTAGCCGTACTCCAGTTGTAAGTGGCAATCAAGTAGGATGCTTATATTTTGGATATAACATTAGTCCCCCCAAGTCCAAGGCTCATATTTATATAAAGTTGAAGACTTGATTGAATCTGTAAGGATTTTTCCCATGCCACATGTCGTAGACAAATTGTTGGAGGTTGAAAGATGCAATAGATGCCCCTTACAGCTATCATAATTATACATATTAAATGTGAGCGGGATTGATGTTTTGAGAAGTAATGAACACAGCTGTATCAATAGGGTATATGACAATACGCCAAGAGCTTCTGACGTGCATGTTTGGCATGTGGTCAATCCAGGCCGTTCATTCAAAATAGATTATGTTGCCCTTACGTATTCTAGGGCCAATATATAATCACAAATCAACAGTTGATATATGTGATAACTTGATCCAGTAGATAGGCTTCATAGTGTGATATCTATAAAAAGGGGGTAAGTTCGCAAACATTTTTCTTTACTTTACTGCAATACACTCAGAGTGTCCTGTACAACCTAAAAAAAACCTGTTGCCATTTGAAAGAGAACATCCAAAGCTTTTTCTTGCGTTCTAGGTACGATCTCAAACTCTTCTTTTACTTACATTTTTCCATCTTCCCACAAAGAAACTATACTAAAATTTCTCCTCAAGAAATCAACACTTATAATGGAGAAGAATGTACCATTAATGGTGATAATAACTTTCAAGTGGTGGTGCGGCCCTCTTCAAATGCCAGACCACTTATTGTCTGGCCCAAGAGGGGCATTCATTTGAATAGAGTCGTGCTATAGAGTGAGGACATTGTTAATGTTGTCATTATAGAGCCCGCCTTTAGGGGTTGGACCATAGATTGGGACGACACTGGATGAGCCAGGGGGTCGGAGCAGACGGATGAGGCAGCATTTGTGGAGAAAGATCGAGGTAAAATAGAGGAGAAAGTTGGTGGAGTTTTCGAGGCTGAAGAGTCGGAGGAGGCAAGTATTCTGAAAGTTCTAAAAGTTAGATTAATTAAATTAATAGTAGTTTTAATCTTAATTAAACTAGCAGTAGACAGAATGCTGTCAGAACTGACGAGTGATAAAGATAACAGTTCTTACTCGCATAGCAGTGTTTGTTTACCTAATATTGTTAAGTGCAGAATTTAAACAGTTAAATACAAATATAAGATGTAACGTGGTAAACCTCAAAAGAAAACATCCACGGGCCCCCATGCCATGGGTAAAAACAATCCACTAATAATCATATTCAAAAAATACAATAGTATCGATTTTTGTAATTTTGCAAAATTAACAAAATAACAATCAAAAGAAAACAGATCAACTCCCTTTGATACTTCTTCTTCTGACTTGTTGATGAAGTGGAATCAAACCCACTGGTCTTGACTTTATCGCCACTTCCCTATTATACTTGACCGCAACCACCACTTGGATTAAGAACCCCCTTTCTTAACTTCACGCCAAGTAGTTTAAACAAGATATGGAATTGTTCGTTGAGCACCAATTAGTTTTTGATTATTCAATGAGTTTGAAGAAAACCTTTTTGCTTTGAAGTTGAATCAATTAAGCATCGAGTCTTGTTTTCCACAAAGGATCCGGACGGTTTTTGCTTGGAGAAAATAAGAACAAAAATTATATTTCAAAGCCTTAATTCCTTATTGATTTGTACTCTTACCTATAGTAAAAAAAGTAATCAAATTAGGAATTATTTCTTATCTAAAAATCTACAACAAATGGTAAGAAAATTAGTAGAAAAGAATATGTAGAAAGATATTTGTAGATTTGTAGAAGGAAAGAATTTAGGAAACTAAATATTTCCTTCCTAAACAAATATAAGAGAATAAGAAAAGATTTTTTAACCTACAAAATAAGCTGTTAATAATATTCATGTGATCAGAATATATTATGTATTAAAACAGAATAAAAACGCAACTTTTATGATCTGGAAAAATAATATGCTTATCAACGCAGTCAGTCAGAACTGGCGTTATCCCGACCAGTCATAACAAAAATGTTGACATGCTCTTTTAACATTAAAAATCAGTTATATTAATTAAGAAAGCCAAGATATAAAAAGTAAAAAATATGACACATATTTTTCCAACAATCTCCCCATTTGGCGTTGCTTAATTACAAATACATAACTATCGAATTTTTAATGTAAGAGTGAAATGTGTTATGGTATGTGAATAATTAAAGAAACCATGAGCATCAATAAATACGGGTTATTGCTCTCCCTTAGTGTGTAAACAAAAAACTCCTGCAAAGAAGTTAACAAAAAAAAAAAAAAAACAAATACAACACACATTAGCCACAACTTTAATATTGCTCTCCCTTAGCAAGATATCATCAAAGTATAATCACCAAACCACCATAAACCTAAAAATACGACTAGCAAAGTTTAAGCAACAAGTACCATCATCAAAGTATAAACAACAATCACAAAGTAACAACCACAAATTTTAAAAAAACATAATACTCCCCTTTTGTAATAAGAGAGCCAAAGGAAAACAAAAGTAAAGCAGTTTTGAAGTGAAGAAAAGCAGAATGTAAGAGTTACTACAGTCATCCATATGAAGTTATAACCAAATGGTTAGAAAGTTAGAAAATAGAACCAGAAGCAATCAGTTCCGGGAGGATTTGGACTTCTTAGCACCAGATCGATTAGTCAATGGATCGATATTGTTGATAAGAATCCGATGAAGAATTTTGTATTTGGGCAATAGTTGGGAACCAATCAGTTCTCCTGATTCTAGCCAGGTAGAGCCAATCATTTCCTGCGCAATGCTGTCCTTGGTCAATTCTTCGTCACTTATGATAGCCACGGTAGTCACCCCAAGCCAGTCCATGAGAGAGTTAGGACTGAAGATAACATGTCTTCCCCGGACATAAACCTGCCACCTGAATTCATTGCCAGCCTTCTCCAGATTCTTTGGAACATTGGCCATAAATTTCTTGGCCAGAGTTTCATTGAACGGCCCATAAAAACTTAACAGATTATATAAGTTGTGAAAATCAACAATTTCAAGCAAACCAAACGAACTAAATTCAGGAATTGCAACCTTGCACTCAATGATAAACTTACGGTAGGTGGTGAATGAAAGAAACATACTCTCAGCACTCTCCAATAGAAAACATTAATTGAGGGGGTTAACATAGTGTCTACCTCTGGTTAATGTTTCAAGTCTGAACATTTGGAGAGTCTGAACTGGGAGTAGGTAGTACTCTGTAGGCACCTCCTGACACAATGGGTGGCCTGTTCTGACCAACAGGTTTGGGCTTTCAGCAGCAACACCAATTTTACCTTTCTCTTTTTCAGCCCTTGTGGCTCTTTTCGTTGGAGGAGGTGTAGGAGTAGATTCCGAAGATTCATCAAGAGTAACATCGAAATCATAATCTAATTTTTGAGAACTGGGCTTACTTGAACCTTCTACGAATGCGAGAGGCTGTTCAGACTCCTCATTACTAGTCCCTTCATCCTCACGAACTTCCTCTTCAATTCCAGCCTTGTCAGACCCACTGTCACTCGCAGATCCTTCATCTTCATCTCCTTCTTCATCTGGTTCTTGAGCACTTAGGGTAACTTTCTTGCTCAGAAAAGCAACGGAGTCTTTAGATGTTTGATGGGCCTATGATATAGAATGGCTGACCGATGGTTGATATGCAACAATGTCCGTCGATTGGTCAGCCTGAGATGCAACAACCACTGGAGAAGTGTCCGGGTCTGAACTAGAGGATTCCAGTCTTCGTACACTTCGCCGGAGAGTCCTTGCCGGTGACATTTGAGGCCCCATCACAGTTTCTATAGCAACCAGTGGATTAATAGTGTTCTTGGAAGAGCCACCAGCATTTTTCTTTGAATTTGGCATCTTGGTTTTCACCATTGTTAGAATCCGAAATAAAAACTCAACAAAACTTTGAAATCAAATATTAAAGACAAGGAATGAGTCCTGGACTTGAATACACACGAGAAGAGTGAAGAGAAAACCTTAGGTTGCAGTTTAAAAGGGTGAATTTTTTTAAATTGCATAAAGAGAGAACGGTTAATTTAGGACATGTTCAAAGCAGTTACCAAAAGCTGATAATTGGCCATTATGGACATAAAAACCTTCCTTAACCAGATATGTCAAATTTGAATTAAATCGTCTAAGATGCTAATTTATGGAAAAGGGAATTTTATATTAGGAAGATCAATTTAATATTCAATACAGAATAAGATTGGATTCCGTAAAAGATTCATCTAGATTTTTCTCAGTTAAAGCTAATTGTACTGTCAAAATTAGACTGTTGATTGAAATTCTACAAAAAGGCCCACACAAAATTAACGAGAATATTTTTTGAGATAAAATTGAATCTATTATTTATGGGCAAATTCCATAGTCCACAAATTATACAATCAGTTCAAAAATATCAAAATCAACCGGGATCTTCCAATCAGATATATGCACATAATTAGATTCAATTAATTGGTCAGATTTATAACGTGAGTGTGTGATAGGACATATTAGACTAGTCAATCATAACCTGTCCCGTTAACCCAAATTGAATTTTGTCAAGAAGATAAGTACTAAGATGTATTTCAAATCAGCCATCATCTGAACATATCTATTTAAATATGTACGTGCCAGACAAGAGTACCTAGCAATTTTTCTTTTTTTGAGTACTCAGAGTGTTGACTTTATTTGTATTTTTTTTTTGTTTTGTCAAAACACTAAATTTATAAGATCATGAAGTTGGCTTTCTCACAGCCATAAAGGTAGCACTTTTCTACATGATTTATGTTCATTATCAATGACGGATGCACACATCTATGGTGGTAGCTCTCTTCTCCATGAAATTGTCTGTTTAACACAACACCATACTATAGTACCGAGAGACATAGATACTGACCATAGGTCCACAACAAAGTACGAATCTACTTTAAAGATAACAATCCAGTCAGTAGTAAGGCACAATTAAACTAGTCAATATGTCTTCAAAGTGTACTTATCTGAGCATAGTTTACCATGAGAATAATGAGCATACCATACTGATTGGTTAATCCAAGTAAATCTCAAAATTCATAGACCAATCATACATTTATATCATATGTTATTTGCTGGAACACCCCTCCTTCTCATTTTGTTTTAAATAAATAAAAAAGATAAGTAAATGCAAACAAACACTCATAATAAAAACAAACAAACAAAAAGAAAAAACATTCCTTCTACTAAGTATTTTTTCTATTTTTAAATAAAATTATTGCATCAAGAAAATACCCACAGCCTTTCGTATAGTCTCAAATCTAGCAAAATCTAAGACCTTGGTGAACAAATCAGCCAACTGATACTCAGTCTGAATATGTTCTAAAGTAATCACTTTTTCTTCGACCAAATTTCTAATAAAATGATGTCTAATGTCAATATGTTTGGTCCTAGAATGCTAAACAAGATTTTAAAAAATATTGATAGCACTAGTGTTATCACAAAATATAGTAACAGAATCCTGATCAATACCTAATCACTTAGCATTTTTTTCATCAAGAGTAGCTGAGTGTAACAACTACCCACCGTAATATACTCAGCTTCTGCAGTAGATAAGGAAATAGAGTTTTGTTTCTTACTTAACCATGCAATGAGATTGTTACCAATGTAGAAACATTCTCCACTCGTGCTTTTCCTATCATCCATGTTTCTAGCCCAGTCAACATTAGTGTATCCTGCAAGATCAGAAGTGTAGTTAATATAACGAATAATTTGCTTTACTGCCGCAAGATGTGATTCTTTTGGTTTGGCTTGATAACGCGCACAAACTCCAACACTGAATGATATGTCAGGACGGCTTGCAGTCAGGTACAGCAAACTGCCTATCATGCTCTTGTACAAGCTAGAGTCAACCTCCTTGCCCTGGTCATCTCTAGAGATTTTCAAGGACATCGCTATGGGAGTTCTGACTGACTTGGTTTGTTCACAACTGAACTTCTTCACCAGATTTTTAGCATACTTGGTCTGTGAGATAAAAATTCCTGATCCAACCTATTTGATCTGCAAACTTAAAAAGAAATTTAGTTCACCAACCATACTCATTTTGAATTCATTTTACATAAGTGTAACAAACTCCTTGGATTTTGTTTCTAGTGAAGAACCAAACACTATATCATTGACGTATATTTGTGCAACTGTTAATCCAGTTCTGAAATGTTTGATGAATAAAGTTTTGTCAGCTCCTTCTCTCTTGTATCCATGTTCCAACAAGAACATGGTCAATCGTTCATACCAAGCACGTGGAGCTTGCTTTAGTCCGTATAGGGTCTTTTTGAGTTTGAACACATGGTCGGGAGAATAAGGATCAACAAATCCCTTAGGCTGTTCAACATAGGCTTATTTATTAAGAATTCCATTCAGAAAAGCACTTTTTACGTCCATTTGGTACATCTTGAACCTCATTTGACATGCCATAGATAGTAAAAGTCTAGTGGATTCAAGTCGAGCCACGGGTTCAAATATTTAATCAAAATACACTCCTTCTAGTTGATTGTATCCCTGTCCAACCAAGCGTGCCTTATTTCTGACTATGTTCCCATGTTCATTTGATTTATTTTTGAATATCCACTTTGTCCCGATCACATTTGTGTCCTTTGGCCGAGGTACAAGTTTCCACACTTTATTTCTGTTAAATTGAGCTAGCTCTTCATGTATTGCTAAAACCTAATTTTCATCAATAATTGCTTTATTTATATTTTTGGGTTCAATTTGTGAAGTGTAACAAACATTTCCAAGTTCATTAACAGCCTTCTCCTAGTCATCAAACCGTGTCCAGAATCTAAGAGAACATTGTCCAATGAGTGTGCTTTCTGTATCCAAGAAGGAGGATGCCTTCTCATGTTCTGTCCGTTGTTTGTTTTTGGTATGTCAGAACTTCTAAGAGTAGGGGCAGAGACACCAGAACTTGATGCTGTTTGTTCCGTCTGTTTATCACTGTCTGGTGTAGGCACATATTGTTTTGAGTAGGTTGACGTCCAGCAACCTGTTCTTCCAAAGATTGAATATTAGGCTCATGTGAATAAGATGAAAAATCATCAGTGTCATCAATTTTTACATTGATTGATTCAATGAAAGTCTGAGTACGCATGTTATAAATTCTGTAAGCTCGGCTATTCTCGGAATAACCAATAAATATTCCCTCATCACTTTTTGAATCGAATTTATCCAAGTATTCCCGATCATTTAAAACATAGCATTTGCTACCAAAGGTATGGAAATATTTGAGATTTGGTTTCATTCCTTTCCAAAATTTCATAAAGAGTTTGAGTGGTTCCTGTTCTTAAAGACACACGATTCAAAATATAACAAGCAGTATGTAGAGAAAATAGCATTTTTCCTTTCCACAACACTATTTTGTTCAGGGGTTTTGGGTGCAAAGAATTCATAAAAAATGTCATTTTGATCACAGAATGTAGAGAAAATAACATTTTCAAACTCGCTCTCATGATCACTTCTGATCCTCAATATTTTTATTCCTTCAAAATGTTTTTATGTTGTTAATTTTAGATGCAAAAATTTAAATCTTTCAAAAATATCAGATTTTTCTCTCAAGAAATCTACTCAAGTATATCTAGAAAAATCATCCACGCATACATAAATATATTTCTTGCCACCAATACTTTCAGTTTGAATAGGCACTACAAAAAAATATCTATTTTGCGACAAAAAAATGTTGCTTAAATAGAGATTTTATCACAAAATTAATTTAGCGACAACAAGTTGTTTGTTGCGGACATTGTCGCGTTATAAGCGCCACAAAATGTATTCTGCGACAATTATCAATCACTCGTCGCATAAGCAAACTTGCAACATTCTTTGTTTGACGCAAACAGTATGAAATAGTAACAACATATTTGTCGCCATAATGTCGTCACAATGCATAGATGTCGCGAAAAATTATAAGTGCAACAAGTCAATTTGTCGAACGATTATTCTAAACAAAAAAATTTGCGATGAGAAATGTTTGTTGCGAAAACTATTCTAGAAGTATAACGTTTGTTACCTATTCTATTTTGCAACAAAACATACTTGTAGTAATATATATTTTAGAATAGGTCATGTTTGTCGCATAATTTATTTTACTATGAGATTGATTCGTTGCATAATATATTATAAAATATTCAATATTTGTAGTATAATTTGTTATGTAACAAGTTGTGTGTAGCTAAATTCATTCAGCAACAAAGAGAGTTTGTCGCATCATCATTTGTGCAACGAAGTATAGCTGTCGCCTAAATTATTTTGTGACTATTTATATATATAGCGTATTATATTTTACACTATTTAAAATTGTTACAAATATTATTTTGTAACAACAGATATTCGTCTATATAACAGTTTGTGTTTGAAGTTGAATATATTCTGCGACACGGAGAATTTGTCGCGTATCGATGTATAGTTGTGAAATTTATTTTATCTTTATTTATGTATATCGTGTATTCTATTTTAACTAAAGGCACAAGGGAATCAAGAGTTCAAGAGCATGGGCCAATTCCCCCTTCGTACTACTAAAAAATGAGATTCTTACCGGATCGAAGGACATATCCACGAAATTGAACCTTTCAAATGAAGTAGGCCCGCTATTCCAAAATCCAATGAAGGAATAGAATAAGGGCCCTACCACTGGCATCAACAAGCGACTGAAGTGGCAAGGACGAAGCGCGGATAACCATAAATGAAGCGTAACGAGAGCAGCTATCAAAAACTATGGAGAATGGGGACAAGCGATTAGAAGCGGCCTTTAACGAAGCCGATTCAATGAGCGCAGCTGAGCGATTAGGCGCTGACTTTCCCGAAGCAGCAGTAATGAGCTCGACAAATAAAATTGTTGCAAATATTATTTTGTGAAAATGAATATTTGTTTATGTGACAACTTGTATTTGTAGTTAAATTTATTTTATAAAAAAGAGAATTTGTCACATCAACATTTGTGCAATGATCTATAATTGTAAAGCAATTTATTTTGTAATTATTTATATATATCGTGTATTCTATTTCACAATATGTAAATATTATTTGGTGACAATATGAATTTTCATTGCATAATACTTTCAACAACAATAAATTTTTAATTTCTTGCATCGCAAAAGAATTGTTACAAATATACACATTTATTTCAATTTTTTTGACTTTATATAAGGTCATACATAAATATTCTTAAATATTAAAAGATGAAAACCTCAATACGATGAAAACAGAAAACACAAAGGATGTAAGAGAAGAGGACATAAATGAGAAGAGTTCGGAGGAATCTGTTCGTAACCAACAAGGAGAAGGTAAAAACGAAAACTTCACTACGATAAAAACAGAAAACACAATGGATGTACATTCAAGAAACCCACTACAGTCACCAATTGGAAACACATCTTGCACAAAAGGGACTCGTAACCATTCATCGATTCCAATCTTGCAGTAACATGAATGTGACTGACTACCTTTCAGTTAAGGCAACTGAAATTATCAAACAAGTTGAAATAGATTTCAATAAAAAATAAAATTATATATGACAAAACATTTCAGAAAATCAAGAAAAGATGACAACGAGAAAGATAATAATGAAGTAATTATCTAACTTAAAAAGAAATGACCTGTCCAGTAAAGACAAGCGTCCCCACAAGTAACAGTCGACCACATAGATCAATTTGTTGTTTATAAATGGTGAAACTGACTGTAACCCACTCTAAAATATTAAAAACTAGATCAATTTTCTCCTTCCACACACCAGAGTCGGGCAAGAGGAACCTTTTTTTGGTCATCAATTCTCCATAATGAAGTTAATAGAAATGAAACAAACTTCAAAGATGGGCATATTTTTTCTCCTCTCCAAAAACCCACAGAAAAGAGACAAAGGGGTGGAGCATACAAATTGAATCCTAAAATATATAATCTTTTATTATTGAGGTCCATCTACACAAATTCATACATTTAAAGTGAAGAAGTTCAATCAGTAGCATGATGATGACAGTCAAATCTGAAAAGATTTAATAAAAGAAAGGAGTGTAATCACAATCATTAAGCCAAAGCCAAAGTCACTGTCGGCTCCAAGTTCTCATTAAATTTTGAAATTTTCTTCATTAAACAAGGCTAAACTATCTTCTTTTCCAGTAACTGGCTGAAAATGGCTAAGTGGCTCCTTTACCTGTGTATATCAAAGTCGGGATGCCCAAGACGGCCACCCCTTCCAAATCCCCAGGTGTAGACTTCTCCACATGCACTAATAGTCCACTGTGGAACTTTGCAGCAGAAACCAATTTAATGAACGACCCATGTAGTGTATCAACTTTGCATGGTAGCTTCTGAATGTGAGCATTCCCAGTTCCAAGTTGATAATTGACACTACTATCCCAGCTGAAGACATCGGTAGTGAAACAAACAGAGTATGGTTTCAAAAGCTGCTCCCAACTACTTCACTGTTACCAATAGGAAACAGCAGCTAAACACAACACCGTACCTGAATGGTTACCTTTCCCAACAGCCTGTATCACAGGCCCGGAGAGGAGATCAATTGGTGTTCTGGATTTCAAGTCTTCCAGTGTGACAGAAGCACCAGACTGAAGGAGGACACAAGCAACTGCAAGATGACCATGATAGCCCAAGAATGACTAACCAAGAGGGGGGTGAATTGGTTTTCTCAAACTTTTTCGAAAAATATTCTCAAAAGTGATATTTAAGAAATCAAAATTAATCCACAAAAATATAAGCACAATATAAGTAAACAAAAGGAAAGAAAGAGTGCAAACGATATTTTTATGGAGGTTCGATCTAACAAATGATCTACGTCTCCCGTTACCAAGCTCTTCAACACGAGCACGACCTTTCCACTATTTTAATTGACTTATGGTACAATCCAAACCTTTACAATGTATCCGGTGACTTACAAACAAGGAGCACCGATCCTTATACAATATTGAGCTTTCAAGGGACCTCAATATGACCCAAAAGTGTAAAGAGATTGATTTGAGTATTTCTCTCTAGATGAATGATGGATACAAGTTTAGTTCTAAGAGAGACTAACACTTTAATGAATAGCAATAGATGAGGAAAGCTCAAGTGTTAGAAGAAAACTTTGTTGAGAAAGATGAATCAAAAGTTTGATTTAATCAAACAAAGTTTTTCAATAAGAGATATTGAAAAGATAAATGCAATGAAGCTTTGAATGAAGTTTTTCAATATGATTCTCTCTATAAATACTCTTGTAAGTGTTGTTAAATGATAATAAATGAAGTGGTATTTATAGAGATGAATTTTCGTCACTTTCTGACCAAACGGATGACCAAACGGTCGATCGATCAGATTGGTCAGAACTAGCCGTTGAACTACAAAAAATCAGAACGGACACTTTTTGAAAAAATACGTTCAAACAGTCGACCGGTTCAAGTCAAACGGTCGATCGGATCAACCGATTTTACCAAACAGATTGTCCGTTTCCACAGTTTTGAAAATTTGATTTTTGGCTTTGATCAAACTATTTTTATACAAGTGATAAGAAATATTTTTGAGCTTTCGTTCATTTAATTGCTAAGGATTAAAGAGTTAATACCTTTACAATTTTATCTAAAAATCTATTCTTCAATCTTGATCTTCGAATCTTGAATTTTGGCAGATCTTGAGATGCTTGAACTCTTGTATTGATTTTGACTTTGAACTTGTCATTGCATGAGAGTTCGATTTGTAGCGCTTTGAATTTTTCTTGAAAATAGATTGTTAGAAAACATAACCAATTTGTTTGTTATAATCAAAACATTAAGGTTTAAAGTTAACCATAGGTTAACATACCAAAATGAAGAGCTCTGTGAAGGCTCCTCCATCCTGAAAACAAAAATCAATTGATATTCAGAAAATATGGAAAATGTTCTGCAAAGAAACCTAAACAAGTTTTTTGAGCATCACAGACGATTAAAGCCCTGTCATTTCCCACCAAAAGAGGCATCTGTTAGATAGAAACATTTCGTCCCATTTGAAATGATTTCTCCCAGAAATTCTTCACAGTTTACAATAAAGATAACAGTGTTAACAATATCATCCCACAAGGAAAACACACAATCAAGAAACTACTAGAAATATGGGAACTCATTAACTAAAACCATCATGAATACATTTGAATATATAAATCTGTGCTCACAAGGTAGTAGTTGGTGGACATAGCAATTACTGGGGAAAAGGGAGAAAAATTACAACTCATGAATGTTCCACCATAAAATTACATCTCATGAATTTCCCTCTCTTCTATTCCTACATACACTACAACTCATGAATGTTCCACCATAAACTAATTGGTAAAAAGGAAGAAAAATTACCCATCTAGTGGATTTACAATTCCAGGAATTGAATCTCCAAATGTTTACTTGTTAATCTAGTGGCTTATCTGTGCAATATGCAGTGACAAGTAAAAATTTGAAATTAAAAGAGAATTTGAGTAAAAGGTGTTTGTATTCCCGAGATGGAAAATATGGACATGCTAAAATTGAATTCTAAGATCATCCAGTAAGAAAATAAGATAGCATCTCACATTATAATTTTCTGTATGAAGAGCCAGCAAATCAAGCAGGTACTTTGTTAACCTCCAGAGGTCCATGGATATTACATCCTTTGTCCACTTCATCTTCAACTTTTTGGATGAAACCTTCTCTTTTACACTAAATATCAAGAACATAACATAGACAAAATCTGTTATGGGGAGAATTACAGTCAAAGTGAGTGTGCTCACCGGTACAATGGCAACCCCCACGAACAGAGTATTTAATAATCTACAACCGCAGATGACATCTTAGAAAAATTTCCAGAATATCCACAGAATGTACCAAAAACTAAAAATCCCTGAAAAGAGAAAACAAAAACTAACCATATAAATCAGATATTTGCCAAGATATAACATAAGTTGTTCCTCAGAGAAGTCCTCAGTTGCAGAAGGGGATGAAAATTTTGAGGGGTTAAGCTGCCGACGGTGAGGAAGGAGTCGCCGCCGCCAGCATTGAGGGAGAGACTGGGGCGTTGCCAGAGACGGTGAGAGACCGGGAGTGTAACGCCCCGAAAAATTCGTATTTTCAATTTAAATAAGAAAATGAGAATAAAGCAAGAAATTTGGTTGAGTTGTCCCAAAAAGTATTTCGAAAGTCGTAGCACTTAGAATTTAATTTAAATCCGATTATTAAAAAGAGAGAAAATCGGATCTAATGAGTTGTGAAGGGACTAAGATGAATTAATTAAGATTTATTGGCTTTTATTAAGGCTTGTTTGGTTAAAAGTGAAAAAGTTGAGTAGAGACCCAAAAAGTGAGAAAACCAAGTTTTGAGCCTTTTGATTTAAGTAAGTAGCCAACTTTGGAGCCATCGTATGAATTGTGTATTGGTCGGAATTTTACGAAACTTATGGTGTTACGAAGTACGCAACGAGACCTTCGAAATGGTACCAAATATGCATAGTTTCGACTTTGAAAACAGCCCCGAAAAATTATGTCAAAAACGTTCCAAGATGTTAGATATCTAGGAATCAGCCAAAAAATTCCAGTAAAACTGTGTTCGGGCAGCCATCTTTAGAGTGATGTTTTAACCTCTGTGTTGGTCCATTTTCTTTGATTCAAAGTTCTTTGTGAAGATCCCCGTGAGATCTTTGAGATGGCATAAGTAACGTCGAAAGATGAGCACGTTTCGACCTTCAAAACTCGACCCAAAAACAGGTCCAGAAATCTGCCTAATTGGAGTTTTTGCATTTTTCCCCTATAGGCTACCCCTAGTACCTTCTTAAATGTGAGTAGTTGGGGAAATGAATTTATGAAGGCCAACCAGAAAATCTTCAGCAAATCTCTCCAACTTTACATGTGTCACCATGAGGATGAATGCAATCATGAGGAAGGAGTTGAATTTTCCTATAAATACCCCCCTTCATTTCAAGTTATATTTGCCCCTTTCCTCCTCTCCAACCCCCATAACTCTCCCACAACTCTCCCTCACGTTTTTCTAGTAATAATCAAGAGAAAAGAACTCTCAAGTAAGAGAGAAAAATCAGAGAGAAGAGGTGAGTGGTTTGGTTATTAAGAAAGCTAAGGATGGGAGGTTCTATAATTCAATAGAAGAATCTCCAACCCAAAGCACCAAAGCCCCATTTCGGGCAGCAGCATAGAGGGACCAAGGAACTCAGGTTTTTAGTGTAGAAAGTTAGATTTTATAGGCCAAAAAACGTAGCCTTCAAAATAAAATGTTTTAACACCTTTCTGCCCGAAAGGGTATCGATACCCTGTATTTCAGTTTTATGGCAGGGTACCAATACCCTAAAAGCTGCTGCACCAATAATGATTAAGGCTGTTCTTTCATGGTTCCAGCACCCTCAACTTCATATTTAAGTATCATTCACCCCCATGCAAGGTTATAATGTTTAAAAACCTTTTATTTTCA
The DNA here is from genome assembly GCA_030279155.1 of Forsythia viridissima. Lineage (NCBI taxonomy): Eukaryota > Viridiplantae > Streptophyta > Magnoliopsida > Lamiales > Oleaceae > Forsythia > Forsythia viridissima. Next base: position 26,169,810 of record CM059036.1, read on the forward strand.
GGTGGGTCAAGATTTAACAACAAGAAGTTGTGAGTAAAATTATGTATATGACTTATATGCAATATGACAATTATATACATCTATATGTGTGTATATTCCATGTGCTCTTGATGAACTATATTGATGAGTTACATGATATGATTGTGAGCATCTTAAGCTTATTGACTATTTTATGCAACAAGAATTAAGAACAAGAATGAGAAAGCTATGTTGTGCCATTTATGCTCAACTTGACATGGCAAAAATTATATGTAAACAAAGATGAAGTATGTTTGAACACATAAAGATTTTCCCCAAACTTATTTGTACACCACGGGCAAAAGTGGCCCATAGGGGACGGTAAGGGTCCCAAGAAAAGAGTTGATTCAACTTTTGGCCAAGGGTTAGAGCGACCCACATGAGGACTTGAGGTCCGATTGAATTACGGCCAAAGGCAAAAGTAGCCTACATTGGGACGGTAAGGGTTCCATGAGTTGATCAACTACGGCCAAAGGCAAAAGTAGCCCATAGAAGGACGATGAAGGTCCTAAGAATGTTTGGCCGTGTGCTTATGCACAAAGAATGTTTATTTGAGCGCTCGGTGTACAAATATTGTTTGTGGGAAGGGCCCTAATAAAGATAAAAGATATATTATGTGCAATATCACACAAGCACCATAGGTTTACTCATTGAATGTCACCATTCATAGTCGTTTTATGACTCTTGTAGGAAATGGATCGAGACATGTATGAAGTCAAGGGGCAATGGGTGGAAGTGGCCTTCGATGAACATGAATACCATTTGATCACAAAGATTGAGATATGGTCCTCCAATCCTCTTCAACCCGGATTGCAAAAGCATGAAACCACCTACCTTTGTGTGGACGTATATGATTTTTTGGACCATGGAGTATCTTACTACTCGTTATTATGAAGTGTAATATTTTGATTAACCTTGTCTCTATCATATCACCTCTTTCTTAAAGTATTTAGTAGTACTTGCTAACGGGCTCAAGCTTTCGGCGTGTTCATGAGACGTAATGATTTGTCATGAGCCATTTTTGAAACCAAAATGTAAGTGAGGTAGTTCTTTTACTTACTTAGGCCCATATTTTGTGGTAACTCATACCATTAAAGGTGAAATGAACTAAAAGACCAGATTTATATAAACTTCCGCTATATTTAAGTTATCATACTCTTACCTTATGGTTCTTTATTTCATCAAGTATACATGTTTTTACTTAACAAAGAATAAAGCAAATCCGAAGCAAAATGAGAAAGGGTGATCTTCAAATACTGTCTAAATTAGTTTCTAACTACTTTCCTCAAAAGAAAAAAAAAAGAAAACATGTTTTAAATCAGTTTTTAATCAAACCAGGAAGTAGAACTGCTTTCTGCGTAAAAGGGTATGAATACCCTCAAATATGGGTACCAGTACCCTACTGGGCAGAATACAAAAAAAAAAAAAAGTTTAGGCAGAATTTTGAGGTCGCCACAAGACTTGGTATCAGAGCTTCGGTTTGAATGGTTCTGCAGACTTTGATCAATGGTATTCGGCCATCGAAGACAACTTCCACCTCTGGTATGCCATGACCTCTTTCCATTTCTTGTGTTTAATGTTTTATGGTGATTTGTTTCAATGTGCATAAATTGTCTACTTGCTTGGTAGATTAGATCTGGCAGTTCAACATAGGAATTTAGAACCTATGAAAATGAAACTTGGTATATGAGTAAAGTAGACCATTAATGACAAGTACGAGCAATATTGAAAGGATGAGAATAAGACAAAATGTAAAAGTTCTTTAGCTTTCAACCAATTAAAGTTAAAGTATCATTTCAAGAGCCTTACAAGCAGAAATTCTAAGGCATAAATAAGAGACAAAAAGGAGTTAGATGCCTAAGGGATACTACATTTTTAGGGAAGGTAATCAACTAATCTTCATCCTCCGAGTCGTGTAAATTCTTAATCATCTCATCCAAATGATCTTGCCTAGCCATGAGCTCTCGGTTTTGTGCACGCAACTCCGAAAGGTTATCAATTACGTTAGCTTGGAAAATCCAAAAATCAGTCATAAAAGTACCCCAGTCAGTCGGTGGAGTTGGCATAAAATGAGCAGCCCTTCCATCTCCAACCTCTACTCCGGGTTTAGTCCAAACCCCATCCACAAGTTCAAATCAAGCTTTCATGAGAGAGTTTGCCCCGATTTTTGTATTGAGATACATTGGGATTAATTTTTCTTCCCTAAGATCTGCCCCCAATTTGATCACTGTGTCCGTGATCAAACAACCATAAAACAGCCTTATTTTGGAACCAAATAGAAGAGAACTCATTTTCATTAGTCGGAACTCCAGTTCAGGAAGAACCCGCAGCAGCCCTACTCTTTCCCGTCATTTTCTCAACTGAAAATTTGGTAGCTTTTGCCTTAGAAACAGCAGATTGAGCACTCTTACCCTTTTGTAAAAGCTTTCTTCGAAGGACCTATGAAAAGAGTTGGGAGTAATTATGAGAACTTGGTGATTTTGGAGAAGAAGAAGAAAAGGGGAAGAAGAGAGAATGAAAATAGATTGTAAGATTTTGGAGTGAAATTTAAGGTTAAGGTAAAAGTCCCATGTTACTCATGTGAAAAAAATAAAATGAAATTTGGGAAGATATTTCAAAAATTTCCTTTCTGAAATCCGCGATGGGTATTGATACCCATAAGACATAGGTATCGATACCCTACCTGAACAGAAACTGTTTGATATATTTTTGCAAAGGTAAAATTTGTAAAGGATTGAATCTTTTTCCTCGAATTTTTACGAATATTATCTTATTTAGAAAATTAAGGGTGGCAGAACTCATAGGCTCCAATCTCTTATCTGAAACTCAATTGCTTTTCGAGAAAAGGAATCAGGACAAGAAACCCGAGATGATAGAAGAATATGTTTTGTAGAACAACTAGTACATGACAAAGCTGTTGAGATTGATGTGATGAAGGAAAAAAAAAAGTAGGGAGTAAAAGTTTTGAGGCCTTAGAGATTGATTATCTGTAGACATAAAGGAGAGAACAATTACTAAGTTATTTATGAAAATTATGGGTTTCTTTTACAAGTATTATGAGGAAATTCTTGGTGCCTTGTATATAAGTGCTGACAAAGGTTTTGATATATGTGGACTTGGAAAGATTTCATGATATATTTATGATTGTCTTGAGAAATTAAATGGTGGTTGTGTTATGAGAAATTTTGAAGAAATTTATGTGCTTTTAATACAAGATGTCTATTTTATAGAGTTGGTCATACTTAAGGCCGAATATGATTATTTGAGACATGAGCTATTTTTGGATACAATATGATAATGTTCATTTACTTAACATGCAAGATGAATGTGTAAGATATGTTTACTTGAACTCCATGTAAAATAATGATTTATGAAAAGTACACTATTGTATTCACTTAGTATTGTGAAGTGTTAAAATAGTGCCTTTTATGGAATGAGATGTCTTATGTGTATGTGACTTACACTCATGTGTTAGATCCAATATGGAAAGTTGAGTTTTGAGTACATCTTATGAGCAAAATAGTAAATGCAGACTTTATGTGGTATAGTTGCTCTGTTCAACTTGATCATTATGTGGAAAGGAGATATTTCTATATGTATGTTGACAATATAAAACTTAATTGTCAATCAAGAGCTACGTGAATCTACTACGTGTTCTACTCATGAATTTTTTTCATAAAAATTGGTAGAACTATTGAGGTTATGTTAAAAGAAAACATAAAACATGTAAAAGTTCCTTAAGTAAATTTGTACACCAATCGAGAGCCAAAAGTGGCGTGATCTAGGGCCTAAGTGGCGTTAACCTAGAGCCTATATGGCATGATTCTAGGGCCTTAGTGGCGTTAACCTAGAATACATGAGATGTGATCTAGGGCCTAAGTGGCGTTAACCTAGAGCCTATATGGCATGATTCTAGGGCCTTAGTGGCGTTAACCTAGAATACATGAGATGTGATCTAGGGCCTAAGTGGCGTTAACCTAGAGCCTAAATGGCATGATTCTAGAGCCTTGGTGGCGTTAACCTAGAAGTTTACAGGGCACAATCTAGGGCCTATGTGGTGTTAACCTAGAGCCTAAGTGGCGTATATGGTGCTTGAGTGGCACATGAAGTTCAATTTAAGCATTCGGTGTACAAATGTTACTTCAAGGACGGGCTCTAAACGAGTTTAAAAGGGCACATTTATGTGTAGTTTTACATGGACATACATTATGCATATGTGAAATGTACTTCTACTCTCATGCTTGACTTAATCTATTATGAAGAGTTTAGTTGAAGTATATGAGGGAAATGTGACCTTGTATGGAAAATTTATGTGCTTATGAGTCCATACAGGTTAGTTAAAGTATTGCACAAAAAGTGAAGATACTGAAGTAGAAACTTGGGAATAAGAAGAGATGAGAAAATTTCCCGTGCTATTCTAGGTAAATTTCGAGGACGAAATTTATTTAAGGAGGGAAGTTTGTAACGCCCCGAAAAATTAGTATTTTCAATTAAAATAAGAAAATGAGAATAAAGCAAGAAATTTGGTTGAGTTGTCCCAAAAAGTATTTCGAAAGTCGTAGCACTTAGAATTTAATTTAAATCCGATTATTAAAAAGAGAAAATCGGATCTAATGAGTTGTGAAGGGACTAAGATGAATTAATTTAAGATTTATTGGCTTTTATTAAGGCTTGTTTGGTTAAAAGTGAAAAAGTTGAGTAGAGACCCAAAAAGTGAGAAAACCAAGTTTTGAGCCTTTTGATTTAAGTAAGTAGCCAACTTTGGAGCCATCGTATGAATTGTTTATTGGTCGGAATTTTACGAAACTTATGGTGTTACGAAGTACGCAACGAGACCTTCGAAATGGTACCAAATATGCATAGTTTCGACTATGAAAACAGCCCCGAAAAATTATGTCAAAAACGTTCCAAGATGTTAGATATCTAGGAATCAGCCAAAAAATTCCAGCAAAACTGTGTTCGGGCATCCATCTTTAGAGTGATGTTTTAACCTCTGTGTTGGTCCATTTTCTTCGATTCAAAGTTCTTTGTGAAGATCCCCGTGAGATCTTCGAGATGGCATAAGTAACGTCGAAAGATGAGCACGTTTCGACCTTTAAAACTCGACCCAAAAACAGGTCCAGAAATCTGCCTAATTGGAGTTTTTGCATTTTTCCCCTATAGGCTACCCCTAGTACCTTCTTAAATGTGAGTAGTTGGGGAAATGAATTTATGAAGGCCAACCAGAAAATCTTCAGCAAATCTCCCCAACTTTACATGTGTCACCATGAGGATGAATGCAATCATGAGGAAGGAGTTGAATTTTCCTATAAATACCCCCTTCATTTCAAGTTATATTTGCCCCTTTCCTCCTCTCCAACCCCCATAACTCTCCCACAATTCTCCCTCACATTTTTCTAGTAATAATCAAGAGGAAAGAACTCTCAAGTAAGAGAGAAAAATCAGAGAGAAGAGGTGAGTGGTTTGGTTATTAAGAAAGCTAAGGACGGGAGGTTCTCTAATTCAATAGAAGAATCTCCAACCCAAAGCACCAAAGCCCCATTTCGGGCAGCAGCATAGAGGGACCAAGGAACTCAGGTTTTTGGTGTAGAAAGTTAGATTTTATAGGCCAAAAAACGTAGCCTTCAAAATAAAATGTTTTAACACCTTTCTGCCCGAAAGGGTATCGATACCCTGTATTTCAGTTTTATGGCAGGGTACCAATACCCTAAAAGCTGCTGCACCAGAAATGATTAAGGCTGTTTTTTCATGGTTCCAGCACCCTCAACTTCATATTTAAGTATCATTCACCCCCATGCAAGGTTATGATGTTTAAAAACCTTTTATTTTCAGGTGGATCAAGATTTAACAACAAGAAGTTGTGAGTAAAATTATGTATATGACTTATATGCAATATGACAATTATATACATCTATATGTGTGTATATTCCATGTGCTCTTGATGAACTATATTGATGAGTTACATGATATGATTGTGAGCATCTTAAGCTTATTGACTATTTTATGCAACAAGAATGAAGAACAAGAATGAGAAAGCTATCTTGTGCCATTTATGCTCAACTTGAGAAGGCAAAAATTATATGTAAACAAAGATGAAGTATGTTTGAACACATAAAGATTTTCCCCAAACTTATTTGTACACCACGGGCAAAAGTGGCCCATAGGGGACGGTAAGGGTCCCAAAAAAAGAGTTGATTCAACTTTTGGCCAAGGGTTAGAGCGACCCACATGAGGACTTGAGGTCCGATTGAATTACGGCCAAAGGCAAAAGTAGCCTACATTGGGACGGTAAGGGTTCCATGAGTTGATCAACTACGGCCAAGGGCAAAAGTAGCCCATAGAAGGACAATGAAGGTCCTAAGAATGTTTGGCCGTGTGCTTATGCACAAAGAATGTTTATTTGAGCGCTCGGTGTACAAATATTGTTTGTGGGAAGGGCCCTAATAAAGATAAAAGATATATTATGTGCAATATCACACAAGCACCATAGTTTTACTCATTGAATGTCACTATTCATATTCGTTTTATGACTCTTGTAGGAAATGGATCGAGACATGTATGAAGTCAAGGGGCAACGGGTGGAAGTGGCCTTCGATGAACATGAATACCATTTGATCACAAAGATTGAGATATGGTCCTCCAATCCTCTTCAACCCGGATTGCAAAAGCATGAAACCACCTACCTTTGTGTGGACGTATATGATTTTTTGGACCATGGAGTATCTTACTACTCGTTATTATGAAGTGTAATATTTTGATTAACCTTGTCTCTATCATATCACCTCTTTCTTAAAGTATTTAGTAGTACTTGCTAACGGGCTCAAGCTTTCGGCGTGTTCATGAGACGTAATGATTTGTCATGAGCCATTTTTGAAACCAAAATGTAAGTGAGGTAGTTCTTTTACTTACTTAGGCCCATATTTTGTGGTAACTCATACCATTAAAAGTGAAATGAACTAAAAGACCAGATTTATATGAACTTCCGCTATATTTAAGTTATCATACTCTTACCTTATGGTTCTTTATTTCATCAAGTATACATGTTTTTACTTAACAAAGAATAAAGCAAATCCGAAGCAAAATGAGAAAGGGTGATCTTCAAATACTGTCTAAATTAGTTTCTAACTACTTTCTTCAAAAGAAAAAAAAAGAAAACATGTTTTAAATCAGTTTTTAATAAAACCAGGAAGTAGAACTGCTTTCTGCGTAAAAGGGTATGAATACCCTCAAATATGGGTACCAGTACCCTACTGGGCAGAATACAAAAAAAAAAAAAAGTTTAGGCAGAATTTTGAGGTCGCCACAGGGATAATTGGAGGGAGGCGGTGCACGTGAAACCCCCAGGAGCCCACAACTTTCTGAAATGTTTTTTTTTTTATTTTATTAAATATTGTGTTTGATTCTACTAATATAGGAGGAAAGATAGATTATTCTAAGCAAGAGCGAGAGTGGAGTCAATTAATTAATTGTAGCCCACAAATGTTGACTTTTGGTTATTTTATTTATTATTAATTTACTAATTTGCTTCTTTATTTAATAATTAGATACACACAAAAAGGGTAAAATTGAAATTACAAATTTATTGAATAGAATATGGGCCAAAATTTGTTTGGAAAAAATCGATTTTTTTCCAAAATAATAGAATCAAACATGTTTTTAAGATCACTCCTTCTTCTTAATAATCAATCAAAACAAAAAATAGTAAAGCCAAAACCCAACAATGAATGAACTAAACAAATAAAGTTCAATCTAACTCGGATTAAATTAGAATCATTCAATAACCAAGAAAAAAGTATTGAAGTTAGTCTTTTCAAGCAATCAGAACATACACGAAGTGAGTATCGAATACGTCTAACTGCATAAATCGATTGTATTCAATATCTTCTTGTAAGCTTTTTAAAGATTATGACATAAAAAAATATTAGATTCTCATAAAAATTGGCTCAGTAATCGTGGTTTGAAAAAAAAAAATCGGGGGCGCTGCTCCTGAACCCCCGAGAAGCCTCCCGGCCCACTATTATTTGAGGACCCCTCAACTTTAAATTCCTGGCTCCGCCACTGGTTTGATTGGGCACATTATCAAAAATATTTTCCACATTTGGTTGTTTGATTGCACTTGGAAAATAAAAATGAATTTTCAAGGTACAATCACTTAAAGTATACTTTTTGCCACTTTCTTGAAAAATATTTTCTCACCATTTAGGTGGATTTTTTTCCACCTTAAATCGAAAATGTTTTCATTTTCCACCATTTTCCATGGAAACCAATCAAACACAACTGAAATTGTACGAGAAAATGAGGAAAAATGAAATTTTTAGATGAAATTTTTAGCGGGAATTAAAAGTGTAAGATAGAAGGAGTGAAATTAAGTGGGTGTTTTATGTTAAAATTATTTTTTAAATATTTATAAACTATGGATTTTATGGAATGTTGGATAATAAGTGATAGTAAGTCGTGGATTTACGAAATAGGTGGATAAAAAATATATTTAATTTAACTAGCGTAAATTATAATTTAAGCATAGCTAATCAAAATGTAAGATGAAAATCAATTATTTGAAATTTGTGTATAATTATTTTTTATTATTTAAAATTTATTAAATTGTTAAAATTTTCATATTTAATTAATTGGTAATATAATATAATTTATATTTTTTTTGATGTGGTAAATAATAATTATTACTAGACAAATATTTTAAATTAATTATTGAGTAATAGTTCGATTGAATGAGCCCCTCGAAAGCTTGATGCAAATAAACGAATTTTTGTTCTACGTCTCCGAGCTATATATCCGCATTTAATTCTGTACTATATTTGAATATTGATTGCATAGTAATAATAAAATAAAAATGACGTTCGGATTCAAATCAAAATATTAATAGACTGATCAAATTTAATTGTTACCTACTTTTGACGCTTTAAGAGAAATGGAATTAATTATTATTTCTTTGTCAGTAATGCTTTAGGACCATTGTTATAAAAATCAGCCTGGACGGTCGGACCAAGACATCGACAAAATGGAGAGCAATCTTGCCCATTTGAATTAATTGGACCATTTTCTCAAATCTCTTCACATAAAAAGAATTTTTTTTTTTTTGAAAGTACTAATAAAATTTCAATTAATTTTGTTTATTCTCACAGCTCTACGTGTATTTATATGAGTTGACATTTGTTCAAAATAATTGACACTTTTATCGTTCAAAACAAAAGGCATGGAATTGAAACAACAAAATAATACAGTAGATAGTTTGTAATTTACAATATATTAAGTACATGTTTGGTAGTGCAGAAATTATTTTTTAAGTGCTTACATTATAAGTTGATGGTGAATTGTGTATAAAAAGTGGGTTGTAAGTTGTAAGTCCTATGAAATGTGTGAATAAAAAGTATGTTTGACCAATTTGACCATATAAAATTTTAATTAAGGACTCCCAAACATGTGCTAAGTAAAATATCATATTGGACGAACCAATATTAATTAAGCAAGCAGTGGACATAACATAGTCAAAATTGGGGCGTTGTATTGTAAACATTTTTTATGCGTACAAGCACATCAACGTAGTGTTCGTTTACCTAATTTGTTTATAGCAAAATTTATTAAATATGAACACAAAATATAATGCGATAAACTCCGAAAGGAAACATCTACGAGCCCATGTGCCATGGGTAAAAGCAATTTACTAATAATCTTGATTAAAAATACAATTGTATCGGATTATATAATTTCGCAAAATCAAAATAATATAGATTAACTCTTTTTTGATACTTCTCGTTTTCACTTGTTGATGAAGTGGAATCAAATTCACCGGTCTTGACTTTATCGTCACTTCTCTATTGCACTTGACCGTAATCACCACTTGGATTAACAACCATCTTTCTTAACTTCACGTCAAGTAGATTAATCAATATATGAAATTGTTCATTGAGTACCAAATTATTTATTATTATTCAATGAGTTTGAAGAAAAATTTTTTGATTTGAAATTAAATCAATCAAGCTTGATGTCTCGTTATTTTATCAATGGAATCAGCAGTTTGGAGCTTGAAGAAAAATAGCACAATAATATTTTTCAAAGTTTAATTCCTTATTGATTTGTACTCTTACTTATAGGTAAAGTAATAATCAAATTTGGAATTATTTATTACCTAAAAATCTGCAATAAAAATGATAAAATAATTTGTAGGAAAGATTCAAAAAGATATTCTAGATTTGTAGAAAGAAGGTTTTTAGAAAACTCAATATTATCTTTAAATATTTACTTCCTAAACAAATTCAAGAGAATAAGAGAATGTACTTTAACCTACAAGGGGACTACTCCTAATATTCACGTGATCAGATTATATTATGTAAGGAAACAAAATAAAATTCGCAGCTCACTAATATGGAATAAAAATCTACATACCTTCTCAACCAGTCAGAATTGGCAGCATCTTGTCTAGTCAGAACGTACACACTAACCTCCTATTTTAACATTAAAAATCGGCAATATTAATTATAAAGGCCAATATAAAAAATAAGAAAAAAATATGACACCATATTTTTTTTCCAACATTAATTTTTTTAAATAATAAAATATGAAAAAACTTGTTTGGTACAGTGTTTTTGAAATACATTTTTTAAGGGTTAATTTCACTAACGGTCACTGAAGTTACCTTAAAATTTTAAAATGGTTACTGAAATTCAAAAGTTGCAGTGCTGGTCACTAAATTATATAACCATTTCTCAAACGATCACTCCTTTAACATTCCAACTTGAAATGATAACGTGGTGGTGTAGCATACAATAGATATTTATTTATTGTATAGTAGTTCTTGTACTTTATATAATATTCACTTTAGTCCCTATATTTTTAATTATATTTTAGTTAAGTCCTCAAAAAATTGCATCCTCGGTCCTTGATCTTTTACATCTTTACACTTTGGTCTCCAAATTTTTAATTATCTTTCAGTCAAGTCCTCCAAAAATTACATTTTAAGTCCTTCAATTTTTACATCGTCAGACTTTGGTCCCCAAATCATTGATTTTAATGGCCAAAATAAGTGCAATTTTAGTGGTCAAAATAAACGTATTTTCAATTAAATCTTTGACTTTATACTCGGATTTTCACCTAAACGAACAAAAATAGACAAAAATATATTTGATTGACAACTCCAAGTGATAAGTGCAGATTTTACACTTATTTTAACCACTAAAAGTGGACATTTGTGAGTTTTGTCAACTAATTTATTACTTAATTATGTTATTTTGTTCGTTTAAATGAAAAATCGAGTGTAAAGTCAAAAATTTAATTGAAAGTGCACTTATTTTGATCACTAAAAGTACACTTATTTTGGCCACTAAAATCAAAGATTTGGGAGACCAAAGTTTGAAGATGTAAAAAGTTGAAGGACCTAAGATGTGATTTTTAGAGGACTTAACTGAAAGATAATTAAAAATTTGGGAACCAAATTGTAAAGATATAAAAGATCAAGGACCTAAGATGCAATTTTGGAGAACTTAACTGAAATATAATTAAAAATATAGGGACTAAAGTGAATATTATATAAAGTACATGGACTACCATACAATAAATAAAGGTCTATTGTATGCCACGTCACCATTTCAAGTTCGAATCTTAAAGGAGTGACCGTTTGAGAAATGATTATAAACTTTAGTGACCAGCACTGCAACTTTTGAACTTTAGTGACTGTTTTGAAATTTTAAGGTAACTTCAGTGACTGTTAGTGAAATTAATCCCGTTTTTTAAAATGAGGTTAAACTTGTAACATAAAACTCCAATCATGTTTTTAATGTTTTCAATGTTTTCAGTGAAAATACCATAAACACTCAACACAGAAATAAGCGTTTAAATAAGCATTCTAAAAAATAAAATAATTAAATAATTAAAATTTTAAAATTTTAAAATTTTAAAAATATATAATTCTAAAATTCTAATAAAATAAAAGTCTAAAATTCTACAAAAATAAAAATATATTAGCATAAAATAAAATTGTAACATTCTAAGAAAGTACAAAATCTAAATAAAATGTTGCTTAGTGGGTTTAGTTACTTTACTAATTTTCAATATGTAAGAAACAAAGTTAAAATCAATCAAAATGTGAAATGTGGTATGTGGTATGTGGTCTGGTGGTGGCAACTACAGCATGCAAATTTTCCCACCAAAGTTCGAAATTTAACCCTCCCAATGACTTGAATGAGAGAAAAATCTAGAAAGTCTTAGTTTTAGTTATTTTTTATCTTTTAAAAAATTCCGAATTACTTACCAATGGGACCCACCGTAAGTACAATTTGATTTTAAGAATTTTTTATGAATATTACCAACGGATAGATCCCGTGAGCAAAATTCGATCTATTTTTTATTTTTATTTTTACTTTGCTATCAACAACTAGTACGTCGTAATATTTGTTTGTAGTTTTTTATATTTTTTATAATTATATATTTTAAGATATTTTCCAACGACTTACCGACGAAATTTTAATGATGGCTATATGTCGTGGGCAAGCTCGTCGCTACGTGCTTTATTTTATTTATTTATAATTTTTACAATATTTAGTTGAAAAGTTGTTGGTAATCCGTCGCTATTAGTGACAGAATGCGTTCATGGGTAAAAATCTGTCTCTATAGCAGCAATTTCTAGTAGTGTGTGAAAGAATCTCATTTAATCGTTGTTTGCTTAGAATAATCTTTTAAGATATTTCGAATTTATGAAAAAATTTGGCTTTGAGCTAGTGCCTCTGGTTATTCAAAATTCTTCAGTATTAGAATGTGGTCCAATTGTTGAAACTGGAGAATTTTTAAAAATGTTCACTGTCTACCTTCATGTTCAGCAGTTTGGTGACAGAATGTAGGGAAAAGGTAGAAGATTCTAGCAGTCTTCCATATAATTCTTTTCAAGTGAATCCTCAAATTTTGTTATATTGTTTATGGAGAGAACTATCTTTAACCAACGTATCTAGTGCCCTCAATTTTTCCTCCCCTCTGTGGCTCATCCATTATAAGATGATATTGTTCATTTAAAAGTTCAAAAAGTATCGCACCTTTTTCCCTTTTGAATGCAAGGACATGTTGACAAAAGAATGTACATTATTCTTGCAGCACGCCATTTGCTCAACTTAGACGAGTATCTTTACAGTGTTGAGAGATAAAGAGTTGAGGGAATCAATAAGTTATTAGATGTACAAATTGCAAGAACAAGAAGAAATATTTGTTAACCATAATGAGCATCTTCTATAAATGATTTACAAGTTTCCTACTAATTAATAATTTACTCAGGTTTGTGCATACTAATTAATAATTTACTATGTATTTGTTAATTAGTTTAAAATATTTGTTTATGAACAATAGTAGAATAGACTTGTGACAAATGTTGTTCATTACAAAGACTAATAGGCGACGAATGTAGATATCACAATTTATTTTTCATCATCTCTACAAGCTAGAGCAATGACAAATATAGGTGTATCGCAAATTTTTTCCTCTATCCTAGAATTTTTAGCAACAAATATTACTTGTCGTAAAAAGAATACATATTGCATTACAAAAAAATTTGTCGCCATAAGTTTCCTACCAAATATATTTTGGCGCCAAGCTTCTCATCATGTTTTATGCGACAATATTTATTACTTGTTGCGTATTTCGACATTTCACGACAACTTTTTATGTTGCCTTATTTTTTTTATACTTATTTTTCTTGTCGCGAAATAGAGATTTTGTTGTAGTAATGTCTCATCAAATCCATGTGAAGTAATTCTAATACATGAAAAGTAGTAAGAAACTTACCTTGCTTGTGAGTACTTTTGGTTTGCTTACCTTTTAGGCACGAACCACACAATCCTTCAGATTTTTCAGTAAGCTTAGGAACGCCTTGTACTGTATTCAATTTTGTTAGTCTTAACAGATCACTATAGTTTAAATGTTTCAATCGTTTCTGCCACAACTCGGTAGAGTCAGTCTTTGAAATATGACAAGTAATTTTAGTGTCAAGAAGATAATATTTATCTCTAGATCTAGTACCATGTAGAATGCAACTACCATCTTAATTCAAGACTTTACAAGAATTTTTTGAGAACATAACCAAGTGTTTATTGTCATAGAGTTGGCCTATACTAATCAGGTTAACTTTTAAACTTACAATAAAAAGAATTTCTTTTAACGGGAAGAATCCATCAATTAGAATAGTGCCTACACCTTCAATTTTACCGTGGAGAAAGGTCGAGGTAAAATGGAGAAGGAAGTTGGTGGAGTTGCCGAAGCTGAGGAGTTGGAGAAGGCAAGTATTCTGAAAGTTCTATAACCTAGATTAGTTAAATTAATAGTAATTTTAATCTTCATTAAACTAGTAGTGGACATAACGCAGTCAAAATTGATGAGTGATAAAGATAACAGTTCTGACTCGCACAGCAGTGTTTGTTTACCTAATCTTGTTAAGTGCAGAATTTAAATAATTAAATATGAACACAAGATGTAACGCGGTAAACCCCAAAGGAAACATCCACGGCCCTCCATGCCATGGGTAAAAACAATCCACTAATAATCTTGTTCAAAAAATACAATAGTATCAGTTTTTGTAATTTCATAAAATTCACAAAATAACAATCAAAATAAAACAAATCAACTCCATTTGACGCTTCTTCTTCTGACTTGTTGATGAAGTGGAATCAAACACACCGGTCTTGACTTTATCACCACTTCTCTATTGTACTTGACCGCAACCACCAATTGGATTAAGAACTCCCGTTCTTAATTTCATGCCTAGTAGCTTAAACAAGATATGAAATTGTTTGTTGAGCACCAATTAGTTTTTGATTCTTCAATGAGTTTGAAGAAAACTTTTTTGTTTTGAAGTTGAATCAATGAAGTATCGAGTCTTGTTTTCCACAAAGGATCCGAGAGATTTTTTCTTGGAGAAAATAAGAACAAAAATTATATTTCAAAGCCTTAATTCCTTATTGATTTGTACTCTTACTTATAGTAAAAGAAGTAATCAAAGTATGAATTATTTTTTACCTAAAAATCTGCAACAAGAATGGTAAGAAAATTAGTATGAAAGAATATATAGAAAGATATTATTAGATTTGTAAAAGGAAAGAATTTAAGACACTAAATACTTCATTCTTAAACAAATATAAGAGAATAAGAAAAGATTATTTAACTTACAAAATAAGTTGTTAATAATATTCATGTGATCAGAATATATTATGTATAGAAACAGAATAAAAACGCAACTTTTATGATTTGGAAAAATAATCTTCTTATCAACGCAGTCAGTCAGAACTGGCGTTATTCAGACCAGTCATAACGAAAATGTTGACATGCTATTTTAACATTAAAAATCAGTTATATTAATTAAAAAAGCCAAGATATAAAAAGTGAAAATTATGACACATATTTTTCCAACATATTCTCTAATTAACAATGGGTTGCCTCAGATATAGCCTCAATATTGACCAAGGCATATTTAGTGTCCGTTTGGTAGAAATTATAAACTAGTTTATTTGACCAAAAGCAGTTTATTTGACCAAGAATGGTAAAAAATGACGGCTACCAAGAAAAATTTTTTGTCAAATAAACTATTTTTGGTCAAATAAACCATTTTGATCAAATAAACTAGTTTATAAACTCTACCAAACGGGTTCTTAGAGGAGTTTCAAATGATCTTTCATATCTCGGAGGAAGTTGACCTTATCGTGCCCAGGCCAGAAAATAGGGCTAGCTGATAGTCCTCATCCAGGATGTGTGGCAATCAACCCATTGCTACTAGGGTCAAGCATGAGACGTCATCTATACCTTTTTTTTCCCTTAGAAGCCTTGAGTAGCTATAGGCTCGTCCCTACCTAGCTCCGTCCTAATAGTTGGGCATGCCTTGTCATGGCCTACTTGATGTGGAAGTTGGCCATGAATGAACATGAGATTCCATTGAAGATCTTCAAGGCCCCTCTACAATCTGAGAAAGGCTCTAGGCAGTCCCTCTGGGACTAGTACTATCTTTTGCCCTACACAAGTGAGGCTCCATTGCTTGGAGGTTAAATTTCTCGGTCAAAGGATGGAATAATTCTTTTTTCTTTATCCAAGGGGAGTGTGAATTCTTCCCATAGGATCCTAGGTTGGATATACCTATTCCTAGGAGATATGGTCCCCTTAGTGAGTAGGGATGGCAATTTGACCCGCGCCCCGCCCCGTTTGTGGCTGTCCCGCCCCGGATGTTTGGATAAATGGGGCGGGTATGGGGAATATGAAGCTGCCCCGTCGCGAGTTCGGGGCGGGTCCCGCCCTGGACTCGCCCTGTATAATTTTTTTTTTTAAATTAAAAAATCAAGAATAAAATGGTATAATTGTGAAGTGTAAAAGCTTCAGCCTTCAAGACTTGAACCCGGGTGGGGAGGAATTTTTTTTTGAATTCTTAACAATTACACCACAATCATAACTTGTAAAATTTTCATTTTGTTCAATAAAAATGTTAGAACAAATTCAGTGTATTCAAAACCCTAACATAAAATCATTTATTCATTTCCCTAATTCCCTTCCAGTTTTTCCTACTTTATACCATTGCTGTTGCGGCACTGCAGCATTGCACCACTGCCCGCTCCTCAATCCTCAGTGTAAGTCAGCCTCGCGCCCTCGGCTACTCGGTTCCTCCTGCAAGAAGTCGCACTCGCAGCTCACCTCGGCTCATCGGCTATCGACTGATTCTTATTCTTCTTGTTGACGTCTTCATCCTTTCATTGAATATATATTCTTGAAGGTAAATTATACTAGCTTTTTTTTTGTTATTGGATTTGGGTATTTGATTTTGGATTTTTCTTGATTTTTTTCTTTTGCTTTTGTATTTTGTTTTTTCTTTGGAAATTTATATTCTTGGTTTATTTTGGTTTTTTCTTCTTCTTGTTGACGTCTTCACCCACTGTTGGAGAAGCTGAGTACCCCACAACAAATATCACTCATAGTGTCTGCTTTAAGCCTAGGTGCTGTTGCTTTGGCTAATGATCCCAATGGTCAGCTTGTTATACAACATTGTGTTAAACAATGTGATCTTTTTTGTCTACATGTTTGATATTACTAAATAAATCATTAAAATATGTTGTTATGTCTCTGTTGGTGTATACTATTTTGGTTTTGAGTATGGGGATTATTTTATTTAGGAGTGCAAATCATATAATCAAAGTAATTAGTATACTAATGAATTTTTTCGTATTGTATGCTTATTCTAGTATTAAGATTTGTGCTTGATCTTTATTTTTTAAATAAAGTCCTTACTCATTCAAGCCAACTACTAATTTTTTTTCTATCACTCTTCTGCTTTCAGGATGTCGGAACAAGAGCATTGTTCAACAGGAAGTACCATGGAACCCCGCAAGTACCTTGTGATAGATCAACGCCAACGACAAATGATAGCAATCCTCCATCATTATTGGCCGGAGAAAATTCGAGACAAATTCCAATAAGCATAGATTCATATGGAGATCATACAACCGATCTTGGTGTAGTGGGTAGAAAAAGAAAACTGACATCTGAGGTATGGAATCATTTTATGCTCAAGAATATTGATAACGAGATCAAAGCTATTTGTAACTATTGTGGAGCGAAGTTGGTTGGTCATAGTAAAAATTGGACAAATCACTTGAAAAAATATCTAGATAGATGTGCACTTCGCAAATGTAAGCAAATTGACATTAGGCAGGCAATATTGAATCCTACAAAGCAAGCGGGTGGAAAAGTAGTTATGGGGACTTATCATTTTGATCAAGACCACACTAGAACAGAGTTAGGAAAAATGATAATTTTACATGAGTATCCGCTTTGTATGGTTGAGCATGTTGGTTTTAGGAATTTTGTGAAATCTATTCAACCGCTATTTAAAATTGTGTCTTGGAATACCATCAAAAATGATATTTTGAAGATTTATGATTTGGAGAAAGTGAAAATGATACGTTTATTGGAGGACAACAAGAGTAGAATTGCCGTAACAACGGACTTATGGACTTCAAACCAAAAAAAGGTTTTATGGTCATCACTACACACTTTATTGATGATGCTTGGAGGCTTCAAAGCCGAGTTATGAGGTAAACAATATACAATTTTATGTATAATATGTTTGAATGTTTTTAAACAATTATTAACATTTTGGAAATTATTTTGTTTGGTTTTATATGTAGGTTCATATATATTCCTTGTCCACATACGGCAGAATCACTATCTACAACTCTATTTGAAAGCCTTTTAGATTGGAATATTGATTGTAAGTTATCTACTCTCACTGTTGATAACTGTTCAATGAATGACGCTATGATCAATATCCTTTTGGATAATAAACTTTCTACTAATTCACTTTTGGCAAATGGTGATTTCTTTCATATGCTGTGTTCTGCTCATATATTGAATTTAATTGTAAATGAGGGTTTAGAAATATTGAGAGAAGTGTTGAAAAAATTTGTGATAGTGTTTCTTTCTGGACATCAACACCGAAAAGATGGAAAAAATTTGAGAATACTACACGTCAGCTTAAAATTAGTTGTGGTAGAAAGTTAGTACTTGATTGTAAGACTAGATGGAATTCTACATATGTCACGCTACACACTGCTTCGGAGTACATTGATGTTTTTTTTTGCTTGAAACAAAGAGAAACCCAGTATAAGAGTTTACCTAGTGATCAAGACTGGAAGTTGGCCAAATAAATATGTTATAGGCTAAAGTTGTTTTATGTGGTAACTGAACTATTTTCTGGAACTAAGTATCCTACAGAAAATCTATTTTTCCCAAAAATCTGTGAAATAAATTTGTCAATTCGTACTTGGACTACTTCTGCTTATTCTGGGATTAGGATGATGGCTTTAAGTATGATGGATAAATTTGAGAAATATTGGGATGAGGTTCACGGGATATTAGCTGTAGCAACTGTTATGGATCCTAGGTTTAAAATGATGTTGGTTGAGTATTATTTTCCTAGGATATATGGAAATGAACGTGCAGCGGTTGAAATTGTCAATGTCAGTACACTTTGTCAAAAGTTGATATCTCAATATGTAGAAAATAAGTCAAGTGTGAATAATCTTCTATCTTTATTTTCATCTTCCCAGGCTAGGATTTCTTTAAGTGTTGGATTTGTGGATGAATTGGATGATTTTGATTTGTTTGTTCCCAAGAAAGTGAGAACTAGTAATATGAAATCAGAGCTTGACTTATATTTGGAGGAGCCGATTTTGCCTAGGTCTAGTGATTTTGACTTATTAAATTGGTAGAAAGCAAATTCAAGCAAATACAATACTTTACAGAAATTTGCAAGAGATATCTTGTCAATTCCTATTTCTACCGTTGCTTCTGAGTCTGCATATAGTACGAGTGGTAGATTTGTGAATCCGCATAGAAGTAGACTTCATCCATCAACATTGGAGGCATTGTTGTGTGCTCAAAACTGGTTGTGGGCTGACATTCATGGTATAATAAGAAACCTTTTAGTACCTTTTATATTTATTAATCTTGACATTCATTTATTCTCAATTCGATAAATTTTGTTGTTAGAAAATTATATACCGTCGTCGTCGTACACCAGATGTTGTTCTACTAAAACTCATGAGGAAATTGAAGAAGAGGTAATCTTTTTTATTTCAATGCACAATGTTTAAATGTTTTTATATTTATAATAATATTTAATGTACGTATTTTCTTACTCATTATACAGGAATCATTGGGATCCGATTATTTCATAACTACGCAAGAAGAAGAATGAAGATTGTATATTTCAATTCCAAAAATTTTATGTGGTGGTGTTGAATTTTGTAATCGTGTTGTATTTTAAACAATTTGATTGTGTTAGTTGTATTGTTTATATTTTTTTTGTAGAATTTGATATTTTCAAAATAGGTCAAATATTTTACTTAATTGAGTCGTACCCGTAATTGTATGTTCTTTATAATTTTGGTGGATGTCATTACTTTATCTTGACTTATTGTAATTAGAAAATAGAAATATGAAATTTTTCCTAATGGAAAAAAAAACAGGTAAGGCAAATTTTACATTTAAAAAAAAAAATTTGGCCCCCACCAATTGGCGGGTCTAGGGACAGGGCGGGGTGGGGCAAGGTTGACCCGTCCCGAACGCTCCGCCCCGCCCCGCCCCGCCCCGCCCCGCCCCGCCCCATTGCCATCCCTATTAGTGAGTAGATTATAACATTGTTTTTCTTTTTATAGGTTGCTACTAAACTCTATGCACAAATTCTAATTATTGATTCTTTTTCTCTTTATAGTAACTCTTAAGAGGTCGAGCCTGTCTGAGACAGAGAAAGAGAAAGTCCATTGGTTGTTTGAGATCCCCAAGATTGAGAAGACCTACACCGATCGAGACATGCTCTTTATTAAATTCAACTTAATGAGGAGTCGCTCAAACCAGCAGAGGCCCTCAAACCCTAGCATGGGCGCCTTGGTGGTGAGACAACTATAGATGTAGCATGACACCTAGCCTGGGCAACAAAAAATTTCTTCCAACACGAGCTGGCCAGAAATGACAATGCAGCAGCTGCTGATCTTAAATAGAAGGCAAAGGTTGATCCTTCAGTCCCTACCATCTATAAAAAGAATCCAGGGATGTTTTATGCTGAGGGACCCAGAGTTGGTACCCAGACGCCAGGCTGCTAAGGAGGCAAAGAAAGTGGTCGAAGAGGCCAAGAGGAAAGCTAGCCAAAGTAGAGCTAAGCTGGCCAACAAATAGCTTAGGATTTAGACAACTCTCGACAAAATCCAAAGCTTCTTGAAACTGAATAGGAAGGGGCTAGCCTAGGCCATTCTGGAGATGTTCTGAACTTGCCCTTCGATCGCTGTTGTTGCTAGCCATAAGTACTGGAAGCAATGTTTTAAAAAGCGTAAAGCGTGGCTAGGCGTAGAGGCCGAGCTTCAAGATTTTCGAGTCTAAGCGAGGCCTAGACGAGAGTGAGGTGTGGCTAGGCGTGGAGGCCGCGCTTCAACCATAAGTTGAGCCTAGGCAAAGCTTATGCGAGCTTTTTAGAACAGTGACTGGAAGGCTAAGTGGCAGTGTCAAGTTCAAAGCTGTAGTGAGAAGAATCTGGCTGATAGGAGATTTGTGCTATGATGAGCTCAGCACATGTTACATTTGAACTTGGTAACATGCTGATTGAATGGTCAACGTAGAGGCTACAACAGTGGCGATCAAAATCTTGAAGCAGGGGAACAATGCCTTAAAGAATGAGATTTTCAAGATGAAGGATTATGTTGCCTCTGCAGCAACCGTTTGCTAAACTGGAAACGAAATATTGCACTTGAAAGAGGTAGGATTTGAAGACCTTGTCCATTGGTATGAGGACGTGAACGAGAAATTATTGGCAGTCATGTCAGAGAAAATAAAGATAGAAGGAAGGTGGAACAGCCTGGAGGAGTCCATAAACAATAAATTGGCTGAGTTGTTGGCCGATCTAAAGGCCTGCCAGCAGAATGCCAAAAGCTTAGGTCAGATGCAGTCGAAGCCAGGTAAAGCCTGTGGCCATTTAAAAGGCAACTTTCTACCTTATCCCTGAATATGAAGGCATGCTCGACTATTTATGGATGGAGGCCATCAAGAAAGCAAAGAGCTTAGTTCAGTACAAAATGCCCTAGGCGAACCTTAAATTTTTGCAAAACTTGAGGCTAAAGACTTGGATGCAGAAGACGACCTAGCAAGCTACAACTCTTGGGAGATAATTGAAGACCTGGGGAGAGTTTAACCGAGGTGAGGACAACAACTTACCCTCTTGATGCCGAAGCTCTATCAACCTCCGTCAAACCTCAGTCAGCAGACGTTGCTCCAACTTCTACCTATGCATAGCAAATAGTTCTCCGTACCCTTCTCTGTGCCGACCCTTTAGATCTGACGAGGTTTTATTTTTATTTTTGAAAATGTAATAATGTTGTAGTACTTTCCTTCATTAATAAAACTCAAACATTTCTTTTGAAACATTCTTGTTTTTCAATTCAGTTGTTCAGTTGTATCTATTGACATTAGGTAGTACGAACATGAAAGTAGATATTGATTTAAAATCAAAGTATTTTACTTCGGCAATGTTTAACCTGGACTTTAAGACTAGGTAATGTTGACCTTCAAAAATGGCTGCCAACAGGAACTCCACGCTTCCTCTTCCTACGTGTATTTCTCTTCTTACTTGGAACGCCACGTGGTTTATTCAACCACATAAATAAGCTTAGGACATGGTGGGTATCTAACAAGAGATAAAGAAAAACATACTTTGGTAGAGGTAGTAGCTTGAGGACCCCTAACTAACAATTTCTCTAGTAGTTATAACACTTGAAGAATAATTAGTATAGAGGATTTGATATCTTTTGTGAGAATAATAAAATTTAAAATCCCTTTCTTGTGGAAACAAGTTTGGTATTCATAGGTAAATTCCATTAGATTGTTCTCCCTTCAATACGCGACACGTGGCTCGATCCAGAGGGTTCTAGAGTCACATCTTGGATGTCATATCATTGTCATTAATGCAGAAGTTTCTTTCAGCCGCAACCTAAGAGGCTATGACGGTAACAAGCTGCCTTTTGTAGGCTATCCCATCAGTCTTTTCGGGTCTGACATGTAGTGTACCAGGGAAAAGTTAGCACGCAATCAGGGTCAAACACGCAATCAGGGTCAACCTTTAACAGCCTCAGTTGCCAAACCGCCTCGGCACAAATATCCTCAGAGAAAGAGTTCAATCAAAGCAGGTTGACTTTGACCATACCTACGTGGAGCCCAAGTGGGACTGGGGCGTAACAATAGTCTCCCAAGTTCAGGACTTCTATTATTTATAATGGGTGCTGGACTTGGTAAAGAGGCAGTGCTGTAGCGTTTGGAGAGTAGCAGATCCCCAATTGCAAAACTGGAAGAGAGTTAGTCCCACAAGGTCAAGACCTCCATCATTTATGAGGGGTGTTGAGCTTGGAGTGGAAAAAATCTAAGTTGGTAAAAGGATTGTCACGGAAGAGCCTATTCCTAAATGGGAGAGGCTTGGCTGCAAAAGAGCCTAGTCTTGGAGGGGAGGGGAGCTTGATGCAGAAGAGCCAAGTCTCGAGTTGGAGAGGCTTAGGTATAGAAGCGCGTCCCGAAGTGGGAGAGGCTTGTTGTAGAAGAGCCTATTCCCAAGCAGGAGAGGCTTGCTACAGAAGAGCCTAGTCCTACGTGGGAGGGGCTTGATGCAAAAGAGCCGAGTCCCGAGTGGGAGAGGCTTGTTGCAGAAGAGTCTAGTCCCAAGTGGGAGAGGCTTAAGTGTAGAAGCACGTCTCTGAAGTGGGTGAGGCTTGTTGCAGAAGAGTCGAGTCCTGAGTAGGAGAGGCTTGGGTGTAGAAGCGGGTCTCTGAAGTGGGAGAGGCTTGTTGCAGAAGAGCCGAGTCCCAAGTGGGAGAAGCTTGCTGCAGAAGAGCCGAGTCCTGAGTCGGAGAGGGTTGAGTGCAGAAGCGCGTCCCCAAGTGAGAGAGGCTAGTTGCAGAAGAGCCTAGTCCCAAGTGGGAGATGCTTGCTGTGGAAGAGCCTAGTCCCCAGTGGGAGAGGCTTGCTGCAAAAGTTCGTCTCCGAAGTAGGAGAGGCTTGTTGTAAAAGAGTCTAGTCCCAAGTGGGAAAAGCTTACTGCAGAAGAGCCTAGTCCCAAGTAGAAGAGGCTTGTTGCATAAGAGACGAGTCCAGAGTAAGAGAGGCTTGGGTGCAGAAGCGCGTCCTGAAGTGGGAGAGGCTTGTTGCAGAAGAGCCTAGTCCCAAGTGGGAGAGGCTTGTTGTGAAAGCATTAATGGCTGAGTCTACGAGTCACTGAATAATTGGGCATACTGCTGTGTGTCTCTTCGTTCATGGTGAAAAGACAGCTGCAGGCAATGATGGCATTGGACTTTGAAGAATTGATTTGGCAAAGAAACCACACGCTCGTGATAAACACACCCATATCGTAGCTGTTCATTCAAAAAGACTATTGGCGCCTTTTAGTATTGGAGGGTGGAGATGGTTTGCCACATTTGGACGGTTCAAATGGATCTTGAATTGATCAGACGGTGGAAACACATCGCCCATTGTCTATATATATAATGGGAGAGTTATATTTCTTTTATCTTATGCGACTTTGAGAGATAGTTAACATTTTAGGCTTTTCGACGAGAGTTCTCCGATGACGGCTTCTCCATTTCTTTTTCCGGTGAAGGCTTAGATTTAGGTAAACACTTTTCCCCAATCGTTTTTACTTATTGAATTTCTTTTGTTAACAATGTCCGTGAGAGTTTCTGAGGGAGAGGCTCCAGGGTGAGTTGGGAATGAGATGTCTCATCTGGTGTCTCCACACATGGCAGGCGTGTTGCCTATCCTAGGAGTCGATACATCCACAGGTGAGGAGGTGTCTATAGCATCACCACCAAGGCTGACAAAGGGTGAAGATCTCTTTAGATCTGACCCCATTAGGTGGGCTGCTTTGGATGTTCTATCGATAATGGTGGAGAAGGATTTGAAATTGTTGAGGGAGTCGTATAATATCCCCGACGATATCGAACTTATTCTATCGGACCCTACCAAGTGAGCCTGCCGTCTGAGGAGAGGATGTACAGCCCTTCATTTAAACGCTTTCGTGGATGGGATGCGTTTACCTCTGTATCTATTTTTTCAAAGATTTTGCGAGCGTATGGCCTGGCTCTGACGCAGGTGGCTCCAAACGGGTGGAGTCAAATGGCTGGGGATTTGTATTTATGGTTCAGACATTCCTTTGGCCTGGAAATGCCTCTACACGTATTCCAAACCATATACCAGCCGAGAAAACTACCAAAAAAGAAAGGCAAGGATGGTATTATTTATGCCCTTGAGGGTCTCATAAACCTTTGGTGATGGATTGTCCTTTATCCATCAAGCAATGGAAGGAGTCCTGGTCATGGGTGACGGGCAATTGGCAGAGGGTAGTTGATGACCCAGAGGTTGATTTGGACGTGCCTGATGTTTACAAAATAGCTAGTGAGTGGAGATCGGAAGAATTGGTTGTTCCTGACGTTGATGATTATGTATTCTAATATGTTCTTTTTGCTTTTTGTAGATGCTCTTCCCCGTTGCGAGTTGTCGAACGACCTTGTTAAGGTACTTCGGGCGATATATCAGTCGTCTCCTTTGAATAGGCGGTACAGGTTCTTCTTAAACAGACATCGTTGCTTGACTGAACTGGGTTTGATGGCCTCCAAAGGTAATGTCTTTTGATGTTATTTGCTTCATTTTATTGCATGCTATTATTTATACTTTTTCTTTTGTGCAGCTGAAATGAACCAAGGAAAATGCCTTAGGCCGACGATGGCCAGTTTGGTGAGTAAGAAGCCGAGGGCCTTGGCCCCTGGATCTTTCAAGGACTCTAAACAGAACAAGGTTATAGAGGATCTAAGCCGAGCGGAGAATAAGAAGGGAACAAAGTGGACGTTATTGAGGTAGAGGATAGTGTGGGGGTCACTGAGGAGAAGGTACCTCTATCGAGAAAGAGGAGGGCTGGGGCTGCTTCTCGGCGAGGAAGAAAATGGTCGAGATTGTGGATAACTATGCAGTTTGCAGTCCATCGCCTCTTCAACGGAAGCTATTGGTCACTGCTGCTGGACAGGTTGTTTTGGAAGCTCCTCCACAGATTCTTCAGTTTTCGGTGGGATCTGAAGGGGGATCCTATGACTCGAAGAGAAAATTGAGAGAGCTGATTAGACTTCCTGGAACGAGGATTCCTGAAGATGTCGTTCACAGCCTCCCATTTTACCCGACTATGAGGGCTCAAGCTTTCAAGAAATACTTCAGCCCTAAGTGGGAGGATTTCGCTGCCCACAGGGATTTGGAGGACGCGTTGGAGGCCAGTCTAGTTGGGGCAGTGAGGATGACCGGGATGCAATTGAAAGTGTTGGGAGAGTTGAGACAACAGATGCAACAACACAAGAAGCTCGTGGCTGAAGCTTCGAAATCGGTGGAGCATCAACAGACTATGGAAGGATTGCAAGCTGCCGTGGAAAGTATGCGCACAGCTTATGAGCGGCTCGAGGCGGACTTGAAGGAGTTCGATTTCAATGTTCTAAGTTCGACTAAGAAGCTAGATGACGCCAACGCTGCACAAAGTGTCACTGCCAAAGACCTTGAGGCCGTAAACGAGGAGAAGAAAAGGCTGTTGGAGGAGTCCACCTCCCACCGATTGGAGGCCGAGGGTCTAAGGGAGAGTTTAGACACTTCTGAGAAAGGGCGAAAGGAGGCCGAGACTGGAATTGTCAAACTACTTGGTGAAAAGAAAGAGATGGAAATGAAGCTCGAGAGTGTGGAGACGGAGTATATTGCTAATTTTCACAATACCAAAGCTTATACAAACTTCTCTGACTACTTTTCCAAGGTGGGGCATCAGAAAGTGTTGGAGGTGCTTAGGTCTAAACATCCCGACTTCAATATTGGCTTATTAGAAAATAGGTTTATCCCACCCGATGCTGAGGGCAAGGAGGACACTTAGCCACCTATGTACTTCTTTTATTTTATGAAATGAATTTTTAAGTAGTGAAGTTTTTGTTTCCTCACCAGAGGCTCCCTGTATTTCTTTTATAAGTAATGAAGTTTACTTTCCGAAGCTTGTTTTGTTTGTGGAGTATAACGAACGTATCATATGGCTTTCTCATGCAAGTGTGGCATACTGGGGACTCACTAGCACATTTGAATAATATGATAGGACCTTAGCATAATATAAATTCAACGTCGTAAAATTACAGATATTCCTTTAGTCTAACACATCACAGAGTCTCATAGCCTAAACCATACCTTTGTCATTGGTAGTATCGGCGTAGATGCTCGGCATTCCAAGGATGATGTTGTGGTTTGGCATTCATGTCCTCAATATTATACGTTCTGGGCGCGCCTCTTTGCTAATCCTATAAGGTCCTTCCCAATTAAGGCTGAAAGTTCCAACTCTTGGTTCTTTAGAGGATATGAACACTCTTCTGAGGACTAAATCACTAAGACAGAATGATCTGTTCCTCACATTCTTAGTAAAATACTAAGTCATCTTCCTTTGATATGAGGCTAATTTAGCTTGAGAGTTGTCCATTTGCTCCTCCAATAGGTCGAGGCTGGTCCTCATCAAGTCGTCGTTCCTATTTTTGCTAAATAGCAGTCGACGAGGCGAAGTGATGTCGATTTCTACTGGACTGATAGCCTCAGACCTATCTGCCATAGAGAATAGGGTTTCTCTAGTTGGCGTTCTAGCTGTGGTTCTGATTGCCCAGAGGACATGGGGGAGCTCATCAACCCACGCCCCTTTGGATGCATCAAGTTTCCACTTGAGAGTATACTTGATAGTTTTGTTAACAGCTTCTACCTGACCGTTAGCCTGAGGATGATGAGGGCTGGAGAAGTGCTTTGTGATCCCGAGCTCCTCGCATAGGTTCCTGATCCTCCTGTTGTCGAACTGTTTCCCATTGTCAGAAACCAGAGATTGGGGAATCTCGAATCTATAGATGATGTTTTTCTATATGAATTTAGAGGTATTAGCCTTGATGATCTTCATCATTGGTTCTGCCTCGACCCACTTTGTGAAATAGTCGATGGCGACTATGGCATGGCATGCGTTGCCTCTCCCCCTCGGCATAGGACCTATGAAATATATTCTCCATTTGGCGAAGGCCAGGGGCTAGATATTGTGGTGAGTTCTTGGTGGGGCTGTCATGGGATTATGGCGAAGCGTTGGCATTTGTCACACTTCCTAGCGTGAAGCAGGGAATCCTTTTTCAAAGTAGGCCAGAAATATCCTTGCTTGAGGATCTTCTGGGTTAGGGCCAGCCCTCCTATGTGGTTGCTGTATATTCCTTCATGGACTTTCTTGAAAAAGTAGTCGGCCTCATTGGTTCCAACGCACCTGAGAAGGGGGCATGGAGTAGCCTCGTTTGTAGAGAACTTCGTCAGATAGGACAAAGTGCACGGCTCTCCTTCTCAGCTTTCTAGCTTCATCTCTATTAGTATGGAGGGTTTGGTCTTTCAAGAATGCCAGGATGGGGTCCATCCAAGTAGAAGTCTCCTCAATTTACATCACCTCCATGATAGCCTCTATGGACGGTTTGGCGAGGTATTCGATGGGAACCAGCTTGAGGAGTTCTGAATCCTTGCAGCTTGCCAGTTTAGATAGCGTATCGGTGTTGGCGTTATCGGCTCTAGGTATTTGGATCAGTTCAAATTTCTCGAAGCAGGGGATAAGATCTCTTACTAATTTGAGATAGGAAGCTATTCCTCTTTCTCTGGCAGCGAAGCTTCCGTGAGCTCACAATTAGTTGGAAATCGCTTGCCATTGAGAGCCTCTATACTTTTATTTATTTGGCCAACCAGATGCTGAAGAGTAATGCCTCATACTCTTCTACGTTGTTCGAGGCTTTAAAGTCGAATCTGATTGCATAATTCAACCTATGGCCTTTGGGGCTGGTGAAGACCGCCCCGGTGCTTGAGCCCATATCCTCTGAGGAACCATCGATGAATAGACACCACGTAGGTGGTTCCACGAGTGCCATTGGGATATCTATTTCAGGGGTGTTAGCGAATTCTGCCACAAAATCAGCAAGGGGCTTGCCCTTTGATGGATGTTCTAGGTTTGAATACAATGTCAAACTGGCTCAGCTCGACAGCCCATTTCAATAGCCTTCTTAAGGCATCAGGCTTCTGCATTACCTGCCTCAGGGAAAAGTTAGTCAGAACATAGATGCTATGGCAAAAAAGTACGGCATCAGTTTCCTGGAGGCAGTGATGAGTGATAATGCTAATTTCTCCATGTCTATAGCCTTGCTCACGTAGTAAACAGGTAGTTGGTGCTTCTCTTCTCTGACAAGGACCGAGCATACTGACTCAGATGATACAGCTAGGTAGAGCAATAAAGCCTCTCCTAACTTAGGCTTTGATAGTAGGAGAGCGTGACCGAGGTGTTCCTTTAGGGCCTGGAATGTGGCTTCGCATTCCTTTATCCATTCAAATCGGTTACCTCCTTTCAAGACTTTGAAGAAGGGGAGGCACTTATCTATAGCTTTTGAGACAAGCCTGCTAAGGGCTGCCATTCTTCTGGAGAGGCATTGCACATCCTAGAGCCTCCTAGGCGACTTCATTTCCATCAATGCCTTAATTTTCTCCAGGTTGGCCTTGATCCTCCTTTGGTTCACCATATAGCCGAGAAACTTTGCAGGGCAACTCCGAATACACACTTCAAAGGATTAAACCTCATTATGTAGGCTCAGAGGGTCTGGAAAGTCTTTTCCAGGTGTTGCACATAATCATCGGCTGTAAAACTTTTTACTAACATGTCATCCCCATAGACCTCCATGGTGGAACTGAGTTGGTCAGCGAACATTTTGTTGACGAGTCTCTGGTATGTTGCCCCAGTGTTTTTCAAGCCAAAGGGCATGACTTTGTAGCAATAGAGGCCATTGTCTGTCACAAACGATGTGTGCTCCTCGTCTGGCAGGTACATTGGGATCTGATTATAGCCCGAGTAGGCGTCCATGAGCTCAGGAGCTCATGTCCAGAAGTGGAGTCCACTAGCTGATCGATCCGAGGCAGTGGAAAGCTATCCTTAGGACACGCCTGGTTGAGATTGGAGAAATCTATTCAAATCCTCATTTTTCCACTTGATTTTTTCACTAGGACCAGATTGGAGACCCATCTAGGATACCGTGCCTCTCGTATGAATTTACTTTGCAGGAGTTTTCCCACATCTTCTTTCAAGGCTTCGTATTTTTTTGGGTTTAACTGCCTCTGCTTCTGACGGTGTGACAGAAATTTATGATCGACGTTGAGGTGGTGACAACTTATCTTTGGGTCGATCCCAACCATATCCTCGTGTTTCCATGCAAAAACATCAAGATTGTGGCAGAGGAACCTTTTCAGGGTCCTTTTGGATTCTTCAGGGAGATCCTTTCCTACTTGGAGCCTCCTAGTTGGGTCATTAAGATCCGCTGCGAAAATTTCCAACTCCTCGACCGGTGAAGTCTAGGAGTCAACTCTCGTTACCCTTGGATCGATGTCTTTAGGGGACACAGCTTCTTCCATCATGACATCCTCTGGTGCCTTTTCCGAGGCATTTGTTATTTCGACGTCTAAGAATGTTATGTTTATCTCTTTCTTCTCTGCCTTTCTCAAGGCATTCCTTTAGCATTTCCTAGCCTCGGGCTGGTTGCCTCGTATAGTGGCTATGCCCCCTTCAGCAAGGAATTTTATGCACATGTGGTGAATAGATGTTACGGCCCAAAGTTCTTTCAGGGACGATCAGCCCAGAATTCCATAGTAGGCTGGCCTTCTATCCACTACCAAGAGCTCCATGAAAGTGTGGACAGCTAGAGGCTATTTCCCCATTTTGACGGCTAAGCGTACTATCCCTTTCGGGGTTACGCAATCACCTGTGAATCCGTACATAGGCTCAGATGAAGGTTTCAACAAAGTATCTACGTTCATTAGCTCATAAGTGCTCAAGAAGATAACATTGACGGAGCTGCCATTGTCTACAAACATTCTCTCCAATCCATTTTGAGCCACTACTGCCCTTACTACATGGGCATCGCAGTGGGAATAGTGCACATCCTTCATGTCCTCCTCGGTGAAGGTGATAGGGTCTACCTTTTTTGATCCCGAGGGTCGACTATTAATGAGCCAATTGGTCATCAGGGTCTCATCAGCCTCTTTGGCATAGCTTTTTTGGGCATTCCGAGTTTGGCCTCCAATATAAGGACCTCCGTAAATAGTGTCTATCTCCTGAATGGGGGCCTTTTCAGGACCCTTGATTAGGCGCGGTTCCAGGCCACTCTCCAGTTGAGGCTGCCTTGCTGGGCTTATGGAATTACGCCTTCTTCTTGACCCAAAGGCCTCCCATCCCAATGTTGGGTGTGCCTGTCTTGGAATGGTGGTCGACGACCTCTCATCGGGGATTGATTTTCGCGTCTGGGATTTTTCCCCACGTCTGTGCCCTGGATTGGCCAACCTTCTGTTAGCCAGATCTTCCACCTAACGACATTCATCCGTGCTACTGGGGCTGTGTAAAAGAGAAGCAGGCCTTCTTGTGCAGAGGCCACATAACTCATCCCAACATTTGGGTCGAATGGTTAGTTCCGTCGTCGCTTGATAAGGGGTTTGTCTTGGCCTTGGACATACCCAGCTCTTGACGCAGGGTTGGCACCCACTCCACCATGATTCTTGTAAATGATCGTGTTCTAATTTGTTATCTCTTCGATGATCATTTCTACCAATTGGTCGAAGGTGGCTGGGTTTTTGTTGCGGACATCCCTCCAAAACGGGAGGTTCATGTCTAGCCCTGCCTTTAAAGCGGATAGGGCCTCAGCATCGGTTATTCTTTCACAAAATAGCATTTCTTCGTTGAAGTAGCTTAAGTAGCTTTGTAGTGGCTCATTTGTAGTTTGTCTTACGTCATGGAGGCATTGGACCGGAGCTGGGGCAGGCTCCTGTGAGAGAAGTAATTGATGAACGTCTTTTTCAACTATGGCCAGCTAGAAATGCTTCTAGCGACTAGTTTGTTATACCATCGCTTCGCTCTCCCTGATAAGGTAAGGTGAAAAGCTCTACATTTCAAGGCTGGAGTTGCTCCTCAGAGACTCATCTCCGTCTTATACGTGTTTACATGGTCCAAGGGGTTCTGCCTGTATAAGGGGCAATTTTGAGCACACGAAACTCATGGAGGATGGATGCATTCCTGATCTCGGTCGAAAAATGGAGGTTCTCGTCATCGTCATCTATTTCAAATGATCTCGTTGGCTTCGGATCTTCTCCTCCAACGTTCGTTTCCTTAGGAAATTATGGGAGGCGTTGAGCCTGCTCTTCATCCCCGTAGTATTGGGTGTCATATAATTGTCATTAATGAGGAAGTTTCTTTCAGCCGCAACCTAAGAGACTATGACGGTGACAAGCTGCCTTTTGCAAGCTGTTCCATCAGACTTTTTAGGTCTGACATGTAGTGTACTAGGGAGACGTTAACACGCAATCAGGGTCGAACGCGCAATCAGGGTCGACCTTTAACAACCTCGGTTGCCAAATCGTCTTGGTACAAATATCCTCAAAGAGAGAGTTCAGTCAAAGCAGGTTGACTTTGACTGTGCCTACGTGGAGCCTAAGTGGGACTGGGGCGTAACAGGTAACATAGGCCCAAAGGTAAGTAACAACTTTAAAATCAAATTATTCAACTCGAGCAATTTTTACCTTCGATCACATAATCAAGTAATCCAAACACGAAAGTATTAATTAGTTAAAATCAAAATGTTCCACTTCGGAAGTTGTGTTCATAAAATAATCGAAGGCCTCACACAATGTGATTTAAAGCAACTACAACTCTAAGCCAACTTCGAAGATACACAACTTTGGTTATATTCAAAGTAAACGGTCTTTATTTTGTTAAAAATACTAGCATGAACGCACCGAGTAAGTATTTTCTCAAATTTATATAATGTTCAATTTAGCTGACATACGGACTTTAGAGATAATCAGATAATGCCATTCCCAGTTTGGTAATAGTGTTCCCAAAGCTGCCTCATTTGTTGCTGGGAAGACCTTCCTTAAATCAAGATCTTCGACCTTAAAAATATTTTCTTTACCTTGAAGTTGTAATATTTGGTCATTATTCTCTAGTTACTTGCTAAATTTGCTTGCGATTGATCCCTAAGCCTGTCCAGGAAGTAAAGCCAAGCCTACCTCAACATTTGGTTAATTATTTCATTATACTGAATCCATTGAGGTGATGGTAGCCCAACCTCAACTAGTTTTATGCCTCAACCCTATATGTTAGTGAGAAGGGCGTCTGACCCATGGCCATTCGACTCGTGGTCCGATAGGCCTACATGACAATAAGAAGCTCGTCAATCTAGGCTCTTTTCAAAGCATCAAGCTTTTTTGTTATTGCATACTTGATGATTTCATTTACTGCTTCTGCTTCTACTTAAATGTTAGCATGGGGATGATACGGGACAGAGAAGTGGTTTTGGATTGGGATAATTGCATCAAAGGTCCCCCAACGTTTCAAAATCGTTGGAGATATACCCCTAACCTAAAAAAATAGCACCACACATCCCCAACGTATGAAAAACTTGGCGTGATAGGTCCTTTATGACCAAATTGTCCTTCTTTTTAAATAAACAAAAACAAAAAAACAAAGAAAAAGAAAAAACTGATTGAAAAATAACCAAATTTACCCCAAATTAATAAAAAAGTAAAAAATGTACCCAAAAAAATAAAAAGTAACAAATATGTCATCTTTTCTAAAAAGTTCTAAAAAATCCACATCATCTTCATCATTTACCAATTTGTCGAAGAAATCCTCATCAGTGTTATCCTCCACCTGGAATGAAGGAGGATTGGAAGCCATCTACTCAAATTATTCGATCTAACAACACTCAGATCCAACAACCAAATCCATCGAATTCCATAAAAAAAAACCCAAACAAATCCAAATCAAAATCAAAGATCGAGGGTTTTCAGATCACCTAAATTCCACAACCATCAAATGAACAAGAAACACCCAAAATTCCCAAATTTTGCATTAGTTCAAAAGCAACCCATCTCACGAATAAGACAAAATTCATGGAGAAACTACTCAACAAACAGATCAAAATGAAAATTCGCAAATCAAACAAACGAAGAGAAAAAAACACATTTCTTCATATATTATTCTAGAGAGAGAGAAATGGAATTAAGAGAGAGAAAGTAGAGAGAGGGAGAGAGTGCGTGTGTGAAAGAGATAACAAGCCCTTGATTTCGCACCTAGAGGTGTCAACAACCCACAAAATTTTTTGATTTCTTACAAATCAAAATGAAAAATTTCAAATCAAACAAACAAAGCGAAAAAAACACATTTCTTCATGTATTATTCTGAGAAAAATGGAATTAAGAGAGAGAAAGCTGAAAGATGAAGAGAGTGCGTGTGTGAAAGTGATGACAAGCCCTTTGGAGGTGTCAACAACACACAAAAATTCTTTGTTTCTTACAAAAATATATATCTTTATGATATGTACATACACATATCAAACTTTCATGGATGCACAGCAATCATCAATTTGATTTTTGTTGAAAAAGATTTTTCTCTCATTTTTTCAAAGTTTGATTAAAAAAAAAAAAGAGGACCACTTTATTACTTTTTATTAATTTGGGGTAAACTTGGTTATTTTTCAATCATTTTTTTTCTTTTTCTTTGTTTTTTGGTTTTTGTTTATTTAAAGAGAAGGGCAATTTGGTCATAAAGGACCTATCACGCTAAGTTTTTCATACATTGGGGATGTGTTGTGCTATTTTTTTAAGTTAGGGGCATATCTCCAATAATTTTGAAACGTTGGAGACGTTTGATGCAATTATCCCTTTTGGATTCTATGATCATCGCAAAACTTTTGCAGCTTCTTATTGTCAAATTGTATTCTATTTTCTGTGACAAGAGAGTGACGAATTTTGAACCTACAAATGATATTCTTCCAAATGAACTTTGTATTTTTGGGTTCGGTTATCGATGCTAGGGATTCAGCCACCAGCCAAATTGTTAAGTAGTCTATGGAGACTATCATTTATTGAGTTCTGACCCGTCCTCTAGGTAAAGAGCCTATTAGATCAATACCCCACTAGGCGAAGGGCCAAGGGCTGCTGACCATGGTGAGTTTTTGATGATGAAAACAATGTATAGTGGCGTATCTCTGACATTTGTCACATCGCCTAACGTAATCTAAAAAATTATTTTTCAAGATTAGCCAATATTACACCCACCATAGGATTTTTGAGCCATCGATAGCCCTCCTTCATGGTTTCCATATAGCCCTTCGTGCACCTCCCATAGGAGATATTTAGCCCATGTTCTTCAATGCATCGAAGGAATGGAGTAGAAAAACCCCTTTTGTAGAGGACATATCCATCACACACAAAGCTGGCTACTTTTAACCTCAACTTTTTAGTTTTGGATTTATCAGGTTGAAGCTCTTGAGTGGTCAAATAATTTGAGATTTCATTTATCCACTTGTTTGGTTGGTTTATTAAATAATTACCTCTTTTCCTACCTCAATGGATGGTCTTTCCAAGTGTTCAAAGGGTATGACGTTCATCAACTCGGAGCCATTGTTACTGGGTAGCTTAGAAAGAGCATCGGTATTGCAATTTTCAACGTGTGGGATTTTGAGGATCTCACATTGTTCAAAGTTGGACAAGAGATCCATGACACGCTTTAATAGGCAGTCATGCCTTTGTCAGTGAAGTTTACCATTTATCTAACTCACGATGAGTTGGAATCGCTATGGACAATGATGCTCTTTGCTTTCATTTTCTTTGCCAATATAAGCTCATATATCAATGCCTCATATTCGATTATATTGTTTGATGCTTGGAATCTGAAGATGAGTTTGCAGTTGAGATGGTGACCCTCTGGACTGATAAAAAAAGATTTTTGCCTTTAATCTCTTCTCAGGAAGAGCCATCGAGAAACAACTTCTAGGATAGTGGTTATGCTAGCCCAAGCTTCTCAAAATCCATGGGCATTACAGGCCTCACAGTGAACACTGCAACAAACTCTGTGAGGGTCTGACCTTTGATGGAAGGCCTCGGTTGAAACTGAATGTCAAATTGGCTGAGCTCTATAGCCCATTTCAACAACCTACCAGCGATATCGGGATTTTAAAGAACTTACCTTAGTGGGTAATTGGTTAGCACCTCAATAGTGTGAGTCTGGAAATAGGGCATCAACTTTCTGAGGGTTAATTTCACTAACGGTCACTGAAGTTACCTTAAAATTTCAAAATGGTCACTGAAGTTCAAAAGTAGCGCTGGTTACTAAAGTATATAATTCTCTCTCAATGTGGCAT
Source organism: Forsythia viridissima (assembly GCA_030279155.1). Taxonomy (NCBI): domain Eukaryota; kingdom Viridiplantae; phylum Streptophyta; class Magnoliopsida; order Lamiales; family Oleaceae; genus Forsythia; species Forsythia viridissima. The sequence goes on from CM059036.1 coordinate 26,205,620, forward strand.
GATGACGTGACATACAATAGACCTTTATTTATTGCATGGTAGTCTCTGTACTTTTATAATATTTACTTTAGTCCATATTATTTCAATTATGTTTCAGTTAAGTCCTCCAAAAATTACATCTTAGGTCCTTAATCTTTTTACATATTTACACTTTGGTCCCCAAATTTTTAATTATCTTTCAGTTAAGTCCTCCAAAAATTATATCTTAGGTCCTTCAATTTTTTACATCTTCAAACTTTGGTATCCCAAATCCTTGATTTAGTGGCTAAAATAAGTATAATTTTAGTGGTCAAAATAAGTTCACTTTCAATTAAATCATTGACTTTACACTCTAATTTTTACCTAAACGAACAAAATAACATAATTAAAAAATAAACTACTACTTGATAGAACTCACAAATATCTACTTTTAGTGGTCAAAATAAGTATAAAACCTGCACTTATCACTTAGAGTTGGCAAAAATAGACAATTATATTTCATTGACAACTCCAAGTGATAAGTGTAGATTTTGCACTTATTTTGACCACTAAAAGTGGACATTTATGAGTTTTCTCAAGTAGTTTATTATTTAAATATGTTATTTTGTTCGTTTAGGTGAAAAATTGAGTGTAAATTCAAGACTTTAACTGAAAATGTACTTATTTTGACCACTAAGAGTGCACTTATTTTGGCCACTAAAATCAAGAATTTGAGAGACCAAAGTTTGAAGATGTAAAAAGTTGAAGGACCTAAGATGCAATTTTGGAGAACTTAACTTAAAGATAATTAAAAATATGGGGACCAATGTATAAATATGTAAAAATATTAAGGACGTAAGATGCAATTTTTAGAGGACTTAACTGAAAGATAATAGAAAATATAGGGACTACAGTGAATATTATATAAAGTACAAGGACTACCATGCAATAAATAATTGTCTATTGTATACCACGTCACAATTTCAAGTTGAAAATTTAAGGGAGTGGCCGTTTGAAAAATGATTATATACTTTAGTGACTAGCACTGCAACTTTTGAACTTCAGTGACCGTTAGTGAAATTAACCCACTTTCTGAAGGTTGTGATAAGCGCTAGAGCAGACTTTTTCATGTATGGGTATCTAGTTTCAGCATCCTTACAGCTTTACTCACGTATTAGACGGGAGCCTATTGCGCTCTCTTAGATCATACCAACATTGTGCTAGTAGCTATGGTTGAGACAACTAAGTAGACGTGTAATGTTTCTCTAGAGACTGGTTTGGATAACAAAGGAGCTTTTCTGAGGTGCAACTTTGGAGTCACAAAACCTTTTTCGCATTTCGAGGTCCATTCGAATTTCTTTCTACTTTCAGAGTTTTTAAAAAGGAGAGGCATTTATTTGTGGACTTTGAAACAAATTGTTTGGGCTTCTATCCTACCAGATAAGCTTTGTACTACTATTAGTTTCCGAGCGAAACTTGTCTTGATCTTAGATCAGACTTCTTCACAGTGATTTAATGTCAAGAAGTTACTCGATCTTTTCAGGATTCTCTTCAACCCCAAATGCACATTTCAGCAAGTTAAGCTTCATCCAATAACATCGAAGAATGTTGAATACGATGTCGAGGTGGTATATATGATTTTTTTCCATCTAACTTTTGATCAACATATCATCTACGTATACTTCAATCATATTATCAATCTGGTGAACAAACATTCTGTTCACCAACCTCTAATATGTAGTTTCAGCATTCTTTAGGCCGAATGGCAATACCTTATAGCAATATAAGCCTCGATTGATGATGAAGGAAATTTGCTATTCGTCTGGCTTTATACGTTGGGATCTGATTGTACCCAAGTAAGAATCCATGAAGCTTAGAAAACCATTCTTAGTTGTGGCATCAATGAGTTGATTGATACGATGTATTAGGAAACTATCTTTGGGCAGGCGTTGTTCAAATTTGAGAAGTCGATACATGTCCATCATTTGTAACAATATTTGCAACCCAACTGGGATAATGTGCCTTGCGGATGAAGCCATTGACTATCGACTTATCTATATCTTCTTTTAAGGCTACATATCGTTTCGTATTAAGATATGTACCTTATCTTTTATTTGTGGGAGCATACTTGGGGATCTATCTTCAACGCATGACATGACACATTTGAATTGATTCCCACCATCTCTTCATGCCTTCATGCGAAAACATCCAAATTTCTTTTCAAGAATTCCTCCATCTTTCTACCCGATTTCTTATATAGATCATTGCTGTTGTAGAGTACATTGTGCCATTAGGACTGACATAGAAGATTTTCAACTTTTCTACTAAAGATACTTGAGACCAGAATTCAATAATCATCGTATCAATATCCCTATCAAACGTTATATCAATGACCTAGTTCGGTACATACACATCAAGAGATGCAAGGGCTTCTGCCATCTCGACGTCCACTTGTTGCCCCCATCATCTCAATGTCCAATATCATAATGTGGTTGGACTCAACACATGGAGTAGCCTTGCGTAAGACGTTCAAATAACATTCTCGGGATCCTTTTTTATCTCTTTTAATGGTGGCTATCTCAACTTGAGTGGAGAATTTCATGGCAAGATAGTGGATGGATGTGACAACTCTAATATCTTTTAAGGACAGTCATATGTGTACTAGTAAGCTGATCTACCGTATTGAGTCGACTTTGGAGCTTCTCCTAAAATAACAGACAATTTGAATTTCTCTCTTGGGGTAATGCCATCACCCGTGAATCCATAAAAATGGTCCATGATAGGGGTTAGCGGATAGTCCACGTAGAATCCCGAATTTTTTATTATTTATTATCAAAGGACCGAAGTGAAAGTAAATTTTAGAATCAATTAATTTATTTGGACTCAATAACTAATTAGTGAAATATTTAGTTTTAGTATATCAATATTGGGCTCGTTGGGTAGCTCGTATTTAATTACGATTATAGGTCCAAGAAAAAGTAATTTTAGATAAGCTAAACCTAAGATAAAATAGTTCAAAGTAATCTAAGATTATCTATTTTGTTAATTAGAGATTAACTCATTCTTTGTTTTTATCTTGTTGACCGAGAGAGAGAGAGAGAGTTAGTTAGTTAAGAGTTGTAATCATTGTAGAATTCTAGTGAAGTGATCATTTCTAATTAGGTTAAGAATTAATTATCAACTCTTCATAACCTAAACTAAGTGGCGCCAGATCTTTCGGATAATATTACTTAGTGCATGATGAGTTCTAAATCAATTAAATAAGCTAAATCCTAGTTGATCTAAACTAAGCTAACAGTAAGCAGGTAATCAAATTCTATAAAACCACACTACGTGAAACCTTTCTCCCACTTTTTCCACGTTGGCCATAAAGTTGATATAGTCCAGAAAGTCATTGTGAACTTGTTTTGGCACGTTAATATTTGATGTTTCGCATCAAGTTGCTTTCGTATGTAAATCAGAATTTTCAAGTACAACTCCAAAATTTCAGATTTCCAATTTTAAGGTGAGATACTATGTGCTATTGTTGATGTCTATAACTTTCTAATTATTATTTTTGCGCATGTAAATTGATTACTTAATTTCAGTGCTCCTTCGGGAGAAATCATGAACCAGTTCATTTAAACTCTCAGGTTCAGTTAAACCTTTGAGTTTCAGTTTATTTGCAGCGCTTGCATGAATTATTATTGTCATGGTGTAATAATTCACAGTTCAGTTTAGTAAGTTAATTACATACTTAATTATAATATTTGGATTGATTGTGGAAGTAGCAAGTATCTCACTGAGTATAATTAGTTATACTCATCCCTCATTTTAAATAATTTTCAGGTAATGATTAATGTGATGGATGTGTGGAGGGTCAGTGGAGTTGTCAAGCCAATGGTCGCCAAATTAAATAATTTTGTTTATGATACTTTAGACGATTAGCGTCACAATTTAAAGTTATTTAGCATTTAATAAATATTTCCTTATTTGTTTACGAATTAACCAATTGTTTGTCAATTGGAATTTTATTATTAAAGTTATTGTTCCGCAATATTTAATGGTTATGAATTTTACTAACTCTCCGAGACTTTAGAAATTTCGGGGCGTTACAAATGGTATTAGAGCAGCCGGGTTTATCTTTCTGTAGACTCGCAAAAAAAAAAAAATAATAATTAATTTTTATGAACAGGTACTTTTTACTGTTCACGGAACAGTGCAAGCTTATTGTTCACGTGAACAGCAGCTATGAACAGCACCATTTACTGTTCACGTGAACAGTAACCGGGAAAAATTATTTATTTATTTATTTACGTGAATAGTAGTGAGAACAGTACGACAAGAAATTTTTTTTGATGAATAGTAACTTTTACTATTCACAGAACAATACCTATTTACTGTTCACGTGAACAGTAATAGAAAAAAAAATTTATTTATTTATTTTTGAATGGTAGCATTGAAGTTAAAAAAAAAAGTTTTATTTTGGTACTAGACATTTGGCATCCAGAGCTCACTGATCAGCCACCATCCAATATTTTGAGGTATGAAATAAGTGAATATGATTTAATTGCCGTAAATTATTTTGCTAGTCTAAATAAATTGATTAACATGATTTTATAAAGTATTTGTCGCTTATTTTACTATTACATTGAACCATTTAGTAATGCGGTATAGTTATTTAAAGTTAACTAATATGCGAAACATAGTAATGTATTTTATGACTAGAAACTTGGAATACAAAATGTAAACAATGAGTTGTTCCCTTATGTTCACGTTAGTTAGTAGTATATGCGTATTCTAATTAAATTTTGTAACTGTTATTACTTGAAATACAATATGGAAAAAAAAAAAGGGACGAATGGTTAGTGAACCTAAATAGATAAATTTATTTTGTTTCGTTTAAAAGAAATGGCGCGACAAACACAAAATCAAGCAACTATGTTCAGAGACTTGATGAGGGCTGTGCAAGACTTGGGCAGACAACAGACTCAGGAGCCACACCCAAATGCAACAAGGGCTGACAACACGAGTTCAATGGTCGAACAGTTTCGTCGTTTCAGACCACCATCCTTTGAGGGTAAGGATGATCCTTTCGCAGCGGAAGAGTGGCTGAGGAGACTCGAAGGGATTTTTGAACATCTAAACTGCAACGATACGCAGAAGGTTTCTTGTGCGAAGTTCATGCTGATTGACGATGCTAGCCATTGGTGGGAATCTGATTCACACACTAGGACTGCAGTGCAGCAACGTAGTCTCACTTGGGACCAATTTAAGGAAGCATTGCTAGGAAAATATTTTCCTCAGTCATTGAAGGATCAAAAGGAAGCAGAATTTCTTCAACTCACGCAAGGGAACATGCTGCTTGGAGAGTACGAAAGGAAATTCGAACGGCTGTCTAGGTATGCGCCGCATATGGTTGACACCGAGCTAACAAAGGCCAAGAGGTTCGAGATGGGATTACGACCCGAGATCAAAGGAATCATGGCCGCCCAGCAGTATACTACTTACGCAGAAGCTCTACGTCGGGCACAGGCAATCTCTACTGGATTAGGGTTGGGGGAGAAAATCCTACCCAGTTCTGAGGTTTCTATAAAGCGAGAATGGAATGAGCCGTATACAGAAAATGGAAATGGACAGAACAAGAAGGCTAATAATGGATCAGGATCAAGCAAACCGAATGAAGTCATCCCACAACGCCCTAAATGCAATAGGACCCATAGGGGCGAGTGTCTGTACGGGAAGAATGTGTGCTATCGATGCAGTAAGTCGGGTCATATAGTCCGAAATTGCCAAGAAACCCCACCGAAAAGGGACAACGAACAGGGCAAAAGGGGAGAAGACAGGGTTTTCGCCTTAAACCAGCAGCAGGCAGCAGAAGCTAAGTATCAAAAACTCTCTGACTAGGTAAGGTAAAATTTCGAGGACGAAATTTTTTTAAAGGAGGGTAGTTTGTAGAATCCCGAATTTTTTATTATTTATTATCAAAGGACCGAAGTGAAAGTAAATTTTAGAATCAATTAATTTATTTGGGCTAAATAATTAATTAGTGAAATATTAAGTTTTAGTATATCAATATTAGGCTCGTTGGGTAGCTCGTATTTAATTACGATTATAGGTCCAAGAAAAAGTAATTTTAGATAAGCTAAACCTAAGATAAAATAGTTCAAAGTAATCTAAGATTATCTATTTTGTTAATTAGAGATTAACTCATTCTTTGTTTTTATCTTGTTGACCGGGAGGGAGGGAGAGAGAGAGAGAGAGAGAGAGTTAGTTAGTTAAGAGTTGTAATCATTGTAGAATTCTAGTGAAGTGATCATTTCTAATTAGGTTAAGAATTAATTATCAACTCTTCATAACCTAAACTAAGTGGCGCCAGATCTTTCGGATAATATTACTTAGTGCATGATGAGTTCTAAATCAATTAAATAAGCCAAATCCTAGTTGATCTAAACTAAGCTAACAGTAAGCAGGTAATCAAATTCTATAAAACCACACTACGTGAAACCTTTCTCCCACTTTTCCCACATTGGCCATAAAGTTGATATAGTCCAGAAAGTCATTGTGAACTTGTTTTGGCACGTTAATATTTGAGGTTTCGCATCAAGTTGCTTTCGTGTGTGAATCAGAATTTTCAAGTACAACTCCAAAATTTCAGATTTCCAATTTTAAGGTGAGATACTATGTGCTATTGTTGATGTCTATAACTTTCTAATTATTATTTTTGCGCATGTAAATTGATTACTTAATTTCAATGCTCCTTTGGAAGAAATCATGAACCAGTTCAGTTAAACTCTCAAGTTCAGTTAAACCTTTGAGTTTCAGTTTATTTGCAGCGCTTGCATGAATTATTATTGTCATGGTGTAATAATTCACAGTTCAGTTTAGTAAGTTAATTACATGCTTAATTATAATATTTGGATTGATTGTGGAAATAGCAAGTATCTCACTGAGTATAATTAGTTATACTCATCCCTCATTTTAAATAATTTTCAGGTAATGATTAATGTGATGGATGTGTGGAGGGTCAGTGGAGTTGTCAAGCCAATGGTCGCCAAATTAAATAATTTTCTTTATGATACTTTAGACGATTAGCGTCACAATTTAAAGTTATTTAGCATTTAATAAATATTTCCTTATTTGTTTACGAATTAACCAATTGTTTGTCAATTGGAATTTTATTATTAAAGTTATTGTTCCGCAATATTTAATGGTTATGAATTTTACTAACTCTCCGAGACTTTAGAAATTTCGGGACGTTACAGTCCACCTCCATTTGATCAAAGTCGGAGACGGAGATGATATTGACGAAGCTTCATTTTCTATCAATATCCTACTCATTTGGTTCCTTGCTATCTTGGCCCTAATGACGAGGGCGGTATAATGACGGTAATGTATTCCTTCTTTATCCTTATCTGTGAAGTCTATCGACTCTGACATTATACTTGCCTCTATGGCATAGCTTCACTAGACATTCGTCGATTGACCTCCAATATACGGGCCTCCAACATTTGTTTGGATTTCTCTGACCAGCCATTGACCATCTTGATTATCGCGATGGTTTTTCCTCGATTGATCGTCTTTCTACAGAATGGGATTCTACTATGGTTTTTGATGCCTTAGATGTGTGGGTCGTCCTCTTTCATCATAGGAACGATGTGCTTCTTGCCTAGGCTATCTAGTAACGTTAAGATTGTCAACTACAACTTTCACATCCATGCACTCGTCGGTGTCGTGGTCACATGTGTTATAGTATTGACAATACTTTGCTAGGGATGGGGTTCTTTCTTTTGCGTACTGGTTTGAACCTTTGATGTTGAATGACACTCCAAGGGCGACAACGTTCACCTTGGCATCTCGGTGCCCTTTGGTTGGTCATCAAGGCATTTCCTTTATCTAAATGGCAGCCCTGCCTCACCTGTGTGTCATATGGCTGGATCATTTATTGATCATGAATTTCTTCTTTGATTATATCTACTAGCCCATTGTATGATGAGGGTCCTTCATTGTGAACATCCCTCCAAAATGCGGTAGACATGTTCAGTCCATTTCTCAGAGCCTGAAAGGCGGTATCTTAAAGAATATTCTCAACATACAACATTTCTTACGTGAAATGACTAAGGTAAATTTTCAAAGACTTGCATAGATCTTACCTCATGTCGTGGATCCTACCTACTAGGGCCAGCTATGGATACTGTCTAAATTCAATTTGTTCTACCACTTCTTGGCTCCTCAAGATAGGATAATTTGGAAGCCTCGACACTTATACGATGGGCTTGCTCCCACGAAGTTCATATGGGTGTTTTATTTTTGAAAATGATCGATTTGGTTACCCTTCCCGTTGTACTTTTACATTTTTGGCATATAAAACTTGTTAGTCTTTCCCAAAGCCATTCTTGCCTCAGAGAACGTGACATACTCATCATTTTTGGTCCAGCTCTTCTAGGCGAAGTGATCTATCTCCCACTACTTGAGTTAGAATACGAGACATCACTTGATTTTCTTCTTTTATGGTGGGGATTATTTCACTCCTGGCACCCCGACCCTTTACAACCTACTAAAAATACTTGCAGACCTAAAAGGTTTCTGCTCTCGCTCGTGTTGGGAGAAATGTACTTTTTTGGGATAAAACAGGTCGGCAAGTGGATCAGTGGCCTGGTGGTGTGATTTTAGACTGTTACCTGGTGCTTTGGTGGATTATCTATTTGGGTGTGTCCTCTCTCTAGATGACTTATCAAGGTGTCCTCATCCAAACCATCTATTTCATTATTCAGAGGGGAGACCGTGTATCATTTTCTGAAAATTGCCTCATGGTAGCATTTTTTCATCGGCAAAATGTTGCATATTTGTCGCCATGTTCGCGACTGTTTGAGTGAGTTTGGCTACTATTTTCGACGGCCTTCGATTTCTTCTCTGATGGGCCCTTTCGTATACACAATGAGACTTGCATCCTGGACCCTACGTGGGTTACCATCAACGTTGAATCCACTCCCACTCATTTTCTTTATCTTCTCCTTCTCGTTTTTGGCTTTTATACTTTTTTTCACGTGTGTTTTCTCTCGTGGTTTTGTATGGTTGGCACCAATCTGTTGACCTCAAAATTCGGACGAATTCCAACACCAACATAAATGAGCCAAGTCACCGTCCATGTAATGTATATTGAGACACTCGTTAGATTGCCGACGATCGATGCCACAAGATGGTCCACTCAGACAATCATGTCAAGCACAAGAAATAATATTATGGACATGAAGGTAGCTCAATATATTTTGGAATAATAATCTATGTGTATTGAAGTAAATATTACCTTTAATTGAATGGAAAATGGCGCATTTGTGGTCGAGTTACTGGGACATTTTGACCATTTTCCTCATCTTTTCTATTATTTTTATCCAGAAATGTAGCCATATTTCTCTTCCAATTGTCCTTTGTTTTTACCACCTTTTACGGATTCTAGGTAGTGGATGTGACATCTAGGCATGCAAAGATATGGCACGCTAGAACCAAGGTGAAACTTGTCAGAATTGCTATTAATGAAGCCTTGCCCAAGATTTGGTTGCTATGGTCGTATTCTTTCAATGTAGCCTTCTTGCTTCATCCTTCCCTATCCAGGCGAAGCCATGTGCTTAACTCCAAATGGCCAAATATAGCCTAGGTTTTATGACAAGCAGGCATTTGGCAGACTAACCTGATGGGCCATTAATATCACACCAATTGTACTCCTGGTTGTAAGTGCCATACACGTATGAGGCTCATATTTTGAATATAACATTATCTTCTTTTTGGTTATGTAATATTGTCAATTATTTGAAAATATCTTTTAAAACCACGTTAGAACTGTTTGATATAATATTATTTTATTGATTTCAAAAATTTAGTATCAAATTTTGTTAAATTTTTAGAAATCAGTTAAAAATTAGGATCGTCACACTAGTGTTTGTGGCTCTATTCCAAAGGTGGCAAAGAAAAGAAATCACATAATGAATTAGTTTTCTTTAAGTCCGATTTTATTTCGGTTTAAATTAATTTAGCTATTTAATTTGTAATTCCAAATTAAATTGTGTTTTCAAGCTTTTTCTAGTAGATTTTTTATTTTCATTCCCCGTTTTCTCTTGTTGTGAGGTTTTACCAAGTTAAGTTGGTGTTCAGTTTTACTACTTCTTACGTTAATCATGCATAGAATAAATGGAATCGAGAGTTAAAGATTGATACTCAAATTTAAACTGTAGTAAATTTGAAATCTAGCAATATGTTTGTTGTTCTTCTATGATTGTCTCTCCATTTTGCCAAAACATTGATTGAACTGTGAAAATCAAAATGTTAGAAAATTGATTCAATTGTGAAATTCAGACTTTTGTCAACATTGATCAACAATGAAATTTGACTTTATTCTGAATATGCTAAAATTGATGTAACACATACACCAACAAGTCCATTGAGTCAAAATAAAAATTGAACGTACAATCTATTCACCCATTTCTAAATTGTGCTAAAAAAGGCTAGACTTTACATGGACAAATATTAACTTTGCTCCAAACATCTCAGGAAAGTAGAACTATTATGATATAAAACTCGCTCTCCCTTGTAGCCATATCCTTTCTTTAACTTATTTCTGCTTTTAACTAAAAATTCCAAAGGGGATAACCGAGTAATTAGCTACATTACATCTTCTCTTTTGATTCCATGGGGACATGAGGTGCTCAAGCATAGCCAAGGGGGGTTGCATGTTCGAAAACTTTCCTATATAGCATTGCAACAACTTCTTGGCATTATCGTGGCAATGGGTTGTCCTTGTCCTTAATTTATAATGGACCATCAAACACTGGTAAGGTATAGCCAAAAAACGTAAAACATGTAGTTATGTGTTAATAGGTAATACCCTGATAATTTGTGCTAATTATTTAATTAGTAAACTACAATCGTGATTTTATATGGTCAAATTAAGGATTACAAGAAGGGTTATTTAATTCTAGAAAGTCATTTCCGCTTAGTTTGCAATTTCTGAGAAATTCAGGGATCAAACTGTTATTTAGGAAAAATTTCACGGTTTGGATATTATTTTGAGGTTAATTATAAGTTAAAAAGTCATTATTTGAGGTTTGGAAAGCTTATTGCAATTTTTGGCTAGTTTGAGGCTAATTTGCAATTTTATGATTTTCAAGGGACTAAAGTGAAATTCTGTAGAATATATATATTTTTTTCAGTATGAGAAATATAAAGTTTGGGTTATTTTATGTTACTTGAATTTTAGAAAATTAATTTGTATTTAGCAATGTTATTAAAACCGGCCCAACCCGGCTGGTTAACTGGCCAGAGTTAGGTTGATTAGGCATAAAAACACCAACTTTAAAAACTCGTCTAAAAATTCATCGACCTGTTTAGTTTTAAGGAACCTACTAGACCGTTCTTAGTTTCACCAAATTTGAAAGGAAAAAATATAGAAACAAAAACATCTTATTTTCATAATTAATTTATGCCGACTCACCCGATTTTGAGGTACTAATATTAACTTAATTATATTTTTTTAATTGGATTGAGTAGTACTTTGCCTTTTTTTATTGTATTTGATTAGTTTTGCTAATTGTATGTTTTGAGTGGCTAATGGTAGATGTGGTAGGCTTGGCTCGGCCCGTTAGCCGAGCTCAGACTCAGCTCGTCCCTATAATTGATTCTTAGTTCGACATACTGGCTCGTGGACCGAACGAGCCGAGCCAAGCGGCCCACGAGCTCGGCTTGGTTTTTTATTTTTTTAATATTTTTTCGTATAATTGAAAAATAAAAAAGAAATAAAGTGTGAAAAGTTTTTTCATTTAAAACTTAAAAATTGAAACCCTCCTACTTTTTTCGGGTTTAAGATCGTCTACTTTGAACGTAGGCGGAGTTAAAATTATACACGAATAAGTTGTTACGTAAATAATTTTTTGTTAAAATAAGACGAATAAAATATCAAATATTTACGCAAATAATACTTACTACAAATTCAAGTATCATGTATTCAAATCTTTAAGTTCTTTGGACACCATTCTGCCCACTTTATCTTGGATCTGAAGTTCGGCATCATCCCAATCCTTCAGACACAATAAGTTTTCTAATATATCTATTTTAATTCTTGACTTGAAATCAGACAGAACCCCGCCACCTGTACTAAAAACATGCTCCGATACTATAGTTGATACTGGAGGTGTTAATAAATTGCGTGTCATATTTGATAGAATTTGATATTGACGTTCATTTTTCACCATCGTAGTATATCAAAAAAGTTTCTCTCTTGATCATCTAAAATACTATGCATGTCGTGCGCAAAATACCTAGCTAACACTAAAGGTATATCACTAGAACGGGAAATTGAATAAGCAGAAGAAGAATCACTATCATGATAACTACTCCTAATTGAACTTAGGTAACTCCATTAGTCATTATCATCAAGTGATGATGAAACATGTGTCGTGTGACGTTCCTATCGGTCTTTTTAGTGTAGACCTCATACATTTGACCTAATTTTTTTTCTAAATTACCGTCTATTAGTGGATTTTCGTATGTTAATTTTTGTGAAATTGTCATTATAGTTACTTTCATACCCTCCAAAAGTCTAGGATCCATAACAAATGCTAATGGAAATAACATAGGCAACTCTTCTCAATATTTTCTAAATTTAGCTTCCTTGACATATATAATATTAGAAAAAATAACAAAGTTCTTATACATATTGAATCGTTATCAATACAATAGAAATGATCGAGAACTACTGGAGTAGTCGAATAATATACATCTGAACATGCATTTGTTGTGTTGAAAAAAACTTCAAAATTTTTCTAACATGAGTACATATTTCTTAGTCATATTTTAGCAAATCATATTTTGGGCCATGTGAATGTCGTCCGTTATAATATGCAGTAATGCAATCTTCGTACCCTTCACAAGATTTAAGCATGAGATATGTTGAATTCCACATATGACCTACATCAGTGCAAAACTATTTTTCTTGAAGTCCATTTTCAATACAGAGAGCAGTAAAAACTTGTTTTCTAGCTAGTGAGACAGTAATATAATTAATAGCATATCTAATTTTTTGTAATTTTACATTATAAATTTTAATTAATCTTTCACAATTAAATTAAAAATATAACATACACAACGAATGTGAAATAAAATACCATCAAATTCTGGATGTGAATGTTGAATTAATTTTTTACTTAGTATATTGACGGGGCTTGCATTGTCAAAAAGTAAAACTACGAATATTCGTTTCACAATTAAATTTATGTAAAACACCTAGTAAAACATGAAAAATTAACTCAATTATGAGGATAGTCAATTGTTCTAAACGCTATTACTTTTTCGTACATTATCTAGTGTTTATCAATGTAGAGTGCAGTTGCAGCCATATAATTTTTTTGGTTATTACTGGTCCATAGGTTCGAAGTGAAAGATCAAACAACGTTATAATTATTAATATAACTTATGATAGCTTCTTTATTTTTATTAAATAAAATAATAGCGTCTTTACGAATGGTATTTTTAGCAACATACTTTGGTTGGAGATATTTTTGTATGAAGTTCATGAAATGAGAATTTTTCACCTAGCTCAGTGGATACTCGGCACTTGCCACCAATTGCGTCATTCCTTCGCGGCTCATGCTGTCTTGTGAATATACCCAATTATTTAAATTGGAAGTACTACTAGAGCCTACTCAAGAAGATCTAAACTAGAGTTGTGCCTGATTTGATTCCAACCTTCCGTTTTTTAACACACACTTTTTGAATTGTCTATTGAGATGGATCGTGCATATTCTCTTTTGCCACGCTAACTTCTCTTTACATTATTTACACTGTGCTTTGTGCTCAGGAACTCCGTCTATTAATTTACCATAGGGCAACAACTCAAAATGCTGCCAGCATAGAGAGCCTTTTATTTTTTTACTTTTTGTTTAGTACTAGAACTGGTGGTTGTATTTGTATGTGTGTCGACATCTTCTTAAATATCATCCAAATCAATCAGATTAGTGCTACTTCTAAACTCATCAACAATATCGCGAGGAATTGGAATGTCATTAAAACCAATGAAATCATCATCACTTCTATTGTACGTCATTTCAAATAAATTATAAAGAAAATAGTAGAAGATGTAGTAGAAATTTAGAAATGTAGTAGAAGAAGTAGAAAATTAAAATTATATACTAATATTTAAATAATGAAATTTGAGATAAATAATTATAAAATAATATTGAGAGATAATGAGATTTGAGAATTGTTATTGAATTGAATACATAATAGATTAAGAGATTTATGTGTAAAAAAAATGAGTTTAGAAGAGGGTATTAATAGAATAAAAATTCTGAATTAAAAAAAAAAACAAAAAGAAAATATCACCAAACGGTCACTTAAAAAAGTGACTGTTTGAAGACAATCTTGTGGCCATTGGACACGAGCCATGAGCTACTCAGCTCGTGGGCATTGCCACGAACCTTGACAAACTTGCTTGTTGGGTCGGTCCATGAGCCAACTCGTCTTAGCCTGAGCCCAAGGGCGGAGCTAGGATACGACAAAGGATTGGGCTAGGATAGGAAGGAATTGCCCTCACGGTGGTTCGGGGGTTCGTCCTTGAATTTTTTTTTTTCAAACCACAATTACTTAGCCCATTTTTATGAGAATCTAATATTTTTTTATAAGTCATAATCTTTAAAAAGCTTACAATAAGTCATTACACAAAAATATTCAACATATAAAACTAGCTAAAGAAAGTTGTATCCGATATTCCGATGATTTTATATAGTTGCAAATTCTTCTATAATAAAATTTATATTTATTTTATTAACAATGTATTCTCAACAAAAATTGTTATGTAGTCGATACACAAAAATTGTTTTATAATATAATTTATATCTATTTTATATAAAATTAAGCTATGTAGTCGATGCACAAAAATATTTAAATCCTTTAATAGTATTATATATAATTATATTATAATTCTATATTTAATGAAACGAAATACAAGTAAATCTTATACAACAGGATAATATTACAACTAAATTAGAAAATAAAATGATATTTCAACACCAAATAGTGAAAGTCGCAACAAATTAAAAAAATTAAGCATACTTTCGAATTTTGAACTTTTAGAAGTTTGAATTTTGTGGAATTAGGAAGTGCTAATATGCAATAGTCCTAGTTTGGACCATGTGTGTATTTAATTGGCCAAGAAAAAAATGAATTAAAAAGTTGGACTAGGCTAAACTAACATAATTTTTTTAAAAAAATAATTTGTATTGGGCTTTGGATATGAGCTTGGGTAGCCATAGACTACAGCCCAGTAATTTTTGTGATTTCAAAAATTTTGCTTTCTATTTTTAATTTTTTTAAAATCACCGGATTGATCACGGTTTGACTCTTGACCCTTTTTTCTTTTTTTCGGGTCGATGTTTGAATCGATTTTTAAGACATTGATATTTAGGATGAATTTACCATTTTGTGAGGAATTAACTAATTAATTATTGATTTTGACATAGCGGACGCATAATACCTAAACTAGGCTCAGCCACCCAAACAATGACCAGATATTGACCTTTATAGGTCCCATATGCATAATTACGTTCAGCCCATATAGAATCTAAGGTTGCATTTGATTGCACAAGATTTTTCATGGAAAAAGTCTTTTTTCCATCTAATTTTCAACTGATATGTTTGATTGCACAAGATTTTCTATGGAAAAAATATTTTCCTACCTATTTTCCAGGGTGTGTCTGATTCCAACCTATTTTTTCTTCATGTAAAACATTTTCTCATTTTCCTTGTTTTGGCCACATTTTCATTGTTTTTAAGAAAAATATTTTCTTGGGAGAGGGAGAGAGGGGGGGGGGGTATTTTTCATGGAAAATTTATCTTATTTTTCAATTAATAATTTCTTGGCAATTCAATTCCATGGAATTCATTTTCTTTCCACCCAAATTTCACAAATTGGAAAAAGTAGGAGGCGAATTGAAAATTATTGATTTTTGTTAAATATTGCAAAATTAAAATGTAGACCGACATTTAAAGGAGAAAACGGCAAATTACAGTGTATTTAATATTTTTACATTGAAACTTAGAAAACCGTGCTTTAAGAAGTTAAAATGAATGTGACTTACACAATGTGTTAATTATATTCTAGTGCGTACCTCCAGCATATTGGGTAGGGGTAGGTATGGGTCGGGTTGGGTTGATTTTCGATCCAACTGGACCCGAACCGAAAAAAATCCTCAATCTAGAACAATCCCATTTATTTCCACGTCTTTTAGCAAATCATCAATCTCTGCAACTCTACTTTCTAAGATCAACACATGAATCAACAAGTTATAATTTGGGGGTCTTTTCACAAATAACTACAATAAATAAAATATTTCTTAAAATACTGCCATACTTTTTTTTATTATAAAAATATTATTTTCAATTTTTATAATATTTTTTATTACATTTGTTACATTTGTTATTTTGGTTACAATAAATGTGTTACATTTGTTATTAACAAATATAACAAACATAACAACAAGTGTTACAAAAATAATAAACAGTATTTTTAGAATAAAAAAAGTTAGATAATATTTTTTAAATTATTTTATATTTTGTAGTGTAGGGTAAAATTATCACTATAATTTGACACAGCATTATGCTCATACTTAGAGTTGGCAAATGGGTCGAGCGGCTCGTGGGCTCAGCCCATTTAGGCTAGGCTCATAATGAACTCGGGCTTGTCGTGGGACGAATCTGTGCTTGGGCCAAGCCCAAAAAATGGAGACAAGCTTGTTTGGCTTGGTAAAAAGACGAGCCAACTCGTGGGCGACCCAACAAGCCGACTCTTCAAGGCTCGTGGTTAGGGATGAAAAATAAAACTCGACGCACCCCGCCCCATCCCATCCCACCTCACCCCACTCCACCCCGCCTTGAATACCCCGAACCCTCCCCTAATCTTTTTATATTATATTATTTTTTAGTTTTAAAAAGTTAAATCTTATTTTAAAAAATAAAAAATGATATTAAAGTTTAATTAATTAATTAAACGGAGAGATATATGGAGATTTTTCAATATCCGCCCCGCCCCGCCCCGCCCCGCCCCGCCCCGCCCCGCTTCTCAAAAATTCTCGACGGGGCGGAGTTGGTATTGGACGTCCTAGCCCCATCTTGCCCTGTTGCCATCCCTACTCGTGAGCATTTTCCACCAGCCACTCGTAAAAAGGGCTAGTGGACAATCCCCATGAGCCGCTCGGCTAGTGGTTCGTGGTCCAACTGTCACTTTTTTTGTAACCGTTGGATCATCCATCCAACGGTCACAAAAAGTGATCGATTGAGATGAATTTTTTTTGGTATATATTTTTTTCAATTTCAAAATTTTTTGCTATAATTACTCCACCTCTACACTCATTTTTTTTACACTTCAATCTCTCATTCTATTATATACTCAAATTCAACAACAATTCTAAAATCACATTATCTCTCAATATTAGTCTATATTTTTAATTTTCTAATTCTTATACTACATTTCTAAATTTCTACTACATCTTCTACTCTTCTCTTTATAATTTATTCAAAATTATGTACAATCGAAATAATAATGATTTTAGTAGTTTTAATGATATTCCAATTCCTCGCGATATTGTTGATGAGTTTGGTAGCACTGATCCGATTGATTTAGATGATATTCAAGAAGATGTCGACACACATACAAATACAACCACATATGCTAGCACTAAACGAAAATCTAAAAAACAAAAGACTAGGTGTTGGCAGCATTTTGAGTTGGTGTCCACTAGTAAACTAATAGATGGAGTCCCTGAACACAAAGCATAGTGTAAACGCTGTAAAGAGAAGTTAGCGTGGCAAAAGATAATAGACACGACTCATCTAAACAAACACTTCAAAAAGTGTGTGTTCAAATTAGGCACAACTCCAGTTTGGATCTCTCAAAGTCGGCTCCAGTGGTACTCCCGATTTAAACAATTGTGTATATTCACAAGAAAGCATGCACTGCGAACTAATGCCGCAATTGGTGGAAAGTGCCGAGTTTTCACTGAGTTTGGTAGAAAATTCTCATTTCATGAATTTCATACAAAAATATCTCCAACCAAGGTATGTATGCCATGCTAGAAATACTTTTCGAAAAGACACTATTGTTTTATTTAATAAAAAGAAAGAAGCTATTATAAGTTATATTAATAATTATAAAGATGTTTTATCTTTCACTTCGTACAAATGGACTAGTAATAACTAAAAATGATACATGGCTGGAACTGCACACTACAGTGATAAATACTGGATAATGCACAAAAAAATAATAGCGTTTAGAACAATTGACTATCCTCATAATACTGCTTTTACGTGAATTTAATTGTAAAACGAAGATTTGTAGTTTTACTTTTGACAATGCTAGCCCCACAATATAGTAATTGAAAAATTAATTCAACAAGATAGTGGTTTTTCTTCTACTTCTTCTCTTTCCCGTTCTAGTGGTATACTTTTAGAGTTAGATAGGTACTTCGCGCACGACATGCTAAATATTTTAGACGATAAAGTGAGAATTTTTTTTGATATACTACGATGGTAGATACAAAATGAACGTCAATACCCAATTCTTTCAATTATGGCACACGATTTACTAACACCTTCGGTATCAATTGTAGCATCGGAGTCTGCGTTCAACGTAATCGGTCCCAAACCTGGAAAAAGGAGGTGGATTTTCAACTTTTAAGAGAAAAAATTTCTCATACTTTATTTTTAAATTATCCGAAATAATATTTAAAAAAAAAACCAAGCTAAGCTCGTAGACCACTCGATTCGACTTGGCTCGACTCGACTTGTTCGGTCCACAAGCCAATGGGTCGAGTCGAACATCAATTATAGAGAAGAGCTGAGCCTGAGCTCGACTCATTCTTTTGGGTGAGCCGAGCTCAGTGTGTAACAGGCCCAGCCCGAGCATGCCACCTCTACTCTTACTTACCATCTCATCCCTACAACTAAAAGCCTTTTCTAGTTCTTCCTTGTTACAATATCCATCGATCGAACTATTATATGGCACAGCAGTTGGAACCAATCCCCATTTATCCATTATGCTAAAAAGACCAAATGCCTCCACGACGTACCCCTGCAGCTAATTAACAAACCATAAGTATATGAGTCCGACTCATTCTCTTTTGTTTTTATCATCTCAAATACCTTATTAGCCCCTACATTCCCCTCAAACAATAGACCTGAATTATTATATTGTATGTCACCACATTTGGGCTTGAACTTTAAACCCTCCATGTACCCAACAAACTCCTTCACCTTCTTTAACTCCCCTACTTCAATATTAAGTCATAGTTTGTGAAAGCTAAAGAAGTTGTTAAAAAGTTGTAATGAAAGAAAATAATTAATTTTAATCACACATTTTATAGACACAATACTTTTATCACCTTTTCAATTACACGTTTAATCAACTTTTATCAAAATCTGCTTAAAATTTCGTCAAAAACTGTCAAATAAGCCCTAAAAGTGAAAACACTCAATTGATACTCAACCTAAACATCTCGGTCTCGGCATATAAAACCTACACATCTGTACTACTCAACCTAAGAAACAAGCTCAATATTTCATTATGTCTCAATCTTCAGGCAAAACCCCTTTTTCTTTCAACATATAAAAACACTCGGTCATTTCATCACCCTTTTCAATTGACAAAAGGCCCTCAACAACAAATCGAAAAAAATTATACTCGACATTCAAACTTCTCAACGCACATACTAATCCATCAAAACCCTCTCTAAGAGTTACAACACCAGAATCAATCACTTTCTTGATAAATTGCAACGCTTGTTTCGGGGATGGAAAGCGAGAAAGAATTGCAATGGCAAGACAATAGCATTCAGTGATGAGCGAATTGGGACTAAGATTTGATTGACCAAACTACAAATACTACTTATATGGGTGGGGGTTGGGGAGTTGGAATTGGGTGGGTGGCTGGGTGGGGGGGGGGGGTGAAGCATGAGATAGGGAGTTTCATGGTGTAACTTTGCAAATGATTGTAATTCTGGAAGGGTTTTATTCACAGTCGCAAGAGATTATAGAGAGAGGAGAGAGATGACATAATTGAAGATCTAAAGACTGAGTTTTGTGAAAAAGTACAGACGTTATGCAATTTTTGGAGAAAAACACTTATATGATTGGGAGATTTACGTTATTTTTTAAAATAATTACAAAAAAAATCATTTATGTAATATATATTTTAAAAATACATCTAATTAAAAATTCTTTTTTTTTTTTTTTTTATCAATGTTATTATTTAATTTCTTGAAATAGTATAATTGATTTCTTTAAAAAAGACACTTAATTGTAATTCAATATCTTTTTTTTATTATTGTAATCCAATTTTATGGTAATTCAAAAACACAATAATTATCATCCTATGATAATGCTAATTAATTTGTTGGCCAAAAAAGAAAAAAATCTCTCCGCGAATCATTGTTCTTCGACTCAACCCAAACAACTGGTGGTGGTGCGTATAATATTTTTTAGTTACATATACATCTACTATTTTTTCTGCATATTATGTAGCATAATGTTAGTTGTCTTTTCAACAATCCGTTCCATGATATATGCTTCGCTCGAATTTTTAAAATTTCATATGTTTATAAGTGTATTATGTTAGATTTTACTATGTTAAAAAATATGTATTATGTTATATAATGTGAAGTTGTTCTCTTAATCAATATGTAACATTTAATGTTATCTATTAAAACAAATCATGATCAAATAATTATGTTAAATTGTATTGCGTGGTATGATAAATATTATGTTAAATGATATGATAACAATAATTTTAAAAAAGAATGATACCATAGATGTTGGGATTTATGATGAACTCTAATTTAGGAATTGTTCTCTAAAATGTGTGCAAGAAATTAAGGATTATTTTGTAAACAGTTGTTAATATTTATGGTAGTTGTTTTTATTTCATTTATTATAATAATATATTTCAGATAGTATCAGTGATAATAAATGAATAAGTTTATAACAATATAATTATTTTAAAATATGTAAGTAGCATGTGTAATTTTTACTATATGATTTGTCGTATACTACAAATATTTGTACAAACAAGATTTTTTTGGGGTAAATTATACAAAAACACTAAATTTTAGGGGCTTTTTGAAAAGTCATTGTAAATATGGGTTTACAATGTAAATACTCTTAAAAACATACAACAATTGTATTTTTTTTGTCTAATCGCTTATACATAATTCAATTCAAGCATGTTCTTCTTTAATTTTGTCAAAATTTCAAAAGTGTCAAGCATATTCGCGTTGAAAATATCAGATTTCCAGCAAAAGTTTTTATCTCATATTCCGATTTCAATCTCCAAAGGTAAATTATCTCATATTTTGATTTCAATCTAGACACATCCTTTTTCATTTACTTTATTATAGATTTGTGATTTCTTATATTTTGTTTGTGTTAATGTATATGAAAGTACAACTTTAGATCTATGTTATTAAGTAAGGTCTTCTGAAAATGTGTATGGATATCAATTACCAATTACAGAAATGTATACAACGTGTTTGTAAAAATGCAAATACGAATATGAATTGAGGCTTGGATAGAAAAGTGACATGTTCTGTCATTTTTTTGCTTAAAAAGTTATATAACAATGTATATAAGTGACATAACAAATTTGGATCACAATATTCTCTATGGTTGATTTAACTGCTGGATTTTACTTGATATTTATTGTGCTAATTATTGAGGATCAAATATTAATATATAATTTTTTTTGTCTTGAATATGACTTGAGGCTTCGGATTAAAAAGTGACAGGACAATGTATACAAGTGACATAACAAATTGGATCACAATCTTCTCCATGATTGATTTAATCGCAGGATTTAACTTGATATTTGTTGTGCATTATGGTGTGACATGAATGATTGAATATGATCAAACATTAATGTATTATTTTTTTTATCTGGAATATGAATTGAGGCTTTGGATAGAAAAGTGACATGCTTTGTCACCTTTTGTTTAAAAAGTGACAGAACAATGTATACAAATGATATAACAAATTTGGATAACAATCTTCTGTGTGGTTGATTTAACAACTGGATTTAACTTGATATTGTTTTGCATTATGGAGTGACATGCAAAAAGTGACACAACATTGTATACAAATTTGGATAACAATCTTCCCTATAATTGATTTAACTGTTGGATTTAACTTGATATTTGTTGTATATTATAGAGTGTCATGAATTATTGAGGATGATCAAACATTAATGTATCCTTTTTTTGTCTTGAATATGAATTGAGGTTTTGAATTAAAAAGTGACAGAGCACTGTCACTTTTTGTTGAAAAAATGACAGAACAATGTATACAGGTGATATAAAGAATTTTATTACAATCTTCTCTATGGTTGATTTAACTGTTGGATTTAACTTGATATTTGTTGTACATTATTGAGTGACATAGATTATTGAAGATGATCAAATATTAATGTATCATTTTTTGTCTTGAATATAAATTGAAGATTTAGATAGAAAAATGACAAGCTCTGTCAATTTTTACTTAAAAGGTGACAAAACAATGTATACAAGTAACTTAACAAATTTAGATCACAATCTTCTCCGTGGTTGATTTAAGTGTTGAATTTAACACGATAGTTGTTGTGTATTATGGAGTGACATGAATTATTGAAGATAATCAACATTAATTGATCATTTTTTTTGTCTTGAATATTGAGGTTTTGGATAGAAAAGTGGCGTGCTTTGTTACTTTTTGATTAAAAAGTGATAGAAGAATATATACAAGTGACATAACAAATTTGGATCACAATCTTCTCTGTGGTTGATTTTATTGCTAAATTTAACTTCATATTTGGTATACATTATTGAGTGACATGAATTATTAAGAATGATGAAACATTAGTATATCTTTTTTTTTTGTCTTGAATATAAATTGAGATTTTAAATAGAAAAGTGACATACTCTGTCACTTTTTGCTTAAGAAGTGACTAAACAATGTATACAAGTTACATAACAAATTTAGATCACAATCTTCTCTGTAGTTGATTTAAATGCTGGATTTAATTTGATATTTGTTGTGCATTATGGAGTGACATGAATTATTGAAGATGATCAAATATTAATTTATCATTTTTTTTTGAATATGAATTGATGCTTTGGATAGAAAAAAGTAGGGATGGCAAAAAAACCCGTACCCGACCCGCCCCGCCCTGCCCCGCCCCGATTACTAAATGGGGCGGGGGCTGGGATCATGGTCCCCGCCTCGCATTCCCCGAACCCGCCCCGAATAATTTTATTTTATTTTATTTTTATGTTTTAAAATTTAAATTGTATGAAAAAAAATATAATATAATTAATTAATTAATTAATTAAACGGAGCGATAAATGAGAATTTTTCTATACCCGCCCCGCCCCGCACCGGCCCCGATACCCGCACCGCTTTCCAAAAATCCCCGACGGGGCAGGTATGGGAATGGCCGACCCGCCCCGAACCCGCCCCGTTGCCATCCCTAGAAAAAAATGACATGCTCTGTCACTTTTTGCTTAAAACGTGACAGAACAATGTATACAAATGACAGCAAATTTTGATCACAATCTTCTCTGTGGTTGATTTAAGTGCTGGATTTTACTTGACATTTGTTGTGCATTATGGAGTGACATGAATTATTGAGGATTATCAAATGTTAATGCATCATTTTTTGTCTTGAATATGAATTGAGATTTTGGATAGAAAAGTGACATGCTTTATCACTTTTTGCTTAAAAAGTGACAAAATAATGTATACAAGTGATATAGTAATTTTGGATTATAATCTTCTCTATGGTTGATTTAACTGCTTGGTTTAATTTGATATTTGTTGTGCATTATTGAGTAAAATAAATTTTTGAGCGGATGATCAAATATTAATGTATCATTTTTTTTTCTTAAATATGAATTGATGTTTTGAATAGAAAAGTGACATGTTTTATCACTTTTTGCTTATAAAGTGACAGAACAATGTATACATGTGACATAACAAATTTGTATCACAAACTTCTATGTGGTTGATTTAACTGTTGGATTTAATTTGATATTTGTTGTGCATTATTAAGTGACATGAATTATTGAGAATGATCAAACATTAATATATTATTTTTTGTCTTGAATATGAATTAATTTACTGGACAAGAAAGTGACATGCTCTGTCATTTTTTACTGTAAAAGTGACACAACAATTAAATTTGAGCTTTTTCAATAGAATATTTTTTTTAAGGATATAATGAACGTATAAAAATATTTGATATTTTCTTACTTTTTTTGTGTTAGATAAAAATTGAGTTTGTGCATTTAAAAAGTGACACACCGTTAATTATGTTAGTTTATTAAAAAGTGACATAACTGAAAAAGTGACATAGTAAACTAATATAGTGTCTGTTTGTTAAAGATTTTAAACTGATTTTTGGTTTTTCTTATTTTGACCAACTGACAGAAGCAGGTCACGTGAAAGAAGCCTACACAAAAATGACCAAAAGGACCATGGGTGTGGAATTGGCGCCGCAAGTGTTGACCAAATTCGGTTCCTAGAAAATAATTCTGAAACCTTTTCTTAAGGAATCTAAACAGGGGCAGTTTTGGAATAAACTCACTTAATTTTTGGCTTTTGCTGTACAAGAACTTTTTTGTGGGCCATTGTCAAGAAAAGAATCTGATTACTGTTGAAGAAACCAGTTTTTTTTATCTCAATCAAACAGGCTCATAATTGAAAAAGTGACATACTTTCAGTGATATAGTATGTCACATTTTCAGTAAAAAATGATAAAAATTGTATTTTTTAACTAATTAAAATTGAGTGTATTTTTCAATTTTTGGCAAAAATTCGTACTAGCCCTAATTTACCCCCTTTTTTAAACGGGTCCAACTATAATGCTGGGCCTAATTAACCCATTTAAAACTTCAAATTTATAAGTAGGGCTTCCGCATTTAATGTTGATGTTTTGTTATTTTAGAAAGAATATTTCACTTTTTCATATAAAAATCTGATTTTTAATGACTAATCTTTCGTCTAAATTAGAGAAAAATTTGAGATTTATTTTTAATGGGGGAGATTTATTTCGACCAACCATAACAAGACACGTGTCAATTATGAAACTACCCAGCATGTCTCGGCTGAATTGATTTTATTATGGCTAAATATATTGATTGCACATTATTTTATAAGTGCATTACAGTTTATTTAATTTTCCTAACATATTTTTATTGCATTTTTATCTTCAATTTTTCATTAATTAGCACATCTTGGCACTGATAACGATTTCTGTCCAAAAATTCTATTAAGGAAGAGTAAAAAAACTTATTTGCCTCTCATATTTTTAAATAAGAAACAAACAACAAATACAAAATTGTGACTAAATATTTGTTCATTATTTTAAAGTACAGTGACAAAAATTTTGGACGAAATTCGTCATTTGGGACAAAATTTGCTATTAAATGAAAAATTTAAAAAAATAATACAATGAATAAAAGTTAAAAGAACGGGTTAATTTCCTTGATGGTCACTGAAATTTCATTGAAATTACAAAACAGTCACTGAAGTAACAAAGTTTCAGCGGTGGTCACTGAAGTTTACTAAAGCGTGCACAGAAGGTCACTCTATGAAATTTCCAACTTAAGTTGATGACATGTCACTGGTAAATATCCAAGTGTCACACAATTGGATGACACGTGTCAAAAATAATTGCCATGTAGACTTTGGCCACTAATTATAATATATTTGGACCTCAATGAATACCTCTAAAATATAAGGACCTAGCTAAAAATACTTCACAATAAATTAGATTCCCATTTCCACTCCCATTCCATTTCAATCCCGTTCTTCATTTCCATTCCCAGCAAATATGTTCTTCATCCTCCAATCCCTAATTTCTCCCCCATTTGCTAGAATATGCAGTTAATTCTCACCAAATCAAATTGCAATTTGTTTTAACAACATTACTATCTCCAGTTAGTCGGTAAGTGACGTAATCTCTCTCTCTCTCTGGTTGTCTCCACTAACCTAAATTTCTCCGACCCTCATTGCGCACAATCTAACTACAAATCTGGCTAATGCTATAGTGTCTCGATTTTTTAGGGAGAAAATTGATTCCAGCAAAAGAAACATAAAGTGTCTCGGTTTGCGTGCTTTGTTGGGATTTTCAGTTGTATCTACTTGTTCTGGCTAACATTGAAATGGAAAAAGAATTCGACGTGGACTGTAGATGCTATTTGCGGGATCCATTATATATTGAAGACGTCATGGACTGATGAAAATCTGGGTCGGAGATTCCTTGGATGTTCCAATTATCGGGTATGCCAGTGGTTCTAATATTCTTTGTTTTGTGCGGATGTTGATGGCTTGAAGTGGAACGACATAGCCTTGAAGAGAACTTACAAACTCTAGAGCAAAAATACAAGATCGTAGTGTATGTGTTGATTGCGGTAGTGTGTTATAGTGTTGGGAGATCAATTGTTAGCTAGAAGTTATATTGTTAGCTGCCAAGAGACTTGTTTGGCATTCATTGAAGAAGTAATTAATGTGGCATTTTGGCATTAAACATTGTATTTAGCCAATGGCTGTGTACATGCAGAAATTATGTATGATGTCATTTCATGATTTCTTATATGAAGCTGGTTGAAGATTTTTGTGGTTGATGATTTATTATATAGATATTGTATTATAATCTCCTCAAGTATGTCAAACAAATATGAAATGATTCCAAGCACTGAAGATGACTGTTTTGATTTGGAAAATGCAGCAAGTACACTGCATGATCATGAGCACTTGGAACTAAATATTGAAGCACTGCAATTAAATTTTGAACCTCAGGTGTAAGTCTCCTTCCTTCCGGAGAAATCCAACTTGAGGATAATTGCTGGTAACAAGTTATAATTGCCAAATCAAACCATATAAGAGCATTTGTCTAGGGGACATCATGCCACTTCTCAATTGCAAACATTATGTACAATGCCAAGGCAAAACTGTCTATAACTGAACATAAACTACCTCATTTTTAAGATTATCATTTGCAAACATTATAAAATGCATGTTTAGGTTAAAAAGAATATGATAATGGGTTGTATGTAAATTGATAAAAGGATTAAAACTACAAATAGATAACCTGCTTGGTGAATTTTATAGCATGACCTTTCATTTGCATCAAACTTTAATAAATATCTGATTACATTATGAAACATTTCCCATCAATACCCAGTGCAGCTAGTAACTGTCCACCAAAATCCCCTTTCAAGAAGCACCCATCTATGCAAATTAGAGGTCTACATTTGGCCAAAAATCCCTTCTTGCAAGCCTCAAAGCAAACATATATCCCTTTAAACACAAGCTTATCTAAAGTTAGGATTATAGTTGATCATGGGTTTGTTCTTCTAACTTGAGCAGCGTACGAACCTAATAAACCAAATTTCCCAACTAAAGACTCCCTTAGCATCTCCTTAGAAATCCTCCGACCTCTCCATGCCTTTGTGTTACTAATATCAACACCATAATTCTTCAAGAGTGTGGCTTTGAATAATTTGACGTCCCATTTTGGTGCAATACTAAAAGTCTCAATGTACCTATGTGCTAACCACATGGCGGACATATTTCTATTCTTCAAAGCTCTACAACAGTTGTGGTTCCACTCAAAAGATTTAATTTTCCATGCTAATTCTTCCCTCAAAAGCACAGCCCACACTCGCCATGGACATTTATCTTCTTTGCAACGAGCTTCTACTCTTGATTTATCATTACGTGGAAACACTACCTCAAACTTGTTACTAATACTAAAGTTTGTAATCACAACCTTGAGTTCTTCTTTCGACCGAAACTTCAATCCTATTTCTAGCACATGGTCCATCATGTTTTTGTCACCATTAAATTCTGGATACCGTATCACTTCCTCTTCACTGTCAGAATTAACATTTCGAAGCTTATCTGAGGAATCATATTTTGAAGTTTCGGAATCATTTCTATCTACCAAAGATAACATGTCTTTACTCGTATGAAGTTCAATGTTTTCAGTAACATTTTCCTCAAACAACACAGTCATCTTCTTCACCCAGGCTGAAATCCGATTCATTGAAAGTGAGATCTTCTTCATTTGAACCATAGTTTTCTTCGACTGAGAATGACCAAAAAAAATTAATGAAAATTCAGCAAAATTGGGCCCCACCATCATTGTTATCCAATGCTTTATGGCAACAACAAACAAAAATAAACCATCTAGTACACTGACTTAGCTTCCTCATGTCTCTCCACATCTGACATTGTTAAATAATTTCTTCAAAATGATCCCCCAGGAGAGCTTATTTGTTAGTGGAAACCAAGGCACTTTATGTTAAAATTTCGATTGTTGAGAGTATTTGGGGCTAGGGTTCTTGCATAATGTCGGGTATTTGGGGATTAATTTATGGTTTAAGGATTAGGGGTTTGGAGGATATAGAACAGGATTGAAATGAAATGGAAATGGAAATGGAAATCTAATTTATTGTGAAGTATTTTCAGCTAGGTCCTTATATTTTAGAGGTATTCATTGAGGTCCAAATCTATTATAATTAGTGGGCAAAGTCTACATGGCAATAATTTTTGACACATATCATCCAATTGTGTGCCACTTGGACATTTACCAGTGACACGTCATCAACTTAAGTTGGGAATTTCACAGAGTGACCTTCGGTGCACGCTTTAGTAAACTTCAGTGACCACCATCGAGACTTTGTTACTTCAGTGGCTGTTTTGTAATTTCAATGAAACTTTAGTGACCATCAGTGAAATTAACCCATAAAAGAACATAAATATGACAGTAAATAAACGTTAGGAATCTTTAATACAATTAAAATATAGTGAACTTATAAAAAGTGTAGTGTCAATATAATTACATTTTTATTACTATAATATATGGCTGACTTCCTATTTCAATTAAAGTATGATGAAGGGACGTGGAAACACAAGGATCCTATAAGAGTGATGTCTACTTAAATGTCAGAAGGGTTCTATTCACAAGGTTTGGTTGCTCTATATAGATACTAATGATTATGATTGTGAATGCTTACTTTTCTTGCATTGTGAATGCTTACTTTTCTTGCATATTAGCATGGAAAATAACGTGTACATTCAACACTCATGTTACGCAATGAAATATAGATGACCCCATGGAGCGCTAGGTAGACATAAATGGTAGGGATCATGTGCCAACCAAAGTCTAGTATAGACATAAAGTTAAAGCAGTTCTAGTTTTAACTTACACACTTCCAGTTATGAAAAGGCATCAAACGGGATAACCAACCAATAAAAGTAATAGGATACACTTCGTCATAGGCATCCCACTATTTATTCGTCACCCTTATTGTCTCGCTCTAATTCCAGGCACTAGCCCCAAAGTAAGAGTTTTTTTATTCGAAATTTAATTTATATAAATATATTTTACTAAAGATAATAATAAAATTAAATATAAACAGTAGAAGCAAAAGATAGTATCCACCGCTCTAATATTTGAATAAAAAAGATCTTTCCTTACAACCAGTACTGGCAATGCCATATATCTACAAGAACAAAAGAATATCTATCAATTCTGAAGAATTGACAAGACCATCAGCGGTGGGGTGGCAACCAGACCATTTTCCAAACTACCGAGTTACTATTTGCAAAATATGGCAGCAAAAAGGAAAACAAACAAAAAGGTCAATCATTCAATTTCTATCTCATTGTAGATGGAACAACCCGTGAAGGAGTCGAACACCTAACGATATAATCTAAAACATCTTTGTAAGTTTCTTACTCCTATTCTTTATCTAGTAGTGTATAAAATCGGGTATAATACACCCTGGTCCAAACAACGCGTATGGTCGAGCCATCGAATAAGAGCTCGGCACGCCTGCATGTATGAGTCTCTTCAGTGTGTCTCATGGAAACCTACAGTAAAAAATAGAATATGATGATGATATAATGCCTAATGAAATATCAATCACACACGGGCCGAAATCTCACATTATAGTGTACCGTATGAGCTCAATAACAACATGGCTAATAATAAGCACGCACCATCTACCAATGCATGTGAGTCTACCATATACGGTGCTCGACATGCCAGTAGGAATATCACAATTAGGCTTGGCCTACCGTATACGGTACTTGACATGCCGCTACGTAGTCCCTAGGCCACCAATGGACCTCAACACCGCTCATATATCTTGACTCCGGACCTCCAACACCCTTTTGTCAGCCGTCTTTAAGATCGTCGGGGCCTCAAGCAAGTGTATATATTCAGAGTGAAGTTAAGTACGGTAAAACTATAATGAGATTCACACTTATCACAACAGCAATATGCTCAAGATGAATGCCAATGCGTATAACTCAGGTCAGGGAGTTCGACCAACTGCCATCAATACTCATAAGGAATTTTCAAGTTTCATAGTGATAATATATAATTACAACAGATCATCATTGACAAATATTTTGTAAATCATATTATTTTGCACTGTAGCTGAAATTATCATACTTAACATGGTTGTAGATTACGACGTTTGGATCTGTTTTAAAGAAAATGTTTCTTTATTAGTCAACCTCAACAAATAACTCATTTCGACTCATATGCCTCAACTAAAGCCCACATGGGTTTAACGACAAAAAAAGGGAAGTCGAAAGGTAAAACAGGGTTTGGGGTCGACGATCCTTACCTGGGGTCGACCCCAAGAAGGGATAAAATGGGAGATGGGGGTCGACCCCTCAAGGTAGGTTGCAAGAGAAGGTCGACCCCCTCTTAGATAGGGGTCGATCTCTAAGGGCAGGGGTCGACCCCCCAACATAACTATCAGGGGGTCGACCCCCTGACAAAAAATAAGACATGGGTATCGTCTAGCCTAATAAATTGTACACGTATGATATTTACTGTTTCGTGGGCATTTTTTTTTTTATTATTTTCATAAAATAAAAATGTTTGAAAAGAAAAAAAAAATACATTTTTCTGATAGAGGAGCTAGCTTTTAGCTTTTTCAAACCAAACTGACCCTTTCTTATTTGTAGGAGCAACCCGATACTTGTTCGCAATAATAAATTTTCTGTAACTATATTTTTTACATAGGGTAAAAATTACAATTATTAAATTCCTATTTTTCTTTAATTAAGAAAAACCTTTAAAAATCAATTTTTCCAATAAAAATTCCTAAAAATTTCTAGAGAGCTCATAAAAATTCCTAAAAATTACGAGAAATTCCAGGATGTTACATTATTTCCTCCTTAAAGAATTTTTGTCCAATAAATTCAACTTACCAAATAACTCGAGGTAGTTAGCCCTCATATCGTCTTTACGTTCGTACGTAGCTTCTTCAGAATTTTGATTCCTCCATAGTACTTTAACTAGAGAAATTTTCATGTTACGCAGTTGTTTGACCTCTCAGAATAAGATTTGTATGACAGTTCCTCATATTTTAAAATAACCTCTAAATCTGGTGTATTGATCTGTAACACGTGTGTCTCATCCGAAATATAATTACGGAGCGCAGATACGTAGAACACATTGTGAATTCGATCTGGTAAGTTCCAATCTATAGGGCTAAACTTTCCATTTTTTCCAAAACATAGAACTCTTTTTATGGGGGCTACCTTTAGAAATAATTTATCTCCAACAGTAAATTCCAATGGTTTTCTTTGCTTATCAGTATACTCTTTTTGGCGATCTTGAGCTGCCAAAAGACGTTGACAAATATTCTTAACAACTTTAAGTATATTTTGAACTGATTCGGGCCCTAAAAGTCTATTTTCTCCAATTTCATCCCAAAGAATTAGTGATCTAGACTTTCGACCATAAAGACCTTCAAAAGGAGCCATACCAATAAAGGCTTGGTATCTGTTATTAGAAGAAAATTCTATTAGAGATAGGTACTTATTCCACTTTCCTTGGAATTCTTAGGGACAGGCTCGCAACATACGATCATATACTATTGATGAAGGTATACTATGTAATCGCACAATTTTTCGTAAGTATAACTAGGCATACTGTTCTTATTTAAAAGAAGTTCGAACAAGTAGAAAATGGGAAGAATTGTTTAACCGGTCAATTATAACCCAAATTGCATCATAGTTATTTTCTATTTGTGGTAACCCTGTCACAAAATCCATCATATTTTTATCCCACTTCCATTCAGGTATTTCTAATTATTGAAGGGTCATGCTGGAAGTTGATGTTCAGCCTTATATTATTGACATATTAGGCACCTTTTCATGTATTCTACAATATCTCGCTTCATCTTTGGCCACCAAAACTTGAGTTTTAAATCACGACACATTTTAGCAGCTCTCGGATGAATTGAATATAGGGTGTCGTGCTTCTTAGCACAAATCTCATTTCGTAGTGTTGATTCATTTGCAACGTAAATCTAGTCTTGAAATAATATAACTTCATCTTCTGCTATTCTTTAAGGCGAATTCTTACCATCTATTATTTGACTGTAGATCCATTTAAAAATTTTATAGAACATTTATTGCTCTTGGATCTACTCACTTAGTAATGGCTGTGTACTAGAATCCATCTTTTCATGTATTTGAATCTCTTACTGTAATGGCTCAGCCAAATGTACCATCTAATAGTTTTTCTGACTCAATGCATCTACTACGACATTAGTTTTTCCAAGGTGATAATTAATAACATAGTCATAGTCTTTGACTAATTTCAACCTTCGCCTTTGTCTCATGTTCAATTTCAGCCATACAAATAATGTCTCCAAATTTTTATTGAAAAAGCCACTGCCGCTAATTCTAAATCATGCGTGGGGTAATTCTTTTCGTATTCCTTCAACTGTCGTGATGCATAAGCAATGATTCTACTATTTTGAATCAATACACATCCCAAACCATTTTTTGAGGCGTCACTGTTGATTACGAACATTTTAGAGCCTGATGGGATGACCAACATAGGTGCTGTGGTGAGTTTATCTTTGAGTTTCTGAAAAGTTTGTTCACATTCTTTGGCCAGATAAAAGCACATCCTTTCACGTTAACTATGTTAGCGGTACATTAATCTTTGAAAATCCCTCCACAAAACGTCGGTAATAACATGCGAGGATTAAAAAGCTACGAATTTCTATAACATTCGTAGGTAGGGGCCAACTAGTAACCGCTTTGATCTTATTGGGGTCTACTGATATTCCATTAGCAGAAACTATGTGGCCGAGAAATACAAGTCATAATTCACATTTAGTAAATTTAGCAAAAAACTGTCGAGCTCTAAGAGTTGACAGTGCTTGTCTTAGATGCTAAGCATGTTCCACTTTACTTTTGGAATAAATAAGAATGCCATCCATAAATATGATGATAAAATTACCCAAGTACTCTTTAAATACTTAGTTTATCAGATCCATGAAAGTAGCAGGAACATTAGTTAATCCAAAAGGCACGACTAAAAATTCATAATGTTCATACCAAGTGCTAAAAGTAGTTTTGGGAATGTCGTCTTCCTTAATTTTTAAGTGATGGTATCCCGATTGCATATCAATCTTAGAAAATATTATAGCACCCTAGAGTTGATCAAATAAATCATCTATCCGAGAAAGAGAGTATTTGTTCTTAATAGTTATCTTATTCAATACTCCATAATCAAAACACATTCGCAAAGTTCCATCTTTCTTAGTAACAAATATGACCAGAGCACCCCATAGAGAAAAACTCGGATGAACAAACCCTTGATCCAATAGTTCTTGCAATTGTAACTTCATTTCCTTAACTGGAACTGGTGCCATTCGATAAGAGACTTTGGATATAGGTTGTGTTCCGATAGCTAGATCTATAGTGAATTCTATCTCTAGGTCTGGTGGTAAACAGGATAGTTTTTCAAGAAAAACATCAAGAAATCTTGAACTTCGGAAATCTCATTTGATGACAATTCTAATTTATTTCTACCTTGTGAAGACTCGATAGAGATGCTTTCTGTCCATAGCATAACATTTTTCGAAGCTGATGAGCAGACATAATTATGGTAGATAGAGATTTGTTCATTCTCTGATAAATTATTACCTTATTACTGAAATGCTACTTCTTTCATCAAACAATCCAACTTTGCATGGTATCTTGACAACCAATCTATAACCAAAATAACTTCAAAGTCTCTTATTTCTAAAAGTATAAGATCCGTCGGTAAAGACCAAGAAATTTCTCATGTTATGCATAGTTCTTACCTTGATAGTAAAAAAATAAATAATATGAATATATGCCCATTTTGCATGTTAAGTTAAGTGGGAAAGTGGAATTAAGAAAAATAAATAAATAAATATATTTTAAAATGTGGGGGTCGACTCCCATTCCCGAAAAACTGATTTTTAGCTTATAAGTCAAATTTTTGTGTCCATTCCACATATTCTCTTATTTTTCTCTCAATTTATC
Source organism: Forsythia viridissima (assembly GCA_030279155.1). NCBI lineage: Eukaryota > Viridiplantae > Streptophyta > Magnoliopsida > Lamiales > Oleaceae > Forsythia > Forsythia viridissima. The sequence goes on from CM059036.1 coordinate 26,239,961, forward strand.
TCAAACTAATCTCCCAAACACTTCTTTTTCATCATTTCCAACTTTATTCAAGGGTCCCCAACACATTACAAATAAGTTTTTCCATAAGTTCATCAATTTCTTGGTAGAATTTTGACATTTTTGTTGCAAGAACTCCATTCATAAGTTAAATTCTAAATTTTCTTTATCTTAACTAGATAGTCATTATTCATTAAATGTTAGCACATTTCCATTTTTTAAAGATTATTAGGATGATTTAGTGGAGAAGAACAAGTTTCAATTTTTAGATTTCAAACTTGATCCATTTGATGCGTGTTCAACTTTATCTTAAATTATCTTAAGAACTCTTCAATTCTAGCGTTAAGGAACACTCTATTACCCAAAAATTTAAATTTCTACAAAATTTTATTTTTCTCTTCTACTGTACAATACAAAATACTGATGTTGATTTTTGTGCAATCTAACATGCCACCACGAGAGAGGAGACTTGCTTGTACTTCCAATTCCATATCTGATGCCGAGGCCGAGAGCTCAATTAAAATATGGTACAAGCCTAATAGGGATATCTAAAATTTCCTTCACTTAAGGGTGTGGGTATTATTCTGGGTTGGTTGATCGATTTAGGATGTTTAGGTGAAATTGAGTTTAGATATACCAAACACTTTAGAGCATTTAGATGGTATTAGTATTTAATGTTGAGAATGGGTTACTATCCTCATCTAGCATGAGTGTTCTTTTCTAATTTTGATAGTGACATATATGATGAAGATAATACCATTATTGGTTATTTGGAAGATCGATAACACATATGTAGTGGGGACTGAACTTGATGTATCTGTGGAAGTACTTACTGAGTTTTTTGGTATTCTTGATCACGGAGTGGTGTATGATTCATCATTCAATAAACTAGAGGCTTGTCGGTTTGTGTACATGAATGATAGGTTGAATGAGGTTAGCTTGAATATCAATACTTTAGGTTTAGACAAACGAAATTTACATCTTATACTCAATCACGTGACTAAGCCTAAGGCAAGCAAGTGCACTAAAATTACACCTGAAGATTTATGGTTTATGTGAATGATTGTGGCCGAAGATTTGCCTACTCTTTGTCATGCCATGATACTCATCTGATAGCTATAGCCCGTAACGAAAGCAATAAGAACCTCACCTACGGAATGGTTATCAGTCAGATTTTATGGCATAAAATAGACTTGGCATGTCTTATTGGATTTACAGAACTAAAGTCATCATCAAGTACATACTTAGGCCAGCTCATGCTTCGTAAATTAAACTACGAAAAAAAGACAACAGAGGTGGCATAGATCGAAAATGCATCCGGCAAGGTCATCACATGATGCAAGGAACAAATATGAGGAAGATGAATGAAATAATGGAGAGGACATCCACATGATGGGCATTCCACAAGTTTACACCACCTCTCTGGGCGAGACATCATCATTATCGCCCAATGTCGACTCTTTTGGCCAGGTGATGTCCCAATTAACATTAATATATGGAAAATAGGTGATTTATTAGGTCTAATGTATCAGATAGAGGGGAGACAGCTTAGAGAAGAAGACGGGCGAAGACAGTTCTATGCCCGAGTGGAGGAAAGACAACTTAAAGAGGAAGAAGATGGGAGACAATTTTATACTCACGTAGAAGAGAGACAGCTTAGAGAAGAAGAGTTGAGACAATTTTATGCTCGATTATAAGGTAATTTTCCCCTCGCCAGGGTTAGATTACCCATGTTTCCCACCTTTTTTATCCTATATAATTATATTTAACTTATACATAATGCTCTATTGTATATGGAAACTGTGTAAAGTTAATTATTTATGGTTTTAATTTGTGTATGACCAGATGCATTAAAAATTAAACATATAATTCAAAAAGTTAAATCACATTCTACTCAAATAAGTTAATAAAACAATAAAATACATACCAGTATGTCGACTCTTTGTCTGACTGACGACCATACGTCTCAAGTCTATAGGATGTTGTCGAAACCCAGACTCTGATACCACTAAAGCTGTAATGCTCTAATTCGAGGCACGTGTTCCAAAATAAGAGTTTTTTTTATTCGAATTTTAACTTTTATAAATATATGTTACTAAAGCAGTAATAAAATTAAATATAAACAATGGAATCAAAAGATGGTATCCATCGCCCTAATATATCAGATCAAAAAGATCTTTCCTTACAACTGGTATTGGCACCACCATATATCATAAGCATAAAAGAATATTTGTCAATCCCAAAGAGTTCACAAGACCATCGGTAGTGGGATGGCAACCAGACCATTTCACAAACTAGTGCTATACTTACATCTACACTATCTATAAGTTACTATTTGCAAATTATAACAGTAAAAAAAATCAAACAAAAATGTCAATGATTCAATTTCCATCTCCTTGTGGATGGAACAACCCGTGAAGGAGTCAAACACCTCCCTTATTGTAATGATACAATCTAAAATATCTCTGTAGGTCTCTAACTCTCCCTCATCATCTAGTAGTGTATAAAAGTGGGTATAGTTCTCCTGGTCCAAAAAACATGTATGGTCGAGCTATCAGATGAGAGCTCAGCACACCTGCATGTATGAATCTCTTCAGTGTGTCTCATGGTCATCTACAGTACAAAATATAATATGTGAACAACAATATTCAGTAAATATGATATAATAATGCCTAGTGAAATATCAATCACAAGGGCTAAAATCCCATATTATAGTGTACCGTATGAGCTCCATAATAACATGGCCAATAATAAGCGTGCACCATCTATCGATGCTTGTGCATCTGTTATGGTTTTAAACACAACTCAACATGCAACACTGGTATGAATATCACAATTATGCTTGCCCTACTAGATACGGTGCTCGACATGCTGTTACGCAATCCCTAGACCACTAAGGGACCTACGACACCGTTCGTATATCTCGACTCCAGATATCCAACAACCTTTCGTCGACCATCCTTAATGATCGTCAGAGGCCTCAAACAAGTGTATATATCTAGAGCGAAGTTATCACAACATCAATATGCTCAATATGAATGCCAATGCTTATAACATAGGTTAGGGAGTTCGACCGACTCCCATCAATACTCATAAAGGATCACCAAGTTTCACAGTCATAACATAGACAAATATCTTTCGTATAATAGTATTTTGTATTATAGGTAAAATCATCATACTTACCTTGGTTGTAGACTATGAAGTTTGGATCTATTTTAAAGAAAACATTTCTTTATTAGTCAACCTCAACAAATAACTCATTTCAACTTATATGCATCAACTAGAGCCCACAGGGGTTTAACGACTCAAAAATGGACCTCGGAAGTAAAATGCGACTTGGGGTCGACCATTCCTACCTAGGGACCGACCCTATAAATGGGAATTAGGGATCTAGAGTTGTTCAACAAAACTTTACTGGCTAAGCAGGTGTGGAGGTTTATTCGGAATGAGAAGTCACTTGCTGCCTATCTTTTAAAAGAAAAATATTTCAGGACGACAAGATTCTTAAATGCCAGTGTTACATGGGCCGTCTCTTATGTATTATTTGGGTCAGGAGCTTCTTCAGTAGGGGCTTAGATGGCGTGTATGGAATGGAAGATCAATTGATATCTACGATAACCCTTAGCTCGAAGCCACCATCTTTTAAACCTTATACTCCCTGAGAGGGGTGTTGGATTTGATTCAGTATTTGGAGCTTGGAAAATGGATTTAGTGGAAAATATTTATTGGCCTACTGATAGTCAGCAAATTCTAACGATCACACATGGTTCAAGAAGGCAAGGGATAAATTAAAGGTAAATTACACTCAAAATTCTAATCTCTTCAGCAATTTCATTTCGATTCAATTTTAATCGCACATATCATAACCAACCTTTCAGTATTCACGCATATGGTACATTTTGACAATTTACCCATAACTTAGGTCACGGGACAAAATTGTCAAAAGGGACCAATCCGCGTGAATTAGGGAAGATATGTGTGATTAAAATTGAATAAGGATGAAATTACTACAAATCTGAAATGATGAGAACTTTTGTCAGTTTGGAAAATAGTTGGGAAAAGGAGAACAAACATTTCTAAATATGAAAATACTACAGAAATCATAAATTAGTTAAAGACATCATGGATTCACCGGAAACAACATATAATATAAAAATGTAGATAACTATATCCCAATGGATAAACACTCTAAATCAAGATAAATTGATTAATATTTATTTAAGCTACTAGCCCCACGACCAACTTAAAAATCTCATCTTTACCAAAATATGATAATATGGATTCACACAACCTGTAATCATAGACATGCGTTTATGCATTTCGATTGCAAGATTTCTTTTAAACCTCAAGTAAGACTCGTTCAACGTAACTTGTTGTTCCATGCTGTGACTGTAAACAATTGACCATGTTGATCTCCAAAAATGGCTGCCAACAGGAACCCCACGCCTCCTCTTCCAATGCATATTCTCTTCTTTGCTTGGAACGCCACGTGGTTTATTCAACCACGTAAATAAGCTTAGGACATGGTGGATATGTAACGGGAGATAGAGAGGAAGTAGCTTCGTAGATGTAGTAGCTTGAGGACCCCTAACTAACAATTTCCCAGGTGATTATAATACTTGAAGAATAATTAGTGTAGAGGATTTTATATCTTTTGTGAGAGTATTAAAAATTAACAACCTTTTCTTGTGGAAACGAGTTTGATATTTACAGGCAAATTCTATTAGATTTTCCTCTATTCGATTCGCGACACATGGCTCAATCCAGAGAGCTCTAGAGTCATGTCTTGGGTGTCACATCATTAGCATTAATGCGGACGTCTCTTTCAGTAGCAACCTAAGAGGCTATGATAGTGACAAGCTGCCTTCTGCAGGCCGTCCCATCAGTCTTTTCGGGTCTGATTTGTAGTGTGTCAGGGAGAAGTTAACACGCAATCAGGGTCGGACTATCACAGCCTCGGTTGTCCTAGCTTGTCGGTACAAATAGCCTCGGTTGTTTAACCTCCTCGGCACAAACAGCCTTGGAGTCAAAGCATGTTGACTTTGACTGTGCCTACGTGGAGGTCGAGTGGGAACATGACGGTCCACGTGGAACGCCATGTGGGATTATGGCGTAATAGACCACAATTCATTTTGTTGTCAAGTTCTTTTGTGTGCTTTCTTTCAGCTTCTCTTTTGTTATTGTTCTTACTAATTTCTTTAGATTATGATTGGAGCGCGATGAGCTGAGATAAATACAATTTTAGATAATGTAAAATTTCATAATTATCTTGTTTTACCTTCAATGGTTTCTTACGTACAAAACAATTAATAACCTTTATTGTAAATACCGCACGATTGCTAGAGTGAATTCTATCATTATTGTTGACCTCTAAATCTGGATGGACCACGGTTTCAACAGATGCAAGCCAAACCATCATTCATTTGTATATATTGGCCAAATCGTCATTCACCAAATCACAAGATTTTCTTTCAAATTCAGGTAAGACTCTTTGAACTGAACTTGTTTTTCCAAGTTGAGCTAATTAATGGGGACCATAAACAATTTAGCACTGTTCTTTTTCTCGTCGAGTTCTTCTTTGCCCTTTCTTTAAGCTTCTATTATGTCCTTGTTCAAATTATGTTCCACCGCTTCCACATTCCTTTGGATTATGCATGGTTGCATTGCAATGAGTTAAGATAAATTTAGTTTTAGATAATATAAAAGTTTGTAATTACTAAAAGCTTCAGAGGTGTTCTAGGTAGAATAATATTGTAAAGAGTAATATTATTGTAGGAATATTTGTATGGATTGTTTTAGGGCATTTTGAATAAAAGACAACTTTAAATGTTTATTAATATTTAAATAAGAATTGTCATTTAATGCATGAAATTTTCTAGGGGTGGCAAAAAAGCTTGTCGGCTCGTAAAAGCTCGGCCCAACTCGGGCTCGGGCTCGGGCTCGGGCTCGTCGAACCACGAGCACGAGCTAGGGCCGAGCTGCAGAAAAAAAGGGCCAAGTTCGCTTGGCTCAGCAAAAAAACGAGCCGGCTCGTTGGGCGAGCCAACGAGCTGGAGCCCACGAGCCAATGGATGAGCCACCAGCCGGCTCGGCTCGTGGCTCGTCCCCAACGGTCACGAAATATCTAACGGTCATGATTTCGTGACCGTTGGCCAACGGTCAGTGGACCTTATTATTATTTTTTTTTGTTTTTTTTGGTTTTTTCTTTCATTATTTTCCTATAAATACCCGTTTTCTAAACTCATTTTTTCACACTTCAATGTCTTATCTCTCATTTAATTACATACTCAATCCATTAAAAATTCTCAAATTACATTCTCTCAAATCTCAATATTAGTGTTCTAATTAGTATCTAGTATCTTATTATCTGGATATTACGCTATAATTTTCTACTTCTACTAATTCTCTACATTTCTATTTTCTAGTTTCTACGTTCTAGTTCTACTACATTTTCATCCTCTCATATTTTCTTTATTCTATTATTCCAAATGGCATACAACCGAAGTGATGATGATTTTAGTGGTCTTAATCACATTCTAATTCTAGATGATATTATTGATCAGTTTGGTGGTAGCACTGATCTAATTGATTTGGAAGACGTTCATGACGACGCCGATACATAAACTACCATTGGCTCTAGCACTATACGAAAAGCCACCAAACAAAAGGCTATATGCTGGAAGCATTTTCAGTTGGTGCCGACTGGTAAACTAGTGAACGGAGTCCCTGAGTTCAAAGTACAGTGTAAACACTGTCAAGAGAAGTTTGCTTGGCACAAGGGGATAGGCACCACCCATCTAAACAGACACTTCAAAAAGTGTCAATACAAACATGGAGGTTTGGATACAAATCAGGCACAACTCCAGTTTGGATCTCCGGGAGCCGGGTCCAGTAGTCCCGTTCTCAACAACTGGATATACTCACAAGAACTCATGCGACACGAAGGACTACCGGAATTGATAGCAAATGTCGGGTTTCCACTATGCTTGGTGGACAATCCTCATTGGACGTCATTCGTCCAAAAATATCTACAACCAAGGTACGTTAGTATTTCTAGAAATACACTTCATAAAGATACTGTTGTTAGATATAATACTAAGAAAGAAGGTATTATTAATGATATTAATAATTACAACGGTGTTGTATCTTTTACATCAGACTTATGGACAGGTTGTAACCAAAAAGGATACATGGTTGCAATTGCACATTATATTGATGATAGTTGGTTAATGCATAAAAAAGTGATAGCATTTAAACAAATAGACTATCCTCATAATGGAAATAATATTTATCAAGTTTTATTAGGTGTGTTAAATGAATTTAAATGTGATTCTAAGGCTCGTAGTTTTACATTTGATAATGTAGGCCCAAATAATATAATAATTGAAAAATTAATGCAACACTGTAATCCACAATTTGATGGTATTTTATTTCATATTCGTTGTGTGTGTCATGTGTTTAATTTAATTGTACAAGATGGATTAAAATTTATACAACCTCAATTAGAAAAAATTAGATATGCTATTAATTATATTTCGGTTTCACCATCAAGAAAACAAGTTTTTGCTGCTCTATGTACAGAAAATGGGCTGCAATTAAAATGTTTTGCAACTAATGTTGCCAATAGGTGGAATTCAACATATATTATGCTTGAATTGTGTGAAGGTTATGAAGATTGCATTACTGTCTATTATAATGGCCGACACTCACACGGCTCAGAATATGATTTAGAATTATATGATTGGAAAATATGTGGTCATGTTAGAAAATTTATAAAAGTTTTTTACGACGCAACAAATGCATGTTATGGTGTCTATTACCCAACTACTTCACTTGTTTTAAATCATTTCTATTATATTGCTAACAATTTTAATAGGTATAAGAATTTTGCTCTTTTTACTAGTATTATACATGTTATGGAAGCTAAATTTAGGAAATATTGGGAACAATTGCCTATGTTATTTCCATTAGCATGTATCATGGATTCTCGACTTAACTTAGAGGGTACAAAAGTCACAATAATGGCAATTTCAGATAAATTAACTTATGGAAATCCAGTCACGTGTGCTAATTTAGAACAAACTTTATGTTCTATGTATGAGGTCTATGCTGAAAAGGCCGGTACAAACGTTGTACGACCTCCTAATCCAACATATACTTCGTCATCAACTGATGACATTGACTTATGGAGTTACGTCAGTACACATAGGACCACTCAAGGTCAACAATTAGTTGGTTCTTCTTCTAGTTCTTCCCTTCCCCGTTCTAATGATATACCTGTATAGTTAGGTAGGTATTTTGCTCATGATGTGCTTAGTATGTTAGATGACGAGGAGAGAAAAAACTTTGATATACTTAAATGGTGGAGACAACATCAACGTAGTTACCCAATTCTTTCCAAAATGGCACGAGATCTACTAACACCTCCGGTCTCAACTGTAGAATCGGAGGCTGCATTTAGTATAAGTGACAGGGTTTTATCTGATATCAGGTCAAGACTCAAAGCCGATATTTTAGAAAGTTTACTGTGTCTAAAGGATTAGGATGATGCCGAACTTCGAATTCAAGATAAAGTTGACAGAATAATGTCTGAAGAACTTGAAGATTTGAATATGGATTAATCATATTCGTAGTAAGTATTATTTTGCATTAATATTTCTGTATTTGAAGAATTTTCATTATTTTAATAAAAAATTGTACACGTAACATCTTGTTCGTGTACAATTTTAACTCCGCCTACTTTTAAAGTAGTCGGTTCCAAGCCCAGAAAATTGAGGAGGGTTTTAAATTTTACATTTTTAACATAAAGAATTTTTGATATGGTATTCTTTTTTATTTTCAAATTTTAAAAAATGTAAAACACAAAAAAAATAGAGGTGGATTTTAAATCTTTAATTTTTAACATAAATGTTTTTTTATTTCTACTTTCTTTTTTATTTTCAAATTCAAAACAAAAAAAAAGCAAAAACATAAGAGTACTATGAAGATTTTAAAAAACATAATCAAGATGATTCAATAAAAATTTTAACATAAAGATAAATATTTAATCTTTAACATAAAGATAAAGATAAATGATTCATTTTAAATATTTACATTTTTTTTTCTTTAACAAAATAAATAGAATGATTTATTTTCAAATTTTAAACCAAAAAAAAAACAAAAAAACAAAAAAAACAAAAAAAAAGGGCCGAGCCGAGTCGGCTCGGCTCGGCTCGGCTCGTTCGGCCCACGAACCCGTGGGCCGAACCGAGCCCACCTTTTGGATCGTCCCCATGGACGAGCCGAGCTCATGATTTACGGGCCGAGCCGAGCCATGCCTAAAATTTTCTACATAATAGATATGAATAATGCTATTTATAGTCGCTCACTATCGATATTTATCCTACGTAGCATTACTCAATTGAATTTACTCCAATCGAGTAATGTATTTATAACAATTAATTATGAATAATTCATCCAATTGAGCAATGTCACGTAGGATGACTACCAGTAGTGAGTGACTATGAATAGCATTCCTCGCAATAGATAAATAGGCATTTAATTAATGCTCCTATGTTATTAATGTCATTTCTTATTGTGCATTGTCTTTGCAAATTAATAACCATCATTACAAATAACACACGACTAGTACAAAAATGAGAGTACCTCTAAATCTAGTTGGACCACACTTTCAATAGATGCAAGCCAAACCATATCATTCACCTATATACAGGCATGGGCGTCGGGTAAGTCGGTTCGGATATTTCAATACTTAGAATCGTCGATTTCGGTTCAAGTATTTCGTAAATGGAACCATTCGGTTCCACGTAATTATTGGAATCAAACCCGAACCGGAACCGTCAGTTCTGGTTCCGGTTCGGTTCTACCCATAACATTTTATTTTAAAATCGTGAGTTGACAACATGTTTTGAATTAAAAATTGCAAACTCGTTAATATAAAAGTACGTTAGATATTAAAACAAAATTTGAAAGATATAAACATTAACGGTAAGAATAGAGACCAAAATTATAAACTCATAAATTATAGTTACAAAAAAATAATTTTTAAAATTGAGAATTCGTTTTGATTATAGAGGAGTTTCGCATTCGCTGTTTCACTGCGTGTTGAGCGAGAGAAATGAACGAAAGTGTAAGACAGACAATAATGTTTATATTGAATATCTAACAAATAGCAATTCAGAACAAGTCTTTTCAAGGTTCGATTCCAGTTAAAATGCCAACCCCTACCTATATATATCGGCCAAATCATTAATCACTAAATTGCAAGATTTTCTTTGAACTGAGCAAGTCTTTTCAAAGTTGAGCGGTTTAAATGCAGACAGTTCGTTTTCTCATCGAGTTCTTCTTCGCGCTTTCTCATCTATATATCCTTGTTCTAACTATGTTCCACATTCCATTGGATTATGGTTGCATGCATCTCGATGAGCCGGGAAAAATTCAGACAGATTATTGCAAGGATTGATATTATTACAATTATTAATAAAATAATGTGAGGATTGATATTACTAATTGTTTTTTTATATATAGATAAAGACACATTTATTTAATTTCCCTACATTATTAATGTCGTTTCTTACTAAAATGAGAGTAAATTCGATTATAATTGTTGCCTTCTAAATATGGCTGAACCATGCTATGGACAAAATGGAAGCCTAATCATTATTCACTTGTATATATCAGTACACTAGGAACACATTATAATCTTAGTCGTGGTAGTGAATGGTGGTGCAATATCTAGCGAATCCTTATAATAAGTCAGTCGTCGGGTGAAGCATGTCATCCATTTCCATCTGTTTGAATGCATGATAAAAATATGATGTTGACAGAGCTACCATTATCGAACAAAAGCCTTTCATCTTATGTGGCACCCCCAAAGTAGCTAAAAATTCGCTAAGATTTATTTATTTATTTTTAAAATAAGTAGGTATTAATATTTTAGACATTGGGTACTAATGCCCTAACTAATTTAGCGACTTTGATTACGCCACTCTATTAACATTTGAAAATAAAACCTTGAACTAGTGTAACAAAATAAAATCAATTTATAAACCTTCCAATATTTTAACACATAAAATTTGAAGAGTTTTATTGCATAAATATATTGTTTACAGCGAAATTAAAATCTTGAATGAGAGGTGTTAATACCTTAAAAAGGGTAATAGTATCCTTTGAAATAGAAGCGATACCACCCATAAGAGTTCATATGTCGTGTAATAATACCTTAAAACATAGTAATAATACCTTAGAAAAAGAAAGGTAATGTTGCCCGGAAACCGACTTTAAAATACTTTTAAGCTAAATTTTGCAAATAATCAAAGGATGAGTGGAGTAATAAAATATTGGTAGATAAATACTTAAACATAACCAAGTTCATATATGACAAGTTGTCCAGTGATGAAGTTACAGTTAAAAAATACATTCAGTCTAAATAAATGAGCATCATAGGACTAACCATATAGAATTATACAATATATCCCGTGGCTAGAAGTAACAATTTTACAATTCTCTAGTATCGAATTGTCACAGTCCATTTGTATGTAAAGTTTTGGCATCAGAGTACTCCATCGTCCTCTTAGTTTTAACAAAATTGTATAAACCAGGTTGGTTCAGATAATAGGACCATAAATTCGTCTCGAAGATATCATGATACTCTCACCAATGTTTTGACAGTCTCCATCTCCGCCCGACAATCTCAAAAGTCTTGCGCTCCATTTTCTGAAAAGAAAGTCATGATACGAATATGAATATTGACATTTAGTGAGATAATTTTGGTGTTCGTGTGATAATAGCACATGAACCAGTTTTAACCTTTTAGGCGCCAGTTCTTTAAATAGCCTTTGTACACCGAGCGTTCTACTTAAAAAACGTGTATATGCGTACGAAGGCCGTACTCGTTAGATACAAGGAAACTGTTATTTCCAATTACGGAGGAGCTGTATCCTAGTGGTGTACAAATCTTTAAAAGAATTATATGATCTTTAAAAAATTTTGGGATTTCAGCTTTGCCACATAAAAATCTGAAAACTTTTGGCAATTACATAATAACGTATATCCCAAATAATTTTCACATAGTATGCTAAAAGTTCACTTGAAAAATGATAAAAATCAGATTTCAAATCACTTATCACGTATCGCAAAAGTAACAATATCTTATTCACATTTGCGAAAAAGTAAACAAATAACGAAATCACTCATAGTCTAGTTGCCTTAATTAGATGTTCAAAATGAAATAGTTGAAGTATTAATGATCAAACTTAAATCTCATTTTTAAATAGAATATTATACCCTTTAGAAAGTGATGAAAATAGAATTTTCAAGTTGTTTGAGTATGGTATTCTTACCCCTATTCCAAAAGTCAGGCACATATTTGATGCCCAGGAGAGGCTGTTTTGGGGCTAGAATATCATTAATCATTATACCTCGTCATAATGGTATCAAAGCCAAAGGTTTTTTTTTATCTTTCCAGAGAGATATTAACCTGTTTTGAACAAGATTAAGGAAGAAATCTTGCTTATCATGTCTACAGATACCCCTATCTTCCAAGATAATCAAATGCCTCTAAAATCGATGGTCTTTATGAAATCACCCACATACCAAGAGACAGAGAAAACTCCCGTTACGAGCTTGCCCCTTCTAAACCCTTATCATGCTTATGCAAAATCAAAACAATCCATCTCTAAGTCTGTCCGAACTTTAATTACATCTTCAAAAACTCAGATCAAGGAATATGTTCAATCTTCCAAATTTGATCAACACATTTTACTTGCAACCGAACAAGAACAGTTTGTTACACTTGAGCTATCTCCTAATCTACTAAAAGTATGGCTTTGAGAAGGATACACTCATCTCCATTTCAGAGCTGTCATATTTGCTCTTACTGCCCATGGTAGAAAAGGTCTACCAACTGTTGCCAGATTAGCCCTTCTTGATACTCGTTATGCTGATTATCAGCATGCGTGTATTGGTACTGTTGAAACAACTTTAAATGCTGGCACAATTTTGGTTACTATGTTCCCCAATTTCAACATGCCTATAGCAGATCCTCAACCTTTGTCTGCTCTAAAAATCCAAGTGCAAATTGTTGGTGCAGTTCCCACTAGAATCACTTAAGGTGCAACTCTCAATTACCAAATGGTATATCGTATACAAAATCATTCTCTTGATTTTGTCACTTCTCAAGCTACAGAGGATGCTCTATTTTTACAAATGGAGACAGATTATCGTAGTTGCATCTATGTTCCAAGATAGATCCTTAGAAATGAACTTCTAAAATTGATTCCAAACACTTGCTTACATCTTATGAGCAACATCAGCATGCCTCTAAAAATGCTCAACCCATTCAATCTTCGACCCATCATTTCCGAAGAAAATCAAATGGTCATATTGAAATCATGTTCAAAAGGGAACCCACACAGAAAAAACCTCCATGTTTTCCCACTCAGTTTGCTTTTACAAAAGCAGAAGCCAACATTCCAACTTATGCTTTTGATTCTGAGGAAAAACCCATTTATGTTCAGACCGATGATGGACACATGTATTGGGATGTTGGTTTCTGTCAAACATGCAAAAAGACATTCATGCCTACAAAATCTGTCAGACAAACTAGTCAAAGAAAACTATGGATAGCTTATGAAGAAAAATCCCCTCATGTTGGTCTTCTCAGCCAACCATTTGGAAAGTTTGACTATTTTGTCATTTATACTCCTTCTGCATCTAATGATAGCCTAGTTGTTCCTACTGGGTGGCCAGATGATGATGAGGACCACAACAGGTGGCACAAAAAATGGTATTAGGATGACAATGATGATCCGAACCCACCTTCCACAATTTTCTCTATCAACATGTATCATCCACGTACTATTCAAGATAATTTTTCTCCTTTGGTTCCTTTTGATAAGGAACAATCTACTCATTCCTAGAAAATACGAAATCCTACTACCAAAACACCTGATCGATCTCTTGACCAGCTTTCTGCCACAGAACGAGTTCTGAATTGGCATTCTGAAAATGCTGCACAGCAAAACAAATTTTTGCAAAAACTTGATCAGAGCCAACAATGAATTGAAAAGGCATTACATCAACAAACTCAAGTTTTGCTACTCTACTTGAAGCTTGCCAACAGAGAATTGAGGTTTCTTTTAAATGACATTACGGATCTTCTCGACTTTCTTTTGATGATCAAGAAAAGGAACTTAAAAGTTTGAAAGAACAACTCAACTTCTTGGAAAACAATACTTTGGTTCCACCATCCTTTCTACACATTTCTGCCACTCATTTTCTATCTCCTCCACAGACTGTTGGACTAATGTATTCATCTGACTCTTCTAGTTCTCTTTGTGTCCTCTTCACACCCGAAGAATGGGAACGAACTCTCCGTAGACTGCAATTACCAAAACCCCAAAGAAAGTCCACACCACCAAAAGTTCCTCCTCCAAACCCAAAAAGATGCCCACAATTAATGATAAAAAATCCTATCTTTGAATTTCTTGAGAGGGCTCAAAGGCAAACTCCTTTCACTCTTCCTGTTTTACCTATAATTGAAGATCCCAACTCTGATTCTACTAAATCTTGGGAATCCTCTGATGAGTCATACTAGGGACAACCCCCATTCTACATGGCCAATATTCCTCAAACTTTTCAAGGAGAACCAGCTATGAAGAACCTAACCGGCTGAAGAATTCATCCAAGAGGAACCAACTATTGGAGAAGTTTCTGAAGAGGAATTTGCTGAAATTTACCTGCTCCTGTAAATCCAGGCATTCTATCTCCAAGCAATTTATCTGTAAAATTCACTTTTGATGATGTCCCTCATCATAAATGCAAATCCAGATTTCAAGAAATGTAAGCATGGTGCTTTGCTGAACTACAGCGTCCAAATATGACACGTTTTGCTGTCATTAAATCCTTTTTGGCATGTCTTACTGGATTTATGAAAGATTGGTTTGATTCTCTTGGACAATACTGCCAATTACAATATCTCAATGCTCCTACAGTTGAAGGATTCAAGAGAACTCTGTACTGGGAATTTTGTGGAAAACAAGATCATTTGAAAGATATTGCTCGTGAAGAATTTTTCAAACTCAAGCGTTGTTCATACAACTCAAAAGATCTTGATAAACATTTTCAAAATGCGGTCAAACACTATTATCTCATTGGAGGGATGAATGATTCTAATATCAAGCAAGCATATTTAGAATCTATTCTACAGTCCCTAGGTCAAGAAACTCTACTGATCATTGAAATGAAAGGTCAATCTTTGGGCACCACATCCTTTGGTGAACTCCACAACCTAGTCCAAAGAACTCTGAAGAAACTTTGTAATCAAAGGGAATTTCTCATAGATATTCATACCAATGGCAGAAAACTTGAAAAGGCCTGCGAACGGCCTGAATTGAAAATCAAGTGCCGACATGACAAATCTTGCTCTTGTCCAGGAAAAAAGAAAAATCATGTCAAAAAATTCAAATTCTGAAAATAGAGATACCCTGGATCTTTCCCAACGTAAAAGAAGGTTTTTCAGATGTAAGTTCTCTAAAAAGAAAGGAGATCGTTGCTTCATTTGTGGACAAAATGGTCATTTTGCCAAAAACTCTCCCAACTAGAAAAAGGCTAAAGTGCTCTAGCAAATTAATGCTACCACTCATGTTGACGATGAAGCAGACCTTGAATCCATATTCTCTGAGCAAGATGAACATTCTCCTGACATAGTTTTCATATTGGAAGAAAAATATTTTGAATCTCCCATTCAAAGTGATGACAATTCTAAAAACTCTGATGAATGCTATGTGATACAATTCATCAGCCTAAGTTTTTCAGTACCCATGATTGAAGTGGAAATCTTTGTTGGCAAATACGACAGGCCCATTGTTGTTGCTGGCTTGTTTGACACTGAAGCAACTTGCTCTATCCTAAATCCAATAGTTCTTCCATCTTCCATGTGGAAATCTCACAGACAAATCTTTCAAGCCGCAAACAATGAATATTTCTCTACTGAAATCATCAGTAAACCTGTCAGCATTTCAGTTATTTCCCAACTGCAGTATCTCACAAAAACTCCTTGGTTCTACTCTCATTGGGAAAGATATTGTCATTGGATTGACATTATCCAATAGCTATTGGCAAAAAGGGTCATTCCGAAGTACAATGGTCTTCAATACAAATCCCACTTTCTACCATACATCCAGCCAACTACCTACTTTTCAATGACAACACTTCATATCCTCACTGAACTTTTTATTAAAGATTTTTGTGCAGAATCTCACAAGATTGTCTCTCTAAATGTACAATTCCATTGTGGAAAAATCTAAACTTTTTTTTATATATATCTTCCATTTAAGCTCAATGAAGACATTAATCCCACGAAGGCTAGTCATACAGGAATTAGTCTAGAACACATCCAGCTTGCCACCATAGAACTCGGACATTTACAGGACGAAGGATTAATTGAACCGAAAAACTCTCAATGGGCATGCCAAGCATTCTATGTAAACAAAAGAGCTAAACAAGTTAGGAGAAAGATAAGACTTGTTATTGATTACAAGCTATTGAACTATTTTTTAGCAGATGACAAATTCCCTCTACACAACAGAAAAGTTTTATTTGCAAATCTTTCTACTGCTAAAATTTTCTCAAAGTTTGATTTGAAAGTAGGTTTCTGGAAACTTGATATTCCTCCTACATAGAGACAAAGGTTTCTGTATTCCAAATGCACACTATCAATGGACCATTATGCCATTTGGGCTAAAGACAACTCATTCTCTTTTCTAGAAGGCCATAACCCACATATATCATCATTTCATGAAATCTGCATTGGTTTATATTGATGATATCTTGTTGTTCTCTCCAAATGAATCCTCTCATTCCCAGTTGCTGTCTGATTTTAATAATCTTACTAAGCAGTATGGAGTAATGCTCTTCTAGAAAAAGATGGTTATTGGTGTACCCGAAATCAATTTCCGTGGCATGGATATCAAGGATGGACAATACTCTTTACAACCTCATGTAGGACAAGAGTTATTGAAATTCCCCGACTTAAATCTTTCAAAGAAAGAAGTACAACAATTTCTTGGAGTTATTAATTATATGGCTGACTGCATTGATCATTTATCCAAAGTCATTAAACCACTCCAAAACATGCTAAAGAAAAATGCACCAATTTTGTTAGAAGAACAAACTCAAGCTGTCCAGAAAATTAAACAAAGGGTTCATGATCTACCAGCTTTATCCATCCCTACTGATGGGAAAATGATCTTACAAACTGATGCCAGTGACTTGTATTGGACTGTTGTTTTACTTGAAGAGAAAAATGGAAAAAGAAACATCTGTGGATAAAAAAGTGGTTCATTTTTTTATGCTGGAAAACATTATCACTCCACTTTCAAAGAAATTCTAGCAGTCAAAAGAGGCATTGAAAAATTCCAATTTTACCTCATCGGTCATCATTTCTTCATTGAAATGGATATGTCCGCTTTTTCGAAAATACTGGATTTCAAGCAAAAACAAATTCTTAACTAACAACTTCTTAGGTAGGCTGAATTGTTTTCAAATTTTGATTTTGAAGTCAAACACATTAAAGGACACAACAGCCTGTTTCCTGATTTACTCTCCAGACCTAAAATTCCAGTGATCCAGTCTATTCCCATCATTTGTATGATGAAACCATCATCTTCCAAGCCATCTTCCTCCCAAGAAAATTACCCAAACATTGACAATTTTCCTTCAGAAATCCATAATCTCAAAGCCAACAAAACACTCAAAACCCGTTCAAAAGAACTCATGCTTAAATACCATTCCATTGCCATCCAAAATCATGGAATCCATGTTCTTGATGGAATTGGTTTTCACCCTGATTACCCTTTTTTAAACCTCTTATCTTTTAGTCCTACTCGCCTTCAGTTCCAATTCTCAAAAGAACTCCTGTGCTTTTTGTGGTACATTCTTGAGCTTCATCAAATAGCATTCTGTTTCAATGCCCAAGATATGGCCGCCTGGCTCCCTGAACTCACTCTTGACCCCTGGAAAACTTATCCTGAACCAAATGCCAATGCTAAAAAATTCTTTGAGTGGTTCCATCATATACATCATTGGATGAAAAAATTCCATGTCTATATGGGCGAATTCAAGGATATTCGCACTTCTGTTAGAAATGTTCATGTTATTCTTATTTTTGACAGACATGGTTATTTTAGAGAGATAGTGTACTATACTCATTTCTCTCATGTTCGAGACTATGCTGTCCTACCTTTTAGTCTTCACGAAGACTGGAAAACTTATCATATCCAAACATTTCAAAGGAAAATGGCAAAAGTCAACCAAACAATTCACCCAAAAATTTGGCCCAACATTGATGATGATGCACCTTGGGAGTGTTTGCCTTTACCATATGCCAAAAAACTCCAACAAGATATTGAAACTCGCATGAAGAAAGTCTCTCCCAGATATAATTATTATCATCTTCTCCAACCAGATTTAGATAATTTTGATGTCTCTTGGAGTCAATTGTATTTGGGTAGGCCTATTCAAAGTTTAGGGCAAACATCCAGATACAGTGAAAATACTCATGAGGGTCAACAACACAGAGATAAGCTTTGGTAGATGGTCCATGACAACATTCATTGTACCTCATTAACAAGCTCTCCTCAAGAATCAGTTACAAATCCACAACAAGTCATTACACCTCACCAACTGGAAGTAACACAATTTATGATGCATGAATTTTCCAATATCTCCATTGTTCCAAACCCCAATGATTTTGATCCAAATGATCTAGAAATCACTTGAAAGACTTGAAGAACATATTTGGGAAAACAAACACAAAATTGAAAACATGTCATAGTGGAAACAACATAGACTCCCATCTAATTCAGATGATTCTGACACACCCGGACAAGTTGCCAACATTGGGACCCCCTAGATTCTACTTTATCATGAGTTTCTAAATGTTTTCTTTTTTTTTTCTTAATCTTAAATAAGCAGTGTTAGTATCTAGATGGAAGGATAATTTTTTGAGTAAAAAGCATAAAGTATGCTGTGCATTTGCCTCTCTAAGAACTATGTTTTTACAGAACATATGACTTTGCATCAGAACTATGTTTTTACAGAACATATGATCCGTTATGGTGAGGTTAATGATTCCAAAAGTCAGGCCCATATTTGATGCCTAGGAGAGGTTGTTTTGGGGCTATGCGAGTTATGGCTTTATGGAAAAGAGAAGGAGCAGTCTTGAGCCCAAATGACATAACGGTCCATTGATAGTATGCATTTGAAATACAGAATCCCATTTTGTGTCTCTCTGTAGGAAGAATACCAAGTTTCCAGAAACCTGCTTTCAAATCAAACTTTGAGAAAATTTTACCAATAGAAAGATTTTCAAATAAAACTTTTCTGTTGGGTAGAGGGAATTTGTCATATGCTAAAAAATGGTTCAATGGATTGTAATCAATAACAAGTCTCATCTTTCCCCTAACTTGTTCAGCTATTTTGTTTACATAGAATGCTTGGCATGCCCATTGAGAGTTTGTTGATTCAATTAATCCTTCGGCCTGTAACTGTCAGAGTTCTGTGGTGGCAAGCTGGAGGTGTTGTGGACTCATTCCTATAAGACTAGCCTTTGTGGGATTAATGTCTTCATTAAACTTAAATGGAAGATATATAAAAAAGTCGGGATTTTTCCACAATAGAATTGTGCATTTAGAGAGAAAATCTGTGTGAAATTCTGCACAACAATCTTTAATTAGAAGTTTAGTGAGGGTATGAGGTGTTTTCATTGAAAAGTAGGTAGTTGGCTGGATGTTTTGTAGGAAATGGGATTTGTATTGAAGACCATTGTATTTTGGAATGACCCTTTTTGCCCAAAGCTGTTGGATAATATCAAATCCAATAACAATATCTTTCCCAAGGAGAGTAGTGTACGAATTAATGTCCAATGTTCAATTAGTTGGGTCGAACTTAATTGCTTATTGAACCAAATTAATTAATTAGATTAATTAATTAGGCCCGTTTGTTGATGGATTCCAGTTGGACTAGACCTAGGGCTAGGGTTAGTGCCGCCTATAAATTAATAGGCACAACAGATTAAGGATAAGTGCTAATCTTTATTACTTGCTAGCACAAGCAAAAGACAACCCAATACAATTACTCTCAAAAGGTTTTGCTTTCATTTGTTCTTGATCGTAGAAGTCCAGATCTGTTAGAGTTCGTTAGACTGCTTTAATGAATTGAACAATAATTATTATTGGTATATTAATTTGATTTGAGTTTTGACAGTTAATATAAATTTACGAATTTTAATTTGAAATTGGATTTTAGATTTGTTTGGAATGAGTCTATAAAAAATAAAAATAAAAGTGGTTGAAAGGCCAACCTGTGACCAGCGGCGGCGCTTTGCAAGTTGTCGCCGCCGGAGGAAGAATCCAACTAGGGCGCGGATCTGTTGTTTTTTGAAGGCAGCGGACACATGCCGTGAAGATCGGCGACAACTGGCGTCGATCTGCATGGCTGACACTGTTGGTGCCGCTGCTGAAAACACGGCACCACCACCAAACGTCAACAGTAGCAATCGCTGCTGTTTGCTTAAAAAAATATGTGGATGCCAGTGTTTGACACTAGAGGGCTACTGTCCTGCCTTCTTACTCAGCTGGCGCGGCCACCGCAAGTGGAAAGAAAGCGGCGCCGACCACTTTGAAGAAACCCAAAAGGGTTTTGACTCTCCTGCAAACTGGCCATTTTTTGAAGACGGGGGTCTCCCTGCAATTTTAGAAATTGTATGGAAAGCCCTCTAATTTCAAAAGGAAATAAAGGGCCTCTTATGAAAGTTTTGAAATTGCATAAGAAGGATTTACTATTTTCAAATTAAAAATGGACCTTCCGGACAATCTAAGAAATTGTATTAAAGGTCCATTTATTTAGGGACTCATTGTACAATTTTAAAAATTGCACATTAAGCCCTCAAACTTTAAAAGGAAAAATAGGGTCTCAAATACAATTTTAATTTTTTGAAAAAATTGTAATTATTAATTTATTTGATGTTGGTCAAATATTCAAAATTAAATTAAACTCGCTTTTAAACTATATTTTGAATTTCTAACCAGATTAAACTTTAAATTATTATTTTAGAAAATTGTAATTTTGACCCTATGCAAATTTTATCTACAATTAAAGTATGACTTTAAATTAGTAGATAAAATAAATTTTAAAAATCACATTTATGAATAAAATTAATTATTTAATTTCGTCTAGTCCGTTCCAAAATGTCTAAAAGGTTTAGACTTATACCATCAAAGCTACAAATTTAGAAATTAATATATTTTTAATATTAGACATTAAAATGGATATTTAGTGGATGATTATGGACTTGACCCATGTGATTAGTTGTATGGTTAATTATTCATGTTGATTGTTGATTGGGCCTGCGAGCCTATTATTTAATTAAATTGGCCTGCGAGCTTATTATATTTTTAATTAGGTTTTCAAGCTATTTATTTATTATGGGCCTGCGTGCTAACTAGTATAGGATACTTGTTAGAGATGAGCCACAAAGGAGCAACTAGTATAGGATACAGGTTGCAGTAGGAGACGGAGATGTTTGCATTTAGCATTCGATGAACGAATGCAACGTCCCTTAGGAATTGACCGACTAATCTTCCTTTTGGCTCAGAAAGATTAGATAGATAAAGTCTATAATCATCTACAGTTGTTATTATTATGTATGATTGATTACATGTTAGATGTTAATTAATTAATAATATATGATGAGACAAACTCTTCTTTATCAAAATATTAATTTCGTATTAAATGGTTAATAAAACGTGCTTTCTATTGTTATAGTGAAAAATCAGAGTCCATTATCGATGTCAGTTTGTTGAGTCATTCAAGGCTGCTCGCTCATGGATATGTTTATCACTACAACATTTGATTTTTCTGAACAATGGATCGAATTTAACTAAAATTTTATTTTTTGTTGACTCACTCAAGGAAATAGAATTTTAGGGGCACAATCAAGTATACACATAAGATGTGTGTGACAATAAGTTGTCTACTTGATAATCTAGGAGTCACATAGAGATGTGATTGATAGAAGTATCTACCTGAATGTTTTATTATAATTTGTTGAGTCACTCAAAGTTCTAATAAAACAAAAGGGATCCTAGCCCACTGAAAATCTAACCGGTTCTATTGATTAATGTTTGAGGGTCATTAATTCAATTTAGATAGTGGGAGTATAATTAATTTAATATAAGTCCATGTTAAATTAATTTTTTGCATTTATTTAATTGTTGAATCATGAGTAACCATATAAGTTTGATAGGTATATTGGATGCCAACAAACATACAGGACCAAATTTTCTGGATTGACACCGTAATCTAAGAATTGTTCCCAAGTATAAAAAGGAAAAATTGGATATGTTATTGAGCAGTCAATGCTGGAAGCTTATACTGAGGAGGCTACGTCAGAGAACGTGCATGCTTACAATAAACACGACGATGACAGTAATGCTGCAGCATGTGATGCTTGCAATATGTCACATGAGTTAGAAAAGCTGCACGAGGGTATGGATGTATATACTAATATATATCATTTCAAGTAGTTGAATGATAAATAGTCACAGACTGAACATTATGAGACATCCAAAAAGTTATGAAGAGGTATGATGGTAAAAAGATCTTCAGTCACTGCTCATGTATTAAAGAAGATTGATTATATTGAAAAATTAAACCAATTGAGTTTTATCGTAGACCACGAGCTAAGTGTTGATTTAGTTATGCAGCCTCCACCTAATAACTTTTCGTAGTTCAATATGAACTTCTACATGAATAAGATTCAGTGTACCCTACTCGAACTGCTAAACATGCTGAAAACTATTAAGCCCAAGAGAATGGGTAAATTTTGGCCATTGACATCTCTAAGGGCATTAAGAGGAAATTTAAAAGGACCTTTTAGAAAGGATCCAAGAAGGCCAAATCTATTGGAAAATAGTTAAGCAAAGACAAATCTAAGTCTGATGATCCGTGTTTTCATTGTAAAAATAAAAGGACATTAGAAGATGAATTGCAAGGCATAAAAGAGATAAAACTAACAACTCAAATCTTTGGCATTGGAGACCCGGTAATATAAATGAAAACTCATCACCAAGTTATATAAAGATAAATACTTGGATTCAAATGATTATGAATCATTTGATAAGTGTGAATCATGCCCGTTGGGCAAAATGACCTAGGCCCTCATTTCTAGAAATGGAGACAGCTGCAGACATTTTGAATCTTGTACATACTGATGTATATGGACAAATGTCTAAAGATGCTAAAGGTAGATTTTCTTACTTCATCATATTTACAGATGAGCATTACAAGATATGGTTTTATAAGAGTGAAGCCCTTGAAAAGTTCAAAGAATTCAAGCAAGAAGTAGAAAGGCAAACGGGAAAAATATTCTAACACTTAGATCTGATCGAGGTGGAGAATATTTGAAGGGTGAGTTTTTAGACTATCTAAAAGAGAATGGGATTCTCTCGCAGTGGACTCCACCGTATACACCACAACTAAATGGTGTATCTGAAAGGAAAAATCGCACCTTACTTGATATGGTGCAATCAATGATGAGCCGCACAGTTTTTTCAAAATTGTTTTGGAGATATGCACTTAACACTACATGTTATACACTAAACTGTGTCCTATCTAAATCAGTCAATAAAACTCTATACGAGTTATGGAAAGGGAAAAAGACCCGATCTTTCATACATGAAAGTTTAGGGATGCGACGCTTATGTGAAGCGCGTTGAATCGGATAGGCTATGAGCTAAATCTGATAAATATTTATTTTTGGAACATCCAGAGCAAACTGTAGGATACTATTTCTATAATCTCATCGATATGAAGGTCATCATATCGAGATTTGCTGTATTTTTAGAGAAGACAGTGGGAGCAAAGTAGATCTTGAAAAGGTTCAATAAACCATAAATAAAATTGACCAATTAGATGTTCCAATGACTGAGCTTACATCTGATGAAGCAAAGATTGAGAAAGTGGGAACCACCGGTTTCCAAGGACACACCAGCTCTGTGTAAGTCGAGCAGAGTCATTTATTTTTCTCTGAGATATGATCTCTTGATTACTAGTAATGTATCACTAATCGAAGAAGATGAACCTACTACTTACACAGAATCGAAGTCAAGTGTTGACTCAAAAAGATGGCAGTAAGCCATGGAATCCAAGATGAACTCCATGTACGAAAACAAGGTTTGGACCTTAGTTGACCCGCCTGAAAGGGAAAAACCTATAGTCTGTAAATTGGTTTACAAGAAAAAGGTCAACATGGATGGTAATATTCATACTTACAAGGCAAGATTGGTTGCGAAGGGTTATAAGTAAAGACAATGGATTGACTATGATGAAACCTTCTCACCAGCAGCCATGTCTAAGTCAATTCAGATTCTGCTTGCGATAGTAGCATACCATGACTATGAGATCTGGCAAATAGATGTCAACATTGCATTCCTTAACGAAAATATTAACGAGGATGTGTACATGATTGTCAATCTGAAGGTTTTGAATCCACAGAGCCAAACAAGGTATGCAAACTACAGAAACCCATATATGGCTTAAAGCAAGTCTTTTGGAGCTGGAATCTTCATTTTGATAAGACAATCAAAATGTTTGATTTTATCAAGAATGAAAATGAACTATGTGTGTATAAAAGGTTAGTGGGAGCAAATTCGTGTTTCTAATTTTGTATGTGGATGTCATACTATTATTAGGAAATGATGTCCTCAATGCCAAAAATCAGTAAAATTGTGGTTATCCAAAATTTTTCTACGAACGATATGGAAGAGGCAACGTACATTCTCAGTATGAAGATCTATAGAAATAGATCTAAAAGAATGCTTGGCCTATCTCAATCTATGTACATAGATAAAATCTTGAAAAAATTTAACATGAAAGAGTCCAAGAGATGACTCTGTCCCATCGGGCATGAGATCTATCTCTCAAAAGAGATGTGTCCAAAGACACAAATTGAAAGAGATCACATGGCTAGAATTCCTTATGCATCAGTAATGGGATTTATCATGTATGCCGTGCTATGTACTCGATCGGAGGTTTCATATGCTTTGAGTGTCACAAGCAGGTTCCAAGCGAACCCTAGCAAGAAACATTGGATCCCTGTCAAGAACATCTTTAAGTACTTAAGAAGGACTAAATACATGTTCTTGGTATATGGAGGAAATGACCTTAGAGTTCAAGGTTACGCCAATGCCAACTTTCTATCTGATAAAGACGATAGAAAATCCCAAATTCAGATATGTATTTACTCTAAATGGTGGTGTGCTCAGTTGAAAAATTTCCAAACAAGATACGACCGTTGATTCAACTACAAAAGTCGAATATATAGTTGCTTCAGAAGCAGTAAAGAAAGTGGTCTTGATCAATAAGTTCATTACTGGACTTGAAGTAGTTCCTAGCATTGTTGATCCAATAACTTGTATTGTGATAATGGAGCCATCGCACAAGCGAAGGAACACATGTCTCATCAATGATCCACATATATATTGAGGCAATATCATCTCATTAGAAAGATAATCTTAAGAAATGACATAAAGATAGAATGGGTTCTAACATACTATAATTTAGCAGATCCTTTGACAAAGTTGTTATCCCAGCACAAGAATGATGGTCATGCTAAATCTGATGGTATTAAGATACTTGAGTGATTGGATCTAGTTTGTATGAGATATTTTGTGATATACTCTTTGATAGACATTGAAGTATATGAATAAATTGATTAATTAAATGCTTGTCTACATTTTAAAGATAGATCTGCTATTTTTAAAATTTATTATTTAAAATTATTGAGTCCGAAGAAAAGTTCATAATAACTTGTTAATCACAAGGTGTTGTGATTGTGAGATACAAGTTATAATTAACTTATTAAAAAAATGTCCCTAGTCATAGTAATAATGAGATACATATATCATTATTACAGATAGACTAGCATGTGTTACATTTCTTTCGAAAAAAATAGCTGATCTCACGAGTTAAGATGTAGAGGGACATTTGAATGAACACATGAATACATTGTTGTGAGAACATGACATTGGATGATCCGCCTAGAGATTCCACATGGATAACTATCCAAGCATCAGTGGTAAATCTCTAATGTGCGGTAGTGGATTTCGTCTTTTGACTTGAGGACATCATAGAATCTTATATGAAGACCACTATACTTTGGTGAACGTTTGATGGGACTCGAAGATTTGAGTCACTAGGAAGACATCATATGGGTATAGTGAGAATCATATGAAGGTTGTGAATGTTAAGTATGAGGATTCGTCAATCCTGGAAAGTAGAAGATTATATATAAATTTTCTCGGCCGGGGGTGGAGTTATGAGTTGAAAAATATTTCAATCATAACTAGATTAGATCAACGAAGAGTTGAGGTGAATAACATAATTGGTTGAAATGAGATTGACGCTGATCCATATCTCTTAACCAATTGGGTTATATTGATGATGGAATTATATTTCTATGGTAACCACACATATATTGGTTCTGCCATACCACATGACATTTTTCTTCACATAGATTGCCTTGACACATTGCTAGATGTCAATCTTGGACGGCGATGTGAATTGATCGATCTCGATGAATCGATAAGAATATCACTGCATTTGCCATCGTGAATGGGAACCTAATGGGTCACACACATAAGGCAAGAATTGAGCATCTGGAGTTGGACCTTGTCCAAGTGAAAAATTGTAGGAATTGTCCAAGGTCCAATTAGTAGGGTTGGACTTAATTGCTTGTTGGACCAAATTAATTAATTAGATTAATTAATTGGGCTCGTTTGTTGATGGATTTTAGTTGGACTAGACCTAGGGCTAGGGTTAGCACCGCCTATAAATTAATAGGCACAACAGATTAAGGATAAGTGTTGATCTTTATTACTTGCTAGCACAAGCAAAAGACAACCTAATACAATTACTCTCAAAGGGTTTCGCTTTCATTTGTTCTTGATCATGAAAGTCTAGATTTGTTCTTGCTGTGTGGATCACCATTAGAAGATGGACAATTGGACAGCTGTGGTATTGGAGATCGCACCTCCAACTAATCAGAAAATCAGATTCCACGGTATTCATCAAGATAAACTCCTATCACGAATTCTATCTAAGTACAAAGGTTGATCCGGCTTATAGGAATTGTAGATTTAATTTCTGCTGTGCATGTATAAGTCAATTCCTAACAAGTAGAACCAATGAGTTTTTGTAAGATGGTGCAGTTGGGAATGAACTGAATGTTGAAAGGTTTACTGATGATTTCAGTAGAGAAATATTCATTGTTTGCGGCTTGAAAGATTTGTCTGTGAGATTTCCACATGGAAGATGGAAGAACTATTGGATGTAGAATAGAGCAAGCTGCTCTAGTATCAAACAAGCCAGCAACAACAATGGGCCTGTCGTATTTGCCAGGAAAGATTTTCACTTCAATCATGGGTGCTGAAAAACTTAGCCCGATGAATTGTATCCCATAGCATTCATCAGAGTTTTCAGAATTATCATCAATGTGAATGGGAGATTCAAAATATTCTTCTTCCAATATGAAAATTGTGTCAGGAGATTGTTCATCTTGCTCAGAGAATATGGATTCAAGGTCTGCTTCATCATCAACATGAGTGGTGGCATAAATTTGCTAGAGCACTTTAGCCTTTTTCTGGTTGGGACAGTTTTTGGCGAAATGACTTTTTTGTCCACAAATGAAGCGACGATCTCCTTTCTTTCTAGAGAACTTACGTCTGAAAAATCTTCTTTTGCGTGGGAAAGATCCAGGGTATCTCTTTGTTTGAAATTTGAATTCCCTGACATGATTTTTCTTTTTTCCTAGACAAGAGCAAGATTTGTCATGTCGGTACTTGATATTCAATTCAGGCCATTTGTAGGCCTTTTCAAGTTTCCTGCCAGTGGTATGAATATCTATTTGAAATGCCCTTTGATTACAAAGTTTCTTCATAGTTCTTTGGACTAGGTTGTGGAGTTCACCAAAGGATGTGGTGCCCACAGAATTACCTTTCATTTCAATGATCTTGTTTTCCACAAAATTCTCAGTACAGAGCTCCCATGAATCCTTCAACTATAAGAGCATTGAGATATTGTAATTGGCAGTATTGGCCAAGAGAATCAAACTAATCTTTCATAAATCCAGTAAGACGTGCCAAAAAGGATTTAATGACAGCATAATGTAGTTCAGCAAAGCACCATGCTTGCATTTCTTGAAATCTGGATTTCCATTTATGAGGAGGGACATCATTAAAAGTGAATTTTATAAAAGAATTGCTTGGAGATAGAATGCCTGGATTTACGTGAGCAGGTAAGTTCAACAAATTCCTTTATAGAAACTTTTCCAATAGTTGGTTCCTCTTGGACGAGTTCTTCAACCGGTTCTTCATGGCTGGGTTCTCCCTGACTAGTTTGAGGATTATTGGCCATGTAGAACGGGGGTTGTCCCTTGTGTGACCCATCAGAGGATTCCCAAGATTTAGTAGAATCAGAGTTGGGATCTTCAGTTATAGGTAAAACAGGAGGAGCGAAATGAGTTTTCCTTTGAGCCCTCTCAAGAAATTCAGAGATAGGATTTTTTATCATTAATTGTCGGCATTTTTCTAGGTTTGGAGGAGGATCTTTTGGTGGTGTGGACTTTCTTTGGGGTTTTGGTAATTGCGATCTATGGGGAGTTCGTTCCCATTCTTCGGGTGTGATGAGGACTGTCAGCGATTTTGTATCTTTAATAATTCTGCAAGTGCACGGATCGCTCAAGTAATAAAGTGGATTATGAGTCCAAGTATCGTTCCCACGAAGATTTAGATAGATCAATTCAATTATACTAACCTTAACCGAATCTAATGAACTTTGGATATTTGGTGATTAAAACTAATTAAACTATAAACATAGAACAATTAACTAATTATAATTTAAATAACTAAAAATTAGATTAATAAAGATTACTTTAAAATTGAGAAAGAAGAGTACTAGGATCCCGAATCCACTTATAATCGTTAATTCCTCTATCCTGATTCTTGGTTTTGACAAAATACATCAGTTATGAAGATCAATATCCCTAAATTGTTTAACAGTTTCTCTCGAATAAAATTAAACCTATTCATATGCATGACTCGACTATATTTCTATGACGAATGCGAATACAAATGAAAGCATTAAATTTATGTAGATAATTAAAGATCACCTAAAGCATAGCGGTATATTTCTATCCCCTATCTGACTTTAAGATAATTAAAATAGCGTCTAGCATGCTTTCGATCTTTCGACAGTAAAACACACCACAACAATCATACAATTATTGAGCATATAATTGTAGATTAATATAAATCAAAATTAATTATTCAAAACTATAATGAAATAAATTGTCAAAAATAAAATCACAAGATGGAAGAATTTAGATTACAGGATTCATCGTAATCCTAGCACAAAATAAACTAGCCTAACATACTAATAATAAGAGAAGAAAGATGAGAAGAAAACATAGAGTTCATCACCCGGATATGAAGAAATTTGAATGAGAAGAAATCTTGATCTTGATCTTCGTTCAATTCTTTAAAGGTTAGTTCTTGATCTTCGTTTCTTGTGTCCGTCTTGTGTTTTTCTCCCCAAAAACTTTCTCTCCTTGATATGAGTTAATAACTCATATATATACTTACCTAATTGTGCCCTAAAAGATCCCAAAAATTCATTAAAATCGTGTCCCAAAGGTTTACTAAGTGTATCAGGACTCAAAAAGGAAAGAAAATTACGTTTATGCCGAAAATACACTAGCCGATCGCCCAGTGCAAACCCGGGAGATCGCCCAAGCCAAGGAAAAGCTATTCTGCTGTTGAAAAATAGGGTTGGGCGATCGCCCAAACTTACGTTGTTTCTTCTGCGGCGGCTGTTTTTCAAATGGCCATAACTTCTTGTAGGAAACTCCAAATTGAGATCCGTAAAAAGTGTTGGACTCGTAATTCAATTATCTTTCCAATGGTATATTATTTGCATTGTGGAGACTTTAATATCAAAAGTTGTACTCTAATTTCTCCACCTACTTCGGTAGGTAGTTTTTCAATTCGGTTCTTTAGCTTTCTGGTGTCTCAACCATTGATTCAAATCTTCATTGTCACTCCAAAACACCTTAAACTTTATGATTTTATCATCTTCCTCATCTTCCAATGTTTGGCTCTTGATATTCATTTCAAAAACTCAACTTACTCGTCGATTTCACCAAATTGTTGTTCTTTCCGTCCATTCTTCTCCAATTGCTATTAAACAGGTCCAAAATTGAAATATGAGGATTAAAATACAAAATTAAGTAATAATTCAATAAAATGACAGAATAAAAGTTTAGTTTAAAGGTCCTAATAAGTGCACAAAATGCACTTATCAAATACCCCCAAACTAAACATTTGTTCGTCCTCGAACAAAATTAAAAATAAACTAGAACTTTAAACTAAGCTAAAAGAATTGACAGGAAGTGACTTAATGTTAAATTTCTTACCATATGCCTCAAGTTTGAAAAATAAAGTAACACGTTTAGAAAAAGATCAAACAACACAAAGAATTTTTCACTTATCCAATGCTTGACTTTTAGTGAGTGTGTGATTAGCCAAAAATTGAACTTACACATGTATTATACCATGACCAATATTGTGTTGTTGATACTTTTACAATCCCGAACCCTTTGTTGTCATTTATTCCTTACACCTCTCGTAAATTACACACTTCTTATGTTTTTCTCTCAAATCTCGAGGTGTTCTAGAAAATTTGGTTCCTATTGATCAACACAATATTTTTTTCAAATAAAGTGGTAAAAATTAGAACTTGTATTCCTAGAACTAGGATGGTGAGTGATTTCTAAATTCTCATCTTTAGTTTCTTAGGTTCTAATCTAGCAATCCTTACCGAGCACTTTAACTTCTTTTATTTTATTTAACCAATATAAATGATCTTACATCTTGTGCAATACTTCTCTCTCACTAGCTTTCTATGTGACCCTTGTAGCGAGCTTTGGGCTGATGACTTCCAAGTCAGATGACCATAGGGCACCAGGTTTTGAAATACCCTAACAGACTTAATTACTCGAGTCCCACATGCTATAAGAGAAGTAAAGATGTAAATTTTTTTTTTGTGACTCATGTAACGAGCTTTGGGCCGATGACTCTCAAGTCAGATGACCTTAGGGCACCAAGTTTTAAAATACCCTAACAGGCTTAATTGCTCGAGTCAGACATTTTATTTATTTATTTATTTTTTTTTTCAGTGACTAGTGCTCTATTTAAATTCCTTGACTACAACTTATTCAACCAAAGATGAGATCCAGAAAACCCAAACCATCAAAATTCCACAAAAACATGTACTAACTTTAACACCCCAAACTATTCTCAAACAGTTTGGTTACTAGTTAAAGAATTTAGGAACGGAATTTTTCACAATGATCTAAGTCAATAATATCAACACATACACTCAAGTCATGTTTCCAATAAGTGATAAGTCAACAGTGGCTACGTGCTTCAAATCTAGTCTAACATGGATAAGTGTTCAGGTAAAAGCATGAATTAAAGTGTTGTCTAATATTCTAACTAAAAATGTACTCAACTTCAAACAAATCTCATCATTGGCAGCAAGATATTCAACAATAACTATAAAAGATTTTTTTTTACAGTTATATAGACCCAAATAATAAGCAAATTCAAAATAATTAAGTATTCTGATACTTAACCCACCCCCAAACTAAAACATTACATTGTCCCCAATGTAATAGCAAAATAAAGTAAATAGAGGAGGGATAAAGTCAGGTACTCCCCAGAGATAGATGTGGAGAAGATGGATCTGGCTGACTGAAGGTCCCGTTGAAGTGGAATCAGATGTGGAGTTGAGACTCTTGCAAAGTGGGACATCCTGCGATTGACATAGTAAAACTTTTTAAGGGCATTAAATAATAAATAAAAAAAACTAATAAATTAATTAAACTGATTAAAACTACTATAACATAAATTAAGTAAATAAAAGGGTTAGAAAATGGGTTGCCTCCCATTAAGCGCTTATTTATAGTCATTAGCTCGACTTATTGTCTGATTACTCACGACACTCTAAATAGTGCTTTTGAGGACTTGCTTTGCTTGTATCATTGACTTTGCACTATTTTTCATTTATCCTCAAAATTTTGAATTTGTGATCCCTATAAAAATAAGATTTTAGTGTAGCACATTGCTCAAACACAACCACGAAAATTTCAATTTCTTCATCGATCTTGATCACAAAATCAATTTTAGAAGAGATAGAAGAGTAGGAGAATTGCTTGTCTGACTCATGCTTTTGTAATCTCTGAGGAAATGGGATCGGAAGCTCATATAGTTTGATAGGAACAGTTGCCTTAATCTGTGGTGTATCTGAACTCCCTTTAATATATGTTGTCTACTCAGTCTGTTCCACGTGCTCCTTATCAGTGGATGGTTCATTTTCTTTATTTGCAACTGGCATCTTTCCATGGATTTCTAGTAATTGAACTTCACTTTTGGTAGTAACAGCTGTAACATTTTCATTGAGATTTACCTCTGCATTAATTGGTAAACTACCTGGTGCTTTGCCTGATAAAGCAACTGCCATCTGTCCCATCTGTGTCTCTAGATTCTTTATTGTAGCACCTTGATTTTGAAGAGTAGTATCTCTCTTATGCATCAACTGTTCGGTTTTCTAGATAAATTTATTGATTGAGTCTTCTAATGATGTACTCTTTTCTGGCTGCTGAAACTGTGGTCTAAAATTATTCTGATTATCTTTCCAATAGAAATTTGGATGGTTTCGCCACCCTGGATTATATGTGTTGGAGAAAGCATAATTTTGCTGATAATGGCCACCTTGAACATATTCAACTTGCATGGGTTGCTTTAATAGAATAGGGCATTCTGATGTGTAGTGATTTGCCCCACACTCTTCACAAGTTGATTTCTTCGTTTTCATCACATAGACTGATTGTGACATGTTCTCTATTTTGTGTGCCAAAGAATCTATTTTTGCAGATAGTACCTTGATAATGTCTACTTCCTCATAAATCTCTTTAGCCTGCTGTATTGCGATAAAATCTCCAACGAGCATGTTGTCTTCATCAATATCAGAAATTGCGTCATATCTCATGACTTTAGCCTTGTGCATTGTGAAGAAATCTCCAACAAGCATGTTATCCTCATCAATGCTAGATTGGCTCTGGATGATCCGTGGAGTCAAAAAGTCTCCAACTAGCATATTGTCTTCATTGATCTCCTGGTATTCTATCTTGTGTTGTGGTCTGAAAAAAAGACAAATTGAAACTGAAAGAAACTAAAAATAATAATAAAAAAATTAAATAACTAAAGTTCGAATTAGTGCCAATATAACTGAAAAGAACTAAAACCAAATCCCCGGCAACGGTGCCAAAAACTTGTCAGCGATTTTGTATCTTTAATAATTTCGCAAGTGCACGGATCGCTCAAGTAATAAAGTGGATTATGAGTCCAAGTATCGTTCCCACGAAGATTTAGATAGTTCAGTTCAATTATACTAACCTTAACCGAATCTAATGAACTTTGGATATTGGGTGATTAAAACTAATTAAATTATAAACTTAGAACAATTAACTAATTATAATTCAAATAACTAAAAATTAGATTAATAAAGATTACTTTAAAATTGAGAAAGAAGATTACTAGGATCCCGAATCCACTTATAATGGTTAATTCTTCTATCCTGATTCTTGGTTTTGACAAAATACATCAGTTATGAAGATCAATATCCCTAGATTGTTTAACAGTTTCTCTCAAATAAAATCAAACCTATTCATATGCATGACTCGACTATATTTCTATGACGAATGCGAATACAAATGAAAGTATTAAATTTATGTGGATAATTAAAGATCACCTAAAGCATAGCGGTATATTTCTATCTCCTATCGGACTTTAAGATAATTAAAATAGCTTCTAGCATGCTTTTGATCATTCGACAGTAAAACACACCACAACAATCATACAATTATTGCGCATATAATTGTAGATTAATATAAATCAAAATTAATTATTCAAAACTATAATGAAATAAATTGTCAAAAACCAAATCTCAAGATGGAAGAATTTAGATTACAAGATTCATCGTAATCCTAGCACAAAATAAACTAGCCTAACATACTAATAATAAGAGAAGAAAGATGAGAAGAAAACATAGAGTTCATCACCCGGATATGAAGAAACTTGAATGAGAAGAAATCTTGATCTTGATCTTCGTTCAATTCTTCAAAGGTTAGTTCTTGATCTTCGTTTCTTGTGCCCGTCTTGTGTTTTTCTCCCCAAAAACTTCCTCTCCTTGATATGAGTTAATAACTCATATATATACTTACCTAATTGTGCCCTAAAAGATCCCAAAAATTCATTAAAATCGTGTCCCAAAGGTTTACTAAGTGTATCAGGACTCAAAAAGGAAAGAAAATTACGTTTATGCCGAATATACACTGGCCGATCGCCCAGTGCAAACCCGGGAGATCGCCCAGGCCAAGGAAAAGCTATTCTGCCGTTGAAAAATAGGGTTGGGCGATCACCCAAACTTACGTTGTTTCCTCTGCAGCGGCTGTTTTTCAAATGGCCATAACTTCTTGTAGGAAACTCTAAATTGAGATCCGTAAAAAGTGTTGGACTCGTAATTCAATTATCTTTCTAATGGTGTAGTATTTTCCTTGTGGAGATTTTAATATCAAAAGTTGTACTCTAATTTCTCCACATACTTCGATAGGTAGTTTCTCAATTTGGTTCGTTAGCTTTCTAGTGTCTCAACCATTGATTCAACTCTTCATTGTCACTCCAAAACACCTTAAACTTAATGATTTTATCATCTTCCTCAACTTCCAATGTTTGGCTCTTGATATTCATTTCAAAAACTCAACTTACTCGCCGATTTCACTAAATTGTTGTTCTTTCCGTCCATTCTTCTCCAATTGCTATTAAACAGGTCCAAAATAGAAATGTGAAGATTAAAACACAAAGTTAAGTAATAATTCAATAAAATGATAGAATAAAACTTAGTTTAAAGGTCCTAATAAGTGTACAAAATGCACTTATCAAACACCCCCAAACTAAACATTTGTTCGTCCTCGAACAAAATTAAAAATAAACTAGAACTTTAAACTAAGCTAAAAGAATTGACAGGAAGTGACTTAATGTTAAATTTCTTATCATATGCCTCAAGTTTGAAAAATAAAGTAACACGTTTAGAAAAAGATCAAACAACACAAAGAATTTTTCACTTATCCAATGCTTGACTTTTAGTGAGTGTGTGATTAGCCAAAAATTGAACGTACACATGTATTATACCACGACCAATATTGTGTTGTTGATACTTTTACAATCTCGAACCCTTTGTTGTCATTTAATCCTTACACCTCTCGTAAATTACACACTTCTTATGTTTTTCTCTCAAATCTCGAGGTGTTCTAGCAAATTTGGTTCCTATTAATCAACACAATTTTTTTTTCAAATAAAGTGGTAAAAATTAGAACTTGTATTCCTAGAACTAGGATGGTGAGTGATTTCTAAATTCTCATCTTTAGTTTCTTAGGTTCTAATCTAGCAATCCTTACCGAGCACTTTAACTTCTTTTATTTTATTTAACCAATATAAATGATCTTACATCTTGTGCAATACTTCTCTCTCACTAGCTTTCTATGTGACTCTTGTAGCGAGCTTTGGGCTGATGACTCCCAAGTCAGATGACCATAGGGCACTAGGTTTTGAAATACCCTAACAGACTTAATTGCTCGAGTCCCACAGGCTATAAGAGAAGTAAATATGTAAATTTTTTTTTTTGTGACTCATGTAACGAGCTTTGGGCCGATGACTCCCAAGTCAGATGACCTTAGGGCACCAGATTTTAAAATACCCTAACAGGCTTAATTGCTCGAGTCAGATATTTTATTTATTTATTTATTTTTTTCAGTGACTAGTGCTCGATTTAAATTCCTTGACTACAACTTATTCAACCAAAGATGAGATCCAGAAAACCCAAACCATCAAAATTCCACAAAAACATGTACTAACTTTAACACCCCCAAACTGTTCTCAAACAGTGTGGTTACTAGTCTAAGAATTTAGGAACGGAATTTTTCACAATGATCTAAGTCAATAATATCAACACATACACTCAAGTCATGTTTCCAATAAGTGATAAGTCAACAGTGGCTACGTGCTTCAAATCTAGTCTAACATGGATAAGTGTTCAGGTAAAAGTATGAATTAAAGTGTTGTCTAATATTCTAACTAAAAATGTACTCAACTTCAAACAAATCTCATCATTGGCAGCAAGATATTCAACAATAACTATAAAAGATTTTTTTTTACAGTTATATAGACCCGAATAATAAGCAAATTCAAAATAATTAAGTATTCTGATACTTAACCCACCCCCAAACTAAAACATTACATTGTCCCCAATGTAATAGCAAAATAAAGTAAATAGAGGAGGGATAAAGTCAGGTACTCCCCAGAGATAGATGTGGAGAAGATAGATCTGGCCGACTGAAGGTCCGGTTGAAGTGGAATCAGATGTGGAGTTGAGACTCTTGCAAAGTGGGACATCCTGCGATTGACAAAGTGAAACTTTTTAAGGGCATTAAATAATAAATAAAAAAAAACTAATAAATTAATTAAACTGATTAAAACTACTATAACATAAATTAAGTAAATAAAAGGGTTAGAAAATGGGTTGCCTCCCATTAAGCGCTTATTTATAGTCATTAGCTCGACTTATTGTCTGATTGCTCATGGCACTCTAAATAGTACTTTTGAGGACTTGCTTTGCTTGTATCTATTGACTTTGCACTATTTTTCATTTATCCTCAAAATTTTGAATTTGTGATCCCCATAAAAATAAGATTTTAGTGTAGCACATTGCTCGAACACAACCACGAAAATTTCAATTTCTTCATTGATCTTGATCACAAAATCAATTTTAGAAGAGATAGAAGAGTAGGAGAATTGCTTGTCTGACTCATACTTTTGTAATCTCTGAGGAAGTGGGATCAGAAGCTCATATAGTTTGATAGGAACAGTTGCCTTAATCTGTGGTGTATCTGAACTCCCTTTAATATATGTTGTCTACTCAGTCTGTTCCACGTGCTCCTTATCAGTGGATGGTTCATTTTCTTTATTTGCAACTGGCATCTTTCCATGGATTTCTAGTAATTGAACTTCACTTTTGGTAGTAACAGCTGTAACACTTTCATTGGGATTCACCTCTGCATTAATTGGCAAACTACCTGGTGCTCTGCCTGATAAAGCAACTGCCATCTGTCCCATCTGTGTCTCTAGATTCTTTATTGTAGCACCTTGATTTTGAAGAGTAGTATCTCTCTTATGCATCAACTGTTCGGTTTTCTAGATAAATTTATTGATTGAGTCTTCTAATGATGTACTCTTTTCTGGCTGCTGAAACTGTGGTCTAAAATTATTCTGATTATCTTTCCAATAGAAATTTGGATGGTTTCGCCACCCTGGATTATATGTGTTGGAGAAAGCATAATTTTGCTGATAATGGCCACCTTGAACATATTCAACTTGCATGGGTTGCTGTAATAGAATAGGGCATTCTGATGTGTAGTGATTTGCCCCACACTCTTCACAAGTTGATTTCTTCGTTTTCATCACATAGACTGATTGTGACATGTTCTCTATTTTGTGTGCCAAAGAATCTATTTTTGCAGATAGTACCTTGATAATGTCTACTTCCTCATAAATCTCTTTAGCCTGCTGTATTACGATAAAATCTCCAACGAGCATGTTGTCTTCATCAATATCAAAAATTGCGTCATATCTCATGACTTTAGCCTTGTGCATTGCGAAGAAATCTCCAACAAGCATGTTATCCTCATCAATGCTAGATTGGCTCTGGATGATCCGTGGAGTCAAAAAGTCTCCAACTAGCATATTGTCTTCATTGATCTCCTGGTATTCCATCTTGTGTTGTGGTCTGAAAAAAAGACAAATTGAAACTGAAATAAACTAAAAATAATAATAAAAAAATTAAATAACTAAAGTTCGAATTAGTGCCAATATAACTGAAAAGAACTAAAACCAAATCCCCGACAACGGTGCCAAAAACTTGTCAGCGATTTTGTATCTTTAATAATTTCGCAAGTGCACGGATCGCTCAAGTAATAAAGTGGATTATGAGTCCAAGTATCGTTCCCACGAAGATTTAGATAGTTCAGTTCAATTATACTAACCTTAACCGAATCTAATGAACTTTGGATATTGGGTGATTAAAACTAATTAAACTATAAACTTAGAACAATTAACTAATTATAATTCAAATAACTAAAAATTAGATTAATAAAGATTACTTTAAAATTGAGAAAGAAGAGTACTAGGATCCCAAATCCACTTTTAATCGTTAATTCCTCTATCCTGATTCTTGGTTTTGACAAAATACATCAATTATGAAGATCAATATCCCTAGATTGTTTAACAATTTCTCTCGAATAAAATTAAACCTATTCATATGCATGACTCGACTATATTTCTATGATGAATGCGAATACAAATGAAAGCATTAAATTTCTGTGGATAATTACAGATCACCTAAAGCATAGCGGTATATTTCTATCCCCTATCGGACTTTAAGATAATTAAAATAGCTTCTAGCATGTTTTCGATCTTTCGACAGTAAAACACACCACAACAATCATACAATTATTGCGCATATAATTGTAGATTCATATAAATCAAAATTAATTATTCAAAACTATAATGAAATAAATTGTCAAAAACCAAATCTCAAGATGGAAGAATTTAGATTACAAGATTCATCGTAATCCTAGCACAAAATAAACTAGCCTAACATACTAATAATAAGAGAAGAAAGATGAGAAGAAAACATAGAGTTCATCACCTGGATATGAAGAAACTTGAATGAGAAGAAATCTTGATCTTGATCTTCGTTCAATTCTTCAAATGTTAGTTCTTGATCTTCGTTTCTTGTGTCCGTTTTGTGTTTTTCTCCCCAAAAACTTGCTCTCCTTGATATGAGTTAATAACTCATATATATACTTATCTAATTGTTCCCTAAAAGATCTCAAAAATTCATTAAAATCGTGTCCCAAAGGTTTCCTAAGTGTATCAGGACTCAAAAAGGAAAGAAAATTACGTTTCTGCCGAAAATACACTGGGTGATCGCCCAGTGCAAATCCGGGCGATCTCCCAGGCTAAGGAAAAGCTATTCTGCTGTTGAAAAATAGGGTTGGGCGATCGTCCAAATTTAAGCCTGGGCGATCGCCTAGCTTACGCTGTTTCCTCTGCGGCGGCTGTTTTTCAAATGGCCATAACTTCTTGTAGGAAACTCCAAATTGAGATCCGTAAAAAGTGTTGGACTAATAATTCAATTATATTTCTAATGGTATATTATTTGACTTGTAAATATTTTAATATCAAAAGTTGTACTCTAATTTCTCCACATACTTCTGTAGGTAGTTTCTCAATTCGGTTCTTTAGTTTTCTGGTGTCTCAACCATTGATTCAACTCTTCATTGTCACTCCAAAACACCTTAAACTTAATTATTTTATTATCTTCCTCATCCTCCAATGTTTGGCTCTTGATATTTGTTTCAAAAACTCAACTTACTCGCCGATTTCACCAAATTGTTGTTTTTCCATCCATTCTTCTCCAATTGCTATTAAACAGGTCCAAAATTGAAATATGAAGATTAAAACACAAAATTAAGTAATAATTCAATAAAATGACAGAATAAAAGCTTAGTTTAAAGGTCATAATAAGTGCACAAAATGCACTTATCAAGGACACGAAGAGAACTAAAAGAGTTAGATGAATACATTGGTCCAACAGTCTGTGGATGAGACTAAAAATGAGTGGTAGGAATGTATGGAGAGGATGGTGGAACCAAAGTACTGTTTTCCAAGAAGTTGAGTTGGGCTTTCAAACTTTTAAGTTCCTTTTCTTGATCATAAAAATGAAGTCTTTTATGGAGAAGGTCCATAATGTCATTTTAAACAACCTCAATTCTCTGTCTGCAAGCTTCAAGAGGTGTAAGCAAAACTTGAGTTTGTTGTTGTAAAGCCTTTTCAATTCGTTGTTGTCTTTGATCAAGTTTTTACAACAATTTGTTTTGTCGTACATCATTTTCAGATTGACAATTCAGAACTCGTTCTGTGGAAGAAAACTGGTCAAGAGATCCATAAGGTGTTCTGGTAGTAAGATTTCGTATTTTCTCGGAATGAGTAGATTTTTCCTTATCAAAAGGAACCAAAGAAGGAAAATTCTCTAGAAAAGTAGGTGGATGATACATGTAGATAGAGGAAAATGTAGAAGGTGGGTTCGGATCATCATTGTCATCCAAATCCCATTTTTTGTGCCACATGTTGTGGTCCTCATCATCAACTAGCTACCCAGTAGGAACAACTGGGCTTTCATTAGATGGAGGAGGAGTATAAGTGACAAAATAGTCAAACTTTCCAGATGGTTCGTCGAGAAGACCAAAATGAGGGGATTTTTCTTCATAAGCCGTATGTAGTTTTCTTTTACTAGTTTGTCTAACAGATTTTGCAGGCCTGGAAGTGTTTTTGCATTTTTGACAGAAACAAACATCCCAATTCATGTGTCCATCATTGGTCTGAACATAAATGGGTTTTCCCTTAGAATCAAAAGCATAAATA
This sequence comes from Forsythia viridissima, assembly GCA_030279155.1. Classification (NCBI taxonomy): domain Eukaryota; kingdom Viridiplantae; phylum Streptophyta; class Magnoliopsida; order Lamiales; family Oleaceae; genus Forsythia; species Forsythia viridissima. The sequence continues at coordinate 26,280,673 of CM059036.1, forward strand.
GGAGTGTTGGCTTTGGCTTTTGTGAAAGCAAACTAAGTGGAAAAACATGGAGATTTTTTCTGTGTGGGTTCTCTTTTGAACATAATTTCAATCTGACCAATTGATTTTTTTTCGTAAATGATAGGTCGAAGATTGAATGGTTTGAGCATTTTTAGAGGCCTGGTGATGTTGATCATAAGCTGTAAGCCAAGTGTCTGTAATCAATTTTAGAAGTTCAGTTCTAGGGATCTGTCTTGAAACATAGATGCAACTAGGATGATCTGTCTCCATTTGTAAAAATAGAGCATCTTCTGTAGCTTGGGGAGTGACAAAATCAAGAGAATGATTTTGTATACGATATACCATTTGGTAATAGAGAGTTGCACCATAAAGGATTCCAGTGGAAACAGCACCGGCAATTTGCACTTGGATTTTTAGAGAAGACAAAAGTTGAGGATTTGCTATAGGCATGTTGAAATTGGTCATAGTAACCAAAATTTTACCAGCATTTAAAGTTGTTTCAACAGTACCAATACACGCATGCTGATAATCAGCATAACGAGTATCAAGAAGGGCTAATCTGGCAACAATTGGTAGACATTTTCTACCATGGGCAGTAAGAGCAAATCTGACAGCTCCGAAATGGAGATGAGTGTATCTTTCTGAAAGCCATACTTTTGGTAGATTAGGAGGTAGCTCAAGTGTAACAAACTGTTCTTGTTTGGTTGCAGGTAAAAGGTTTTGATCAAATTTGGAAGATTGAACATATTCCTTGATCTGAGTTTTTGAAGATATAATTAAAGTTCGGACATACTTAGAGATGGGTTGTTTTGGTTTTGCATAAGCATGATAAGGGTTTAGAAGGGGCAATCTGGTAACAAGAGTTTTCTCTGTCTATGGTATGTGGGTGATTTCATAAAGACCATCGATTTTAGAGGCATTTGATTTACGAAAGGAAGAATGGAGTCGATTATCTTGGAAGATAGGAGTATCTGTAGAAATGATCAAGATTTCTTCCTTAATCTTGTTCAAAACAGGTAAATATCTCTCTAAAAGGATAAAAAAAAAATGTTTAGCTTTGATACCATAATAATGGAGTATAATGATTCACGATATTCTAGCCCCAAAACAGCCTCTCCTGGGCATCAACACGAGCCTTACTTTTGGAATCATTAACCTCTCCATAACAGATCATATGGTGTGTAAAAACATAGTTCTGATGCAAATGATCCTCTTAGAGAGGTAACTGCACAGCATACTTTATGCTTTTTCCTCAAAAAATTATCCTTCTATCCAGATACTAACACTGCTTATTTAAGATTAAGAAAGAAAAAAAAAACATTGAAAAACTCATGATAAACCGTAATCTTGTTCAAAACAGGTTAATATCTTTGCTTTCACAAAAGCTGAAGCTAACATTCTTATTTATGCTTTTGATTCTGAGGGAAAACCCATTTATATTCAAAATGATGATGGACACATGTATTGGGATGTTTCTTTCTATCAAAAATGCAAAAAGAAATACAAGGCTGCAAAATCTGTTAGACAAACTAGTCAAAGAAAACTACAGATGGCTTATGTAGAAAAATCCTCTAATGTTGGTCTTCTCGGCGAACCATCTGGAAAGTTTGACTATTTTGTCCCTTATACTCCTCATCCATCTAATGATAGCCCAGTTGTTCTTACTGGGTGGCCAGATGATGACAAGGACCACAACAAGTGGCACAAAAAATGAGATTGGGATGACAATGATGATCCGAACCCACATTCTACAATTTCAACATGTATCATCTACCTACTCTTCCAGAGAATTTTCCTCCTTTGGTTCCTTTTGATAAGGAACAATCTACTCATTCCCGTTGTTGGCTTTGATCAAGTTTTTGCAACAATTTTTTTTTTTGTTGTGTAGCATTTTCAGATTGCCAATTCAGAACTCGTTATGCGGCAGAAAGCTGGTCAAGAGATCCATCAGGTGTTCTGGTAGTAGAATTTCGTATTTTTCGGGAATGAGTAGATTGTTCCTTATCATAAGGAACCAAAGGAGGAAAATTCTCTGAAAGAGTAGGTAGATGATAATATCCTCGACTTAGGGTAATAATAGCCATATATAGGGAATCTGAATTTTCCAAACACTTAGATTAAACTCGAATTTCTTAATAGTTTGAGTGTCCAAAAGTAGGGATTTATACTGCATTGTTGTAATATATCAAAACCTTTTTACCCAAACTAAAATTTGAAGAATGAAGATGAAAAATAAAGGTTACCTTGCTGAAATAATTTGTTTGGAGAGCTAAACTTCCAAAATTGTCTTCAAGTAAGAAATGTAGAGAATCTTTTTTAAGATCCTTTGAGTAATAGGATGAAATTGAGTTGATTGTGTATAGAATTTTTAGGGAGATAAGGTGTTGTTTGGCAATGCAAAAGTTCTTGGATAAAATTGTATTAAACAACTTACCTCTTTTTCTTTAGAAATGTTTGATAATTTTCTCACTTATCACTTTTAAGTATAATCTTGATTGTATTTGTCTTGTTATAAGATAAATACTTCTCACTTCTATTAACATTATATTTCATAATGTTAACACCACATTTAATAATGAGGAAATCTTACAAGGCAACATAAACTTAGACAATTAAATAAGTAGAATAAAATCCACTTTTTCACCTATACAAATATGAACACGGTTTTTGGGAAGAATAATATGATTAAAAAATTCGATCTCATTCCATAATTCTTTATCCTCTCTTCTATTTTGTCTTATCTTGTGGGAATTAATATTCTTTGCTAAGATAATTAATCAACTTTAATTCTTCATAAGTTGACAATCATATCACTAATAAGTCAAAATCTATATGTGTAATTACATATATACATACATACGTGGCTGGGAGGAAAAATATGCATATAATTTGTCCTTTTCCTACATAATATTTCATTCTTTTTGGAAACTTGGAGGCACCCTTGTGTTAACAAAATGACAAAATATGATTTCTTTTTTCTTTCTTTCTTTCTTTTTTTTTTTTTTCCGAGAAACTTGAAGCCACCCTTGTATTAATAAAATGGCAAGAATGATAGACTTGCACTAAGTCACGGCCCCTATCACATATTTTGGCCAAAAATGTATATAATAACTTTTTGACTTGGAGTTGGAAGTGATAAAATATAATAGTACAATCTTGTAGTATTTTTGCACTAAAATTTAATGTAAGTAATGTTTTATAAAATAAAGTCGCACTAATTTAGTAACGTGAAATCATTTAAAATCATTTTTGCGACTAGTTAAAATAATTCTCATATCGCCGTTGTTTTAAACAAATTTACAAGAATGACAAAATACATGTAATAACTTTAAAATTTTGTTGCATGTTAAAAAAATTTCATTAAATTGATTAGTGCGGAGAACTTAAAAATTTACCTAACTTTATAAAGAGAATATCATAAAGTTTGGCACTTTATGGTTCGGTTTTTAAAACCCTTCCAAACATGACTTAAAATTGATCAATAATAAAATATTGGGAGCTTTAAAATTTGTCATGAAAAAAAAATATTTATTGGACCAAAATCTTCATTGAAACCGTCCACCTCAATCCCCATCCTTACTAGAAAATTTTCTATCATTACAAGCAAACATTAAAAATTCAATTCACTAAGTTCCAAAATTTTCCTCAACTTAATAAAATATTTCAACTCTTTCTTACACTCAACCGGATATGTAGCAACCATAATTCCATTTTCCTTTCATAAGTTAAAAATGAGATTTTTTCAAAATAAGTTAGGGCTACGTCTGTGAGTGCACAGCTTTCGTTTTTCTGTCTTCTCCGATTCCCTTCTACTCCTTCTTCTTCCTTTTTGTTGGTGAACCTTTGGTTCGCCTCTGGTGTGTGGACAGGTTGTTGCTACAGTAATCTTGAAGCGATTACTGAGTTGTTGTCTGTGATTTGTTCTCTAATCTGTTGTGAGAGGACTTTTCTTGATATCTGTTAGAGGAGTTTGTAATAGGAAGAAATAAGGGCTATTCTGAGTGGTTAGGAGTTGTAACCTTGATTCTTGAACGTTTGTGATTTCTATTAGTGCAAAGAGAGGCCGAATCTACTTTTGTTGAGCCTCAAAGGCAGATGTAAGCACTAATGTGCTGAACTGCCTGTCCCCTAATACGAGACGCTCATATCTTGTGTTATCTTTTACATTTTCGTATATTTCTAATGCTTGTGTTACTGTTTGTGGTGAATGAACCATTGATCTGAGAACTGAAATACCCCAACAAGTGGTATCAGAGCAAAGGGGGTAACTGTTTCTAGATGCTAAATAAAAGTTCGCCTCTATTACTGAGACAAATCTCAGGGCTGTAAGTATAATCCTCTCTGTTGAGTTTCTTGTATATGAACTTTGTGTGCTGTGGTTAATACAAGAAAAATGTTTTTGACTTCTACTTGCTGCTTGATTTGTTCTTAGTAAATGTTGTGAAACATTTCGTAGTATAGAATATCTGTAAAAGAATATTGTTTAACCATTCTTGTCTTCTTAAGTGTAACACCCTCCCCTGAGGCTTTCTTGATCCCTCCTTGACCTGAGAACCTGATTCTCACGGAATCCTGGGGTGGTCTTGATTATAGGTCTCTCCCAAAAACTACATGAAAGATCTTGCTTGTGCTTGTATCTGAGTAATTGATTCTCTTCTTTCTTGCCGTTGAATAAAATATCCCTTTCTTGTTTTTTCCTTGTTTTCTGTTATCTTTGTGATAAATTGTGACAAATGGCTACTTCAAGTTTTCATTTAGATCAATTTAATGGAAAAGGAGATTTTTCTATTTGGCAATAGAAAATGAAAGGGATTTTAGTTCAACAAAAAGTGTCCAAGGCCATAAATAAATCTTATCCTGATACTATGTCTGATGATCAAATGGTAGAGGCTAATGAGTTAGCCTATACCTCTATCATACTTCATTTATCTGACTCTGTGCTTAGAAAAATTGGTACCCTTGATGATGCTCAATCTTTATGAGAAACTCTTGAATCAACTTATCTTGAAAAATCCCTTCCAAATAAATTGTTTTTACTGGAAATTTTTTTTGTTTTAAAATAGATTCCTCAAAGGATCTTGATGAAAACTTTGATATATTCAATAAGTTGATCCAAGATATTAAGAACTGTGGTAATAAAGGTATTGATGAGTATAAAGCCATAATTCTACTGAACTCAATACCTGAAGCCTATAAAGATGTCAAAAGTGCCATCAAATATGGTAGGGATGATCTGACTGTTGATATGATCATTAATGCTCAAAGAAGTAAGAGTCATGAGTTGAAAAATGATAAAGAAACTAGAAGTAATGGTGAAGGTTTATATATTAGAGGTAGATCACAGCATAGACAGTCCAATAATCAAGAAGGTAATAATCCCAATGGCCAAGGTCACAAAAAGAGAGGCAAGGGTAAGTCTACATCAAAATCAAAGGTAAAAGGGAGAAAATGTTACAATTGTGGTAAGTTGGGGCATTATATTAATGATTGTTATAAGTTGAATAACAATTCTCAGAAATATAAAACCCCTGAACAAAGCAATGTTGCTACCACAAGTTCTGACACTCTTGGTGAGCTGTATGTTGTCATTGACAAGGAAGATCCTGATATCTGTGTAAACTCTGTGTCTTCAACTTGTCAATTTGATGAATGGTTGCTTGATTCAGGATGTACTTTTCATATGACTGCTAATTTTGATATGTTCTGCACTTATACTAAAATGAACTCTGGTATTGTTGTTATGGGAAATAATGTTGCATGTAAAGTCCATGGAATAGGAAATATAAGAGTTAAATTTGATACTGGTTTTGTTCATCTCCTTGAAAATGTGAGACACATTCCTGAATTGTCCAAAAATCTGATTTCTATTGGCACCCTAGAAGATTCTAAATTTGTTGGAAAGTTTGGTGATGGCTGTTTTAAAATATCTAAGGGTGCTCTTCTTGCTATCAAAGGATATAAAAGAAATGGCTTGTATTTCACTCAAACTGAAAAATCTTCTTCATGTACTGCTATAGTTAACTCTGTCAATATTGATTCAACTGATCTTTGGCATAAAAGGCTAGCTCACTTAAGTAATAAGGGGCTAAGTTTCTTACAAAATCAAGGTTGTTTTGGAAAAGATAAAATTTCTAATATTCCTTTCTGTGAAACTTGTATCATGGGAAAACAACATATAGTTCAATTTTCTGATGGCTTACATAAATCTTCCTCCATACTTGATTATGTGCACTCTGATTTGTGGGGTCTATCTAGCACACCTACACATGGAGGGAACAAATATTTTCTGTCCATAATTGATGATTTTTCAAGAAAAGTGTGGATCTATCTTTTGAAAAATAAATCTGAAGTGTTTGATAAGTTCAAAACCTGAAAAACTCTTCTTGAAAATCAAACTGATAAAACTGTAAAGTGCTTAAGGACAGATAATGGCCTTGAATTTTGTAATAAGGCCTTTGATGATTTTTGTAATCAATGTGGTATTAAAAGGCACAAAACTATTCCTTATTCCCCTCAGCAAAATAGTGTTGTTGATTGGATGAATAGAACTCTTCTTGAAAGAGTTAGATGTATGCTAACCAGTTCTGGTTTATCTAAATCTTTCTGGGGTGAAGCTGTTGTTACTGCATGTTATCTTGTTAATAGATCTCCTTCTGCTGCCTTAAGTGGTAAAACTCCTGAAGAGGCATGGCATGGTAAGCCTACTGACTATTCTAATCTTAGAATCTTTGGATGTACTGCCTATTCTCATCTGAAAAATGATAAACTTGAACCCAGATCTCAAAAGTATGTGTTCTTAGGTTATCCTGAAGGAACAAAAGGTTATAGACTATGGGTTAGGAGCTTGGGAGGTTTTAAAACCATAGTCAGTAGAGATGTTGTTTTCAAAGAAAATGAGATGCCTTGTTTAAAACAAACTACTGAGTCTAGTGATGACAGTAATACCACTAACACAGATGTTGAGGTGGAGCCTGATAATGTAGTTATCACTCCTATTGAACAGAATTCCACAGATGATCCTCAACCTGTAGTTTCTGATGATGATTCTAACCTTAATCAGATTAGAAATGAAAGTCAAAATCAGAATCAAAGCTTGGGATTTGATGACTACCTTTTAACTAGAGATAGAAATAGAAGAACTACCAAGGTTCCTTCTAGATTTTCTGATTATGACCTTGCTGCTTTAGCTGTAAATTCTTTTGATGGTTTAAGTAATAATGAACCTAAAACATTTGATGATGCTATAAATGGAAGTGAATCTCATATGTGGTGGAATGCAATGGAGGATGAAATGACTTCTTTGTATAAAAACCAAACTTGGGAATTAGTTCCCAAACCTCCACATAAATCCATTGTGGATTGCAGATGGCTATACAAGGTAAAAGAAGATAATAATTCTTCTGACCCTTCTAAGTTTAAAGCTAGACTTGTTGCTAAAGGGTTTAATCAAAAGTATGGTATTGATTATACTGAAATTTTTTCTCCTGTGGTAAAATATACTACTTTAAGAGTTATGTTTGCTTTAGTTGCTCATTCCAATTTAGAAATGGAACAACTGGATGTTAAAACTGCTTTTTTACATGGTGAATTGGATGAAAATATTTACATGAATCAACCTGTTGGCTTTATTGATAAACACAAATCTGTTTATGTGTGTCTACTTAAGAAATCCTTATATTGTTTGAAGCAATCTCCCAGGCAATGGAATAAGAGGTTTGATACTTTCATGTTATCCTTAGGTTTTAATATAAGTGATTTTGATCATTGCCTCTATTTTAAATCTGAACTTCCAAGTAATACTCTTGTGTTCTTACTGCTGTATGTTGATGATATGCTAATAATTAGTTCATGTGTTGACTTAATTAGTAATATTAAAACTGGTTTAAGTTCAGAATTTGATATGAAAGATCTTGGCAATGCCAAGAAAATTCTTGGAATGGATATAATTAGAGATAGGTCTAATTCTATCTTGATGCTAAAGCAAAAGTCTTATATCATGAAAATTCTGAAGGAGTTTTCTATGCTTGATTGTAAAGGTGTTTCTGTTCCTTTGGCTAACCATTTTATTCTAAGTAAAGACCAATGTCCCCAATCTGCTGAAGAATTAGAATACATGAATAAAGTGCCTTATTCTAATGTGATTGGTTCTGTAATGTATGCCATAGTTTGTACTAGGCCTGATATTGCTTATTCTGTCAGTGTGTTAAGTAGATATATGTCAAACCCTGGGGAACAACATTGGGAGGCTTTAAAATGGTTACTGAAATATCTGAAAAGTACTGCAAATGTTGGTTTAGTTTTTAGGCATTGTAGTGAAGGGATAAAACTGAAAGGGTATGTTGATACTAATTATGCTAATGATAGAGATAGTAGGAAATCTACTACTTCATATATGTTTACTCTTTGTAATTCTTGCATAAGCTGGAAATCTCAGTTACAACATATAGTGGCTTTGTCCACTACTGAATCTGAATATGTTGCAATCACTGAAGCTGTGAAAGAGGTTTTATGGCTGAAAGGTTTGTTGTCTGAATTAGACTTACTCCATAATCATGTTGTTGTGTTTTCTGATAGCCAATCTACTATACAACTTTCCAAGAATCCTGTTTTTATGATAGAACTAAACATATGGATGTAAGATTACATTTCATCAGGGACATAGTGTCCAATAAATTGATTAATCTTGACAAGATTCCTACATAGTCTAATCCGTCTGATATGGGAACTAAACCACTGCCTTTAAACAAGTTTAAATCATGTTTAAGTTTACTTAATATTGATTCAGGTTAAGTATGTTGGATATATCTAATTAATATTATATTTAGTATATATATTAGTTTAGATTATCTTGTTTCTTAAATTTTTGTGTTTTACACTAACGTGTTTTAAACTTTTGCAGGTACCTGAGGCTATGATATAAACAGATGATTCCTTTCTTTTTGCACTATGATGTTACATTTGGTTCAAGGTGGAGATTGTTGTAATATTGTGACCCAAAAGCTGTGAGCCCACAATGATGAATGGTCCAATTCTTATTAATCCACAATGAAGAAAAGCCCAAAAATTGGTCCAGCTGAAAGTGCCCAGTCGTTGGCCCAGAATTGATGAAACACGCTTATGCCTATTGCTGTAAATGCGCGCCTAATGCTGAGATTTTGGTTGCTTGTCATCCGTTGATATTGTGCCTTCTGATCTCAGCCATTGGTGTGCTAGATAAATAGACTCCTTCAGTCATTTTAGGGATACGTCTGTGAGTATACAGCTTTTGTTTTTCTATCTTCTCCGATTCCCTTCTACTCCTTCTTCTTCCTTTCTGTTTGTGAACCTTTGGTTCACCTCTAGTGTGTGGACAGGTTTTTGCTACAGTAATCTTGAAGCGATTACTGAGTTGTTGTCTGTGATTTGTTCTCTAATCTGTTGTGAGAGGACTTTTCTTGATATTTGTTAGAGGAGTTTGTAATAGGAAGAAATAAGGGCTATTCTGAGTGGTTTGGAGTTGTAACCTTGATTCTTGAACGTTTGTGATTTCTATTAGTGCAAAGAGAGGCTGAATCTACTTTTGTAGAGCCTCAAAAGTAGATGTAAGCACTAACGTGCTGAACTGCCTGTCCTCTAATACGGGACGCTCATATCTTGTGTTATCTTTTACATTTTCGTATATTTCTAATACTTGTGTTACTGTTTGTGGTGAATGAACCATTGATCTGAGAACTGAAATACCCCAACAATCATAGCTTCTAAAATTGGCTTCCGACGAAAACACGTGTTTAATAATAAAATATTACAACCAAAATTGCAATATATACTACATTTTCCACTACATGCATGAATACAATAATGAGTTATATTTATTCTATTGATACCTATTTTAGGTAGGTGCTAACACCCTATTTTGGGGTATTACCGACTAGCGTTGGGTATTCCTACTCTATTTTTAGGTATCACTAGAAAATTTTTCGCAAAGTATTACCTTGAATTTTTGGAACGTTACATCTTATTGTGATCATGACTTCTACTACCAAGGTGTCGAAGTACGAGTAATTGACACCAGGAGTGCTTTCACTAGTGAGAGGCCCGCTTTCACTAGTGAAAGGCAGGGCCTTTGGGACGTCCTTCATCAACTTTGGAGGTCGTCCATTTTACTGAAGTAGCTTGTCGCTTTGGAATTTCTCGCCTCTATTTTGTAGTTATGCTATGCATTTTTCGAACTTTTCCCAACATAAGACCCTCCATAACTAGTGTTGATCTCACTCATCGGCTATTGGAAGATTCTCTAATTCTATCATCCTTGTCTCAACGATTTTCCTGTTGGTGGGGCCATGACAATTCTCTCTTGTGGGTGACTATCTCCTGGTTCACGATGTTGTGCCTTTTTTTGTAAGAAATTGACGAATACATGCACAGCGAAAATAAAATCTATAATTCATATAAGTCGAATCATCTTTGTACTTAGACAAAATTCGTGATAGAGGTTTATCTTGATGAACACCGTGAAATTTCATTATCTGATTAGCTGGAGGTGTGATCTTAATACCACAACTGTCCAATTGTCCAGTCTCCAATGGTAATCCACACAGCAAGACCAGATATGGACTTCCACGATCAAGAACAGATGAAATCGAAACTTTTGAGAGTAATTGTATCGAGTTGTATTTTTTTTTTTGTGCTAGCAAGTAATAATGACCAACTTCTTAACTCAATATGTTGTGTCTTTGTATTTATAGGCGAGGCTAACCCTATCCCTAGTTCTAATCCAACTAGAAGCCATCAACAAACGTGCCCAATTAATTAATCTAATTAATTAATTTAGTCAAATAAGTAATTAAGTTTGACCCAACTAATTGGACCTTGGACATTAATTCTTACAATCTCCCGCTTGGACAAGTTCTAACTCTAGATGCTCAATTCTAGCTTTATGTGTGCGACCCATTAGGTTTCCTTTCGCGATGGCAAACGTAGTGATATTCTCATCGATTCACGTAGATCGATCAATTCACGTCGTCGTCTAAGATTGACATCTAGCAATGTGTCAAAACAATCCATGTGAAGAGAAATGTCATGTGATATGACAGAACCAATATATGTGCAGTTATCGTGGTAATATAATCCCTTCATCAATATAACCTAATTGGTTAAGAGATATGGATCAGCATCAATCTCATTTCAACCAATTTTGTTATTCACCTCAATTCTTCGTTGATCTAACCTAGTTATGATTGAAACATTTTCAACTCATAACTCCATCCCGGCTGAGGAAAATTATATCAACTTAAGTGGATAAAAATCATGTTATAATTTCTTACTTTCTAGGAGTGACGAATCCTCATATTGAGCATTGACAACCTTCATATGATTCTCACTATAACCGTATGATGTCTTCCTGGTGACTCATAATCTACAAGTCCCATCAAACGATCGCCAAAGTATAGCGGTCCTCACAGAAGATTCTATGATGTCCTCAAGTCAAAGGACAAAATCTATTACCGCGCATTAAAGATTTACCATTGACGCTTGGATAGTTATCCATGTGGAATCTCTAGGCAGATCATTCAATGTCATGTTCTCATAATAATGTATTCATGTGTTCATTCAAATGTCCCTCTATATCTTAGCTCGTGAGATCAGCCGCTTTCTTCAAAAGAAATGCAACACATGCTAGTCTATCCGCAATAATGATATCCGTATCTCATTATTACTTTGACTAGGGATATTTCAAGAATAAGTTATTTATAACTTGTATCTCACAATCAAATCACCTTGCGATTAACAAGTTACTATGAAATTTTCTTCGGACTCTATTATTTTAAATAATAAAATTTAATAAATAACAGATCTGCCATTAAAATGTAGACAAGTATTTAATTAATCAATTTTTTCATATACTTCAATGTCTAACAAAGAGTATATCACAAGATGTCCTATACAAACTAGATCCAATCACTTAGGTATCTTAATACCATCAGATTTAGCACGGCAATCATGCTTGTGCTAGGACAAAAACTTTGTCAAAGGATCTGCTACATTATTGTATGTTAGGACCCATTCTATCTTTATGTTATTTCTTAAGATTATCTCCATGATGAGATGATATTGTCTCAATATATATCTGGATCATTGATGAGACCTGAGTTCATTCGCTTGTGCGAAGGCTCCATTGTTATCACAATACAAGGTATTGGATCAACAATGCTAGGAACTACCCCAAGTTTAGTAATAAACTTCTTGATCCAGACCACTTCCTTTGCTGCTTCTGAAGTAGCTATATATTCGACTTCTATAGTTGAATCAACGATCATTTCTTGTTTGAAACTTTTCCAACTAACCGCACCACCATTTAGAGTAAATACATATCCAAATTTGGAATTTGCTATCGTCTTTATCAGACAGAAAGCTGGTATCAGCATAACCTTGAACTCTAAGTTCATTTCCTCCATATACCAAGAACATGTCTTTAATCCTTCTTAAGTACTTAAGCATGTTCTTGACTGCGATCCAATGTTTCTCATTAGGGTTCCTTTGGAACCTGCTTGTGACACTCAAAGCATATGAAACATCTGATCAAGTACATAGCATGGCATACATGATAGATCCTATTGCCGATGCATAAAGAATTCTATCCATGAGACCTCTTTCAATTTGTGCCTTCAGACACATCTCTTTTGAGAGATAGATCCCATCACCGATGGGACAAAGTCCTCTCTTGGACTCTTCTATGTTAAATCTTCTCAAGATTTTATCTACGTACACAGATTGAGATAGGTCAAGCACTCTATTATATCTATCTCTATAGATCTTTATACCGAGAATGTACGCTGCCTCTCCTATATCCTTCATGGAGACATTTTGGATAACCACAATTTTACTGATTTTAGCATTGGGACATCATTTCCTAATAATAGTATGTCATCCACATACAAAATTAGAAACACGACTTTATTCCCACTAACCCTTTATATACACATGGTTCATCTTCATTATTGATAAAATCAAACATTTTGATTGTCTCATCAAAACGAAGATTCCAGCTTCGAAAGACTTGCTTTAATCCATATATGGATTTCTGTAGTTTGCATACCTTGTTTGGCTTTGTGAATTCAAAACCTTCAGGTTGTGTCATGTACACATCCTCGCTAAGATTCCCGTTAAGGAATGTGATCTTGACATCCATTTTCCAGATCTCATAGTTATGATATACTACTATCGCAAGCAGAATCTGAATTAATTTAGAATGGCTATTGGTGAAAAGGTTTCGTCAAAGTCAATCTATTGTCTTTACTTGTAACCTATCGCAACCAATCTTGCCTTATAAGTACGAACATTACCATCCATGTCGACCTTTTTCTTGTAAACCAATTTACAGCCTATAGGTTTTACCCCTTCAGGCGGGTCAACCAAGGTCCAAACCTTGTTTTCGTAGATGGAGTTCATCTCGGATTCCATGACTTCCTGCCATACCTTTAAGTCAACACTTGACTTCGATTCTACATAAGTAGTAGGTTCATTTTCCTCGATTAGTAATACATTACTAGTAATCAGGAGATCATATCTTAAAGGAAAACGAATGACTCTACTCGACTTACGTAGAACTTCGGTGTCCTTGGGAACTGGTGGTTCCCACTTTCCCAATCTGTGCTTCATCAGATACAAGCTCAGCCATTGGAGCATCTAATTGGTCAATTTTATTTGTAATTTCTTCAACTTCTTCAAGATCTACTTTGCTCCCAGTGTCTTCTCTCGATGCGATAACTTTCATCTATATGGGATTGTAGGTAGTATCTAGCAGTTTCTTTTGGATAGCCCACAAATAAGTATTTATCAGATTTAGCTCCTAACTTGTCCAATTCTATGCGCTTCATATAAGCATAGCATTCCCAAACCTTCATGTATGAAAGATCAGGTCTTTTTTCCCTTTCCATAACTTGTATGGAGTTTTATTGACTGATTTAGATAGGACGCAGTTTAGTGTATAACATGCACTGTTAAGTGCATATCTCTAAAACGATTTTGGAAGAACTACGCGACTCACTATTGATCGCACCATATTAAATAAGGTATAGTTTCTCCTTTCAGATACACTATTTTGTGTTGATGTATACGATGGAGTCCACTGTGAGAGAATCATATTCTCTTTTAGATAGTCTAAAAACTCACCATTCAAATATTCTCCACCTTGATCAGATCTAAGTGTTAGAATATTTTTCCTGCTTTGCCTTTCAACTTCTTGCTAAAATTCTTTGAACTTTTCAAAGGCTTCATGCTTGAATTTCATCAAGTAGATGAAACCATATCTAGAACTATATCTAGAATGGTCGTCTGTAAACGTAATGAAGTAAGAAAACCCACATCTAGCATCTGTAGACATTTGTCCATATACATCAGTATGTACAAAAGCTAAAATATCTACAACTCTTACTCCCTTTCCAGAAAAGGAGTTTAGGTCATTTTTCCCAACGAGCATGATCTATACTTATCAAATGATTCATAATTATTTGAATCCAAGTATCCATCTTTATGTAACTTGGTGATGGGTTTTCATAATGACCGAGTATGCAATACCAAAGATATGAGTTTTTTTTTTGTTTTTGGTTTTATCTTTTTTATGTCTTATAGTTCTTCTTCTAATGCCATTTCTTTTCACATTGAAACACGGATCATCAGACTTGGATTTGTCTTTGTTTGTTTTAACTGTTTTCCAATATATTTGGCCCTTCTTGCATCATTTCTAAAAGGTCCTTTTAGATTTTCTCTTAGTACCCTTAGAGGTGTCAATGGCCAAAATTTACCCATTCTTTTGGGCTCAACAGTTTTCAGCATATTTAGCAACTCGAATATGGTATACTGAATCTTATTCATGTTGAAGTTCATAATGAACTGCAAAAAGTTATTAGGTGGGAACTGCATAACTAAGTCAACACTTAGCTCGTGGTTCGTGGTAAAACTCAACTAGTTTAATTTTTCAATATAACCAATTATCTTCAGTACATGAGCACTAATTGAAGATCTTTTTACCATCATACATTTGTATAACCCTTTTGAATGTCTCATACATTTCAGTCTGTGACTGTTTATCATTCAACTACTTGAAATGATATGTATATTGGTCGAGTCATCCATACCCTCATGCAGCTTTTCTAACTTATGTGACATACTGTGAGCATCACATGTTGTAGTGTTACTATTATCACTATATTTTTTTGGTAAGCCTGTACGTTCTCCAGCGTAGCCTCCTCAATAGGAGCTTCTGGCATTGACTGTCGAATGACATATCCAATTTTCTTTTTTTATGCTCGAGAACAATTCTCATATTGCGATGCTAGTCTAGAAAATTTGGTATAGTATGTTTGTTGGCATCTAATATGCCTCTCAAACTTATATGGCTACTCATGATTCAACTATTAACTAACAAGATGGAACAATTAATTAAATGTAGAAAATTAATTTAACAAGGACTTATATTAAATTAATTATACTCTCACTATTTAAATTGAATTAATGACCCTCAAACATTAATCAATAGAACCAGTTGGATTCCAGTGGGCTACGATCCATTTTATTTTATTAAAACCTTGAGCGACTCAACAAGCCCTAATAAAACATCATGTAGATACTCTATCAATCACATCTCTATGTGACTCCTAGATCATCAAGTAGAGAACTTACTGTTGTACACTTCTTATGTATTTTACTTGACTTTGCCCCTAATTTTTTTTCCTTGAACGACTTAACTAAAAATAAAATTCTAATTAAATTCGGCCCATTGTTCAGAAACATCGAATATTTCATAGTGATAAACATATATATGAGCGAGCAGCCTTGGGCGACTCAACAAACTGACATCGATTATAGACTCTAGTTTTTCAATAGAACAATCGAAGACACGTTGTATTAACCATTTAATATGAATTTAATATTTTGATAAAGAGGGATTTGTCTCATCACATTTTGTATATTAACTAACATCTAACATGTAATCAATCATACATAATAATAACTATGGATGATTATGGACTTTATGTATCTAATCTTCTTGAGCCAAAAGGAAAATTAGTCAGTTAATTCCTAATGGATGTGACATTCGTTCATCGAATGCTTAATGCAATCATTTCCATCTCCTGCTGCAACCTGTATCATATACTAGTTGCTTCCTTGTGGCCTAACTGTAACATATATCCTACACTAGTTGGCACGCAGGTCTATATTAAATAAAGAGTTCAAAAATTTAATTAAATAAATAATAGGCTCGTAGGCCCATTTAATTAAATAATATGCTCGCAGGCCCAACCAACAATCAACAAGAATCATTAACTATACAACCAATCACATGAGTCGAGTCCATAATCATCAGCTAAACATCCATTTTAATATCTAATATTAAAAATATATAAATTTCTAAATTTGCAGTTTTGACAGTGTAAGTCTAAACATTTTAGACATTTCAGAACAGACTAGACGGAATTAAATAATTAATTAATTAATATTTCAACAATAAAATTAAGTAATTAATCAATTAATTTTATTCATAAAGGGAATTTTTTAAAATTTATTTTATCTCACAATTTAAAGTCACTCTTTAAATTGACGACAAAATCTGTATAGAGTCAAAATTATAATTTTATGAAGTAATAAGTTAAAGTTTAATCTAGTCAGAAATTCAAAATATGTTTTAAAAACGATTTTAATTTAATTTTGAATATTTGACCAACATTAAATAAATTAATAATTACAATTTTTTTTAAAAAAAATATTAAAATTGCATTTGAGACCCTATTTTTCCTTTTGAAATCTGAGAACTTACTGTGCAATTTCTGAAATTGCATAGTCAGCTCTTAAAATTTTTAAAACAGTGGATCTTTCAATACAATTTTTAAAATTGCACAGAAGACCATTTTCTTATGTTAAAACAATGATTCATTCCTATGCAATTTAAAAAATTGCATAGGAATCCCTTTCGAAATATTTTGAAATAAAGGACTTCTCATGCAATTTTTAAAATTACAAAGAGGGCCCCATATCCATTCTTCCAAAATTAACGTAGAACCTTGGCGAGAAATTGAAACCCTAAAGCAAGGCAGAGTCGTCACAGATCAGCCGGCGTTACCGAAGCCGCTGACCAAAGAAAAACATAGGTGAGAGTGGTGGCCCGCTGGTCTCAAACATCGGCGGCCACCCATTTTGGAATCACGAGCAGCAACAGTTGCTACTGTTCATGAAACCAAAGACAGTGACGCTGCTCTCAGCAGCCGCACTGCATTGTCGCAGTGGAGATCAGCGGCGACCGTGCTGCTGATCATCGGACTAGCATATGGTTTCAATCTCCGGCAACGGCGACTTCCAAAGTGTCGCTGCCCGTCGCCGTCCTCCCCAGCCCCCTTCCCCTTCCCCTTCCCCTTCCCCTTCCCCTTCCCTTTTAATATTCCAAAAATAAATTCTAAATCAAATTAGATTTTTAAAATTCACAATTTTATTTACTATCAAGACTCAAATCAAATTAATATGTCAATAACAACTATTGTTCAATTCATCAAAATAGACTAATGAATTCTAACAAGTAACAAGGTAGGCTCTGATACCACTGTAAAAAATTGACGAATACATGCACAACGGAAATAAAATCTACACTTCCTATAAGCTGGATCATCCTTGTATTTAGATAAAATTCGTGATAGAGGTTTACCTTGATGAACACCGTGAAATCTGATTATCTGATTAGCTGGAGGTGCGATATTCAATACCACAGATGTCCAATTGTCTAGTCTCCAATAGTAATCCACACAGTAAGAACAGATATGGACTTCCACGAACAAGAAAAATGAAAGTGGAATTTTTTAGAATAATTGTATTGGGTTGTCTGTTTTTTTTTTTTATTTTTTTGCTAGCAAGTAATGGAGACCAACTTTTTAACTCAATCTGTTGTGCCTTTGTATTTATAGGAGTGACTAACTCTAGCCCTAGTTCTAGTCCAACTAGAAGCCATCAACAAACGGGCCCAATTAATTAATCTAATTAATTAATGGGAAAATTGCCAATAAGTCATCTCCACATGACTTGTTTCAAATTAGGTCAAAACTTTTTTTAAAATTGTGATTAAGTCATACATCAATCAATATTTTATATTAATTCTAAAATCACCCCTTTTAACCATATTTTTCATTGACACAATCTTCCAACTCCACAAACCTCCTCCACCTCCGGCAACAACCTCTGGTGACAACCACCTCCGGCGACCTCCAGCACGCCTCCAACTCCGGCGACAACCTCCTCCACCCCCGGCGACCTCCGGAGACAACCACCTCCACCTCCGGAGACCTCCGGCGAGTGCTTCTAAGGCACAGTGTCACTTTTTAGGCACTTTTTTTGGTGAAGATTTTTGATCACTTTTTAGGCAATTTTTTTGGTGAAGATTTTGTTAGCTGTAAAACTAAAAAAATTACGTTTTATGGACTTTGGTCACAGTGTTTGAATCCTTATCTTTGGTTTGTATGCTTTTTTTATTTCTTCATCTTCTGTGGTTGTACTCTATTCTTAATGTCTTAACAGTTAGCATTGATCTATCTGTGCTGCAAGAGAGGCTGACCAATATGATTAACCTGGGTTGAGTATTTTAGCATTTATGTAAACAATTAGCATTTTCCAGTTATATAAACAATGAGGTAACATCTGTTGTTGATACTGTATTATAGAATAACAACTTGATATTGTATTATACAAAACAGTATCACAACAGAAATTGGCATAGAATGTTGTATATATGAGCTTGAATGCTGTAAATATGAGCTAGAATACTCTATTATCTTATGTAAATAGGAGCTTGAATGCTCCACCATCTAATTGCTGTAAATAGGAGATTGAATGTTCCATCATCTAATGTTTAGTCATGGTATGTTATTTGATACTATATTATACAAAACAGTATCACAGAAAACAGTATCACAATATAAATGGATATAGAATTGTTGTAAATAAGAGCTTGAATGTTCCATCATCTAATGTTTGAATGTCTTAGTTTTAATCCATGATACTGTTTTAATGTATTAGTTTTAATCTATGATACTGTTTAATTATGGCAAGGTTTAATAGATTGAAACTTTGTCATGATATTTCACTATCATTTGAAACATGTTTTAATCCATGATACTGTTTTAATCCTGTGATACTATTTGAATATATATATATATATATATATATATATATATATATATATATATATATATATATATATATATATATATATGTGATCTTTGATACTGTTTAATTATGGCAATGTTTGAACCTGTGATATTGTTTGAATGTCTTAGTTTTAATCCATGATACTGTTTTGTTTAGGTAATTAGTATATTTTGATACCGTTTTAATCCATGATATTGTTTTTATCCTGTGATACTGTTTGAATCTATGTGATTTTTGATATTGTTTAATTATGGCAAGGTTTGAATAAGTGATACTGTTTGAATGTCTTAGTTTTAATCCATGGTAATGTTTTGTTTAGGTAATGTACATTAATATAAATTGATATTGTTTAAATTCATGTTTTAATCTATGATACTGTTTTGCATAATATAGTATCAAACAAAACATATGACTAATTAAACAGTATCAAAGATAAAAGCATGATATCATAGTCATGTGTGTTGTTTGATATTGTATTATGCAAAACAGTATCATAATAGAAATGATCATAGAATTTGGACACGTGCTCAGAATTTTTATTATAATATATTTTCGGAATGGTCTCGACGAGACGGTCAAGACCAGTCGCTTTGCCACTGCCTATGATGGATTTTACCCATTTGTAGTCGTCTCTTTAGCTTAAAATGACAATCTTTAATTTTTTTTTAAACAGTATCACAAATTCTTTAAAGCAGTATCATGGATAAATGTACATCATTTTGCTGCAAATTAAAGATCTTCTAAGGTATCTGAGTCCCTTAAAAGCAAACACATACTTCAGAGCAATACTAAAATGAAGAAAGGAGAACTGCCAATCATTCTCAAGTTAATGGGAAGTCATGCAAAGGGTTCTCATCTAAAACTATAAACAATGTTTCTAATTTTTTCCTTGAATTTGAATATGTTTGATATTCAATTAGGAAATAGATTCTCATTTGATAGATAAGTATAAATTTATAAGGTGTTTAATGGTAGGTAGACGAATTAATCAGTAGAGAATAAGCAAGAGAATACTATTGTTCTTAAAATGTTTCATTAGTAGTACAAAATCATAGGTTTAACAGTATCACAAAAAAACAGCATCACAAAAAACAGTATCACAACAAAACAGTATCACCGTAAAACAGTATCACCACTCACAATTAGCGTTTTTTTACAATTAAGGATATGTTGGTCTTTTAGCTCTAAAATATGACTTTAATTGAATTAAGTTTTGAGCATATGACTTTAGAGCCTATAAGTGCCCAAACAATGACCGGTCCTGAATTTACCCTTAATTAATTTAGTCCGATCCAACTAATTAGACATTGGACATTAATTCTTACATTTTTTTCATTATCCTCGTGTTGATTCATCGGCTGGAACGGTCCTTCTACTCTTTCTTTAATAATTTAGACAGACATCGGTGTGGTGTCCTAGCAATTTTCTATCATGGTTGCATTATAGTATAAATACATCTATTCCAATACAAAGGAATTGCAGTGTAATTACTTAGAATATAAAACAGTGTCACTGTAGTTGAGGTAAAGTAAGACACAAATTGCAAGCCAAAATAATCAATTAAAGGTTTCTTTGTTTAATCTCCACGAAATTGGTGTATTAAATTCTCTTTGAAGAAAATTATGTCAGATTGGCAAATAATTCGGGAAAACAAAACAAACATTTCTAAATATATGAAAATACCATTGAAATCTTTAAAGTAGTTGAAAACTTCCACATAGCGTTATATTTTGCTTTCTTTTGCTAGAAAGATTATAATTTCTCCTGTGTTCAAACCCTTAATCTAGACTATGTATGTATAGACCGTAATACTTGATCCTAACCAGGTCAGGAAATTAGAAGCCCAAATGAATTAATCCCATTTAATTAATTTGGCCTTACCAATAAATAGTCCAAATCCTTTTTCTAAGTAATGGGGAAGAGGATCGAATATGCCACTGAAAGACTCTACTGAAATAAAGATGGACTGTCTAGAACGTAGAAGAAGTAGGATGGACCGTTGGTCAAATCACTAAATAATTAATTTAAATGTCCCTCATTTGTCAATCAATTAATTTGTCAATCCCACTTTTCTAATTCACACCTTTTATGTGTTATCCATTGGTTCTCTATCACTATGACAAACAATGTGATTTATTATTATGGTCTAACCACAAGAAGATAAATTAAAATTAATTTATCATTAATTGATATAGATTATTTAATTCACAATATCGTCTCCAATTTATATAATCAATGTATTAGGATAATCCATGTGATGGAGCAACACCTCGAGTCTAAATATTTGGATTGTTACTTGAAATTGTACATTCGTTGCTCCATTGAGTCTCTTAGCCCAGAAAAGTAAGTATAATAGTCTAGGTTGAGCCCTCTAAGAAATTTTAGAATATTTTTAAAAAATAATATATAAATTATGAAATCAAATCGAACGAACATTGATTTTGACATTTAAACATGCTAAGGAAAATCCGGAAGTGAACTAGGCGAAAATATAACCCAAACAGAAAATCGAAAATTGGGGCACTTGGCACAGCCGTCCCACAATTGGTGACCGCGAGGCAGAGACCAAGTCTTTTCCCCCATTGCACGGTCAGGCACCCCATGGCGGGGGCCGTGAGGTACTATCCCACCAGGACAAGTTTTCATCTGCCCCATGCCTCTCGCTTCGTCTCCAAATTTAAAGGTTTTGATCTAAAAATTTATTTAAAAATTAATTAACCTCATCCTTATACATGTGGATCATCTTAAAATACATCTAACATCATGAAGAATAGGGACGAAGGATGGGTTTATGCTAGTGGACATGTTGGAATGAAACGGGTCGTCCATGTGGGTTGACCCGACCCAAGTTGCATGGAAATGATTTTGGAGGGAGGAGTTAAGGTTTAAATTTGAAACTTAACTCCCCACCTCATATAACTTGTATCAACACCCACTACTCAAGATAATCTCTGCATATGGAAGTAAAAAATTGTGCAAAAAGAGAGAAATAAGAAAAAACATGATGTTGGTGTCTTGAAAAATATTTTAGAATCGATTATTAGATTATAGATATTAAATTCTTTCCATTGTAATTGAGTTTTTGGACCAAAGAACAGCGTTTTGATCGAATCGTAACAAGTAAACAAGGCAAGTGATTCAACCTATTGATCTTGGATTTTCAAGTAAATTGTATTCGGTAGAAGCATGTTATAGAATATTATAGAACATTTTGCCATATAGCTTCCTATAATAGACTGTTTGATCCCAACATTTATATGACACACAGAAACATCAAGAAATTTTTACCGAAACTCGAAACTCATTCATGTTCATCGTACTAGAATATCAAAAGCCAACTTGATCATTTGTCCCATCACAAATACTTGCAATTCCATAAATAATACTGCTTCCATTCCAGGTACACACGACGCAGCACAAAAAAAAATATCATAACTAAGTTCTATGGACAAGGAACTCAAAGAGCTATCAAACCCAACAAGCCTTGTCCAAAAACTTGGAGATTTCAACACTTGAATACAGTTTGAAAATTGTGCAGAAAACTGGAAACCTACGTCTACATATCAAACATGCTATCATATGAGGGAAATATCGAAATATTAACCTCATCAAATTAGAACAATTCATACTACATAAATTAATAACATCAATTTCATCATAGAGTAGTCATTGGCATAAAATTGAACCACATCATGGATACAACATAACATCAACGTTCCAAATAGTAATACACATTGTTTTGATTTCCATCAAGCAACTACAACTTGTTTAAACAAAATTTAGAACCTCAATACTTGATAAAATCTGATTCTCTTATTCTTCTTGTACTTGACCCATCGACCAAGCAATCCGCTACCCCATTCCGACCACTTAATATGTAGGAGAAATACATAAGGAGTGAGTACAAAACTCAATAGGAACTGTTGAGTGCAGAAGTGAAGTGTTTAAGAAAATTTAGAAATTTTATCGATAATTTGGAGTTGCTAACACTCATTTTACAATTGCTTTTCTTTACACCACTCTTGATTGGTTTGATACTTTCTTGATTATTTTCAACATTACAACTCCACTCTATATATAGTGAACAAATGAAAATTCTAGAAATTGTAGAAAGATTACAAGTTGTTGAATTATTAAAAACAACAGTCTAATAGTTCCAAATGCAACCTTTTAATCTCTCATGTAGACTTGTATTTTCCAAGTGCAAGTCCTCTTGTTCCAAAGTGGTGTTGTGGTCTTCAAAGTCTTTATTGAAGATTGCAAATTAATGACTTTTCACACCCTCTCTTAATTTGTAATCTTCAATTGTTTCTTGAACTTCTTAAACTTGTCAATTGTGACTGCTTTTTGTCAAAATATCTACTAGTTGACCATTTGTGTTGATGAACTCCAAGAAATTTTCTCCCTGATTTACCAAATCTCGAATGAAATGATGTCGAAGCTCAATATGCTTTGATTGAGCATGAAAATTTGGATTCTTTGTCATTGCAATTGTAGACATAT
This sequence comes from Forsythia viridissima, assembly GCA_030279155.1. Classification (NCBI taxonomy): domain Eukaryota; kingdom Viridiplantae; phylum Streptophyta; class Magnoliopsida; order Lamiales; family Oleaceae; genus Forsythia; species Forsythia viridissima. Next base: position 26,304,343 of record CM059036.1, read on the forward strand.
TTTTACAATGAATTGTTGTTGGCTCTTGTTGCTCGAACTTTAAGTCTTTCAAAATTCTTCTAAGCCAAATTGCTTCACAAGCTGCGTCTGTAGCTGCTATGTATTCTGCTTTAGCTGATGATAAGGCTACAGATTTTTGCTTCTTTGAGCTCCAAGAAATGACATTTGTTCCAAGACAAAATATGTAGCCAGATGTGCTTTTTCGATCATCGATGGAACCTGTCCAGTCAATGTCTGTGTAACCAACAAGTGTGCAATTATTCTCTTTTTTAAACTCAATGCCTTGATTCTTTGTTCCTTTAAGATACCGCAAGATTCTTTTTGTTGCTGCAAAGTGATTTTTTCTTGGTTCATTCATGAACCTGGAAAGTAAGCTTACTGAATGTGTGATGTTTGGCCTTGCATCGAGATACATCAAGGAACCAATTAATTTTCTGAGTGTGGCATCGACTTTTTCTGCATTGTCATTGACTTGAAATTTCTCATTTAATTCCATTGGAATAGAGACTGGCTTGCACTGGCTCATGTTAAATTTTTTTAGAAGATCATCAATATACTTTTCTTGAGAGAGAATTATTCTTGATGAACTTTGCTTTACTTGAATCCCAAGGAAATATCGCATGAGTCCTATGTCTGACAATCCAAAGTCTTTCATCATTTTCTTCTTGAATTCATCCACCATACTTTTGTTTGTGGAAAAGTAAATAAGATCATCTACATTAAGGCACACGACAAGAAAATCTTTGTCAACCTTTTTCACGTAAAGGGATGATTCACTTGTGCTTCGATGGAAGCTATTTTGGATGAAATAGCTGATTTTACTATACCATGCTCGAGCTGCTTGTTTTAATCTATATAACGCCTTTTGGATACTATAGACTTTGTCTTATTTTTCTTTGATTTTGAATCCTTCGGGCTGCTCAACATACACTTCTTCTTGAATTTCACCATATAAAAATGATAATTTTACATCGAATTGGAAAACTTTTAACTCCAATTGAGCTGCTAAGGCCAAAATAGTATGTATTGTCTCCATTCTTGCAACTGGAGCAAATGATTCTGTAAAGTCAACTCCCAGCTGTTGAGAATACCCTTTGGCGACTAGTAGTACTTTATATTTTTTAATTCACCCGTCTTCAATGTATTTGATTTTATAAACCCATTTCAGACCAATGGTCTTCTTTTCTTTTGGTAGGTCAACGAGCTCCCAAGTTTTGTTTTTCTCAATGGTGGACATTTCATCGTTCATAGATTCCGTCCAACTTTTTTCTTTTGAGGCTTCTTCAAATGATTGAGGTTTATAAGAGAATAATCCAAGCTCGCAAGAATCATAGATATCTCTTAGTGAATGTGTCTTTCTTGGGAGACATTCTGAGTCACTTTCTTATTCGTTTGTTGTAGTAGGGGCTAGATTTTGCTCATTATGGTGAATTTGAGAAGGAACGTCTTGAAATGTTGACGGTTCGTCGAATTGATATGGAATTGAGTTTGCTTGTCTTTCCAATCCCAAGTTACAGTTTCGTCAAATACCACATGTTGAGATACAATGATTTTATTTGTTGTTGGATTTAACAATCTATATCCCTTGGACTTGTCACTATAACCAATGAAAAGAAGTTTTTGGCCTTTCTCATTAAATTTTTCACGATTTTGAGATGGAATGAGTGCATATGCAATGCTGCCAAAAATTTTGAGATGATTTATCATCGGTTTATTTTTGTGCCATGCTTCATAAGGAGTTTTGTTTCTAAAATTTTTTGTAAGAGATTGATTGAGAATATACACTGCAGTGTTTACGGCTTCTACCCAATAAAGGTTTGGAACTCCTTTGCCTTTTAGCATGGTCCTTGCTATTTAGACAACCGTGAGATTTTTTCTTTCAGCTACGCCGTTTTGTTGTAGAGTTGTGCTAACTGTCAGTTGCCTTTGAATGCCATTATTCTTGCAATATTTAATAAATAGAGTGTAGAGAAATTTTCCTCCATGATCGGTCCTTAGAGTCTTTATTGAAAAATTAATTTGTCTTTCTGCAAGTACTTTAACTTATAGAAAAATAGAGAATGCCACAGATTTTTGATTGAGAAAGAAAATCTACATCATTCTCGCGTAGTCATCAACAAAGAGAATGAAGTATCTCTTCTTTCCAGGAGTAGGAGTTTTCATTGGCCCAAAAATATCTGAATGAACAAGCTCCAATGGTGCTTTTGCTCGCCATGAAGTTTAGGAAATGGAAGCTTATTCATTTTTCAATAGATACAGCCTTCACAAACTTTGTTTGTCATTTGGATGTTAGGAAGTCCGGTCACCATATTTTTCTCCTTGAGCAAATGAAGACCCTTGCCATTTAGATGACCATATCGCAAATGCTATAGATGTGACAAATCTGCATTTTCAACCTTGAGTGCACAAGTATTGCTTAGTGGTAGCATGAGAGGAAAAGTTTTGTTTCTCATTTCAACATTCGCCATGATGATATCATTCTTCTTATCAAAGATATTGCATTTTCCATCATCAAAGTGAACCGAAAAATTCTTTTGAAGGAGCTGTCCAATACTTATGAGATTATATGATAGGTTCGAGACATAAAAAACATCAATAATGAGTTTTTTGTTACCTCACTTAGTTTGGACAGTAATGGTACATTTTTCTTTTGTATTTCTTCGTGTCCATCTCTAAGAATGATTTGAGAGGTGATATTTGGATTGTTGTCCACAAAGATATCTTTATTTCATGTCATGTGATTGCTAGCACCACTATCCAAACACCATCGATCTTTTGATTCAAAGTCACCATGTGGGTGAGAATAGAATAAAATTTCATCTTCACATCTTTCAAAAAATTTGCTACGGCTGTATCTTATTGTTTTTCTTTATTTTGAAACCAACAATCATTTTAAGAATGATTAGGAACTTTGCATCTTTTGCATTTGAAAAATAATATTTTGGTTCAAGATTAGTCGTTTTGCAAAAAATGCAAGATTGGGTGTTACCAGATTGTTGTGGTGTCTTGGCTTTCCAATTGCTTCGCTTTTTTATTTTGCCTCAACTTGCTGAATTTTCATTTGTTTTGATTTGAGCCTCCATGATTGCTTGAACCAGTTTCTTATGCTTGCTTTGATTGAAAATCTTGCTCGGTTAATTGACTAGTCGAACGATTGATTCTTTGCTCATGTGCAAGAAGTGATCCGGTCAACTCGTAAATCGTCATTTTAGACAAGTCCTTTGATTCTTCAATCGTGGCAGCTGCATGATCGAACATTGGAGGGAGACATTGAAGTACTTTTTCAACGAATCTTTTGTCTTGAATTGTATCTCCACAAATTTTGAGTTGGTTTACAATCTCCGAAACTCGTGAAGAGAAATCACGGACCGATTCCTGCTCTTCGATTTTGAGATTTTGCAAGTCTCTTCATAAGGATTGTAGCTTCAAGGCAATTGTCTTTTCTATACATTGAAATTTGCCTCAATATTTCCCAATCATCTTTGGCCATTTTGACACCAAAGAATCGAGGAAAAATAGATTTACCGATTCCTTGTTGGATATATCACAATGCCATTACAACTTTTTTTTGTACTCCTTTTGAAAATTTTCAAATTCTTCATCGTCTTCGGTTGGTTTTTCAAGCTCCTCATCATCAATGACTTTCCAAAGATCCAAAGACATAAAGAAGGTTTGCATTTGACTACTCCAATACTCGTATGTTCACATTCGAAGATTGAAACTTGGCTTGGAGAATAAGCGAATAAAGAAGCCGCTGAATTTGTTGCCATTACTTTTGTGTTTGGATGTTGATGATTGGATGTTGATGATGCCAGAACCTACTTCAATATTTTGACTGAACCTTGCTCTGATACTAAATTTGTTAGGTGCGGAAGTGAAGTGTTTAAGAAAATTTAGAATTTTTTTTGATAATTTTGAGTTGCTACAGAACACTCGTTTTTCCTCACACCACTCTTGATTTGTTTGATAGTTTCTTGATTATTTTCAACATTACAACTTCACTCTATTTATAGTGGACAAATATAAATTCTAAAAATTGTGGGAAGATTACAAGTTGTTGAATTATTAAAAACAACAATCAATACTTCATAGTTCCAAATGCAACCTTTCAATCTCCTATATAGATTTGTATTTTTCAAGTGCAAGTCTTCTTGTTCCAAAGTGGTGTAGTGGTCTTTCAAAGTCTTTATTGAAGATTGTAAATTACTGACTTTTAACAAGAACTTCATATTGTGCACCTTATTGTCCGAATCATACAATATATTTATAAACACATGAAATTGTACATTAGATCATAATATGTTGTTGGATTACCGGTGACATCCGTGATTCTTAAGAATCTCATTGCTCATAGATACCAGTTACATCCATATCATTTTATTTCTTTAACTTACTTATGAAAACACATATTATGCATACTTGATCATCAAACAACAGGGATGAAAATGGTGAAAACGTGATCATCAAACACATATCATACATTACTCGAAACTTGGTTTGAAAATGATGAAAACTCTTTTCCTTGAAGCTCAAAAGATCAAGACCAGATTTTATTCAATCAAAAATAATATACTGCAACACTTGATTTTCTTCCTAAAAAAATAAGCTAAAAAACAGAAGTACGGAGAGAAAGAGAGATATGGAGAGAAGAGGATGAAATGTGTTATTTTCTATTGTGCCCTCTCTCCTCTAAATGACACTTGAATAGAGGGTTATTGCAGGATTTTTTTTCCATGTTAAAAAGCCTTTATGTTGGAAGTTGAAGAATTTGTAACTTTCAAAACTTTAAAAAAAAATTAAAAAAAAAAACATGTACATGGTGATTCCAACCTGAGTTGTTGTGCTATAAACATTGTAGATTACCATTATGCTAACAACCCAGTTATTTACTAGGAAAAATACAATAAAACTTTTTTAACTTAACTTTTGGGGCTAAACCAAGCTTATGAATTGTACTTTCATTTCTTTATATGGGCTGAGCCTCCAGAGCTCGTCTTTTAAATGGCTAAACAAATAAACCTTGATAAAATTTAAATTTTGGGACCTTACAAATGAAAAATGACATGTGGCATGAGAAGACCAATCCGTTGCCATGTAAATATAATCATTTCATCAATAAAAACCAATTGACTACAAGATATGGAAAAGTGTCAATCTCTATTTAATCAATTATATAATTCGACACAGTCTTATGTTGATCTCAACGAGTTATATCTTCAAATCCCTTTCTAGTTATAATTCCATTTTGGCTAAGGAGTTTGTCTATCAACTTGAGTAGACGAAAGCAAATTATAGTTTCTTTCTATCCAAGAGTGGTGAATCCGTTATTAGTCATTTACCAATCTTCATATATTTCTCATTACATTTGAATTAAGCTGTATTAGTGACCCAAGAAGGGTAACATCCAACGCCACCAAAATATGATGATCTTCATATAAGATTTTATGATGACCTCAAGTTAAAGGAACAATTCCACTACCGAGCATTAGAGATTGATCTTATCTAGGCCATCTAAAGTGAACAATTGTGAATATTATTAAGTGTGTTTTTACTTAATTTTATTTTTTTAGGTTGAAACTCGAGTTTGGATGGTAATTGGAAGAGAATGAATCAAATTAGACTGAAAAGGACCAAAAGTGTACGAAAACTTGGAATAGTGGACCGAAGTGTTGATGCCTAAAAGTATAAAGACTTGTGTTGCCAATATTTAATAAAAGTATCGATGCTTGAAAGTATAAAGACTACATTGAAATAAAAGTTGAAATTACAGGCTCAATTGAATATCTTATAGAGTTGGATGACTGATGTGCAATTTAGCAAGGACCAATTTGCAAAGAAGAAGAAGAAGAAGAAGTTAGGCCATGCTACAGCATGTGCAAAATTGTTGCTATAGCAGGACAATCAGAATCTACAGCCGAAAATATTGTGCATTGGTATAGCAACTAATTAACACATGCTATATCAAGGATAAGTTCGGACCATAATCCATAATTTTTTCTTTCCTAGTTGTGTTTAACTTCTTTTTAGTATTCAGATTACACACCATATTTGCACCAAATTAGGACACATCTTGGATATATAAATAGAGACCATTAGTCACGATAAAAAGAGAGAATCTTGGAGGAGATTTACAAGAGCTTAAAGAGAGAATTTTGGAAGAACACAAGGGAAATTCAAGAGTTTAGTGGGAGAATTCGAGGATTGAAGATCAAAGGTTGGTCTAAGAATAGATTTTCACCTCATTCTTCTCTATTTACTAAACTTGGTGATGTACTTTATTTTTATTACTCCTTTGTTTTTGAATAACATCATGTGTGGCTAAAATTTCCTCGATGTAGACATAGTTTAATTATTTAATTTTAGTTGTTGAGACTTGACTCTAATTCTTATATTGTGTTACTTTTCTATCGTGTTTTGTTTTGACTTTTTATGAATTTGGTCAATTTATTATTATCGTTGTGAATTGGTGATGAAACTGAGAAATAATTCACCAATTTAGCACTATGATAGGGAATACTAATTTACATGATAGATAGAAATATACTCTTATAATTTGTTCAATCCTAAATAATGTCTTACTCTTTAATTCTCTCAGTTAAGTTAAAATTCACGTGGAGGTATAGTTGGTTTACTTAATTTACTAGGTTTGGTATTAATTGACAATATTATCAAACAATTTTGTGAAATTGATTGTTAATGAAAGATAAGTAAATTGTAATAGTTTGGTAACGAAAATTGAACATGATAGCTATTGTTGAACTTTGAGTTTCAAAATTCCTTTAATTGAAAAAAAATTTCAACAAAAAAAAACATCATTCTCTAGCAAAAAACCCATAAGTTAGGAATTAAGTTAATATTAGTGACTCTTATAGTATGTTTGACTACTTGTTGGTAATATCGTATACTTACGATCATCTTTTCAAAAACAAGTTTTTGGCGCCGTTTTCGAGGAGTGTGCTATTTACTTTGATTTTTAGTTAAATCTATCGCTATTTGAATTTTTCTTTCTTTTTTCTCGTTTGGGTTTTCATGTCTGGTGTATAACACGATTGGACCTTACAGATTTAGTTGTTGTTGATCTGAAGATTGAGCATACTATCTATAGAAGACATGAGAAAAGGGAGAACAATAGATTGCAACAAATCACAATCGTCGATCTACAAAGGAATGGAAACAATCTAAACAATAAAGACCCAGCAGATCTATAGATTCAGCGTCAAGTGAACTTCCAACAGTAGTGGTTGCACCAACTACACCAGTAAGTAACGAAGACTTGAACTCTTAGTTCATTTCCTCCATCCACCAAGAACATATTTTTAGTCCTTCTTAAGTACTTAAGAATATTTTTTATTGTGATCCAATGTTTCTCACCAGGTTTAGCTTGGAAACTACTTGTTGACACTATAAGCAGATGAAAGATCCAATCGAGTATATAACATGGCATACATTATAGATCCTAATGTTGATGCATACGAAATCCTATCTATGTGATCTCTTTCAATATGTATTTTCGGACACATCTCTTTTTAGAGATAAATCCCATGTCTGATGGGACAAAGTCCTCTCTTGGACTCTTCCATGCTAAATCATTCTCAAGATTTTGTCTATTTACGTGGATTAAGATAGGCTGAACATTCTTTTACATCTATCTCTGCAAATCTTTATACCAAGAATATATGTTGCCTCTTCCATATCTTTCATGGATAAAATTTTGGATATCTACAATTTTACTGATTTTAGCGTGGACTCCGAGAGCTTGCTTTAATCCACATATGTATTTTTGTAGTTTGCATATCTTGTTTGGCTGTGTTGATTCAAAATCTTCGGGTTGTGTCATGTACTCATTCTCGCTAAAATTCTCATTAAGGAATGCAATTTTGACATCGATTTGCCAAATCTCAAAGTCATACTATGCTGCTATCACAGGCACTATCTGAATTGATTTAGAAATGACTACTTGCAAGAAGGTTTTGTTAAAGTCAATTCACCGTTTTTGCTTGTAACCCTTCGTAACCAATCTTGTCTTATAAGTATGATCATTACCATCTGTGTCGAGCTTTTTCTTGTAAACCCATTTACAGTCTATGGGTTTAACCCTTTCAGGCGAGTCAACCAAGGTCCAAACCTCGTTGTCGTGCATGGAGTTCATTTCAAATTCGATAGCTTTCTTCCATCTTTTTTAGTCAATACTTGACTTTGATTCTGTGTAAGTGGTGGGTTCATCTTCCTTGATTAGCAATGCATCATTGGTAATCAATATATCATATCTCCAAGTAGGAATAATGACCATACTTGACTTACACGGAGCTGGCGTGTCCTCAGGGACTGGCAGTTCTCCATTGCCAATCTGGGCCTCATCAGATATGGGCTTAGCCATTGACTCATTTAATTGGTCAATTTCATTTGTAGTTCTTTGAACCTTTTCAAGATCTATTTTACTCCCACTGTCCTCTATTAGAATAAATTCTTTCTCAAAGAATACAACATGTCTCGACGATATTGTAGAAACAATATCCAGTTGTTTCCTTTGGGTACCCAACAAATAAATATTTATCAAATTTAGCTCCTAACTTTTCTGGTTCAACACACTTCACATAAGCATCGGATTCCTAAACCTTCATGTATGAAAGATTCGGTCTTTCTTTCCTCTCCATAACTCATTTGGAATTTTATTGATCAATTGAGATGGAACATGATTTAGTGTTTGACATGCAATGTTAAGTGCATATGCCCAAAATGATTTTGGGTGATCTTTGTGGCTTATCATTGATCGTTCCATATCAAGTAAAGCACGATTTCTCTTTCAGATATGTCATTGTGATTGTGGTGTATACGATTAAATCCACTACGAGAGAATCCCATTCTCTCTTACATAATCTAAAAACCCATCCCTCAAATATTCTCCTCTTCAATCAAATCTAAGTGTCGGAATATCTTTCCTAGTTTACGTTTTTACTTCTTGCTTGAATTTATTGATCTTTTCAAGGGCTTTATGCTTCAATTCATGAAGTAGATGAAAATCATATTTTAAATGATTATGTATAAATGTGATGAAGTAAGAAAAGCCACATTTACCATCTACAGATGTTGGTCCATATATATTAGTATGTACAAGACCCAAAATGTTTACAGCTCAAACTCCATTTCTAGGGCTTGGTCATTTCTCCAAACATGTATGATTAACACTTATCAAATGATTCATTCATTTGAATATAAAGTGACCAAGTCTGCAATGCCAAAGATATGAGTTGTTAGGTTTATCGTTTTTATGCCTTGCGGCTCCTCTTCAATGCCCTTTGTTTCTACAATGAAAATAGGAATCATCAGACTTGGATTTGTCTTTATCCACTTTAACTGTTTTTTCTACTAGATTTGGCCTTGTTAGTTCCTTTTTGAAAGGTCTTTTTAGATCTCTTCTTAGTGCACTTAGATGTCAATGGCCAAGATTTTTCGCTTCCATTTGTTTATATTGGGCTTAACAATTTTTAACAAATTCAATAGGCCAGGCTGGGTATATTGAATATTATTCATGTTGAAGTTCATAATGAACTTCGAAAAACTATCAAGTAGGGATTGCACAACCAAGTGAACACTTAGCTTGTCATCCATGGTAAAACCCAACTAGTTTAGTTTTTCAATAAAATCAATTATGTTTAGCGCATGAGCACTGACTGAATATTCTTGTACCATTATACATCTGAATAACTTTTTGGATGTCTCGTACTTCAGTTTGTGACTGTTCATCATACAACTCCTTAAAATGATATATAATGGTATAGGCATCAATATCCTCGTGTTGCTTTTGTAACTCAGGTGACATAGCTGCAAGCATCACACACGTTGCAATATTATTTTCATCATTGTGTTTGTTATAAGTTCCAGCGCAGCCTCCTCAGTAGGAGCTTTCGACATTTGTTGCTCAATGAAGAATACAACTTTTCATGCTTATAAACAATTCTAATATTGCGGTGCCAGCCCAGATAATTTTGTCTATTAAGTTTGTTGACATTCAGCATGTCTCTCATACTCATATGGTTACTCATGATTCAATAACTAAAATAACAAGATAGATCATTAATTAAATGTAGGAAATTAATTTAATATGGACTTTAATTAAATTAATTAAACTCACACACTTTTAATTGAATTGACGACCCTCAAACATTAATTAATAGAATCTGTTAGATTCCAGTGAGCTAGGATCTCTTGTGTTTTATTAGAACTTTGAGTGACTCAAAAAGCCCTAATAAAAATATCCAAGTTGATACTTCCATCAATCACATCTTTATGTGACTCTTAAATTATCAAGTAGACAACTTATTGTCGCACACATCTTATGTGTTTACTTGATTGTATCCCTAAAATTTTATTTCCTTGAGTGACTCAACAAAAACTAAATTCTAGTTAAATTCGACCCATTATTTAGAAACATCGAATGTTTAATAGCGATAAACATATACATGAGCGAGTAGCATTGAGCGACTCAACGAGCTGACATCGATAATGGACTCGGTTTTCACTATAACAATAGAATGCACATTGTATTGACCTTTTAATATGAATTTAATATTTTAACTAGAGGGATTTGCCTCATCATATTTATTTATATTAACTAACATACAACATGCAATCAATCACACTAAATAATAATTGTGGACAATTATAGACTTTATCTATCTAGTCTTCCCAAGCAAAAAAAAAAAAAAGAATAATTGGTCAATTCTTATTGGATGTTGCATTCGTTGAGTGAATGCTAAATGCAATCAATTAAAACTCTACTGCAACATGTATCTTACACTAGTTGCTATCTTGTGGCCCAAGTGCAATTTGTATTCTATATTAGTTGGCACGCAGACCCAAATATATAAATGGATACAAAATACGGCTCGCATGACAATTAAGTAAAAGGGCTCAAAAACTCAATAAAATAAGCAATAGGCTCACATACCCAATTATTTGAATATTGTGGGGAATATTACACCAACTAATTACCAATCTTAAAATAATTTCAAATCTAACAACTTTGCAAATTTATTTTAAAACTACTACATAACTAATATTATATTAAATAATTAATTAATTAATTAATTATTTGCACGATAAATCCCTCGTCTTTATAATATCTCTACTTTAGTCCATGTACTTCCTCTTTCATTTTAATTTTGTCTTCTTTTATTTGCAATCCAAGTCTTTCAACTTTTATATTTTTACAAGTTGGTCTCCATATTTATACTTTTATGTCAATTTAGTCTTTTATAGTATCACTATTTGATACAGATGTTGCAAATGATATTGTGTATCAATATTTGATACATATGTTACAAATGATATTTTGTATCACTAAATATGTTACTGAATATGTTACAGATTATCTTATGTTATTTTACACATTACATGTTACATGAATTGGTATTCTTTATCACCGATGTTATGTATGTTATAAATGATGAAATTAATAGTTTTATTTGTTAAATTTGGTATTGTGTTACATATCTATATCATACTGATGTTACACAATATCAACATGTTTTTAGAGTTCAATGTGTATATTAATACGAACTTATTGAAGTTTAGAATTGATTTTGCAGTTGTAACAGTTTCTATTTAGTATCGCGATCTGATATAGATGTTACAAATAGTGTATGACTGTTTGATACAGATGTTACAAATGATATTTTATATCTCTGAATATGTTACCGAATATATTATGTTATTTTACACAGCACATATTACATGAATTGATATTTTGTATCACTGATGTTTTACATCTCAATTTGAAACATTGATTGTTACAAAATATTATTTGTAACATTTGTATCAAATATTGATACACAATATTATTTGTAACATATGTATCAAATAGTGATACTGTAAAGGACTAAATTGACAAAGTATAAATATGGGGATCAAGTTGCAAAAATTCAAAATTTAAAGGACTTGAGTTGCAAATAAAAGAGGACAAAATTGAAATAAAAGAGAAAGTATAGAGACTAAAGTGGAGATATTATAAAGATAAACGACTTATCGTACAAATAATCAAAGACTCAAGCAGCAAATTTATATATTCAGTTACCATATATTATTTAATATAATAAATTAATATAATAATTTTAAAAAAAACAGTATTTTTAAAATAAATGAAACAAGAATGGTTTTTTAAAATTATTTTCAAAAAATTGCTTATTTATGAAATAACTCCAATATTAGGTTAGCATGCCCAACTAACAATCAGTGTAAATAAATTAACCATACATACAAACAAAAAACAATCACACTACATATCCATTTTAATAGCTAATATTAAATATATATTAATTTCTAAATTAGTAGTGTTGACAGTGATATTCTAAACTGTTTAGACATTTCGAAACCTACTAGACGAAATTAAATAATTAATCTAATTAGTTAATTATTTTTTAACAATAAAATTAAACAATTAATCAATTAATTTCATTAATAAATGAGAATTTTCAAAAAGGATATGCTACTGTTTGACGGCCAACTGTCCATTTGATGAATAAAAGGATTTGTTGCTGTTTGAATGCCATGTTAGCAACGATACTAGTGGGTTCTAATGCGAAGACCCCGGCGGTGACCGATGTTCGCTACCTTCAAAGCACAGTGGACCCACCTTCTGTTGGAGTGCAATTCATAATTTTAGATTTAAATACATAATTTTATCTTGACTATTAAAACTCAAATTAAATTAATATACCAATAACAGTTATTGTAGTTTAATTAAAGTAAACTCACAAACTCTAATAATTAACAAAGTAGACTCTGCTACCATTATAAGAAATTGTATGTATACATGCAGAACACAAATTAAATATGTAATTCTTATAGCCGGATCAACCTTGTACTTAGATAGAACGCGCGTTAGAAATATACCTTGATGAACACCGTGCAATCTGATAATCTAATTAGCTGGAGGTACTATCTTCAATAATACAACTGTCCTATTGTCTAGTCTCTAGTGGTAATCCACACAGCAATAACATAGCTGGACTTCTATGGTTAACAACAGATTAAAGCTGAACTTTTAAGAATAATTGATATGAATTGTGTCTCTTGCTTGTGCTAGCAAGTTATGAAGACAAATTTGGATTCCATAAGCTGTAGCCTAATATTTCTAGGTCAAGTTAACATTAATTCAAGTCTTACTAGAATTGTGCTAACCAACAACTAATGGGCTCAATTAATTAATCTAATTGATTAATTTGGCCCACAAGTAATTAATCCCATCCCAATAATTTGGATATTGGACATTAATTCTTATAATTATCACATAGCGTAAAGGACAAGTAAGAACATCTTGCTCACACATTTCACATTATTGTCCCCTTACAAGGTCACATTTCCTTCGCATATTTGAACTAAGTTCCTCTTAATGGATCAAGTCAAGCATAAGATTAAAAGTATATTTCACATATGCATAATATACGCCCGTGTAATATTACGAATAAAAGTGTTTTTTTTTTCCTTTTTTAGGTCCTTAAAGTAAAATTTCTACACCAAACGTTCAAATTTAATATCTTCTGCCACTTAAGCACCATATACGCTAGTTAGGCTCAAGGTTACTCTACAAATGCTCTAGATCACGCCACATAGGCATCTAGGATAATGTCATGTAGGCCCTAGACTCATACCATACAAGCCCTAGGTTAACGCACATAGGCCCTACAACCCTAGGTAACGATACTTAAGACCTAGGTTTGGTGTACAAATGTACTTAAAGAACTTAATATGTTATCACATAAGTGATGTTACTTTTTAACATAGCCTCAATAGTCAACCGATTTCATGATACAGGAATGTTCATGCATAGAATACATAGCTCCAGTTGTAATATAAGTTCCATGTTATCACCATGCATGGATTGGTGTCATCATTCCACATAAGAGACCAAGTTGGATTGAGCAACTGGAATAACATAGAGTTTGCATTTAATATTGGGATCATATAAGACTTGGATGTACTCAAAACTCAACTTTTCATACTGAACCAAACACATGAGTATACATCACATACACATAAGACATCTTATTCCACAGAAGTCATTACTTTAACTCTTCACAATACTAGGTGAACATAGAAGTGTTTTTTCTCATATGCATAAAACATTGTATTACATGGAAGTTAAGTAAACATATTTTACATGTACAACTGACATTCATCTTGCATATTAGTAAATATACAACATTCCTTCATAACTATATATTTATAAAAATAACTCCTTGCATTAGGTTCAAACAAATTATATTCTAGAAACTTCATAAAGTATGCATCTTGCACAAAGGGCATATAGACTTGTTTTACTATTTTAGGTTTTTTGATTTTCTCAAAGCTCAACCTTTCATACTAAATCAAGTCAAACATACAAATACACTACACATAAATATAAGATACCCTATTTCATGTAATGTTAAGTAGACAATGCTCATAAACTTTCTATAAACACGGTGCATAAAGGACAACTAAACGTATTCTTTTCACAACTTAAAACTATAAAGATAACACCTTTTACTCATGGGTTGTTCATCTTTTTATGTTAAGTAAATAAGAATTCTCCTATCATATATCACACATTAAGAATAGCTCCCTGCTCAAATAATCATATTTTGCCTAAAATACAACCAACTTCATAAAATAAGTATCTTGTATGGAAAGCACAATGGCAACTTTTACTCATAACTCAAGTTTCCATGGTAAATCAAGTCCAAAATATTACCATACATCGTCTATCCTTGTGAACTCTATAATTTCTTGTAAGATAAGCAACCAGTTATCATAATTCAAAGCCATAAAAGAAGCACATAACATATTTCACTCAGCTATCATAATCGAGCTTGGCTTAATCTTCAAGTCGGGGCAAGTGATTGCTTCATGAGGTGATTATATCCACTCATGCAGTGACATTGGGGGTATACATACTAACCGCAAAGGACCCGGACAAGACTTCTTCATTGAGTTCAGAGATTTTTGGCCATTTTGGCTACTGCCCATTGAGGGTATTTAATGCTTGGGATAGATTAAAGAGCCTCCATACCATAGCTCTTACCTTAAGATCTTTAATTTCAAACTTGATTACGAGGCTCGTTTCACACTCAATTTCAAGGCTCGTTTCTTGGTCGATTGTGTTCGAATTTTGTACCATTTTGAAGGTACTTCGAAATGCCATATGAGTTGAAATAAAAAAATCACAGAGATTGTACGACTTCTGTAAAAAAGGTTACACGATGGGTTTAGAAATAGACCTCTAACTTACTTTTGCAACTTTTGGGTCATTAACCCAACTTCTTATTTAGTTTTAATTAGGTCCTAAAATGAATTATAAATTCTCAATTGACTATATTTTAGTCCCTAAATAATTTATGATCTTCTGCATTTTATTTTTGATTTAAAATAAATTACAAATGTCACGTTTTTTGAGGTATTTTACAGACTATGATTATATGTCTTCTTCTCCTCCAAGTGCGACGACAGCAGTGGTGGAGACCTGCAAAAGGTGGTGGGACTTTGTCCCCCGTTTCCACTCCGGCGTGATAATTAGTATGGGATAAACTCAAATATGCAGAATAACAATATTGAGTATGTATGTTGTGTTTTTACCTAGAGGATTGATCTCCTATTTATAGGAATGACCCGCAGCTGTATCTTCAATGGTCATTAATGGCGGGTGCCTTTTCATCTTCTTCATAATTAGGATTTAATGAGAGACGTTTCGTCTTCTTCAACTGCTGGTGTTTCATATTCCCGATGGATGTGGGTGACTGTTGTTCTATAGATCGTCTGTCTGATTAATTAGATGGCAGCTGGGTTACAGTTGTCTATCTAGTGTAGATGGGCATATGAGAACAATGAGGCGGGCGGACCGATGAGGCGGGTAGACCGATGAGGCGGGCAAATTACTTAAGACAGGCGTCCAAAGGAGAGTAGCAGTCATCTACCAAAGTATAAATATATTTATCATCATAATCCCCTCTACTTTTTATGGACTATTGTCAATGAGAAGTAGAAATATTGTCTTTTAATCATCTACCTTTGGCCAAAACTTTGAAAAATAATTCATGTAATAAATAATTCATTATTTATTTATAATGAAAAATATATGGTAATTAACTGACCAGATATAGAATGAATATTTTGGGCCTAATTTAAAATTGGTATGGACTTAAATCTTAGCCCCATTTAGAAGATTTTTTTTAAATATATACAAGAGAGGTAGAGGGGATATTATTTGTAGTATTCCCATATCTCACAGTTTGGCTGGAACTCCTTTCAGACTGGTCTCATCTTTTCTGTCTAAATCATAGAGGTTTTTTCTTCTTTCGTCATCTAAGGTAATATTTTCATTCTTGTACCTTTTTGTTCGAAAACATTTCGGCCTTTTTCTTAGATGTATAAGACGGTGGTCACCTCTAGTAGTAGTTCTTCAACCAATAACTCTAACAGCAGTCCCTCTTACCACGCCCTATCTATAGGAATAGATGATAATTTTCTACCAATTGAAGAATGGACATTTGTTAGTTCTTTAGGACGTGGTGGACCTCGATATTTGAATGATCCTGTTGATGAACTTGACGCAGGTCCAGATGAAGAAAATTTATTTATAGTTCAAAATTATTCCACCCAGGACGAAAACGGGATGGGGCGGCAGTCGAGCTCACCCCCTGCCAGGGGCAGGCGGCCGAACCTGACGGCCGCCCGTCCGCCCGCCCGCCCCCTGCTAGGGGCGAGCGGCCATGCCCCTGTTGGGAGCGGGCGGCTTCACCTGCCTTTACCTGATACTGACCCTATAATTGACTTTTCATCCTCCAATGGATTGGTAGATTCCGATGCCGATTCTTCTACAGTATCCCGCCCAACCAATATTCAAACTGAACATTCTCCAAATGGCAATTTGATAGAATTAGATACACCAAAAGATGCCAGTGTTTACAATTCAAAAAGTTTTATGAAAATATTGAAAAAATATGAATTACCTCCCGGTCATTTATACCGAGTTCCCCATCCTAGTGAAAGAATTCCAGGATCAGACCCTTTGGAGGTGGTAGTTTACCATGATAGCATGACAGCTGGTTTAAGATTTCCTCTTCATCCTTTATTTGTTTCTTTCCTCAACGAATTTCATGTCACTCCTGGCCAATTGGCTCCTAATTCTTGGCGCATATCAACTTACTTCTTATATTTGTGCCTTACAAATAATATCGAGCCGTGTTTAAGGCTTTTTAGAAGTGTATTTGATATGTATCCTGTGCTTGGGAGTAACTGTTACGCGTATATTCAACTTAAGGTAAAATTGTTATTACCTCACTTTTCCAGTTCAAATAGCGGTTGGAGGAGACGTTTCTTTTTTGTTCGACCTGAGGTAGGACAGTTCCTTTTAGAACTTGTTGGAAAACTCCTTTTTGCAAACATTTTAACGAGCCCCTGGATCTTGATCATGAATTGAAAACACGATTAGATAAGCTTTTACGCTTGACGCCTCCAGGATCACAAATGAGCGAGGTGTTATCTAATGAGAACTTGAGGCGGGTTCACATTGGATCACCTGAGGGTAGGCTACTTTTATGTCTTTATTCTTTTTGGACTCTTCATTTTTGCCTGTATTTATTTTGTCAACTTCTATTTTTCTAACAGATATGGATAATTTTGACTTTGGAGGCGTGATAGATGTGGTAGGATTCTCCACTGATGCTGAAGATCCATCTTTATCTCCTTTAAACAAAAAGAAAAGGCGGGCTGATAAAGGAAAAGCTACTGCTGAGATAAGTGTTGCCCCTCGCTCCGCGTCGCGCACTACCAGGGGTAATGACGCCCATGCTTTCAAGGAGTTTGGATTTCCTCCTGTTGATTGGACTATTGAAGCTGAAATCATGTTAGGCTGTGTGAATGAGAAGCTCATTGAGAATTTAAAAAATAAAGAAGCAGCTGCCATGCGTCGTATTATGTATACCAACCACCGTATGGTAAGTTGTTATATGTTGATAACACTCTATTGCTTTCTCATTTAACTTTTATCCTCCATTTAATTTCGATTTTTTCTGTTGTACATATGCTTGTTATGGAGGAGAAAGTATTGCGTGATTTGGAGAAATTTGAAAAGTGTGCAGCCGATAGAGACCATGACAAGAAAAAAATTGTAGCAGAGATACATTCTTTGTTGAACAAGGCAACAGCTGCGTCTAAGAAAAAAGATAATGAGAATTCTATCCTTCAAAAAGAGGTAGACCAGCTTCACAAAAAGTTGGAGATTGCGGATGATGAGGCCATAGCAAGGTACAAGTTGTCTACCGAATACAAGGGTAACTTACACATGTATGGCGCAGAATCTTTGAAGGCCGCTATCAAAATGACCAAGGAGTGGCTGGTTGATGATCATCCGGAGATAGATCCAGATGAATTTGATAGGTATCTGAAGAAACATCGAGCTGCAGATTTAGCTGCTCAGAAGGTCAAAGTGACTAACCATGGAGGGGTTGGATCTCAACCTGCCGGCTTTCATGATGATTAAACAGTAGTTTTATTTATTTTAGTTTCATGGCGGTTGTCCCGCTTAACCATGAAAATTTTAATATTCAGTCTATTTTCTTTCAAATACTGTTAATTACTGTGAATTTCAGTTTTGTATGTTCGTCATAAAACATACATTATTAATAAAATTGTTTTTTAACTTTATAATTTGTTGGTTGCAATGTATAATATATTATACCCGCCCCCAAACAAAATAAAAAAGTGAAAAACATATCGAAAAAGTTGAAAATAATCAAATGGCTAGGGACCAAGGTCAGGGCGGGGCATTTGGGAGGGTTGTTTTCGGGCGCCCAGCCTCCCCTGTGGGGGTGGGGTGCCCCTGCCCCCTATTGAGGGCGGGCGTCTTGCCCCCTTTGGGGGCGAGTGGGCGTCCAGCCCCTGCCCCTATAGGGGCGGCGCCCCCTCCCCTCCTCCCCCCCTTTCCTTTTTTTTTGGTCTATCGGAGTGAACTTTTGATTAAAGTTCATTACCTGAGTTTTTAAGACATATGCTTATCACCTTATTTTTCGAGCCATAGGCTTATCGCCTTACTCTTAGAATCATAGGCTTATTGCCCTGGTCTTTTGTTTAAGGTTCAGTACCTTAATTTTTAAGACGTAAGCTCATCGCCTTGTTCGTTTCATTGAGGTTCATCACCTTAATGTATAAGATATAGGCTCATTCCCTTGTTCGTCGAGTTATAGGCTTATCGCCTTGTTCTTTTGATTAAGGTTCATCACCTTAATTTATAAGATATAGGCTCATCGCCTTGTTCGTCGAGTTATAGGCTTATCGCTTTGTTCTTTTGATTAAGGTTCATCACCTTAATTTATAAGATATAAGCTCATCTCCTCATTCTGGTGTGATCGTAGTAGTAGTTGGAGAGATATTTGTATTGCTCGATTAAACGTTAATAGAGACTATGTCAAATAACAAATGATTGATGTAGGTCGAGTTCAGTAGGTGCACCAAGACTTCCCAGCTAGGCTGATCCTTCCGTAGCACCCTCATCATTCATCCGCCTTGGCATTTTATTGACTTGGGAATTAAACATAGGAAGACTTATGTAATACAACTTCATAAAAAAAATTGATAAATTACTGATAATATTTCTTCAAGTGCTCTGCATTCCATGGTCTTCCCAATGATTTGCCGTTCGCATCTTTTAGACTGTATGCTTCTTTCCCTATCTTCTTGATGATCTCGAAGGGACCATGCCAATTAGGCTCCAGTTTAGACGGTGGATGTCAGGCAGCTGCACTGCTCCTTAACACTAGATCATGTGGTTGGAAACTTCTGGGCTTAAATCGGCGATCGAAATATTTAGCAGCCTTACGTTTGTAAGCCATTGTCTTGATAGCGGCTCTTTCTCTGACTTCTTCAAGTAGGTCAACTTCTGCCCTTGTGATGTCGTCATTCGTCTATTCAACTTGCATTCTTAAAGTTGGATTTACAATTTCAGCGGGTACCACCACTTCCATACCAAACGATAATTTGAATGGTGTCTCTCCTGTTGGTCCCCTAGGAGTGGTGTGATATGCCCATAGTACATTTGGTAATTCATCTGCCCAAGATCCCTTTTCTTTTCCCAGCCTCGTTTTTAGATCCCAAAGTATGATACGGTTGGTGACTTCAGTTTGGCCATTACTCTGAGGATGTGCTACTGAAGTCAGTCGGTAAGAAATTTTATAACTGTCACATAAATTCTTAAAGCTGTGGTTATCGAATTGCCTTCCGTTATCTGTGACCATCACTCGTGGTATCCCAAAATGGCATATTATATATTTCCACACGAAACTCTTTATCTTAGCTGTAGTTATAACAGCTAGTGGCTCAGCTTCAACCCATTTTGTGAAATAATCTATGGCCACCAACAGAAATTTTCTTTGAGCTCTAGCAAGTGGTAAAGGACCTAGAATGTCCATCTTCCATTGATAAAATGGACATACCACGTAAATTGCTGATTGTGGCTCAGCTGGCTGATGAATTATGTTTCCAAACCTTTGACAAGTGTCGTATTTCCTGACCAGTTGCTTGGCTTCTTGTTTCATTGACGGCCAATAGTACCCTTGCCTTAAAGCTTTAAAAGCAAGGGCGTCTCCACCCACATGATTTCCACACAAACCATTGTGTATTTCAAACAAGACCTCAGCTACCTCTGTTGGCCGGAGGCACTTCTGATAAGGTACAGAGAATCCTCTTCGGTATAGTTTTCCATCAATCACAGTATACATAGCAGCTTGTACTCTCAACCGTTTTGCTTCAATTTGGTCTGTTGGTAGAGTACCTTTCGTAAGATAGTCCAAGATGGGGTCTATCCACGAAAGTTCATTATTCAATTCCAAGACAGCAATTAACGACACCGTGCAAGGCTCACTAAGCACTTGAACACTAGCAGTGGCTGGAAGATGTTTATGATTGGCTGATGCTAACTTGGCGAGAGCGTTCGCCCGTTCATTCTCTTTTCTTGGGACCTTTGTAATCTTGAACTTTTTGAATTTTTTCTGTAGATCTCTTACTTTCATCAGATAAACAGCCATGCAGCCATCTTTGGCTTCGTATTCTCCTAAAATTTTCCCAACGACCAATTGCGAGTCGCTGCGAATTTCTACAACTGTCACTCTTAACTGTGTGGCGAGTCCCAGCCTTGTTATGACCGCTTCATATTCTGCATCATTGTTAGTGGCTGAAAATTCAAAGCAAAGTGAGTATTCAAGTTCTTCAGCATCTGGTGAGAGAATTATGACCCTTGCTCCTGAACCCTCTCTGTTGGAAGATCCATCTACATATATTACCCAGGTTGCTTTATCACTTATAGGTGTATCTTCAGTAAGAGTGAGTTCTGCAATAAAATCTGCCAAGGCCTGTGCTTTTATAGCTGTGCATGGTTTAAAATCAATATCAAACTCACTTAGTTCAATAGCCCATTTCAAGAGATGCCCAGATGTCTCCGGCCTATGCAGTATCTGTTTAATTGGTTGATTAGTCATCACCTGTATCTGATGAGCCTGGAAATACGGTCTTAACTTTCTGGCTGCCACAATCAAAGTTAGAACCAATTGCTCAACTAAGCTGTAGCGTGTTTGTGCCCCTCTTAATACTTGGTTTACATAATAAACAAGTTTCTGCCCCTTCGAAAGGTCTTTCACCAATACCGCACTGACCGCGTGAAAAGATACTGCTAAGTAGGGACTTAGCTTTTCACCGGAGTTAGGACGCGCCAACACTAGTGGTTGTTGCAGTGATTTCTTTAACTGTTCAAAAGACTCATCGCATTCTTTTGTCCATTCAAAATTTTTGGACCCTCCTACAGCCTTGAAGAAATAATGACATTTATCGGCAGCTCGCGACATAAAACGATTGAGAGCTGCCACCCTTCCAGTCAACTGTTGAACTTCTTTCTTGGTAGTCGGGCTTTTCATGTCTAAGATAGCTTGTATTTTATCAAGATTTGCTTCAATACCTCGGTGTGTAATCATAAATCCTAAGAATTTTCCACCCGATGTGCCAAACACGCATTTTTTAGGATTTAAATTTAGTTTAAGTTTTTGGGCAACACGGAAGACTTCCTCGAGATCCGTTACGTGATATTTCGCTAATCGGCTTTTGACCACCATGTCATCCACATAGACTTCAACATTACGACCAATGAGCCTATGAAATCCCCGATTTACCATCATTTGATAAGTAGCCCCTGCATTTTTTAGCCCAAAAGGCATAGCGGTGTAGCAAAAAGTTCCACTATCAGTTATGAAAGAAGTTTTCTCCTGATCACCTTCAGCCATAGAGATCTGATGGTAACCAGAAAAAGCATCCAGGAAGCTTAGCCTCTCATGCTCTGAAGTTGCGTCCACAAATGGTCTAGCTTTGGAAGAGGATAAGAATCCTTGGGACAAGATTTATTCAAGTCGGTGTAATCTACACACATCCGCCATTCTCCGTTTGATTCCTTTACTAAAACCACATTCGCCAGCCATTCAGGGTAGTGTACTTCTCGAATCAAACCAGCTTCTAACAATTTTTTTATCTCCGTAGAAATAGCCAGTTGTCGTTCTGGAGCAAATTGTCTTTTCTTTTGTTTTACTGGCTTTATTCCAGGAGGAATTGTGAGTCTATGCTGGGCAATCATAGGGCTAATTCCATCGATGTCATGGGGTCCCCAAGCAAATATGTCTATGTTGTCAGATAAACATGCCACTAGTTTATGCTTTTCCTTAGGATCTATCCCGTCTCCGATTTTTAAAACCTGACCTTCAGTTATCACCACCTCCTCAGTGAGTTCCAACAGTTCTATTCGCTCCTTAGGCTGCTCAGTATCAAGCATCATTACCGTATTTTTGATAAGTATGCTGTCCACATAACACCTCCTTGATGCCTGCTGATCATCTCTTACACACCCTACTCCCCGACTAGTGGAGAATTTCATCACCTAGTGGTATGTGGAAACTACGACCCTAGCCGCATTCAAAAGTGGGCGACCATAAATTGCATTGTAGGCCATAGGAGCTTTTACCAACAAAAAGTTAGTCATTATCACCACACTAGTTGGGTAAGTACCCAAAGTCACCGGTAATTCAATTGTTCCCTCTAGTATAACTGTAGCTCCTCCAAAACCATGGAGGAGAGTGGTGACAGGTTTGATCTTGCTAGGTGATATCTTCAATCCTAGGAAAACTTTTCAGGACATAACATCAGCTGCACTACCATTGTCTACCAACACTCTTTTCACGTCAAAATCTCCAATATCAGCGACTATTACTAAAGGATCATCATGTGGACAACTATTACTAGAGGATCATCATGTGGACAGGTAACAGCATCCAAATACTCATCACTAAAGGTGATATTCTGGCTGAACCTTTCATTCTTATCTACCGAAGTAGATCTATTAACTCGAGCATAGTTCTTCCGTGCTGAATTTGAGTCACCTCCTGCAGCAATGCCACCCAAGATGACATTTATAACTCCAGCGCGAGGAAGTGGTTGTTGTCGATATTCAGCCTCTTTTCCCTTCTCTTTATCTGTTTTTACAAATTTGGACAAGTGTCCTCTTTTTATAAGTCTTTCTATTTCTTCCTTCAGCTGTTGGCAATCCTCCGTATCATGTCCATGATCTCGATGGAATTTACAATATTTAGTCTCATCTCTCCTATGTGATGGTGCCCACATCTTTTTGGGCCATACGAGCTCTTTCATATTTTGGATTTCCATCAAGACATTAGCCTTGGAGGTGTGCAGCGGTGTACTATACGCCTCCTTTCCAGTACTAGGCCTATTAGGGCCTTGATGAATCATTTTTTGCTTGCCTCTATCTTCACGGGGCCTTGGTTCATCTCGGGCCTACCTTTTGTTAGACTTCGGCTCTTTTCAATCCTTCTTGTCCTTAGTAATGAAAAAGGCCTCTTCTGCATCCACATATTTATCACCTCTTCTTAACAACTCATGCATCGTATCTAGTGGGTTTTTAGAGAGTGACTTTTTAAAGGCATGACTGCGGGTTCCATTCATCATAGCGGTAACTACAGCAGACATCTGTAGATCCTTAATTCCCAAAGTGGCCCTATTGAACCAGGCTATAAAATCTTTTAACAACTCATCTTTGTCTTGGGTCAATTGTATCAGGCCAATAGCGATTTTCTTAGAACGTTTGCTACTGGCAAAGTATGCAACAAACTTCTTAGAAAAATCATTAAATGTACGAATTGACTTGGGGGGAGAGTAGCTACCCAATCCCTGGCTTCACGCCTGAGTGTGGGCGGGAAGCCCTTGCACATGATTGCGTCAGGGGTAGCCCTCAACCTCATCAAATCGACAAAAGCTCTGAGGTGATCGACAGGGTCAGATGATCTGTCGTATTTCTCCATCTTCGGCTGTTCGAAATCCCGTGGCAATGGAACTGCCATCACTTCTAGAAAAAAAGGGTCTTCTTCCAACACCATAGATTGTTGTCTACTGCCCTTTTTTAACATAGCCTCAGCTATTTTGCGACTCATCATGTCCTCCAGTCGTTGTTCTAGGGTTAACACAGGTATCTCAACTAGAGTAGGCGTTGGTACCCATGACGGTTGTCCCCAAAGTGGATTCGAACCAGATGCCAGTGAATTGAGGTGAGGTGCAGAAACTGGAACTAATGAACTTGGAACCAACGGTGGAGCTGTTGTTGGTGGTGTTTCCATCACTGGAAAATTATGAGCCAACGGAGGAGCTCGTGGCGGTGCTTCCATTGCCAGAAAATTATGAGTCGGAAGAGGAGCCTCTGGTGGCGAGGGCCCTGAAGGCGAAGGGTTGGGACCCTGGGATGGAACGTCCAGTGGTGAAGGTCCTGCCTGTGAAGGGCCGGGACCTTGCGGTGACTGAGAAACCGTAGTGTTACGACCCTGGAGCAAAGTCGTTAAGGCCGCCACTTGAGCTTGCAACTCTGTAAGTTGAGCAGCAGAAGCAAACTCTTGCTGTGGATGATTAGTGGCGGCATTAGACTTTGTATCTGCATCCCTGACAGGGGCTACCGAGGCCGTTGCATTCTTAGTTCTTCTAGTTCGAACCATGATTTCTTGTACGGTTTCCCACAGACGGTGCCAATTGATGATTATATGTCTTCTTCTCCTCCAAGTGCGACGACAGGAGTGGTGGAGACCTACAAAAGGTGGTGGGACTTTGTCCTCCGTTTTCACTCCGGCGTGATAATTAGTATGGGATAAACTCAAATATGCAGAATAACAATATTGAGTATGTATGTTGTGTTTATTGAGTATGTATGTTGTGTTTTTACCTGGAGGGTTGATCTCCTATTTATAGGAATGACCCGCAGCTGTATCTTCAATGGTCATTAATGGCGGGTGCCTTTTCATCTTCTTCATAATTAGGATTTAATTAGAGACGTTTCGTCTTCTTCAACTGCTGGTGTTTCATATTCCCAATGGATGTGAGTGACTGTTGTTCTATAGATCGTCTGTCTGATTAATTAAATGGCAGCTGGGTTACAGTTGTCTATCTAGTGTAGGCGGGCATATGAGAACAATGAGGCGGGCGGACCGATGAGGCTGGCAGACCAATGAGGCGGACAGATTACTTAAGATAGACGTCCAAAGGAGAGCAGCAGTCATCCATCAAAGTATAAATATATTTATCATCACAGACTAAATTTTTAAGTCCTTATTGTTCTAAATTTTGGCTTTAAAATAAATTATAAAAGTTTTACATTGCAAGGTCATTAAACATGTAAACATTTTAACTCGTGCCAGTCTAGCAAACTTGGGAACAAAAGTTTTACATTTAAATAAATTCAATGATTGTTTGTGTTTAATCAATAATGATTCGGGGTAATTCCTTGGAGGTAAGCGAGCAAGAGAAGCTAAGTTGTGGCTGACTAAAACACTCTGGTGTGTTTGTAAAAAGGTGGAGTTTGTTTGGAAAAGTGTTATAACCACACCACTTAAAACTAGTGTTTGACATACAACTTATCACGAAGGCGCTTCTCACTGGATTGTGCCATGTGGACAATTGTGGCCGTTAATTATGCTTACCTTCTTATTGCTTCTACAGGACTCTTTGTACCTATCCCAAATAGTTCACTTTCATCAAATTAGAGTGTGTTTGATTGGCCAATTTTTATGAAAAATGTCACATTCGTGGAAAATAATGTCACATCAGAAGAAAATATTTTCCAACTTTGACTGTTTGATTGAAGTTGGAAAATAAAAAATGAATTATAAGGTACAATCACTTAAAACATGCATTTGGCCAAAATATTGGAAAATATTTTCTCACTAATTTGGTGGTTTTTTTTTTCCTTCTTAGATGGAATTTTTTTTTATTTTCCATGGAATGGTGGAAAATGAAAATCTTTTCCATCTTCCATGGAAAATACAATCCACCAAATAGGTGAGAAATTGTTTTCCAAGA
Source organism: Forsythia viridissima (assembly GCA_030279155.1). Taxonomy (NCBI): domain Eukaryota; kingdom Viridiplantae; phylum Streptophyta; class Magnoliopsida; order Lamiales; family Oleaceae; genus Forsythia; species Forsythia viridissima. Next base: position 26,330,761 of record CM059036.1, read on the forward strand.
AAGTTGGAAAAATTGTGCTTTAAATGCTTGTACTTTGAAAATCAAAATTATTTTCCATGTGCAATCAAACAAGAAAGGTGGAAAAGAAAATTTTTGAATTTGACAACATTTTCCATGAATTGGACATTTTCCATGGAAAATATGCAAATCAAACACACCCTTAGAGCTCTCTGTCTCTCTCTCTCTCATCGAACCTTTGGGTTATTAAGGGACTGTTTTTTTTTTTTTTTTTTTTTAATTTTGAGTTTTGAATTCGTTTTCAGATTTCTCTTTTGAGAGTCTATTTTAGAATTGTTGAAAACGCGTTTGGTTTGTTATTCTGGAAAAGTATTTCTGAAAATATAAAACTGGAAAACACGTTCTGTTTAGAATTTTGAGAAAATTATTTTATATCATTTTATTCAATAAATTTAATTATTCTGTAAAATAAAATAATTTTATGCTAATATATGATAAAATAATATCAGTGGTGATCTCCTACCCATGAGGAATGGGATAATTATCATCAACTGATGATCTGAAATTGTCCACCTAAGCGTTTAATACACACATTAAAATAGGACATATCCCATACCAAACCCAATCTGCCCCCATTTAATTACCCCAGCCAATCTGCCCCATTTAATTACTTCTACAGTGGCAATTTGGCATTTCCATTTTCTCCATATCCGTCCGCGCCCTAGCTTCGACGAACCCAATCTGTCGGCGATATTCATCTTGCCGGCGAATCCAGTTTTCACCTGCCCCTTTCGCGTTGTACTGAAGGTTCGCTGAAATTTGAAGAATCTCAGTCCGTCTTCGCGCGACTCCACCGCGGGGTAAGCCTATTTCTAGCCCATTCGGTATGTACCATCAATTTTAGTTGGGCTACGATGTAAGTACATACATTGAAGGTTGATGTGATGAAGTTATCGGAGAAGCTAGACAAAGTATTGTATGACATAGAGTCCCTACGGCGTGCGTGATATATCAATGAGAAAAAGTTGCTTGGATGTTCTTATATTTGTAGGTGTTAATGTAATTTCTCTCGTTGTCGTAAAATTTTTATAATTGATGATGTAAGTAGACTTTTGCTTTTTGTGTTTAACTGAAGCTTAGATGAAAGCTTTGAAGTATTTCACATGATCTAATTGTTTTGTTTTGTAAATAATCTTAGTTTCCTGCTTTTTGTGTTTAACTGAAGTTTAAATGAAAGTGGTAGACCCATTCATCAACAAAAATAAATCAAATTATTAATTACATTATTTCACATAACTAGCAAGCATATCAAATTGTTGGAAGCTTAAAAAGAAAAAATTCCGAGCTTCAATTTACATACATCACAGTATTTTCGTTTCACATGATATTCATCCAAAACAAACAAAAATTCGAGCTGAAATTTAAATTGTAAGTCCCATTGTTAGGAAATGTACCCAAATCACGCGATGAGTTTTTTCAAATTTCAGCAGATTGAAGCTGCACCGCGAAAGGGGAAGCCGAAAACTGACTTCGCCAGCAAGAGATATATCACTGGCAGATTGGGTTCGTCGAAGCTAGGGCGCGGGCAGATATGGAGAAAATGGAAATGTCAAATCGCCACTGTAGCAGTAATTAAATGGGGCAGATTGGGTTTGGTACGGGATCTGCCCCATTTTGATGTGTATATTAAACACTTAGGTGGACAATTCCATGTCAGCAGTTGATGATAATTATCTTGCCCGTGAGGGGCAGGAGATCACCGTTCATAATAATATATACATTTTAGTCAGTAAATCTTACAATATTTTTTTTACAAAAATAAAATTCAAAAAAATAATAAATTAACAAAATAAAAAATAAGAAATTAATAATTAATGACGTGGATTGAGTATTTTAATAAATTTACATTTAAATTAATTTATTTAAATAACCAATAAGGGCTTGAATTGTTTTTTAGTATTTAGAATTTTCATTTTTATAGAATTTTAAATTTTTTAAGAAATTTTACTTTTTTATAATTTTATTTTTTAGAATTTTTATTTTTTTTTATAAATTTATATTTTTAGAATTTTTTTATAAAATTTTTTATTTAATAAAAAACTTTATTTTTTTAGAATTATTAATTTTTAAAAATTTTTTATTTAATTTTTTATTTTTAAATTTTTTTTAGAATTATATATTTTTTAAAATTTTTATTTTCTAAGAATTTATAATTTCATTTTTTAGAATTTTTGTTCTTTTTTTTAGAATTTTATATTTTTGAAATTTTTGTTTATATAAATTTTTATTTAAATAAATTTTGGTTTCCTTGTTTTAAGTGTTTTCCATGTTTTCACTGAAAACGTCCAAAACTTGTTTTGTGTTTTGTGTTTTGTGTTATAAGTTTAACATTGTTTTCGAAAATAAATTTTCAAAAACAACATGGTAAACACGTTTTGAGTGTTTTGCAAAATTTAAAACTGAAAACAATAAAGACAACAGACACTAACTTTTTTCTCATCTTCATTTTTGTTTTTGGAGATCTTGAGTGATTTATATCTTAATTTCACTCTTAGGGCGAATAAGAGTTAAAATTAAGAGTGGGGTTGTTTGTTATGTTGTGAACACTAACTAGTACGGGAGAGGGGTTCGTAGGTTCTTGGTCTCTTTTTGAAAAATTCCTTAGGGATTTCTGGTTGGTGATGATGCAAGGGTGTAACTTTGTAACTTTTTTGATTACTTGCGCTAGTGTTATTAGCGTTTCCACTCAATATATGCTCAACAGGGATGTACCCAATTACCGAACAACGGGGAACAAATCTCTGTCTTCTTTTAATCTTTGCACTTTAATTTCTATTTTACTCATATTGTTAAATCTAGGTATCATAGTTTCTTATGTATGAAAAGAGAATCGTGAAATATACCAGTTGAAGTATATATTTTTACTTCACCGTCCACTTCATTGAAATACACCTATTCCCAATTCTCATTTCTAATGGAAAGAAATTTATAATCATCAAATACGAGGCTTTCTAATTAAAAGAAACGATAGGTTTAGAAATTAACTAATTGTGAACTACATAATCTGTAATAATTTCCACAAAAAACCTATTATACTAACTATCACTACAGGAAGTGAGTTCTATAGCGGCGACAAAAAAGATGAGTAGTCGTCGTTTTTTATGTATAATGACGACAATGTCGTCGCTGTAAGTCATCTCAATAGATTAGCGCCTCTAGGTAATTAGCGATGACATAGTGTTGTCTCTACATGCGTTTTAATCTATACCGACGACATCGTCGCCGTTACATTGTCGTGCTCAATTTCTCAGAATTAAGGCCATTGTGACGATTAAATCATCGCTAACGTCGTCGCTATAAGATTAAAATTTGTCGACTACTTTGTCGTTGCTATTATATTTGAATTCTTATCATTAATAGCGATAACAATATCACCCTAATATGATTCAGGTATACAGGGACGACTATGTCGTTGCCAAAAGTTGTCGCGTATTTTTCTTTTTAGCTACGATATTGTCACCCCTATAAATTCATTAAATTTTTTTAAAACTAGTTTAAACAATTCAGTGGTACATAAATCCTACAGATCCTCTAATCCCCCACCGTCGTTTTCGTCCTCGTCAACCTCCTCCTCATCCTCTAGCACAACCCTTGGCAATCTCTGCTGCAGATTTGCCGTAAGACATGTAATTTTCCTATCCATTCGGCAGAGCTGGGCCTCATACATTACAAATCGAGGATCATCATTTTCGGCATCCTCAGAAAACTGGTTGGTTGTTCTTCAAGGGACGTTTGATGCAGTGGTCGAATCCAAGAAGGGAGATCTACCCTTCAGAAACTATCCAACCTCACGAACGTGTCTTCATCGTTCTTTGAGAACTTCCCTCCCAATAGCGTGCTTGTCAATTGATGCGCCACTGGAGGTGACCTGGGTCTGTTGAGTCTCTCTCACCTCAACAAATTTATGCTGTTTAGTGAGAAAAATAAATAATAAATAATAATAAAATGTGAGATAAAATTAACAATAATAAAATGTAAGTTTTCCTCATGTAGTCACCAACCGCCTCCGGATTTACCCAATTGCCATCTTGAAAGGTGTGAAAAGTCTGAAACGACTCAATAATGCCTGATCACTGCTGGTTCTTGGGGTCCCTCTACAACAATTTAGTGTGAAATTTAGTTAAAACATGTATATGTCATGCATTGAAGATGTGTAATAAGAAAATAAAAATTTACTTGTACTTGATCGTAACGTGTGGTAGAAAAGTTCTTCGACCCCTGCACGCTTGGGTATTTAACATTCCCCTAACTGGCCTTATTCTTGGTCGATCATTCCCGGAGACATAAAAAGTGATTGATTACGTAACTATGAAGTTTATAGAAATATTATTATAAAAACTAAGAAACTAAATGATAGTATGTACCACGAAATTAGGACTTGTGAAGAAGTCAATGAACTTTTGCCATTCCTCGGCAGACAGACTGTCTGGTACTCGTCAGGCGACTGATAGTCATGAAGATCGAAGTAGCTTTGGAACATTGGAACAATATTCGTTAATGCATATTATATGGAACAATAGGTTTATAGAATGTGTTGATGAAAAAACATTACATATATTACCTCGATGATGCTACGTAACCGTGCTCGCTGCTCCTTTATAACCTCTATCCAAGAAGGATAGCAAGGGGGCATAGTGAACCTCACTTGGTTCCAACCAAGCGCGTGAAGTACTTCATGTTATTTTCGATCGGCTGCATTGTCTGTTCGACATTGTCGAACGCGATGGGAAGGGACATCTTTCTGTTCGCTTGAGAAACCTTCTCAATGTTAATGTCTCGAGAGATACTCCATCGTTTAGACGGCGGCGCTGAAAAAGAAAAAATACGATATATTTGATCATAAATTCAACGTTAATGAAGTGACTATAAAAAATTTGTAAAATAAATAATATCAAAAAAAATTCTTACCAGACTCGCGAGACGAATGCAGCCGGTGGGGTGGCTGATGAGGAGGATCATCTGCACCATCACCTTCGTGCGACATGACGGCAGCCATAGTAACAACTAACAAAAGAAAACATTAGTCAATTTACAAGCAAGTTCACCGTTATTAAGTTGAGTTTGAGTAGCCCGTGCACAACTCATACCAATTCCACATTTCTATCTACTGTTATTTCTTCACTAATTGAAAATCTCAACAAAAAAAAAAATTTGAGATCATTTAAAGTTCCAATCTTTTCCCAAACTAAAAATTCAGCATCATTAAAGCTCCCATTAAATGTGGTCACCTCCATTACCGAATAGGGTTCACTTCCATACCCGAATAGGGAAAACTGATATTACATTACATAAGGTTTACAAATATGTTCAAACACCTCAAAAAGATAAAGCCATTGTGTTACACCTGTTTGGAACTAATTGTATTCCTGTTACCATTCCTATTTAAATGGTTAATTTAGGGCATGCCAAATCGTAACATCATTACCTACTATTACTTGTATGTTTATCTTTAATTTGGACATAATGCATGTGATGGCAAGACCCATACTAGACATTCTCGAATATTACTTAGTCTGCTGTGCTTGACCATACACCGAGTTCGGGTCCAATCACACATCATGTAATGGCACTTCCTTAAGGAAACCACCCCCAATCCCTCTGGTCCCATCAGATATCTTCATTTGTCAATACATCAAATTCCAACTAAACTCATTCTCATCCCTCAACTTGGAATCAATTTGGACAAGGCATAATCATCACTGGGAATCTAATGCAAATGGGCAAGATTTTCTTCTTTCCAAGATTCATTCTGAGTATAAGAGTTCATACCGAAACATGTTTGATCAAACACCACCATTAGTACATACCTTACTACTCAAAACACATCTAAACAGCAAAGACAACAAAACAGCCAATTCTAACACCTTGAATAACACAAAAGACTTCATCATTTTTCCCAAAAATCGCAACAAAATCAAGAAAAGCTAGAAAATTCTGCTCAAATACAGAATTATAACTCCTATTCTTTCTGAAGGTAAATGAAAAACAAAAAGATCATTTATTTTTTCTTCAAAGTTCAAGAATAATACAACACTAGATTCTCCATCTATGTTTACCCAAAAATTTAACCGTTGAAAATTGAGGCTACTTACTCAAAATAGTTCTTAATTAACTATAACATTAAAACCCAGTAAATGTTTTAGGTGGTTAGCATGAAACCAAGCAATATATAGGTAAAAAGTTCAAGATCAAATGAGATAATTATATGTGTAAATAGTTCAAGCACTATATGTGTTCTAAATGTTGTGGATAAATCTTTTTGCCACATTAATCTTGCAATTGTCAATATGATTATGTGTCAGAAATATTCTGGGCAAGCCATAACTGTCGTGGCTTCTCTATACATTCATCTATATATATTTGACTAGAGTGTACATGGGACAATAGCAATAACTGATCTGCCCTCCTCCCTAGTTGCAAAAGAAAAGATATTCACAGTTCAAAATCCACCAAAAATGAGCATAACATTTCAATTTCATTATGAATGCAGAAACAAATCCACAAAAAATGAGCATAACATTTCAAAATATAGTTTAAGTGGTGTTTGGCAGAAACAAAAATACAGTTGAAAATTAATAAATACTTGGATATGTTTGGTCATTGAAATGGAATGCTCGTTGGGATGGAAGACGGCAGAGACGCAGATGGAAGAACAGATGGAGAAGAATAAGGTGATAGCAGATTTTAAAAGGGTTAAACTTATAGCGGCAACAAATATTGTCCCTATACATTATAGAGATGACATGTTTTTTTTTTTTTGGTGCACGCACTATAATCGTGCCGCCATTTTTCTTCCAAAAAATTAGCACTATAGCGACAACATGACGTTGCTATATGTGTACATGTGTCGTTGCTGTAGGGTAAAAGGAATTGGTTTTTAAAAAAAACGTGGTCGGGGCAATTCTGGGGACTCTGTTTGTCGCAGCTAACCGTGGTTCAAACATTTGTTATTTTTAGTTTGGTCCCTCATCTTTCAATCTTAATCACTTTGGTCATTGCATTTTCTCTTTCATTACAATTTCACCTTCTTTTATTTGCAATCCAAGTCCTTCAAATTTTATGAGGTTACATGTAGGTCTTTCTATGTTTTTGTACACTTTCAGTCCCTATTCGCCTATTTTGCTTTAAAAAATTTCATCCCAACTCGGATTTTGACCTAAAGCAATCAATTCAACACACAATGAAGTAGAAATTCATTTAAGAGTACTTAGAATCGTCCACTTTTTTATGGTATAAATTAGTGTACAACCACACGTATCAAAATTACAATGATTTTTTTTTTAAATTTCAAACATAAAATTTATTGACGAACAACAACATTCAATCTAATTCACTATCATGATATGTTTGATCTTCGTCATCGTCACTGTGACCGTCGTCCTCATTACTTTCACTCTTATGTTTCGTCATCTTCATATTCTTCATGTATATCGTCTTTTAAATCCTCATTGTTAATGACTTATGTATCTCTTGCAGTGTCAGACGCTGCTCTCCTTAAAAATGGTACTCTTATCTTATCGGTTTCACCATCGTCTCTGTGCAAGGATATGTGCTCCAAGTTTCCAAGATCAACGATCAAAGAAAAACAAGAAGAGTTTTTATTGTGTAGCAGATCTATCTCAATGACGTTAGATCCAATAATGTCCTACGTGCTCTTGTGATGGACTTTTTGTACAACTCGCCAGTTCGGACCATGCAAAGGATCTTCAATGTCGAACACCTATTATGCTTGGGTAGCAAGTATGAACTGATCATCCTTGTACACCTCTGCACTGATGTCAATACTGGTAATGTTATTCTTAATTATCCTTCGTCTGCCATCACACCTAAACCATTTGCATCAGAACATAAAAACTATAAGTTATGATATAAACTGTAGCTCCAGTATCTCTTACAGCTAGTCGTAGTAAGTTTCACCCCAATCTATTGAACAGATGCACCACTGTTCTGCATTTTCGTTCGAACATCATGATCATATGTTAGATAGTGAACTCCATTTACAACACAGGTTGTGTAATACATAACATGCGTGTAACATCCAATCGCCAACGAAAAAAACTCATAAGAAACTTGTGTGGTATTGCTTTGGCTCAGAGCATATATCTGGATGAAATGGAAGTTGGTTTTAGTAAATGTTACAGAAAAGAAAAAAGTACATATATTTGAAATGGGATTGATCGTTTTTTGTTTACCTCTTGTAAAAACAACCATGAAAGTCTCTTCTATGCACCTGGTCAATGATTGGACAGCCATTGTGCAATAGCTCTTGCCTATGGTCGCTTTAAAATGCGTATAGGATCAACTAATTAGTTCGTTTAAAATAACAAGGTGATGAAGGGCAATGAATAATATTTAACAACGAGGTCTTACTGCAAGTGTGTCTCAATTTCAGTACAGTTGTTGATAATGTGAAACATCGCCTAATTTCGAACATCGGCACAAAGCATCGTTTGTGTCTTCTTTTCAATTGGGTGACATTGCGACTGAAAAATAAAAAGTTGTCTTCTTGGAACACTTACATCTGAATTTTTCTTCGTTCAGTTGAACCTTGTTTCTATGTCCTCGAGATACCTCGAATAAAAAGTCAACGCCTCGTCAACCACATACCCTTCAGCAATTGAACCTTTGGGCAGAGCTCGACTTCTGACACAGCTCTCAAATTTCTTCAGGTATCGCTCAAATGGATACATCCATCTCGTATGCATGGGACTACCAAGGATTGCTTCTTCGGGAATATGCATTACGAGGTGAATCATGATGTCAAAGAGGGCTGAAATGAGATATTCCGACAGTATATGTAGAAAACTGATAATGTATTCAAGCGGATGGACACAAATAGTCAAAATCAAATTGGCCACTTAGCCCTACAATTGTCAAATACGAAACAAAGCATTTTGCCTAGCTATACAGTGACAAATCCAAAAGAACAAGTAAATGCAATCACTACTAGGAGCGGGGTACATCTGCCAGAAATTCACGTAAAAAAACTAGAGAAAAATGATGAACAGTTGGTAATTGAGGAAGATGAATCTGAACAACAACATGCGAAATCAAAAGAAGAAGTTTCAAAAGAATCTGTTCAATTTTCAAAAGTGAGGGCGCCAATCCCTATCAAAGCTATGTGCCACCAATTCCATTTCCTCGGAAGTTGCAGAAGCACAAGCTCGACAAGCAGTTTGAAAAATTTCTTGGAGTTTTTAAGAAACTGTACATCGACATTCCTTTCGCTGAAGCGTTAGCCTAGATGCCACTATATTTAAAATTTATAAAGGAAATGTTGTCCAAGAAGAGAAAACTAGATGAATACGAGACAGTAACTTAACTGGGGAATGTAGCGCTATTCTACTAAAAGATCCAGGGAGTTTTAATTTACCTTGCACAATTGGAAAATTTTATAATTTTAATGCTTTATGTGATTTAGGTGCAAGTGTAAATTTGATGCCCCTTTCTGTCTGCAGGATATTAGGTTTGGGAGAGGTTAAAGCAACAACTGTGTCTCTGCAGCTTGTTGATATATCGATCAAGTACCCACGGGGTGTGGTTGAGGACGTGCTCATCAAGGTAGATAAGTTCTTCTTTCCGGTTGATTTCATTGTCCTTGATATCGAAGAGAACTGGAATATGCCAGTCATATTGGGACGACCATTCTTAGCAACAAGTCGAGCCCTTATTGATGTTGAAAAAGGTGAGCTAATCTTGAGGGTATAGGATGAACGAACAGTATTCAGTATGTACACCATACCTGAGCAACCAGTTAACTTCGAAGAGTGTTTTAGAGTTGATGAGGTGGTGAAAATTGGCCAAAAAAACTGTAAACCAGATACAGGTGGACTAGTTGCAATAATTAAAGATGAAAAATGCCGATTTAAAATATGGAGAGCAAATGACAAATCGTGCAAAGCTCATAATTGCAAAAAATGCAAAACTTCCAAAGCCCAATTCAAGCCTCCATAAATGATACTTGTAATAAGTCGAGCTCTAGACTATAAATTGAGCGCTTAATGGGAGGCAACCCATTTTTCTATCACTTATATGTTCATTGCATTGCATGTATAATTTTAAGACTGCATTAGGAAGTAGAGCGCGTTTCCCAATTTTCAGTAAATGAGTACATTTAATTATTTTTATTTATTTCAGGCTATACATCATCATTTCAATGACAATACATACTGATCAGCTGAAAGACCGACGTTGTCTCCACATCTTTTGATTCGGGTTAACTCTTTCCTCTTTTATTTATTTTGCTTTCTTTTGTCACATTGAGGACAATGTGGATTTTAAGTTTGGAGGTGAGATTTTATTATTTTCATTATTGTTATGTGTGTGTGTTGTTTCAAAAAAAAAAGAAAATTGTTATGTGTGTGTGTATATTGGATAGTCTTGCTGGCTTATGATGATATTATTTGAAACTGATATCAATTCATGAATTATGACTAGGTGATGCTGCTTAAGCTGTTTTTATAGACTATACTTATCCGTGTGAGAGATGATTACGTGTAAGCAAAATAGTCATGAGTATCACTAACTTTGGTTGGTGTATTGAATAGAATACAATGAAAGAATAGTGAACATAAGTTGTGAAAACAAAAACCACCAATTGACAACTAAATTACCTGATCAGTTGAAATGATAGTTTAGGGGTGGTTAAACCAATGTAGAAGGTATTTGGATAGGTGTTGATTCCGTGATTGAGTAATAATTGTGTGGAATGTATTTGGCTCCCATGTAGAATCTAGGTATTGACCAGATGCTAGGAATCTAATCCCCGCTTATTTATCTTGCTTCTTTTCTCAAAAAAAATAAAATAAAATAAAATTTGAAAGGCATTGCAGTTGTATTATCTTATACCTCTCTTCGTAGCCTAGTTGACTCGAGTGATAAAGCTCATTGGAGTTCTCAAAACTCGGTGCCCTAAAATCTACCAGACATGGGAGCCATCAGCCTAAAGCTCGGTACAATGGTCATCTAGAAAGCTTAAGGGAGTGAGGTCTTACACATAAGATATATATCTATATATAATTATAGATTAAAAAAAAAGAAGAAGTAAAAGCAAGATTGAGCCTTTGTGCGTATAACTTGGAGATTTAGATGACTAGTAGGTTTGACTTACCTAGTGGAAGCTTGATGGCCAAAACATTCAATAAAATGAGAATCATCACAGATCTAGATAGCAACTGTATTGGGTAGACCTAACCAAATTTTGAGCGGTAAAAGAACAAGTGTTTTGAGGGCAACTATAGAGTTAAAACCTAGGATGAAAGATTGAACATCAATAGGGGAGTGTGTATTCTTACGAGAGAGAAAGGAAATATTTGACCACTAGAGAAACAAAATACTACCAACCTAAAAGTTTATGTTGATTGGATTGACTATGCGCATACACATATCAGTCGAGCATTGGATAAGCAAAAATCTAATTTTGGTAGCATAATTTAGAAGTTTTTTATGAATTGATTGAGTTGTTTCAAAAACATGAGGCAAATACGGCAAGCTATCTATTATAGTATATTTTAATATTATTTGTTTGATTGTTTAATTAAATAGTCATGTTCGAGGACGAATAAATGTTCAATTTTGGGGGTATTTGATAAGTGTAGTTTTATACTTATTTGGACCATCAAAAGTAGACAATTGTAAGTATTCTTAAGTTATTTTCTACTTAATTATGTGTCTATTTAATTGTTTTAGGTCAAAACCCCGAGATCGGATGGAATTGGAAAAAAATAAAGCAAAATAGGCAAAAAAAAAAAAAGGACTGAAGGTGTACGAAAACTTGGATATGGGGATCAACTTGCAAACATCCAAAAGTTTAAGGACTTGGGTTGCAAATAAAAGAGGACTAAGTTGACATGAAAGAAGAAATTGGAGGACTAAAGAGGACAAAATTAAAAGTTGAAGGACCTTGGATGCAAATAAGATGACGGAAAGGACAAATTATGAAGACACATAAAGCAGGGACCAAATAAAATATATATCAAATCTTGGAAGACTATTTATGCAATTTTGATTGGAATCAATTTTGGCAAATTTGATTACTGTTTGCCGCGGTGAACCCGCGGTTTGCAAACCGTGGTTCGACCGCAGCAATCCGCTGTCCGCGCGTCTGAGCGTTTTTTAGCTTATTTTTAATTCCAGTCAGGATTTTTTTCGTCTTTTCATGTACATGAGTTGTTAAATTAGTAAAACATTATATAAAGACCTAACCTAGATCAAAAGAGGGGAGTTGAATTCTTTGGAAAACACAAGAGAACACGGAGAAAAGAATGACGAAGAAGACGAAGAATGACCAAGATCAAAAAGATTGGAGCGGGAAAACAAAGATTTCTTGGTACAAGATACTCAACTTTTTCTCCTCTTTTATTCAAGATCCGGTTATGTATTCGAAACTCTTCATCTTGTTCTTCTCCCAAATCATGAGTAGCTAGATTTAATGTTTTGGATGAACGATGTAGCATAGTTTTAATTCATTAATTTCGAATATCAAGTTTTGACTTATAAATTGCTCAAGTGTTTTATTTTACTTCTTCTCTTAATGCTTGGAATAACTGGCCATTATTTCATTGATCTCGTGGATTGTAATGAACTGAGAAGCACATTATTAATCTAGACCACGTAGTAAAAATTTGGCAATTGGATAAAAGGTAGAGATACACTTTGATTAGTGCTGTGGTCTTAATTGAATTCCTAGGAGAATTAATGCATCTAATTAAGGACTATTCTGACTGCCTAAGTTGACTTATTTAGATAGGCCTAATTTGAACTCGAGAGAGGTAAATTAGGATAAATTCGTGAATTCGACCGAATACAACTTTAGGAACAAATCTTGGGAGGAGGAATTAGAGATGACAACTAGGTGAATTCATTCATCCAAACGCTTTAACCATCATTCTTCTCTAAATTGTTAATTTTCGATTTCAAATAAGTTATTGCATTGTTTTTCTTATTTTGGAAAATCTAAAGTTCTAGGTTAAAATCTCTCAAACCAGCTTATTTTCTTCTATCTCTTACAGATTAATCAATAAAGATTAATTGAACTAATATATAAATAAGATAATTTCCGTAGGAACGATAATCCGGACTCAATAGGTCCACTTTATTACTTTTGTGCGATATTGTAAACTTGCAATCACAATATTTTCACAACAAATTTTTGGCACCGTTGCCGGAGACTATTCTTATTTATTATTAGTTTAAATTAATTTTTAGAGTAATTTGTTCTTTTTTTTGTTATATCATATACTACTAAAAATAGTGTTTGTTGCATGCTCCGTACTCAGGTCAACAATCTTGAGACTTTCGATCCTGAGATTGAACGTACTTTCAGACGAAGATGCAAAGAACACAACCAAAAACAGAAAGACCAGCAACAAAATCAGATGACAGATGGACAAATAAGAAGAGAGCTTGAACAAGAGGCTGCAAGAGCAGCCGCTGTAGAAGCAACCTGAATGGCAGCTCAGCAAATTCAACAACATGAAGAACATGAAGAAGATGACGATGGAAACATGCCAATGGCTCAGTTCCTAACTCCGGCAGCAGCTCCTGATCGTTCAAGCATAATTTATCCAGCTTTTGGTCGGAACGACTTCCAACTAAGAGCCAATATGATTAATCTTTTCAGTAACAACCTACAGTTCTATGGAAAGGCGACTGAAAACCCTAATACTCATCTCTCCAGATTCCTATGTATGTTCCATAATTTTTAGTTTCACGAAGTAAATGAAGATGCCATTAGACTCCGGTTATTTCTCTACACTTTGAGGGATGGGGCTCTGGAATGGTTAGACTCAGAACCACATGCTAGTATCACAACCTAGGATGACTTGGCTAGAAAATTCTGCAACAAATACTTTTCACCAGCTAAAGTAGCCAAAATGAAACTAGAAATTTCTACTTTTCAGCAACTAGATGAAGAAAGGTATCATGAAGCTTGGGACGGATTCAAGGAGTTACTCAGAAAATGTCCATACCATAGCATTAAAAAGGGCCAACAAGCTCAATATTTTTACTCTAGACTATCTCCTCAGTCCAAATCAACAGTAGACTCCTCTGCAAACGGGTCCATTGCGAATAAAAATGTCAACAAAACGATGGATCTATATGAGCTGATTGCCAACACGCATACCATGTTTTCATCTGATCGTGTCACTCCAAGAAAAGTAGCAGGTATACACGAGATTGACAGTCTATCAGCTAAGAATGCACAACTTGCCACCTTGACAAAACAGATGGAGCTCATGCTTAGAACACAATCTCAAGGAGTGAATGCAATTCAAGCAACCATGATGTGCAAAAACTGTGGGGTTAACCACTCGACGTCAGATTGTATGTTATTGGCATCTCTAGAACATGTCAATTTTGTGAAGAATAATACACATCAACAGTATAATCCATATTCACAAACATACAATCCGGGTTAGAAGCAACACCCAAATTTTAGGTCGTCTGAGAATCAACAACGTGGTCATACCTACAATGCTCAGCAAGAAAGAAGACCAAGTTTGGGAGAGATAGTCCAACAGTATATGTAGAAAACTGATAATGTATTGGAGCGGATGGACACAAACAGTCAAAATCAACAGGCGTCTATAAAAAAATTAGAGACTCAAATTGGTCAGTTAGCTCTGCAATTGTCAGATATGAAACAAAGCATTTTGCCTAGCTATACAGTGACAAATCCAAAAGAACAAGTAAATGCAATCACTACTAGGAGTGGGGTACAACTGCCAGAAATTCACGTGAAAAAACTAGAGAAAAATGACGAACAGTTGGTAATTGAGGAAGATGAATCTGAACAACAACATGCAAAATCAAAAGAAGAAGTTTCAAAAGAATCTATTGAATTTTCAAAAGTGAGGGCGCCAATCCCCATCAAAGCTTATGTGCCACCAATTCTATTTCCTCAAAGGTTGCAGAAGCACAAGCTCGACAAGCAGTTTGAAAATTTTCTTAGAGTTTTTAAGAAATTGCACATCAACATCCCTTTCGTTGAAGCGTTAGCCTAGATGCCACTATATTTAAAATTTATAAAGGAAATGTTGTCCAAGAAGAGAAAACCAGATGAATACGAGACAATAACTTAACTGAGGAATGTAGCGCTATTCTACTAAATAAGTTGTCTCCGAAGTTAAAAGATCTAGGGAGTTTTAAATTACCTTGCACAATTGGAAAATTTTATAATTTTAATGCTTTATGTGATTTAGGTGCAAGTGTAAATTTGATGCCCCTTTCTGTCTACAGGAGATTAGGTTTGGGAGAGGTTAAAGCAACAACTGTGTCTCTGCAGCTTGCTGATAGATCGATCAAGTACCCACGGGGTGTGGTTGAGGACGTGCTCATCAAGGTGGATAAGTTCTTCTTTCTGGTTGATTTCATTGTCTTTGATATCGAAGAGGATCGGAATATGTCAGTCATATTGGGACGACCATTCTTAGCGACGAGTAGAGCCCTTATTGATGTTGAAAAATGTGAGCTAATCTTGAGGGTACAGGATGAACGAACAGTATTCAATATGTACACCATACCCGAGCAACCAGTTGACTTCGAAGAGTGTTTTAGAGTTGATGAAGTGGTGAAAATTGGCCAAAACAACTGCAAACCAGATACAGGTGGACTAGTTACAACAATTAAAGATGAAAAAGTCCGATTTAAAAAATGGAAAGCAAATGATAAATCGTGCAAAGCTGATAATTGCAAACAATGCAAGACTTCCAAAGCCCAATTCAAGCCTCCATAAATGATACTTGCAATAAGTCGAGCTCTAGACTATAAAGCAAGCGCTTAATAGGAGGCAACCCATTTTTCTATCCCTTATATGTTTATTGCATTGCATGTAGAATTTTAGGACTGCATTAGGAAGTAGGGCACGTTTCCCAATTTTTAGTAAATGAGTACATTTAATTATTTTTATTTATTTCAGGCTATATATCGTCATTTCAATCACAATACATACTGATCAGCTGAAAGACCGACGTTGTCTTCACATCTTTTGATTCGGGTTAACTCTTTCCTTTTTTATTTATTTTGCTTTCTTTTGTCACATTTAGGACAATGTGGATTTTAAGTTTGGGGCTGAGATTTTATTATTTTCATTATTGTTATGTGTGTGTGTTGTTTCAAAAAAGAAGAAGAAAAAATAAAGAAAATTGTTATGTGTGTGTGTATGTTGGATAGCGTTGCCGGCTAATGATGATATTATTTGAAACTGATATCAATTCATGAATTATGACTAGGTGATGCTGCTTAAGCTGTTTTTATAGACTATACTTATCCGTGTGAGAGATGATTACGTGTAAGCAAAATAGTCATAAGTATCATTAACTTTGGTTGGTGTATTGAATAGAATACAATGAAAGAATAGTGAACATAAGTTGTGAAAACCAAAGCCACCAATTGACAACTAAATTACTCGACCAGTTGAAATGATAGTTTGGGGGTGGTTAAACCAATGCAGAAGGTATTTGGATAGGTGTTGATTCAGTGCTTGAGTAATAATTGTGTGGAATGCATTTGGCTCCCTTGTAGAATCTAGGTATTGACCGGATGTTAGAAATCTAATCTCCGCTTATTTTTTTTCCTTCTTCTCAAAAAAAAAATTTGAAAGGCATTGCAGTTGCATTATCTTATACCTCTCTTCGTAGCCTAGGTGACTCGAGTGATAAAACTCGTTGGAGTTCTTAAAACTCGGTGCCCTAAAGTATATCAGACCCGGGGGCCATCAACCTAAAGCTCGGTACAAGGGTCATCTAGAAAGCTTAAGGAAGTGAGGTCTTACACATAAGATATATATCTATATATAATTATAGATAAAAAAAAAAAGAAGCAAAAGCAAGATTGAGCCTTTGTGCCCATAACTTGGGGATTTAGATGACTAGTGGGTTTGACTTACCTAGTGGAAGCTTGAGGGCCAAAACATGTAATAAAATGAGAATCATCACAGATCTAGATAGCAACTGTATTGGGTAGACCTAACCAAATTTTGAGCGGTAAAAGAACAAGTGTTTGGAGGGCAACTATAAAGTTGACACCCAGGATGAAAGATTGAACATCAATAGGGGAGTGTGTATTCTTACGAGAGAGAAAGGAAATATTTGACCACTGGAGAAACAGAATACTACCAACCTAAAATTTTATGTTGATTAGATTGACTATGCGCATACACATAACAGTTGAGAATCGGATAAACAAAAATCTAATTTTGGTAGCATAATTTAGAAGTTTTTTATGAATTGATTGAGTTGTTTCAAAAACATGAGGCAAATACAGCAAGCTATCTATTATAGCATATTTTAATATTATTTGTTTGATTGTTTAAGTAAATATTCATGTTCGAGGACGAATAAATTTTCAAGTTTAAGGGTATTTGATAAGTATGGTTTTACACTTATTTGGACCATCAAAAGTGGACAATTGTAAGTATTCTTAAGTGATTTTTTACTTAATTATGTGTCTATTTAATTGTTTTAGGTCAAAACCTCGATATCGGATGGAATTGGAAAAAAAAATAAAGCAAAATAGGCAACAAAAAAAAGGACTGAAGGTGTACGAAAACTTGGATATGGAGATCAACTTGCAAATATTCAAAAGTTTAAGGACTTGGGTTGCAAATAAAAGAGGACTAAATTGACATGAAAGAAGAAATTGGAGGACTAAAGAGGACAAAATTAAAAGTTAAAGGACCTTGGATGCAAATAAGATGACGAAAATGACAAATTATGAAGACACATAAAACAGGGACCAAATAAAATATATATATCAAACCTTGGAGGACTATTTCTGTAATTTTGATTGGAATCAATGTTGGCAAATTTGATTACTGTTTGCCGCGGTGAACCCGTTCGCTGCGGCTATGCGTTGTCCACGCGTCTGAGCGTTTTTTGGCTTATTTTTAATTCCAATCAGGGCCTTTTTCGTCTTTTCATGTACATGAGTTGTTAAATTAATATAACACTATATAAAGACCTAACCAAAGTCAAAAGAAGGGAGTTGAATTCTTTGGAAACCACAAGAGAAGACGGAGAAAAGAACGACGAAGAAGACGAAGAACGACCAAGATCAAGAAGATTGGAGCGGGAAAACAAAGATTTCTTGGTGCAAGATACTCAACTTTTTCTCCTTTTTTATTCAAGATCCGGTTATGTATTCGAAACTCTTCATCTTGTCCTTGTCCCAAATCATGAGTAGCTAGATTTAATGTTTTGGATGAACGATGTAGCATAGTTTTAATTCTTTAATTTCGAATACCAAGTTTTGACTTATAAATTGCTCAAGTATTTGATTTTACTTCTTGTCTTAATGCTTGGAATAAATGGCCATTATTTCATTGATCTCGTGGATTGTAATGAACTGAGAAGCACATTATTAATCTAGACCACGTAGTAAAATTCGGCAATTGGATAAAAGGTAGAGATACAGTTTTATTAGTGCTGTGGTCTTAATTGAATTCCTAGGAGAATTAATGCATCTAATTAAGGGCCATTCTGACTGCCTAAGTTGACTTATTTAAATAGGTCTAATTTGAACTCGAGAGAGGTAAATTAGGATAAATTCGTGAATTCGACCGAATACAACTTTAGGAACAAATCTTAGGAGGAAGAATTAGAGTTGACAACTAGGTGAATTCGTTCGTCCAAACGGTTTAACCATCATTCTTCTCTAAATTGTTAATTTTCGCTTTCAAATAAGTTATTGCATTGTTTTTCTTATTTTGGAAAATCTAAAGTTCTAGGTTAAAATCTCTCAAACCAGCTTATTTTCTTCTATCTCTTACAGATTAATCAATATAGATTAATTGAACTAATATATAAATAAGATAGTCTTTGTGGGAACGATAATCCAGACTCAATAGGTCCAATTTATTACTTTTGTGCGATAGTGTACACTTGCAATCACAATATTTTCACAACAACAGGGCCGGGTCAGCCATTACCAGGTGGGGATTTTTGAGAGGCGAGGCGGGGCGGGGAGGGCATAGAAAATCCTCATTTATTGTCATGTTTAATTAATTAACTAATTTTTTCTATTAATTTTAAATTTTTTACGTACGATTTAATTTTTAAGATATAAAAATAAAATAAAATAAAAATAATCGAGGAGGATTTGGAAGATTCGGGACAGGGACCATGATCACCGTCCTCGTCATGATTACTAACTAGACGGGGGGTCGGGGATGGGGTTTTTTTTCCATCCCTAAATTAACCTATTTATTAAGTTATGTGCATAACGTATTTCACGTATCAACTCTTCATAAGTATATTCCAGATGCATCCCATGTACTTACTGAGATTCAAATACACATCTAAACCAATCTAACTTTTCAAAAGCTACTTAGCAAAATTATTATGCACGAGACGAAGTGACTTCGGAACAAGGAAGTCCTGTTTGTTTAAGTATTGTGGAAAAGTGAAGCCACAAAAGGGGAAACGTGGGAGCGAAAAGACGATATGAAAGAAAGTTTTCCCGATCTCTTCTAGGTTATTTCGAGGACGAAATTATCTTAAGGTGGTAGATTACACAATGAAAATTTTGCATTCATGTTTAATTAATTTTAAAAAGAGAATAATTTATAAGATTGAAATCAATAATTAGCCTAAGAGAATTTGGCTGAATAACTAATTTTAGGCAAAAGACTTTATTTGACAGGTAACAAATTTGTCAAGGACTTAATTGAACTCAATTATAAAATTGTCTTAGTACTGAATTACAAAATTTTTGAAAGTTGAGGCCAGTGGTTGAAATGAAAATTTTGAAATTTGGAGACCTTTTTCAGCTATGTAAAGTAGCCTACTTTGAGCTGGTCGTGTGATCACTACGATAGTTGTAATTTTTTCGGTTCAAAGCTCATTGCGAAGTACATGATGATATATTTGAATTGGCATATGACTCGAATATTTTTAGACTTGTATTGAGTCTCAAATTTAGGGGCAAAAGTGGCACCCTTCAATTTGAAAATTGAAAAATAAAATAATATTTGGTTGTCCACGTGGCAGTGAATTTTGGGGAAGAAAACAATTTTATATTTGAGAATCTATCATTGGTGGATAAGTACACTAAAACATAGAGAAATTGAGAGACAAAGTTGCATATACTCGCGCGTGTGTATATATATATATATTGAGTGTGGCCTATATATTAGACACTAACACACATATCCCCACCCCAACTCACGCGCCCCACCATCTTTCTATCTCCAATCTTCTTCCATTAATGTGTGTGTGTGTATATATATATATATATATATACACACACACACATACATATAGATGTACACATATAACTATGGAGCTGGAAAGTTTAAGAGAGAGAAGAAGAAGAAGAAAGAGGAAAGATCCAAGAAGAAAAAAATTGTAAGAAATTGGTAGAAAAATTTAAGAGGAAGGTTATGGATTTGGGAGTTCCTAAATTATAGAAAGTCCCCAATTTCCATAACTTTAATAGTCCAAGCACATCGGAACCAAAATCTTCCTTTTTTTCATTAAAGATTCCATAAATGGTGTAAAGGGATTTAAGGAAAAAGTTAGACTGTATCTCCGAACTCTCTACACCCGGAGGGTGTTATACCTCTCGTAGTGGGTATAATACTCTAGTAGGCTGAATGCTCCTAAAGTTATGTTTGACACATTTTAATATGGGAATTACTTCTTTTCAAGCCTAGGAAGCAAGCAAAAGAGAGAGTGAGTAAAATATGTTTATATGTATTACATGCAAACCGATTTTATGTTGGCCAATGAAAAGTTTACGTTAAATGGTTGCTCACCTTACATGCAATGGTATTCTCTATTGATGATTGAAGTATATTAGTATGTTAGGTTTGATTTAGTACATCTTAAGTTGTGAATGAAAATGCTCATGTGTCCTTCATACAAGATGATTTAATGAAGTGTGCTTATATATTGCTCTTCCAATAAGTGAGAAAAAAAGCATACTTGTGTTCAAGTGGCTTGAGATATAACACAAGAATACATGTTAGACATTTTACCCAAGCAAACAAGGAGACTTGGACTCATACAACCCAACCTTAGCACTTATGGAGATTTGGGGAGAAAGGATTATCCCAATATGGACTTGAGATCAAGAACTCTTGAATAATGAAAATTTTGAGATTTGATGATACCTTAAGGGGCAAGATCCTTATGTTACCTTTGTTGCTCTCTATAACATGTTAAATATATATGTATCATATATAACACCCCTGAGTTTTTCCTTATCCTAATTAGAATGTGCCATTAAAACTAGGCCAGTAGTATTTTCTACCTGTTTCCACAACGTCAGTCCAAGCCCAATTAAGGCCCATTATAATAAAAGCCGAATTAAGGCCCATTGAGAGAAAATTTCAATGCAATTTAATAGAAATAATGATATCTTCATCAATAAGTCAGTTTTTCCCATTTAAAGAATGAATTGAAATTAAATCAAGAAAGTAGCTTATTCTTCAAAATAAGCAATTATGAATTATGAATTTTGGATGCTAGAGACTTCCC
Source organism: Forsythia viridissima (assembly GCA_030279155.1). Lineage (NCBI taxonomy): Eukaryota > Viridiplantae > Streptophyta > Magnoliopsida > Lamiales > Oleaceae > Forsythia > Forsythia viridissima. The sequence goes on from CM059036.1 coordinate 26,352,258, forward strand.
AAAATTAAAAGATTTAAATTCCTTTTAGGAATTCAATTCAATTCTACCAACCTTGAATGTATCAAGTGCAAGAAAAAAGGAATTACCTTTTTCATCTTTCAAGAAAAAATAAACTACCTTTTTCATCTTTTACCTTATCTTAGAATGAGCACCAATTTTAGAAAGAAGAACAAAATCCCTCCTGAAAATATTACTTTGATGGGGATGGTTCGAAACTTTTCAACAGTCAAGTTCTTTGGTTGCTCCAATACCTAAAAAAGAGGCGGGGAACTCTCCCCCGATTTATCATCCAGCGTGAAAGTTAGATATTAAAGGGGAAAGAGTGACTGGAATTAAGTGAGAAACGAGTGTAGCAAATATAAGGTTTTTTGTCATGATTTACCTGGCTCACCTTCTGAGGTATTTATAGGCGGGTGATTTTCGTCTATGCGCCAGGCGGTTTCCTCCAGACTGCTCGTCAGTTGTTGCCCACGTACTGACGGTTATCGTCACGTGGCAGCGGTTTCAATAGTGCGCCAGTTGGCTTCGGGATGTGGGGCGGTTACTTTATCACCCACATAACCGTTATGTGACATCAGCGAGTTGTCCGTTGATGTTGTCGACTGACTGCCATTCTTAGTGATTGGTGGTCTACTAGTCTGATGCCATAATCAGTCGACTACCATTCATTATAATGACTGGTTGACTGCCTGTCGCCTAGGGCAGTCAACTGACTGCCACTCACATAGAGCACCTACTAAGTCTGGCACAGTTTGACTCTAGTCTATTTCTAGTATAACATCATTAGCTCCTCTACCTCTTAAATATTTTTGTCATTAAGAGGTGGAGAAATTTTCTTCCACTCTTCGAATAATTCTGATTACTCGATTTTTTTTACAGTATATCTCATCTTTCTTTTTCAGTTATTTTAAGGAGTTTTGATCGCATCTGGATTTAAATTCACATATCGGATTTCAAATTTTTTGGAGGTAAAAATCCCTCCAAAATGCACCTCTATATAAAGGGGTGTGATGATCATTTATTTCACTTTCTTCTTTTCCAACATCATAGTGTCCCTCACTTTCCTTGGGCAATCAAAGGTAATCCTTCAATCCTCCTTAACTTTTCTTTTTTAGAGAATGCCTAGAGTTATAAGTTCGTCCGATAGTTAAGAAAATTCTTCACCATCTTCAAATTTTCTCCTGAATCGAGTGGATCTCACTTAAATGTCGACCGCCCATTTGGGGTGGTCGGTCGCCCTATTGGAAGCAGCCGACCGACTGATCCCTTGGGAAAAGTCGACTGCCATCTGGGAGCGGTCGACTGCTCCTATGAAAATAGTCGATCGCCTGCATAGGAGTGGTTGACTACTTCCTAGGAGCAGTCGACCGCTCGCCTAGGGGTGGTCGACTGCCACCTGGGAGCAGTCGATCGACTGCTCCCTTGCAGGCCGTTGACTGCCTCCCGAGGAGCAGTCAGTTGATTGCTCACTTGGAGGCGATCGATAGTCCTCTAGGGAACAGTCGGTCGACTGCTCCCTTTGGAGTGGTCAACGATAACTCTTTGGCTGACCGTCATATTTGTGATAATATTATAATTGAGAGAAGTTCGGCTGGTAACATAGTTGCACTTGAGATTCCCAAAGCATGTAGTCTTTATAGTTCACAACAAAAATTAAATAGGATGCTTGGAAAATTTTTTCTTTATGATGACAATGTGTATAGGGCTCCCTTTCCCACCAAGCAACTTTCCGAATCAGACCTTCGTGAAATTTCCGTATATAAGGATAGTATGGACGGGGGTTTAAGGTTTCCACTTCACCCACTCTTTATCTCTATTTTTAATGAATTTCACTTTACTCCTAGTCAAAAAAACCAAATGCTTGGAGGCTTGCTTTATACTTTTATACATGTGTTTGTTTAAACATATTGAGCCTGGCGTGGACTTATTTAGGCGTGTTTTCGAATTGCATCACCTACCTTACTTCAAAAATTAGCATGCAAGTACCTCGCTATAGAAATTCCAATTGTGGGTGGACGTCTCAATTTTTCTTTGTTCGATCCTCCAAAGGCCAATTTTCTTTTAGTACCAAATGGAGACATCCTTATGTTCGCCTGTTCAACAGACCCTTTGAGGTGACCCCTCTTGTAGAAAGCCAAGTTAAAATATTGGAGTGTCTAGACCCTCATGCTTCTAGGCTGAGCGATGTATTAACGGAGGAGAATATGTTATCTGTGGGGCTCTTCAAGCCTACTGGTAGGTTTTATGTTTATAACTTGCCTTGTTGTCTTTGTATTAATATTTTTTTTTATATATGATGATGTTGATGAGTTTTGTTTTTCATACAGGAGTGAAATCCAGTCTGGCAGGTGTGCTTGGCTCTGTACCTTCTGCTACCGATGACGAGGGGCCTTCTTATCCTGGACAGGCCAAAAGAAGAAAAACTGCAACCAAGGCAAAAAGAGTGGCAGAAGATAAAAATGCCTTGGTGTCTGCTGGTAGAGCTATGGAGGATGACCACATCGATCTGACTAGGGGTGCTGACCCAATGCATCCGGACGATGACCACACTGCTGGGGATTCTCCTGTTCCTGACTTGCGTTTTACGCCTGCTCATGCTAGGCGAGATATGGAGGTCATGCGGAGCTGTGTTACATCACACTTGTCTAAGGGTTTATCGAGAAGAAAAATTGAGGATATTGAAAAGGTTTTGGCCGTCTACAATAGAAAGGTAAGTTATTTACACGCCCTCCACCCTCCCGTTTTTTTAGTTAGCGATTTATTTAACCATGTATACTTTGATTTATGCCTACCAAGTTTTGACCCTTGAGGATTCTCTTGTTAAAGCCTGCAAGCGTATGGTCACTGACTTGGAAGTTGTCGATGATGAGAAATTCAAAGAAATTCATCATTTGAAAAAGAAGAATTCTAGTTTGAGGAAGTCTTGTGAGGCTTCAGAGGCTCGAGTCAAGGAATGAGAAGAGGAGATTGATAACCTCCGGTCTGCTCTTGCTCACGCTCAGCATGATGCCATAGAGAGTTATAAGGCTTCTTCAGAATACCAGCAAGATTTGTATACGTACGGAGCTGAGTCTATGAGCGCTTCCATTTTATTGACCAAAGAGTGGATATCAACCGAGCATCCAGGCGTCAACCCCCAGGGTTTTGACCATTTCTTGGCTCGACGACGAGATTTGGAGCAAGCTGCTGAGCAGGGGCAGGCCGCTGAGCACGATGGGGCAGATGATCAGGCAGGCGATCCTCATCAGGGTGAGGATGGTGCTTCTCAGCTGGATTGATTTAGCATGTCACTATCTTTATTTTTTGTTCAGATAGACTTTTGGTTTTTCAGTTAACATTTTATCTCACTAGTCCGAGATGTGGGCTAGACTTATCTTTAATAACTTGACTTTGGCATTTTCCTTAGCTCTCGCTTTTTATTTTCCTGTTTTACGATGCAGTCCCTAGCGCTTGAACGACTTTATTTTGTTCTTGTATGATTGTGTTTATGCGATTAGATCATCATTTTCTCTAGCAACAATTTATCTTTTCAATTAATCGACCATGTGACACAATCGACTACTGACGTGCGAAGTAGTATGATGAACAGTTTATCTTATAATTTTGGGCAATCCAAATTATGTAAAGCGATTTGAAGATTTAACCACAATTTGGTTTTATTGCTCATCGCCAAGCTACTTTTGGGCACTTTTTTGTATAGTAGACCACTTTGTGGTTATTACCTTGGCTGTAAGTGATTTAGAGACTTAACCAAAATTTAGTTTTATTGCTCACTGCCAAGCTACTTTTTGACTCTTTTTGTATAGTAGACCACTTTGTGGTTACCGTCTAGCTATAAGGTGATTTATAGACTTAACCAAATTTTGGTTTTATTGCTCACCGCCACGCTACTTTTGGGCGCTTTTTGTATAGTAGACCACTTTGTGATTATCGTCTAGCTATAAGGTGATTTAGAGACTTCATCAAATTTTAGTTTTATTGCTCACCGCCAAGCTTCTTTTGGGCACTCATTTGTATAGTAGACCACTTTGTAGTTACCGTCTAGCTGTAAGGCGATTTAGAGACTTAATCAAATTTTGGTTAAATTGCTCACCGCCAAGCTTCTTTTGGGCACTCTTTTGTATAGTAGACCACTTTGTGGTTACCGTCTAGTTGTAAGGCGATTTAGAGACTTAACCAAATTTTAGTTTTATTGCTCACAGCCAAGCTACTTTTGGTTTTTCCTTACGGCTTGTAGATCAAGATGATTTGTTCACACAAAAAATTGCTCAGAATGGTAGACTCAGTAGTCGCACAAGGACGTCCCAGCTAGGCTGGACCTTCCTTAGCACCCTCATCATCTGCCACTGCCTAGGCTTTTCATTAAACATTTCTTAGGTCTACCAATGTGTCCAAGCAAACAACATTACAAAAAGAAATGAGCATAAATAAGTCTAGAAAATAGAAAGCACCGATGTCCTTTAGGAGGACTAACAATCGGCGTTACATTGAGGAAAGGCAATAAGAGCCCTAGAATAATAAAAAGGAAAATAGTAAAAGTCTTAACCATATTTACAAAGATAAGTACCAACTTCATCCTGTGTTTTTCTTTTCTATTGGTAGTATTTTTTAAGATGCTCGGCGTTCCACGGTTTGGTTTGCTCATCGGCTTCCCTATTGGTGGCTCGAAGTCTAACATCAAGATTGCTGAAGCATTTCTGATTTGAAAATTTTCAACATAGCTTGTTCAAGAGGCGTTCTAGTCTCCTCTTATACATCCAATCCCTCTACTGGTAGGAAATTTTAACACCTGGTGATAAGTGGAGGCGATCGCTCGAGCAGCATTCAAGATAGGTCGTCCATATGTTGTATTGTAAGACATGGGAGCTTTGACTACCAAGAAGCTCGTCATAATAACCATGCTCGTCGAGTAAGTCCCTAATGTCACCGGTAACTTTATGGTTCCTTCCGGGACAACAGTAGCTCCTCCAAAATCCAACAAGGGAGTATTTACTGATTTCAGTTAACTCATAGAGATTTTTAAGTCCAAAAAGGCATCCCAACTAAGGACATCTGCTGCACTACCATCGTCGACCAATACCCTTCTGATGTCAAAATCTGCAATATCGCCTGCCACTATAAGAGCATCATCGTAGGAGCATTGCACACCTACCATGTCCTCCTTGCCAAAAATGATGTCTTGATCGAACCTTTCTTTCCTCTGTATTGAGCATACTCTAGTTGAACGGGCATAAATCTTTCTGGCAGAGTTGGAATCTCTGCCTGCTATAGTTCCGTCAATGATCACTCCCGCTCGAGGCTGGAGATGTTCCTCTACTTTCTCTTTACCACGATCATTTCTCACATACTTGGATAAAGATCCTCTTTTTAACAACCGTTCGATTTCCTCTTTTAGTTGAATACAATCTTCTATGTCATGCCCATGATCTCTAAGGAATTGACAATATTTTCTCTTATCTCTTTTAATGGCAGGCGCGGCCATTGGTTTAGGCCATTCGAGGTCTTTCATATCTCGTATTTCCATCAACACTTTTGTACGTAGAGTGTTCAGAGGGGTATATATTCGGGTATCCTCATACTTCTATCTAGACGATCGGTCTCGGATGTTGTCTTTACTCGTGTGTACAACTCTTTGTTTTCTTTTGTTAGTTATCTTTCGGTCATCATGAGATTTCCACTTGTGAGTCTCTGGCTCCCTTCCTTCCCATACGATTTTGGTTATTATGTCTGCCTCTTCTACGTCTACGTACTTATTTCCTTTTTTCAACAGATCATGCATTGACTCTGGAGAATTTTTTGAGAGAGACATTTTGAAAGCCCTGTTTTGCTTACCATTCATTATAGCTATGACAATAGCAGACATTTGGAGATCTTTGATGCCGAGAGTGGCTCTTCTGAACCTTGCCAAGTATCCTTGCAGTGATTCATCATTCTCTTGGACTACTTGCATTAGGCCGATGGTGGTTTTTCTCTTCCTTTTGCTACTTAAAAAGTATGCTACAAAGCTTCGAAAAAGTTCATCAAATATTTTGATAGACCGCAGAGCGAGAGTGGCTACCCAATCTCTAGCTTCTCTCCTCAATGTTGGGAGAAAGGACCAGCACATTACTGCGTCTGGCACCGCATACAGCCTCATCAGGTCTACAAAAGTCCACAAGTGATCTAAGGAGTCTGTTACTCCATCATATGCTTCTATCGTTGGTTGCTTAAAACATTTTGGTAGGGGACCGCCATGATTTCTGGTGCAAATGGGTCCTCTTCCAAAACCATCTGCCTACGTCGATCTTTTCTTTTTGACAAGGCATCATCAATCTTTTGCGCCATCATCTCTTCCTTCTTCTTTTCCAAACTTACCATTGGTCGCATCTCATACAGATCCACCTCTCCATAAACTGTCATCAGGGGTGTGACTGTTGGTCCCATTTGTGGTATGGCATCAAGCAGAGAGAACCCTTGCCCCCATCCCAGTTGGTTGAACACCTGGTGGTGCGTTTTGATGCTCCACCAAATGTAGCGGCCCGTTGTGATTTTATGATGAGTTTGGAGCTAGCTCAGCGGCTTTCTGAGTTTGATTGTGCAAAAAGGCCATAAGAGTTTCTATTTTTATTTTCAATGAGTTGAACTGTGTTTGAGTAACGTACGAGAGCAGCGGCAGTTGGTCATCTCGAGCTACAGACTCCGATTCTATCGTAGTTGCTGTAATTCGTGTTCCACTTCTAGTTTGTCGACCTGTCATAGCTTTTATGTCAAGTCCTTCCTCGACAACAGCGCCAATGAAATATTACCTTGATGGGGATGGTTCAAAGCATTTCAACAGTCAAGTTCTTTGGTTACTCCGATACCTGAAAATGAGGCGAAGAACTCTCTTTCGGTTTATCTTCCGGTGTGAAAGTTAGATATTGAAGGGAAAAGAGTGACCGGAATTAAGTGAAAAACGAGTGTAGCAAATATAAGGTTTTTTGTCATGATTTACTTGGCTCACCTTTTGAGGTATTTATAGGCGAGCGATTTTTCTCTACGCGCCAGGCGGTTTCCTCCAGACTCCTTGTCAGTTGTTGCCCATGTACTGACGGTTATAGTCACGTGGCAGCGGTTTCAATAGTGCGCCAGTTGGCTTCGGGATGCGGGGTGGTTACTTTATCATCCACATAATCGTTATGCGACATTAGCAAGTCACCCGTTGATGTTGTCGACTGACTACCCTTCTTAGTGACTAGTGGTCTACTGGTCCGATGCCATAATCAGTCGACTACCATTCGTTATAATGATTGGTCGACTGTCTGTCGCCTAGGGCAGTCAACTGATTGTCACTCACATAGAGCGCCTACTAAGTCTGGCACAATTTGACTCTAGACTATTTCTAGTATAGCATCACCTCCCTTCCTCTTTCCTCCATCCAAAACTCCACTTCACACACACACACACACACCCACATACAAGAAAAAATTATACTCTCCAAGAATAGAAGAAGAAAAGAGAAAATAGGAAGAGTAGAAAAAGCAAGAACTATAGGATTTTCTAAGTTTCATCTCCTTTCATCCAAAACAAGGTAGGAAATGCATGTTCTAGTGGTCTAAATTCCATTTATGCTTGTTTATGGTGATCCTATGTTGTACTTGATGTTGATGAGAAATCATTAGCCATCCGGAAGAGAGAAATAAGTTTATTCATTTGGAATAAACAAGAAAAAGTTCATCACATGTTTGGGTGTTCAAGAAATAGAGAATATGGATTAAATTCTTGTGATTGTGTCAAGAAAGAATTTGGGCGTAAAAACCCCAGAGCTCTCTATATTTTGAGAAGTTTTGGTATGATGTATATTGCTTTAAACATGTTCATAATTGGAATTTGCACATAGATGTATTCTTATTGAGTTTTTTCCCAAAACTCAATCCTTCCACTCTTTCATAGGTTAATTATTGATGTCGTTGATGGAGGCTAGAAAATGAAAGAGGAGGTAGGATTAATAAGAAGGAAATTGGAAGAAGAATAAAAGTTAGCTTTTATTTAAAAGATTGTTAATGTATGATTTTCCCACTAGTGTTCATGTATTGAACTCCTGATTTATGTGTATTGATTTAAAATTTAATTTTAAGTATCCAAGATGTGTTTGGTGGTGAATTTTGACTGTTTGGTAGTGTTGTCCAGAAATTCCAACGAGTAAGTCCAGTTTCAAATAGATTCCCAAAGTAGTGTATTTAGAATTTTGGGATTTAGAGTAAGTCCAGCGAAATTTGTTGGGATTGAAAAACATACAATTTTGTATCCTTGAAATTTGGAATCACCTCATTGGGTAAAGTGTAGAATGAGATATGCACATTTTAGTGACAATGGACAATTCTGCCCGGAAATCCACCTTACATGTTTTTACGAGTTAATATGGAGATTTAATCGGATTAGTTAAATTCTGAATTTTTAATATGTTTGAGTGTGATATGTTTTAAGTAATCCCAAAAAGTTTCATAATTTAATAAGATCATTTACTAAGTCAAATAAGCTTATTAGTTCAACACTGTGTTGCTACCTCCAATTCTGTTTTACCCTCCACTTTGCTTATTTATATGCATACCTTATAGTACTTGAAAAATTATGAAATTTTAATATCTAATGGGAGTACGACTTGTGAGTAATTGGTAAAATTTTCAAAAGTTTTCATGACCATTAGAGTCTCTTTTTGTAACGCCCCGAATTTTCTCAACCCAAATGGTCACTAAAATAATTTTTATATAATGTTTGATGACTCCAAATGAACTTTTTCGTGCCCTTGAAAAGTTTTTAAAAATTCAACTATTGCAGAGAGTAACTTGTACAAGGGAAAATGAATTAATCTCCCAAAATCTTAAGGTTTTACCAAAACTTTTTTACGTGACACAAAAAATTATTTAACCGTTTAAACGTACTCTAAAAATTTCAAGATTTGAACTATAAATACTTGGGACCTTGGACTATAATATATTAAAATTTCAGACCTTAAACATGTCATTTTTTATGTGAAAAACGTAGCCAAAGTTAATTGAAAAACTATAGCAATGCACTGGCAAAACCTAGTAAAACTAACATAATAAATTCATACGACAAAGTTTTGAGTAATTCCAAATTCCGTTATTAGACCACTTATATACCTATCAAACTCCACTGAGTTGACTCAATAATTCAAAGTACACAATAAGTTGTTACATTTCAAAGTTGGGGGTAAAAAGCTGAATTTCCAGAAATATAATTAGACAACATCACATTCAAATTCCAAAACGGCAATTTAATAACAAATTCAATTTTCCTCAACTCTACAATTAAAAATAGGTTCAACAATATATTAAACTTTACATCATAAATGACTTAATTATATCGACGCCAAAACAAAATTAATATAAAACTATGTCGCTTTCTTCAAGGTCACTACTCTTACGGTGTCGTAACAACGCCAATCACATCAATCTAAGGATTTAATCATTTTGGAGTGAGTATTTAATAAGAAAGACTCAATAGTAAATTATATTATCATATGAAAAAATATACGAAACTAATATTCGACGTACCATTCATTTAAACATACATAGTAACAGCATATTCTTGGTAACTGGCACCACATGAAATCATAAGTAATTACCTTCAATCACTAACATACTTAAGCGATTACCTTCAATCACTATCATAATATCCATCTTTTTCATTAAACATGGCATATAATTTACATATCATTTTCTCAACGTAAAAATTCGTGAAACATAATTTAAGTAGTATAAGAAACTACCTTGCAACCAAAAAGGATTTCTGTGGAATTGATTTGTGTCTCAAAATTACTATTTCTTTTCTTCAAATAATGATTCTGTGATTGCCCTTTCTTACTTCTAAAAATCTAAGGGTTTTAGTGTGATTTGAGTGATAAAAACAAAAGAAGAAGAAGAAGGTAAAATATGGTTCTTTGCTAGTCAAAAATGGGGACCTTTGGGCTGATTGATGGCTGAAATTGGTATGTTGGTTGTCTACTTCTAGGGGCTTAAATAATCGATGGAAGAAGGGAAATTTTTTAATAGAACATGAAGTGTTAGAAACTTATTGCTTTGGCCGAAATTAGAGAGGAATTGGATGCTTCTTTGTTGTAAAAATATTTGGATTAAGCTCCAACTGCTGGCTGAATTTGATGAAGAACTGTAGGAGTGTTTTTCTTGTGACTAAGAGGAGATAATTTGAAGGCTTTTGGCTGGCCAAAAATGGGTGAACATGTGGCAGTTTTCTTCAGCAAAAAGGGGAGAAAATGGCTGGACTATGAAGTGGAGGAGAGTGCTGGAAGTGGGGCTGTTTTGTGCTGAAAATTAGGTGAACATGGGGCAGATTTTTAGCCTGTTTGGGAGAGTTTCTTGGGACGTTTTCTCTGATGTTAAATGGAAGGTAATTAGCTTAAAAAAATGGTGGAAGATGTGGACGGGGAGAAATGGGCTGAAGTGGGAAACATCTTGGGTGGTTAAAACTTTGGGTTTTTGGAGCTGTTTGGGGGTAGATTTTGACATGAGATTAGGGGTTGTTTGGGTGTTTAATTAGCATAAAAAATTGGTTTGATAATTGACAAAAAATCTTTTTTGTTTGACGCAAAAGATAAGGCAAATACGTGAAAAAAAATCTAACGCAACTAAAGTATTGAAATGCAATAGGAAATTCGCAATGACGCCAAAAATTGAAATTTATTTTTCGTGAAATTTTAAATGTCAACAAAATTTTTTGGTTGTTACAACCCTCATTTAAAATAATTTCGTCCTCAAAATTTAACTTACTTGATTTTTGAGGTCCAGGTACTTAGCTAAAACATTTTTTCTCTTTCCCAATTGACCCTATCATCCTCGTGTCTACCCTACTGAATGTTGACTAAAGGGATCTCTCGGTTTCTCATAACATGGACTTTTCATTTTAGAATCACCACAGGCACTTTTTCATAAGTCATAACATTCCTTAAATCTAACGACTCATTTTTACCACATGTGTAGGATCATGTACGTATTTCCTTAATATCGAGACATGGAATACGTTGTGCACTGCTGAGAGCTCGGGAATACGTCGCGGCAATGTCAAACAATACGCCACATTTTCAAATTTTTTAAGAATTTCAAATGGGCCGATGAAATGCAGTCTTAATTTTTCTTTTTACCGAAAGGAATATTTCATAGGGGTCACCTTTAGTAAAACTTTTTCGCTGACCCCGAACTCTAATTCTTTTCTTCTTTGATTGTCATAACTTTTCTGACGGTCGTGCAGTATCTTAATTCTAGACTTGATCTTGTCTATTGCCTCCGCTGTTTTTTCAACCAAAAATGGACCTAAAATTCTTCTTTCGCCAACTTCATCCCAACAAGTTAGTGAATGACATCAACGAATATACAATACCTCATATGGTGACATGCCGATGGTAGCTTGGAAACTATTATTGTAAACGAACTCTACCAATATTAGATGACTTTTTCATTTACCATCCAAATCCAAGACGCATGCTCTCAACATATCCTCAAGGATTTGAAGATCTGATTGCCCGTCGATCTGAGGATGATAAGATGTGGTAAATTTCAATTTAGTACCCAAAGCTCCTTGAAGACTTTTCCCAAAAATTAAAGTAAACCTCGGTTCTCGATCATATATGATAGACCCTAGTACTCCATGAAGTCGGACAATTTCTTTGACATACAATTGTGCTCATTGCTCCAAACTGAAATTCATTCGAAAGAGAAGAAAATGTGTAGATTTTGTCAAATGGTATACTACAACCCAGATGGCATCATGACCTCTTACCGATCTAGGAAAACCACAACAAAATCCATTGCGATTTTCTCCCATTTCTACTCAAGTATATCCATTAAATTTAATGGCATGACGACTCCTAATGCTCTGCCTTCACTTATTAACACCAAACATTTAGACACAAAATGAGCTACAACTCTATTCATGTTTCTCTACCAAAATGTATTATGTAAATCTTTATACATTTTGGTTCTTTCTGGATGTGCAGCGTAAGGAGCGGAATGAGCCTCATATAAAATTTTATTTCTTAGGTTTTTATCCTCAGGAACGAATAACCGACTTTTGAACATCAAAGCTTTGTCCTCTGATATTTTAAACTCTTTCATCTTTTCGGTTCCTACATCAGTCCTGATCTTTTCCAAGAAATGATCATCATTCTGAGATGATACAATTCTATCTATGAGTGTTGATTTTATTATCAGACTTGCTATCAATGCCAGTGCATGTACCGGTGGTGCTAAAACTTTAATTCTTATATTCTCGAAGTCCTTGATTAGATTATCTTGTGTCAATTGCAGTACATAAAACTAACCCATATTCTTTCAGCTTAAAGCATCCGCAATTACATTTGCCTCACCCAAATGGTACATGATAGAGCATTCGTAGTCTTTTACAAATTCCAACCACCGTCGTTGTCACGTATTCAACTCCTTTTGGGTAAAAAAAGTACTTAAGAGTCTTATGGTCAATGTAAATCTCACACTTGCTTCTGTAAAGGTAATGGTGCCAATTTTTTAAAGCCTGATCTACCACCCCAAATTCAACATCATGTGTTGGATAATTTTGTTAATAGTGTTTCAATTGTCTTAAAGCATAAGGTATCACCTTTCTATTTTTTCATCAACACACAACCCAAATCGAGCTTTGATGCATCAGTATAAATTACGTAACTTTCTAAACCTTCAAGTAAATCTAGTACTGGTGCAGACACTAGCCTGTCCTTTAACTCTTGAAAAATCTGTTCACACTTCTCTGACCAAACATACTTAACACCCTTTTGAGTCAACTGCGTCATAGGACCAACTATTTTAGAAAATCCTTCTATGAAACGTCGATAATAACTGCTAAACCTAAAACACTTCTTACTTTTCCAACATTTGACGGTGCCGGCCAATTTGACACATCTTCAACTTTTGATCGATCGACTTCAATTCCTTTAGCGATCACAACATGACCAATGAACCCTATTCGGTCCAGCAAAATTCACATTTCTTGAATTTTGCATACAACTTTTACCTCTGCAAGGTCTCCAATAGTGTCGTCAGGTGCTCTTGATGTTGTTCGAGATTTTTGGAATTAATTAAGATGGCATCGATGAATACAATGACGAACTGATCTAAATATTGATGAAAAACTCGGTTCATTAAATCCATAAATACCGCCAGAGCATTCGTCAATCCAAAGGGCATTACTGTAAATTCATAATGCCCATAGCGAGTTCGAAATGCTGACTTTGGTATAGCCGATGGCTTGATCTTCAGATGATGATAGCCCGACCTCAAGTCATTCTTTGAAAACACTGAAGTACCCTTCAATTGATCAAACAAATCCTCAATTCTTAGAAGTGGGTACTTATTCTTGATTGTCAATTTATTCAACTTATGGTAGTCGATACACATTCTCATCGATCCATCTTTTTTCTTCACGAAGATAACTGGAGCTCTCCATGGGAAAACACTTATTTTGATAAATCTTTTATCTAAAAGCTCTTCCAATTGCATTTTTAACTCTTGCAATTCTTTTGGTGCCAACTAATACAAAGCCTTTGATATATATGTAGCTCCAAGTATTAGATCTATTGTGAATTCCACTTGCCTATTAGGCAGGATGCCTACTAGGTCATCTGGAAACACATCGGTGTACTCTCGAACCACTGGCACATTATCCAAAGATACTTTCTCATATGAGGTGCCAGTGAGATTGACAAAAAAACCTTGGCCGTCATTCTTTTTTAGCAACTTTTTTACCTGCAAAGCTGAGATGAGGCGATGAAGTTCTTTAATCTTTGATCTATATAATTTGAACTCATTGTCTCCTGATCTTCGAAAGATTTTATGTCTCAAAACATACGATGGTACCTCGATTACTACCCAACCAATCCATTCCCAAGATAATATCAAAATCTCTCATATTTATAACATGTAGATCTACTATCAGTACCAACATATCAAAATCTATATGCACCACACTAGCTAATTTATCCATATCTATAGTTGATTCTGATGGCATACTAACCTCTACTATACTATCATTTTTCTAACATGTAACATTAATCTTAGCTAGGCATGCATCAGATATCAAATATATTTTTAGCTATTTGAGGTGCCTGAGGTTTGATCCTCTAACCTCCACTTTCAGAAAATGGTAAGTACACAATTAAAGCCAACATCTTGTTGTCACAAACCCGCAGCTCATCTCCATAATACGTGCTGCCCTATGGGTACCAACATGACGGTCAAACGACCGCTCAGAATTCGAAGCAAATTAAATATAATCATTTCTTGCCACCTTGGCATGTTCTAGTTAGTACTCACTTGGTGGAACCATGTCTGAAATACCAATTATGAAGAGTCCGATTAAGTGGATTTTTATTATCTTTTAAGTTAATTCCGAGGAATAAAATAAATTTCATGAAATTTAGTCACGTTTTTCATAACATTTACAATGCAAAAAAATTTCAATACCACTTACAAAAATTTCACCCAACGTAACATTTTATCGTAATTAAACAAATATAGAATTTTGATAAATATAAGTTTCATTTACGTCGTACTTAAACATAAAAAGAAATTATCCAACTTCACCTCAGAGTTGGCATAGCGCGATGATGGCGAGTAGCGACACTTAAATTCTGAAATCTTAACTTCTAAAATTTTAACTTGATATAATAAAATAAATACCATATAAAATAAAATAAAATTTCAAAATTTAAGCGAGTCCATAGAAAATTAAAACTGCTCTCTAATACCAAGCTCATACGCCCCATATTTTCACAACCCGTAGGGTCACTAAAATAATCTTAAAATAATGTTTGACGACTTCAAATGAATTTTCTCATGCCCTTGAAAGGTTTTTAAAATTTAACTATTGCGGAGAGTAACAAGCGCACAAGGGTAAATGAATTAATCTTTCAAAATCTTAAGGTTTTTCCATTAATTCTTTACATGACGCCAAATATTATTTGACCATCTAAACGTTATCCAAAAATTTCAAGATTTGAACTATAAATACTTAAGAACTTGGACTATAACATATTAAAATTTCAGACCTTAAACATGTCATTTGTTACATGAAAATGTGGTCAAAGTTGATTAAAAAACTGTATCAGTGCACTGATGCAGTGTGGTAAAACTAACATAATAAATTCATACGACAAGGTTTAGAGTAATTCCAAATTATGTTATTAGACCACTTATATACCTATCAAACTCCATTGATTTGACTCAATAATTCAAAGTACACAATAAGTTGTGACATTTCAAAGTTGGGGGTAGAATGCTGAATTTCTAGAAATATAACTAGACAATATCAAATTCCAAAATGACAATTTAATAACAAATTCAATTTTCCTCAAATCTACAATTAAAAATAGGTTCAACAATATATTAAAATTTACATCATAAATGGCTTGATTATAACGACGCCAAAACATACTACGCTGCTTTCTTCAAGGTCACTACTCTTACACTGTCGTAACAATGCCAATCGCATCAATATGAGGATTTAATCATTTTGGAGTGAGTATTTCAAAAGAAACACTCACTAGTAAATTATATTATCACGTGACAAAATATAAGAAATTAATACGCAATATGCCATTCATTTAAACATACATTGGAACAATATATTTTTGGTAATCGGCAACACATAAAATCGTAAGTGATTACCTTCAATCACCATCATAATGTTGTACCTTTATCATTAAACATGAAATATAATTTACATATCATTTTCTCAACGTAAAAATTTGTGAAACATAATTTAAGTAGTATAAGAAACTACCTTGCAACCAAAAAGGATTTTTGCAGAATTGATTTGCGGCTCAAAATGACTATTTCTTTTCTTCAAATAATGACTTTGTGATTTTCCTTTCTTGCTTCTAAAAATCGAAGGTATGTAGTGTGATTCGAGTGATAAAAATAAAAGAAGAAGAAGAAGGAAAAATCTTGTTCTTTGCAGGCCGAAAATGGGGACCTTTAGGCTGATTGATGGCTGAAATTGGTATTTTGGTTGTCTACTTCTGGGGGCCAAAATAATTGATGGAAGAAGGATAATTGTTGAATAGAAAATGAAGTGTTAGAAACTTACTTTTGAGGTCGAAATTAGAAAGGAATTGGATGCTTCTTTGCTGTAAAAATATTTGGATTAAGCTCCAATTGTTGATCGAATTTGATGAAGAGAAAAAAAAGAACTGGAATGTTTTTCTTGTGACTAAGAGGATATGATTTAAACGCTTTTGGTTGTCCAAAAATGGGTAAACATGGGGTAGTTTCCTTCAGCAATGGCTGGGCTATGAAGTTGGGCTATTTTGTGCTAAAAATTGGGTGAACATGGGGCAGATTTTCAGCTTGTTTGGGAGAGTTTCTTAGGACATTTTCTCTGATGTTAAATGGTAGGTAATTAGCTTAAACAAATGATGGAAGAGAGAGAGAGAGAGAGAGAGAGAGAGAGAGAGAGAGAGATCATGGGTGGTTAAAGCTTTGGCTATATGGGAGCTGATTTTGGCATGAGATTAGGACTGTTTGGGGGTTTATTTTGGCATGGGATTTGGGGTTGTTTGGGTGTTTAATTGGCATTAAAAAATTGGTTTGGTGATTGAAAATATTTTCTTTTTTGTTTGACACAAAAGACAAGGCAAATACATGAAAAAAAAAAAATCTAACACGACTAATGTATTGAAATGCACTAGGAAGTTCACATTGACGGCAACAATTGAAATTTAATTTTCGTGAAATTTCAATGTCAACAAAATTTTACAGTGGTTACACTTTTCCCTGCTTTGAGCATTTAAGGACAAATTTTCTTTTTGTGAATTAAGTAAAATTCTTGATATCATAGCAAAGCAATTCAAGATTTTAAACCAAGAGGTTCGTATTTGGCATAGTAAAGAATTTAGAATTAGATACTAATAATGACCTTTAAGTTCTTCAACAGTAGGTCACCCTTTCGGGGCATCACATGAGAAAGAATTAGAGAGAGACGCACCAGAATTTCATAGAGGATAATTTTAGGACGTCATAGCTTGGTATCAGAGCGAGAGTTTTAGTCGGCTTTGTAGACTAAGAAAGTTTGAAAACAAAAGAGAGCAAAAGAAGTAAGAAGAAACAAAAAAAAATACAATTCTTCCCATGTTTATTTAAAAAGTATATGATGATTAGTTATTGAAAAAAAAATTGTTGCTTGATTACATGAAATTATGTGATTTTCTGTAATTAAAGAAGAAATTAAATGAGAAGGAAATTCTCAAAGCTCTCCTCTTCGTGAGACAACCATCATCCTTCGACCATTAGGTATGAAATTATCTAAGAAGAAAAGTTATTTATAGTATTCAAATTTTTTTTTTAAGCTTGAACTTCATTACCTTTCTGTCAAGAGAAGATTAGACCTTATGTTTAAATGTTTCTAATTGCTTAGACTTGAGATTGGACTGGAACTAGGACATTATGGCTAGAATGAGATACACAGCTAGGAAGTCCACAACATTGGAGCATCACTTAGGACTATGAGCTTTAGCAAAACAAGATTATGATTATTTTGATTCTGACCAATTTCTAACTCAATACGTTGAGAAGTCCCTTCATGTGTGGCAAGAGACGACGAGATATGGACATAGAATTGATAACAACGAGATCGTCGATCACCTTTTGAGTACTCTTTCCACATTTGAGGCACATATGGATAGGTTAATCATGATAAGTGATGTTGAACAAAAAGCCATACCACATCAATATTGAGTCATTTAACTACATCATCACTCACAATTGGGAAGTTAATCTGAGTAAGGCATGTTCGGGTGGCGAAGGAGAGTCGGATGTAGATTCGGAAGCATTCAGCCATCACTTAATCGCAAAGAAAATTCAGACTAAATGCCATTCGTTATTTCTTTCTGTTATGTTATTTTCTAACAGATTTTCCCTTTTGAAATTACAATAAGACTTGAGCGGTAGCTTCAGCTTCCATTTCTTGTTGAATTTTGCATTATTACTTATCAAGCGTTATTATGTTTCCGACGTTTTGTTGAAGTTTACCTTTAAATAAAATGTATATAGTTTTCCTTATGTTGAAATGTGATATGTTAGTATTTCTTTTGCCTAATGGATGAATTTTATTTATGTCTAAAGGAAATGGCACAACCAACCCAAAATAATCTGATTAGGAATTTAATAAGGGTAGTGCAGGACGTGTAGACAGAGTCAAGCTCCTCCACCTCTACCTCCTCCCCAAACTACTCCTCTAGTTGTCAATAATCATGCCGTCATGATTGAACAATTACACAGGCACAAACCTCCAACTTTCGACATCGCTTCTGGACCATTACCAGCAGAAAAGTGGCCAACTGCTAGCATGCACTAATGTGTAGAAATTCCAATGCACAGAGTTCATGTTCGCAAGTGACGCCAACCATTGGTAGGAGTCAATGTCATGCAATAGAAGTGTTGAAGAATAGGACGTGACACTTTGACATGTACTCAGCTCAAGGTGGAATTAATAGAGAAGTACTTCCCAAAAGCTTTAAGGGACTACAAGGAGATAAAGTTCATACAGTTGAGACAAAGCTCAATAGTATTTTCTACTTGTCTCTAGAAGGTCAAGTATAAGCACAATTAAGGCCCATTATCAGAAAAGCCCAATTAAGACCCATTATAAGAAATGCCCAATTAAGGCCCATTGAGAGAAAATTTCAATCCAATTTAATAAAATATAATTCTATTTTTATCAATAAGTCAATTTTATCCCATTTGAAGAATGAATTGAAATTAAATCAAGAAAGTAGCTTATTTTTCAAAATAAGCAATTATGAATTTTGAATGCTAGAGACTTCCTAAAATTAAAAGATTTGAAATCGTTTTTGGTATTCATTTCAATTCCACCAATAATAAATGTATCTAATGCAAGAAAAAATAATTACCATTTTCATCTTTTACCTTACCTTAGAATGAGTACCAATTTTGGAAGGAAGAAAAAAATACATCCCTTTCTCTCACCCCTCTCCCCAAGCTCGGCTTCATACACCCACACCCACACCCACATCAACATCCACATACAAGAAAAAAATTATACTCTTTAAGAAAAGAAAAAAGAGGACGAAGAAGAGAAAGAAGAAAAAGAAAGAACTAGGGGATTTTCAAGTTGTCTTCAAAGTTTTCATCTCCCCCATAATCTGCCAAAAAAAATGCCCCATGATCTTCCTTAAAACTGTCATTTATTTCTAGCACATTTCCTCTCTTTTTCGGCCTTCAACTACTCCCTTCTTGTCCCTGCATTCTCGGCCAACAAGAGGTCTCAATCATCCCCTATTTTTCAGCCACTATGTTACTCCATAAATCAACCAAGTAAATTTCCAGCAACAAGGTCTTTTGTTTTCTTCAGCCAAACAGCCCCCTTTCCATTATAAGCAAAATCGCCCTTGCTGGAACCCAAAAAAAAGACTGCCCACCTTAATTAGTTTTAATTAAACCAACTTAGCCTCCTCATTTTTGTTAAGATAAAACTCCCACACTCTCCTCATTTCCTTCACCAAAAAGATCCCTTTAGTTTCTCTTTTTCCTTAGCAAATTCGTCCACCAGCAGCAGCCATTGAACTCCCTCTTTTTTTGCTCCAGCATTTCTCCTCATTCCCTTACCAATTTCGACCCCAGCAGTAGGCATTTAACCACTTCTTTTTCTTTATTTCTCACCTCTATTTAGTCCCCAACATTCTAGAAACATGGTCCCTTTCTCCTTTAGCCATAATACAGAATTTTCTAACATAAAAGTCCACAATTTTTGGCCCCAAAACAGCAAGGAGAAGCCTCATTTTTCCTTTCCCATATTTCGGTTTTTTCTCCTCTTGTTCCCCTCCAATATTTCCCTAAATCAATCACTATTGTGCACAATAATACGTAAATAAAGAAAAGGGCAAGTGTGCAGGTTGTTTTCTTTGAGAAGCGCAGCAATGTTTTCCACTATCAACTTCACTCGAAATTCCTTTTGCGGTAATTTCTTGTACTTCCAAAATTTAGTTCCACGATTTTTAAATGGAGAAAATATAATGTAAATTGATTTCCACGCTTAAGGTCAAAGTTGAAATGTTATAATGGTGATTGAAAGTAATCACATATGTATGTTAGTGATTGAAGGTTATCACTTTTAAGTTTCACGCGGTGCCGGTTATAGAATGTGTTCATATGTACGTTTTAAATGTTTGGCATGTCACAATTTAATTTCATATATATTTTCTCACATGTTAGTATATGTTTCTACTGAGTGTTTCTAATGAAATTCTCACCTTAATGAACAAATTTTTAGATTGAAATAGTTGGCGTTGACGCAATGGCGTAGCTAGCGAACATGAAGTGGACTTCTTTTATTTAAATTAAATTTTGACGTCGAGATGATCAAGTCAATTATGATGTAAATACTATAATTTAGATGTTTTTTTAGTATTTAATCATGTAAAGTACTTGAAAAACAAGATGTTGATTTAATTGTCATCTAAATTTTTAAGTTAGAAATCCCTTTATTTTACATTCTAAAATTTCAACTTACTGTCCCTACTTTGAAAAATCATAATTCTATGTACATTTGGAGTTTTTGAGTGAAATCGGTGGTTATATAAAGTATTATATGCTACCTATTGAACCAATTAGAATCACTCAAAAATTACATCGTATGAATTTATTATGAACGTTTTAGCGAACTGCCTTAAGGCAACTGAGACAGTTTTTCAAACAATTTTGGCTAATGTTTTCACCAATCAAATGATGTGGCTAAGGTGTAAAATTTTAACATGGCCTTGTCCAAGGTCCCAAATATCTACAATTCAAAATTTGTAATTTTTGGAGTTCATTTGGAGGTCAAATAAATTATGGCGACACCTATCATAGTATAGGTAAAAACCTTAAAAATTAGAAATAAATTTATTTTCCCTTGCAGACTTGTTATCTTCTGCAATAGTTATATTTTTAAAATCATTTAAGGACATGGAAAGTCTATTTGAAGTCGTTAAATATTAATTAAATATTAATTTAGGGACCCTCCGAGTTGAGAATATTCGGAGCGTCATAGAATATTTTGACGTTGTTGGTCAAAAGTGGATGCTATCGGAGGACAGAGAAAAGTATTTATAAGTCACATGTTGACCTATGGTTAACTTTAAACTTTAATATTTTGATTATATCAAACAAATTAGTATTATTTACTAATGATCTATTTTCAAGTAATATTCAAAGCGCTACAAATCGAACTCGCAAGCATGTCAAGATCAAAGCCAATCAATACAAGAGATCAAGAAATTCAAGATTCAAAGATCAAGATCGAATAATATATTTCTAGATTAAATTGTAAATGTACTAATTCTTTGATTTTTAGCAATTAAATGATTGAAAGCTCAAAAACAACTTTATGCACAAAACCTAATTTAATATCACTTGCATAAAATGTTTTTATCGAAGTCACAAATCAAGTTTTCAAGATTTTTCAAAGCACTGGAAACAGTCATTCGTTGAAGGGAAATGGTCAACTGTTTGATGTGAACCGATCTCCGTTTGGACCAATAGGTCGACCGTTTAGCTATCATTTTCTAAAAAGTGTCCGTTCTGATTTTCATTGTTCCAATGGCTATTTTGACTGTCTGACTTAAAGGTCGACCGGTTGGTCATCCGATGGACAGAAAGTTGTGAAAATTTATCTCTATAAATACCTCTTCATTTATTACCATTCAACAACACTTACAAGAGCATTAATAGAAAGAATCACATTGAGAAAATTCATTCAAGCTTCAATGCATTTATATCTTCAAAATCATTCATTGAAAAACTTTGTTTGATTAAATCAGACTTTTGATTCATCATTATCAACAAAGTTTATTTCTAACACTTGAGATTTTTCATCTATTGCTATTCATTAAAGTGTTAGTCTCTTTTAGTACCAAACTTGTATCTATCATTCATCAAGAGAGAAATACATTCTCAAATCTATTTCTTTATATCCTTGGATCGTATTGAGGTCCCTTGAAAGCTCAATATTGTATAAGAATTGGTGCTCCTTGTTTGTATGTCACCAGATACATTGTAAAAGTTTCGATTGCACCATAAGTCAATCAAGATAGTGTAAAGGTCGTGCTCATATTGGAGAGCTTGGTAACGGGGGACGTAGATCATTGGTTGGATCGAACCTCCACAAAAATATCGTTTACACTCTCTTTACCCTTTTATTTACTTATATAGTGCTCATATTCTTATTTGCTTAATATATATATATATCTCTCTTAAACTTCTTATTTTGAGATTATTCAGAAAAAGTTTATAAAAACCAATTCACACCCCTCTTGGTTAGCTATTCTTGGGCTATCAATTTTGGTATCAAAGCAAGGTACTCATTTATTTTAAAAGATTTTACAATCTTGAGTAATGGCTCACCATAATATTCAAAGTCTTGAGGGACATTCCACAAATCATCATCCCTTCTTTAATAGCACCCACTACAACTATTGGAAAACTAGAATGATGTTTTTATATACAATCATTGAGTTTGGTCCTCATGTGCCAACAACAATTATTAAGGTTGATGATAAACTGGGCCAAACTATTCCTAGCCTAGAGAAGAATATGATGAAGAAGATAAAAGAAAATTATCTATAAATGCTAGAGCTAAAAATTTACTTTATTGTGCTTTAGATAAAAATGAATTTCATCGAATTAGCACATGTGATTCCGCATATGATATTTGACATGCATTAGAGATAACTCACTTAGGTACTAATAAAGTTAAAGAAAATAAGATAAATCTCTTAACAAAAGATTTTAAAAATTTCTTTATGAAGCAAAATGAATCAATAGTTGGTATGATTACTCACTTTACCGATATTATAAATGGCCTTAAGGGCTTTGATCGAAAGTTTACTAACGGTGAACTTGTGAGTAAAATACTTAGGTCTATTTTGGAAGATTGGAACTCCTTGAAGAAGTTGATAGAGAATACAAAAGATGTCAACACTTATCTATTGGAGGAGCTATATGAAACGTTGATGACTTATGAGCTCAACAACGCCGAAACAAAGGAGAAAATAAGAAAAAGGAAGGAAGAGATGAAGGAGCCTCCGAAGGGGCAAATTGCCTTAAAATCAACAAACAATGAAGGGTCCTCAAACATGAACACGAGTGATGAAGAACTTGATGATCTAGTTCTTCTTGTCAAGAAATTGAGAGGGTTTCGAAATAATCGACGATTTCAAAAGAAAGAAGACAAAGGTGAATACAAAAATAAAAAGATCATTTGCTATGATTGTGACAAATCAAGTCACAAAAGGACTGAATGTCCAAACAAGAAGAAGCTCACCAAAAAGAAAGCACTTCAAGTTACATGGGATGATAGTGATGAAGATGATCATGAAGAAGATGAAGTTCAAGAAGAAATCGTCAACATGTGCTTCATGGTTATTGAAGATGAAGTAAGTACAAACAACAATGACTCGTACAATGATTTATCTACTTCTTATGATGAAATTCTTGAGGAATTTGAGAGACTTATTTCAAAATACTCTATCCTTAACAATAAGCATTCATTATTGAAAAAGGTAGTCAAGAAACTTTTTATAACACAAAAAAATTATGAAAAGGAAAATGATGATCATAAATCTTTGATTAAAGAAAATATTTTCTTGAAAGAAACAGTGGTTGATTTAACAAGCATTATTCACCAGTTTACCCAAGGAAATAAAAATTTTAAATTAATACTTGGTGAGCATAAATGTGTGTTCAATAAAGAAGGAATTGGATACAAACCTTTCTTGAAACTATATTTGTCAAATTATCCAATTTTACTCAACAAAACATAACATGTAGTTTTTGCAAGAAAGTTGGTCATGTTGCTTTTAATTGTACAACTAAAAAGAGACTATACTTTGAAAGAAAACATAAGTGGATAAAAGAATACACAAACACTAACTATCAAGGACCCAAACTTATGTGGGTACCAAAAATAAAAAATTGAAATAATTTTTGTAGGTACCACAAAAAGTGAAAAACAATTGGTCCTTGGATAGTGATTGCTCAAAACACATGACTGGTGATCGATCATTGCTATCTAGCCTCAAAAGAAAGGATGGAAGTCGTGTAACTTTTGGAGACATGCTAAAGAAAAAATCATAGGCATTGAAAATATTGGTAACCATTCTTCTCCTTCCATTGAAAATATGTTATTAGTTGATAATCTTAAATATAACTTGCTTAGTATAAGTCAATTATGTGATAAATATTATCTCCTTAAATTTGATTCTTCCAAATGCCTTATTGAGGATACTATATCTAAAGAGGTATTGTTCATAGGAAGCCGAAGTAAGAATGTTTACATCATAAATATTGAATTTAAACTTGAAAGAGAAATAAAATATCTATCAAGTATAAAAAATGATTCTTGGTTATGGCATAGAAGATTAGATCATGTTAGCATGGACTTACTTTCTGAAATCTCTAAAAATAGCTTTGTAAAAGGTTTGTCAAATATAAAATTTGAGAAATACTTTTACAACTTCTCCACATGGATTTATTTGGACCCTCTAGAACTACTAGTTTAAGTGGAAAACATTATGCATTTGTTATTGTTGATGATTTTTCAAGATTTACTTGGGTCATTTTCTTGAATTTAAAAGATAAAGCTTTAAATCCATTTAAACATTTTTGCAAAAGAGTTCAAAATGAAAAAGGAATATACTATTACCACAATTAAGAGTGATCACGTGGAGAATTTGAAAATATTGCATTTGATGAGTTTTGTAAATTAAATAGATATGAACATAATTTTTCGACTCATAGAATTCATCAACAAAATGGTGTAGTAGAAAGGAAGAATCGAACATTGTAAGAAATGGCATGAACCATGTTGAATGAAAATAATTTACCAAAATATTTTTGGGCCGAAGCCGTTAATACTATATTTTGAATAGGGTTTTGGTTAGTCGAAAGAAAACCATGACTTCATATGAGCTTTGGGAAATTAGAATTTCCAATATCTGATGTTTTAAAGTTTTTTGTTGTAAATGATTTATATTAAACACAAAAGAAAATTTGAAAAAAATTGATCCAAAATCTGATATTGGAATGTTTCTTGAATATTAATCTACTAGCAAAGCTTATAGAGTTTTTAATAAAAGAACTTTAGTAGTTGAAGAATCCATGCATGTTGTTTTTTATGAAACTAACTCTATTGAACATGAGAAAAACATTGATGATGAAGATTTGGAAATTCTATTTGAACAACTAAGTGTTCAAAATCAAGACAAAGAGAATCCAAATAATGTTGAAAATCAACATGAGGAGAAAACAATCATGCAACAAATTGAAGAAGAACATCATGAAGAACCTAACACCTCATCCTTACCTAAAGAATGGAGGTTTGATCCTTCTCATCCTAAAGATCTCATTATCGGTGATCCATCCAAAGGAGTAAGTACTAGAAACTCTTCTAGAAATTTTCTTAACAATTGTGCTTTTCTTTCGCAAATTGAGCCAAAGAATTTTTAAGAAGCCGAGTTTGATGAATTTTAGATTCTAGCTATGCAAGATGAACTAAATCAATTTGAAAAAAAATCATATTTGGGATTTAGTTGCTAAACGAGATGAAAATGATATAATTGTGCGTAACAAAGCTAGATTAGTGGCTCAAGGTTACAATAAAAAAGAAGGTATTGATTTCGAAGAAACATTTGCACCAGTTGCTAGATTAGAGTAAATTCGCATACTTTTTTGTTTTTGCTTATCATAAGAATTTCACTCTTTTTCAAATAGATGTCAAAAGTGTATTCTTGAATGGAGTCATTCCAGAAGAAGTATTTGTTGAGAAACTGTCCAGTTTTAAAAATCGTAAATACCCGGACAAATTTTTCAAAATTAGAAAATCCTTTACGAATTAAAGCAAACTCCTAGAACATGGTATGAAAGATTAAGTAAATTTCTTTTATCAAATAGCTTTTTAATGGGTAAGACGGATACTACACTATCTATAAAAATAAAAAAGAATAATATGATTGTTGTTCAAATTTATGTTGATGATGTCATTTTTGATGCTACTGACATTTATTTATGTGAAAAAAATTTGTAAGTGTATGAGTAGAGAATTTGAAATGAGTATGATGGGTGAACTCATGTTCTTTTTTGGACTCCAAATCAAACAAACTAATGATAGAATATTCATTAGTCAAACCAAGTATGTCTTCGATATGCTCAAAAGGTTTGAAATGGAAGATTTGAAGCCAATGAATACCCCAATGAGCTCGTCGATCAAATTGGACAAAGACGATCAAGGTACTCCCGTTGATATAACCAAATATCGAGTTATGATTGGATCCCTTCTTTATTTAACCGCTAGTAGTCCCGATATTATGTTTAGTGTATGCTTATGTGCTAGATATCAATTTAATCCTAAAAATTCTCATCTTAGTGCCGTAAAATGTATTTTTTGTTACCTTAGTGGAACTAGATCCTTAGGTTTTTGGTATCCTAAAGAGACTTACTTTGATTTACTTAGTTATTCGGATGCTGATTGGGCCGGTTGTACAATTGACCGTAAGAGCACTAGTGGTTCTTGCCACTTTCTAGACTTTTCCTTAGTTTCATGGTTTAGTAAGAAACAAAATTTCGTTGCTTTATCAACCGCTGAAGCCAAATATATATCGGCCGCTAGTTGTTGTGCTCAAATTCTATGGATGAAGCAAACTCTTCGTGATTATCACCTATCTTTTGAAAATGTTCCTATTATGTGTAATAACAACACTAGTGCCATCAATTTTCTAAAAATTCCGTTTTGCATTCTCGTACCAAACACATCTAGATTAGACATCATTTCCTACGAAACCATGCACAAAAGAGATATATAACTTTAGAGTTTGTTAACACCGAAAAGCAATTGACCGATATTCTCACAAAACCGTTAGCACTTGAAAGATTTTCATATATTCGACGAAATCTTGGCATAATTTATGAATGTGAAGTATGTGGCTAACTCTTTATGAATGATATATTTGATTGAATTTTATATGACAAACGTGTTTTAAAAATATTTTACAAAGGACCAAATCGATGATTTCAGTAAAATTGTGCAAAATTGTCCAACCGGACAACCGTTCCCTCAAACGGATGTTCGTTTGATGATAAACGAACGACCTTTTGTTCGTCTAGATCATTATTCATTTGAACAAAAACTTTTGTAAAAATTGAAAAATTTTAACAGTTGACCACTTCGTGAAACGGTAGTCTGCTTCTGCTCAAATGGACAATCTCCTCATCATCCGCCTCTAGATTCGTTTGAACAAAAAGTTGATTTTATAATTTAAGGTTCAAACGATCGACCGTCTGAGTAAACCGATCGACCGTATTAGCAGAAATCAGGTTTTTAACCTCAAATTTTTTTCAAATTCTTCATTCCTTCTTCGCGCGAACATACGGCTTTCTCTTCCTATCTCTCCCCATTCATCAAATCTCATTCCAATCTTCAAAATTCTACTCACAATCAAAAACCCATATCATTATCTTTCTAAAATTCGAACAATCCCCAATTTTGACCACAAAATCATCAAAATCCATCTCAAATGGATGAACAAAACCCTAGCCTCCTATAATCTGTTTACACGGAGTCAGTACCAAAATGCAAGTTCACAGTAAGAGACGTTACCTGATCATCAATAGTTCTCCCGTCATCGTCCTTGTCTGAATCTTTTTCATCATCTTCTCTCCATAGTCTGAATCCTTTTCATCTAAGTTCTGTCGTCCTCGTCCTCGTCATCGTCATCATCATGGTCGTGACTATTTTTGAGTCTTGCATTGGTCAGAACCTGCATAGGTAAGTCAAACTCAGTCATGATGGTAATAGGAGTAGTTTTGTCTGAAAATAGACTAGGTTTTTTTGATGAAATTGATCTTATTCCCAGCTTTTCCTTTACCTTTTCCAACATATCACAAACCTTCTTTGACGTTTGGAGTTCTTCCATAACTTAGGATTTCACTCAAGCGAGAGGCTTCACTTGTTTGTTGTTTGACCATTTCTTTTGATTTTTCTAATTCATCAAAAAGATTCACAATTTGATCATCCTGATCTTTTAAGAGATTTGTTAGTGTCATTTTTAGAATCATCTACTACCTTATCATCTTCCAAAAATTCCATCATGACATGTATAGAAAAATTCTTCTCCTGTTCGTCTTTTAATTGTTTGTTCACACTGATGAAGTTAGGACACACACATTTTGGTTCTTCAGATGTTGTATCAAGGAATTGAAACCTGCATTTAATTTTTTCACGAAGTCAGTACCAGAATGTAAGTTCACAGTAAGAGACGTTATCAGTAGTTCTGTCATCCTCGTCCTCATCTGAATCCTTTTCATCATCTTCATTCCAAGTAATATTCATAGCCTTCTTGGTAAGAGACTTCTTTAGAGTATTCGCACATTCAGAAGCAATGTGTCCAAAGCCATCACACTCATAGCATTGAATTCGATTATCAGATCTATTCATATATGTAGTAGGGTTTTATTTTATGTTGTTCAGAATTCTCTTCTTTTGTTGAAGTAGGGTATTCTAGTTTTTTCCTTTCTGATTTCTTTTTAAAAATTTTAAAAATTGTTTGGTTAGCATGGCTCTATTTTCATCAGTTTCACTTTCTTCACCATCAATCTCTTCTTCATCTTTTTCAATTTTAAAGGCAATACCAGATCATTTTTCTTTCTTCCTCCTTTGTAGATGTAGTTCATATGTCATCAATGATCCCACCAATTCTTCAACCTTTATTTTCTCAATCTCTTAGCTTTTTTCAATGGCAGTTACTTTGGAATGAAAACGGTCAGGCAAGGATCTGAGAATTTTCTTTACAATTTTACTCTCCGAGTATTTCTTTTCCAAGGTATAAGCTATATTGGTGATGTCACTGAGCTTTGCATAGAAGTCTTTGAATTGTCCATCATCTCTCATGGTCAGTTGTTCAAATTCAAGAGTAATCTGTAAGATGTCCCAAGCTTCTTTATCAACCTAATAAGTAGAAATCAAACTAAATTGATTAGAATATACAAAAGAGAATATGGCATTTAAAGCTTTGGAATTCCAATTAGTATAATTAAAATCAGTTGTAGCCCACTCGCCTGCCTTTCTCTCTCTTTCTACACCATTTTCAATAACGGTGGAAGTTTATAGCCATGGACAATAGAGTGCCAAGCTTTTCATCAAGGGATTAAATATAAACTTGAATCCTAATTTTCCAATACGCATAATTAGTACCATCTAAACCCGGTGGTTTAAACAAAGCTCCAACCATAACTTGGTTTTTTTTAGGATTACACTTATAGAAGTGTACCCGCTTTGATACCAATTGAAAGATATAAAACTAAGATTAATTAAATGAAAAACAAGTTTAATCTTAATTAATTGAGTAGTGGACAAGATGCAGTCAGAACTGACGCGTTATATTGAGAAACAGTTCTGAGGTGTACTTGCAAATTAATGCGGTGTTCGTTTACCTAACTTGTGTATAGAGAAAATTAAAGAATTAAATATGAACACAAGATGTAACGTAGTAGTAAACCCTGAAGGAAAACATCCACGGGCCTCCATGCCATGGGTTAAAACAATCTACTAATAATCTTGATTAAAAATACAATAGTATTCGATTTTTGTAATTTCACAAAATTAACAAAATAACAATAAAAAAAATATAGATGAACTCTCTTTGATACTTCTTCTATAGACTTGTTGATGAAGTGGAATCAAATCCATCGATTTTGATTTTATCGCCACTTCCTTATTATACTTGACAGCAACCACCACTTATATTAAGAACCCCCGTTTTTAACTTCATGTCAAGTAGATTAATCAAGATATAAAATTGTTCGTTGAGTACCAATTTGTTTATTATTCTTCAATGAGTTTGAAGAAAACCTTTTTGCTTTGAAATTAAAATCAATGAAGCATCGAGTCATGTTTTTCTACCAAGAATCCGGGCTGTTTGTGCTTGGAGAAACAATAACCAAAATTTTATTTTCAAAGCTTAATTCCTTATTGATATGTACTCTTACTTATAGGTAAAGTAGTAAACAAATTAGGAATTATTTCTTACCTAAAAATGTGCAACAAAAAAGGTAAGACAATTAGTAGGAAAGATTATATAAAAAGATATTCTAAATTTATAAAATGAGAGCATTTAAGAAACTCAAGATTATCTTTAACCTATAAAAGAAGTTGTTAATAATATTCGTGTGATCAGAATATATCGTATATGGACTTTGTATTTATAGACGGTGCTAACTCTAGTTCTAGTCCGACTAGAACTGTGTGTTCTAGTCTTATTAGAACTTTTTTAGTCCACATCTAATGGACCCAATTAATTAATCTAATTAATTAATTTAGTCTAATAATTAATTATGTATGACCCAATTAATTGGACATTGAATATTAATTCTTACATAAATATCATAGTTTTCTAGCAGTATGAAATTGAGGCTTCAAATTGGAAGCCAATAAAAGATTCTAGTATCCTCTTCAATTGACTATAATGGTATGCATTATCAATTTATGATATTTTTGCCATGATAAAGTTATTTTGTTTTCTTTAATTTTCTTTTGTTAATTTTGATTTCCTTGCAATGACATATGATAACACGTAGATAATCCTACGGATAGAAAACTCCTATTCAATTGCTTATAACTTTTACTTAAATTGTTTGGCATGGAGGGAGTGAGATAGAAAATTTTGTGATTATTTGTTGTTTCTCTATTTTGTGGTCCCGTTTTGGAGCTTAAACTGAAGTTTATTTGATGTCACTTCCAAGTTTCAACCATGTTTTCCTTTCTGTGCATGAGTAACAAAATGCTCTCTAAGTTCCAACCTTTTTTTCCATATTTAATAAGCAAATATTGTGATGGTTTGCCATGCTTGATCTCTTTGTTAAAATGATTATGAATGCATGTATTGGATTAGTGCATCATCGTGTTCAATGCTTGTGTTTTTATGTTTCCATATTCATTTCACGCCATTGTGTGCTGTAAATGCCAATTTGAAGGCTTATATGGGCGGGCCTTACCCTAATTCAAGTTTGGTGTAAGATGACACAATATACTATGAGAAAGTTTTAGGTAGTATACATTTATTTTTAGTATTTAAATATGTTTATTGGCATTAAACTTTAGTTGTTTCATACTAATTGTTGGTGCATTCATTAGCAACAATAGTCTTGTACAAAATGTAAAAAAAATACGAGGTGGAGAACACATGGGGTACTACCTCAACTGATCAACTTCAAAACATATTTTGGGTTCTGACTATTACAAGAGGGATATGATTTAACTTCAAGAAGTTAAGTATTGATTTTTGAAAGAAAAGCAAAATTAATGTAATTTTGTATAATTTTGAATGTGAATTTATGAAATGGAAATATTTGCAATTTCATATTTGTTTGTTGTTGTATTTTAAATAATTTAACTTTTTTAATACTTTTAATTCACAAGAAAAAAAATATTAATGTAATAATTAGTGGCATTTTTTTAAAATGTAATCCAATTTTTTGACGTATTTATTCTTGTTTGAAATTTAGGTAGAAAATTTGGAACATGTGTAGGAAATGTAATATACGTTCCTATTTAGCATTGATTAGTTTCGTAGGCAAAATCGTTGGAATTTAGCAACGGAAATAAAAACAGAACATCCGTAGCTATGTAGCAATCAATAAATCATTACTAATTTTCGTTGCTATAAATACATTGAAAAGGCGTAGGTAATCACCAACAGATTAGTGACAACCAATGCTATTGCTGATTAGCTACGGAAATAGTTGTTGGTAAACACCAACTTATTTCTGTCACTAATGTACCAACGGCTTAAGAAATCCATCGATAAATTAATGGCAAGGGTTTCACTGTTGGATTTACCGACAGAGGAATTTCGTCAATAAATGCCGTTAACTATGGAAATTAAGGCATAAGAGATGGAAATTTCCGTCTCTGATGGCGCATTTTCTTGTAGTGTAGTTGGTCAATTCGTTGGGGATGTGGCATTCGTTTTCGAATGCTAAAATGCAATCAATTCCATCTTCTACTACAACTTGTATCTTAAACTAGTTGCTTCCTTGCGGCCCAACTATAACATGTATCTATCTAGCTAGTTTGCACGTAAGTCCAAATAAGTGGATACAAAATACGGCCCGCATGACAAATTAATAAATTAAAGAGCTAAAAAACTCAATTAAATAAGTAATAGGCTCACATGCATGCCCAATCAACAATCAACATGAATAAATTAACCATACAAACAATTATATGGGTCGAGTTCATAATCATCAACTACGTATCTATTTTATTAGCTAAAATTAAAATTATATTAATTTCTAAATTTGTAGTGTAGACAATGACAATCTAAACTTTTTAGACATTTTAAAATAGACTAGATGAAATTAAATAATTAATCCAATTAATTAATTAATTTTCAACAATAAAATTAAGATATTAATCCAATGAATCAATTAATTTTATTAATAAATGAGAATTTTCAAAAATATTAGTTTTATTTTATCTCTCGATTTAAAGTCATACCCTGAATTGAGGATAAAATTAGTATAGGATCAAATTTACAATTTTGTAAAGTCAAAAATTCAAAATTATCTGGTCAAAAATTCAAAATATGGTCTATAAAGAATTTTAGTCAATAATGAGTATTTGACAAGCATCAAAATTTTAATAATTAAAAAATTTTCAAAAAATAAAAAATTACATTTCCAAAATTGCACATACAGCTCTTCGAAATTTAAAATCAGGTGGCCTTCTTATGCAATTTTAGAAATTTCATAAGAGGCCCTTTTTGATATTTTAAAATGAGATGGCTTCCTATGCAATTTCTAAAATTACATGGAAGCCCATTTTCCCAAAAAAGTATGTGTCAAAAACCTATAGCTTAGACCTTGACGGTGGCAATTATCGCAGGAGAAGTGGTAGTGGGCCACGCCAGTGTCAAACACTAGCAGCTCAATGTCCAGTGGTTGAACAACAACATCTATTGTGGCTTCTTGTGCGAAGATCTCGGCGGTGACTACTGATCTTCGCGGCAATGTCTGCTGCCTTCAAAATACAATGGACCCACCATTTGTTGGAGTATGATTCACAATTTCATATTTAAATTCATAAATTTATTTTTAATGTTAAAACTCAAATTAAATTAATATTTAAGTAATTGACGTATACATGCATGGTAGAAATTAAGTGTACAATTCTTATAAGTCGAATCAATCTTCTACTTAGATAAAACTCATAATAGAAATATATCTTGATAAACATCGTGGAATTTGATAATCTGATTAGCTAGAAGTATTATCTTCAATAATACAGTTGTCTAATTGTCCAGCCTCTAATGGTAATTCACACAGCAAAAACAGATCAGGACTTTCTAAGTCAAGAACAAATAAAAGTGGAACTTTTAGGAATAATTGATATGAGTTCAATGTCTCTTGTTTGTGCTAGCAAGTTATGAAGACATGTTTGGATTCCATGAGCTATGGTAGGATATTTATAGGGGTTTTTTTTTCAGAAATAACCACAATAAATAAAATGTTTCTTAAAATACTGTCATATTTTTTAATTCTAAACAATACTGTTTATTTATTTTTGTAATATTTTTTATTACATCTGTTACATTTGTTATTTTATTTATAATAAATGTAACAATAAGTGTTACAAAAATAAAAAACAGTATTTTTAGAATAAAAAAAGTTAAATAGTATTTTTTAAATTATTTTATATTTTGTAGTATATGGTGAAATTATCACTATTTATATGTCAATTAACCTTATTTCAAATTTTACTAGAATTGTGGTAGTCAACAACTAATGGGCTCAATTAATTAATCTAATTAACTAATATAGCCCATAAGTAATTAAGTTCGACATGATAATTTAGATATTGGACATTAAATCTTACAATTATCACATAGCGTAAAAGACAAGTAAGAACCTCTTACTCACACAATCCACATTAGCAAACAATTGTTCTCATACATGGACACATTTCCTCACATACTTGAACTAAGTTCCTATTAATAGATCAATTCAAGTATAATATTAAAAATATATTTCATATATGCATAATGTACGCTCGTGTAATATTACACAAGAAAGTGTCTTTTATCTTGTTTAGGGCGCATCCTTAAAGTAAATTTTCTACATCAAGCGCTCAAATTTAATATCTTGTGCCACTTAAGCACCATACACGTCACTTAGGCTGAAGGTTACTCTAAAAAGGCCCTATATCACACCACATAGGATTATAAGATAACGTCATATAGGCCCTAGATTACTATAGATGGACACTAGGTTAACACAACCAAGGCCCTAGACTCGTGCCATACAGGCTTTAGGATAACGCACATAGGCCCTACAACCATAGGTTACGAAACTTAAGACCTAGGTTTGGTGTACAAATTTATTTAAGGAACTTAATATGTTATCATGTATGTGATGTTTCTTTTTAACATAGCCTTAATAGTCAACTGATTTTATGATACAAGAATGTTGATGCATAGAACACGTAGTAGATACACAGCTCCCAATTGTCATATAAGTTCCATGTTATCACCATACATAGATTGGTGTCATCATCCCACATAAAAGACCAAGTTGGATTGTATAAGACTTGGATGTACTCAAAACTCAACTTTTCATAGTGAACCAAACACATGAGTATACATTATATATACGTAAGACATCTTATTTCAAAGGAATCATTACTTCAACTCTTCACAATACTAAGTGAATATAGAAGTGTATTTTCCCATTCGCATAAAGTATTGTATTACATGGAAGTCAAGTAAACATATATTACACACGTGACATTCATCTTGCAAATTAGTAAAGGCTTTTTTGCACAAATGGTCCCTATCTTTTGCACTTACTGTAGGTTGAGGACCTATCTTTTTATTTTTTGCAGTGTAGCCCCTATTTCAAACTTTGTTGGCAATAAAGGTCCTTTCTGTCCAATTTCGTCAGATTTAACCGTTAGTTCTGGTTTTTTTTGCACAAATGGTCTCCGCGTGTATTCCACACTCTTCATTTCTTAAGGACATTTTCGACATTCTACTGTTCATAAATAAAAATTTGTAGCAGAGGTCCTAAACTTAAGGATAAAAATAATTAAAAAAATACTCTTCCACCCTACCCCACCCCAATAGACCAAAGAAGCTTGAGAGACCAATGAATAGACATCCAAACAGATCTACAAAACAACTAAAAGGATAGAGCCAGTACAAAGGTTTTTACATGAGTATATTGCTTATAGTTTTGCCCTGCAACTGAAATTCTGAAAAAGAGTTCCTTGAGATAATCACTTCCCTTGTTGTAATCATATTCAAGTTTTGAAACATTTGAACAATAGCAGGTCGTTTTTTTTCCCATGTACAAGGTGCTTGCTGTTTCTATAGTATCATGTAAATAGATACGACTCTTATAGTTTATGGTGGAGAAAGATACAATGTAAATAAATTACAGCATAATAAAATAATTTTCTCTTATAGTGCAAACTTATGACATGGTGCAAGAAGCTATGGATATGGGAAAATATTCAACACCTTTTTGTTATAAATGTTGAAAACAATGTTATGAAAGTACCATATACCAAAAAATGGAGCTAGCTTCATATTCTTGTTTGGCTTTGACACATCAATTTCACAATCTGGGCTGGCTTCTTGTGGAGCTCCAGAGGCTGCCCGTACTCCCTTCTTGCCTATCCTGGGCCCTTCTTGAGTCCTCCTGGTTTGGAAGCTCAGTGATAGCTCTTACCGAATACTAGCTTTGGGAGCTGCATGCTAGCGTTTATTGAGGGAGTTGGAAAGAGCATTTGACGTTGAATTGGAATCGATTTCGGATGAATCCAATGGGGTTCTTTATGCTAAGGAGACGATCCCGTCTTGTTGCGGAGTTGTGAAGTTAGTACCTGGGATGAGCGCTTTCCTTCTTTTTTCTTTCCAAGGGTGCTCAAGGACTCTATAAAGGAAGAAATCGATATATGAAGCTGGGAACTTACCTCTCATAAGAAAGAAAATCCAAAATGGGGTGCCAATATTTTTCCAAAATCTGATCTTGATTTGGAGATCTGGCACAAGGGTTCTTCAAAAGGTCTAAACAAGACTCCATCATTAATTTTTGAAGTGGGTTTTTCAAAAGGATGAGAGGGAAACTAGAGTAGTGGGGTGTGGTGAGATGTGATGTGATGTGATGGGATGGGATGGGATGGGATGGGATGGGATGGGGGTGGAGAAGAAGAGTATTTTTTTTAATTATTTTTTTTCTTTATTTTTTCCTACAAATTATTATTTATGAACAGTAGAATGTTGAAAATGTCCTTATAAAATAAAGAGTGTGGAATACACGCGGGGATCATTTGTGCAAAAAATTAGAACTAATGGTTAAATCTCACAGAATTGGACGAAAAGGACCATTGTCACCAACAAAGTTTGAAATAAGAGCTACACTACAAAAAATGAAAAGATAGGTCCTAAACTAGTAGTAAGTGCAAAAGATAGAGACCATTTATACAAAAAAACCAATTAGTAAATATACAATATTCCTTCATAACTATATATTTATAAAAATAACTCCTCGCACGAGGTTCAAACAAATTATATTCTAGAAACTTCATAAAGTGTACATCTTGCACGAAGGGCAGATAGACTGTAAGCTCAACCTTCCATACTAAATCAAGTCAAACATACAAATACACTGCGCATAAATATAAGGTATCCTATTTCATGTAATATTAAATAGACAATGCTCAAAACTCAAAACTCAAAACTATAAAGATATAACACCTTTTACTCATGGGTTGTTCATCTTTTCATGTTAAGTAAATAAGAATTCTCCTATCATATCCTACATTAAGAATTGCTACATACTCAAATGATCATATTTTGCCTAAAATACAACTACCTTCATAAAATAAGTATCTTGTATGAAAAGCACATTGGCAACTTTTACTCATAACTCAAGTTTCCACGGTAGATCAAGTCCAAAATATTATCATACATCGTCTATCCATGTGAACTCTAATTTCATGTAAGATAAGCAACCATTTATCATAATTTATAGCCATAAAAGAAGCACAAAATATATTCCATTCAACTATGCATAGAGATTGGGGGTATAGATACAAACCGTAAAGGTATAATACCCGGACGAGACTTCTTCATCTTCTTCATTGAGTTCTGAGATTTTTGGCCATTTTTTCTAGTGCCCATTGGGGGCTTTTGATGATTGGGAAATGTAAAACTCTTTGATAGATTAAAGCGCCTCCACACCATAGCTCTTACCTTAAGATCTTTTAATTTCAAACTTGATTAATTACGAGGCTCTTTTCATACTCAATTTCAAGACTTGTTTCTGTAAGGAATTATGGTATACATGCACAGCGGAAATTAAATGTTCAATTCCTATAAGCCCGGATCGACCTTTTACTTAGATAGAATTCGTGATAGAAGATTACCTTTGATGAATATCTTGAATCTGATTATCTAATTAGCTGGAGGTGCGATCTTCAATACCATAACTGTCCAATTGTCCAGCCTCCAATGGTGATCCACACAGCAAGAACAGATCTGGACTTCCACGATCAAGAACAGATGAAAGCAGAACCTAGTTATGATTGAAATATTTTTCAACTCATAACTCCACCCCGGCCGAGGAAATTTATATCAACTTAAGTAGGCAAAATACAGGTTATAATCTCCTACTTTCCAGGAGTGACGAATCCTCATATTGGACATTCACAACCTTCATATGATTCTCACTATACCCGTACGACGTCTTCCTGGTGACTCAAATCTTCGAGCCCCATCAAACGCTCGCCAAAGTATAATGGTCCTCACATAAGATTCTATGATGTCCTCAAGTCAAAGGACCAAATCCACAACCGCGCATTAGAGATTTACCACTAACGCTTGGATAGTTATCTATGTGGAATCTCTAGGCGGGTCATCCAATGCCATGTTCTAATAACAATGCATTCATGTGTTCATTCAGATGTCCCTCTATATCTTAGCTTGCGAGATAAACTACTTTCTTCAAAAGAAATGCAACACATGCTAGTCTATCTGCAATAATGATATTCGCATCTCATTATTACTATGACTAGGGATATTTCAAGAATAAGTTATTTATAACTTGTATCTCACAATCACAACACCTTGTGATTAACAAGTTACTATAAAATTTTCTTCGAACTCTATTATTTTAAAATTTAAAAAAATAACAGATCTACCATTAAAATGTAGACAAGCATTTAATTAATCAATTTGTTCATATACTTCAATATCTAACAAAGAGTATATCACAAAATGTCTCATACAAACTAGATCCAATCACTCAGGTATCTTAATACCATCAAATTTAGCATGACCATCATGCTTGTGCTGGGACAACAACTCTGTCAAAGGATCTGCTACATTATCGTATGTTAGGACCCATTCTATCTTTATATAATTTCTTAAAATTATCTCCCTGATGAGATGATACTGCCTCAATATATATCTGGATCATTGATGAGACATGGGTTTCTTCGCTTGTGCGATGGCTCCATTGTTATCACAATACAAGTTATTGGATCAACTATGCTAGGAACTATTCCAAGTTCAATAATGAACTTCTTGATCCAGACCGTTTTCTTTGCTACTTCTAAAGCAGCTATATATTCGGCTTCTATATAGTTAAATCAGCAGTCGTTTCTTGTTTGAAACTTTTTCAACTAACTGTACCACCATTTTGAGTAAATACATATCCAAATTTGAAATTTGCTATCGTCTTTATCAGACTGAAAGCTGGCATCGACATAACCTTGAACTCTAAGTTCATTTCTTCCATATACCAAGAACATGTCTTTAGTTCTTCCTAAGAACATAAGGATGTTCTTGACTACGATCCAATGTTTCTCGTCAGGGTTCGCTTGGAACCTACTTGTGACATTCAAAGCATATGAAACATTCGATCGAGTACATGGTATTGCATGCATGATAGATCCTATTGCTGATGCATAAGGAATTCTATCCATGCGATCTCTTTCAATTTGTGTCTTTGAACACATCTTTTTTGAGATATTGATCCCATGCCTGATGGGATAGAGTCCTCTCTTGGACTCTTCTATGCTAAATCTTCTTAAGATTTTATCTATGTACATATCTTGAGATAGGCCAAGCATTCTCTTAGAACTATCTCTATAGATCTTTATACCGAGAATGTACGTTGCCTCTCCCATATCCTTCATAGAGAAATTTTGGATAACCACAATTTTACTGATTTTTGGCATCGGAGACATCGTTTCCTAAAGTATGTCATCCACATACAAAATTAGAAACACGACTTTGCTCCCACTAACCTTTTATACACATAGTTCATCTTCATTCTTGATAAAATCAAACACTTTGATTGTCTTATCAAAATGAAGATTCCAGCTCCGAAAGGCTTGCGTTAATCTATATATGGATTTCTGTAGTTTGCATACCTTATTTGGCTCTATGGATTCAAAGCCTTCAAGTTGTGTCATGTACACATCTTCACTAAGATTCCCGTTAAGGAATGTAATCTTGACATCCATTTGTCATATGTCATAGTTATGGTATGCTACTATCGCAAGCAGAATCCGAATTAACTTAGACAAGACTACTAGTGAAAAGGTTTCGTCAAAGTCAATCCATTGTCTTTACTTGAAACCCTTCGCAACCAATCTTGCCTTATAAATATGAACATTACTATCCATGTCAACCTTTTTAATGTAAACCAATTTACAGCCTATAGGTTTTACCCCTTCAGGCGGTCAAGCAAAGTCCAAACCTTGTTTTCGTACATGGAGTTCATTTCGAATTCCATGGCTTCCTGCCATCTTTGTTAGTTAACACTTGACTTCGATTCTGTGTAAGTAATAGGTTCATCTTCCTCGATTAGTAATACATTACTAGTAACCAAGAGATTGTATCTCAGAGGAAAATGAACGACTCTGCTCGACTTACGCAGAGCTGGTGTGTCCTTGGGAACTGGTGGTTCCCACTTTCTCAATTTGTGCTTCATCATATGCAAGCTCAGTCATTGGAACATCTAATTGGTCAATTTTATTTGTGGTTTCTTGAACCTCTTCAAAATCTACATTGCTTCCACTATCTTCTCTAAGAATACAGCAAGTCTCGATATGATGACCTTCATCTCGATAGAATTGTAGAAGTAATATCCAATACTTTCTTTTGAATACCCCACAAATAAACAATTATCAGATTTAGCTCATAACTTATCGCGCTTCACATAAGCGTCGCATCCCTAAACCTTCATGTATGAAAGATTAGGTATTTTTCCCTTTCCATAACTCGTATGGAGTTTTATTGACCGATTTAGATAGGACACGGTTTAGTGTATAACATGCAGTGTTAAATGCATATGTCCAAAACGATTTTGCAATAACTACGCGACTCACCATTGATCGCACCATATCAAATAAGGTGCGGTTTCGTCTTTCAGATACACTATTTTGTATTGATGTATAAGGTAGAGTCTACTGCAAGAGAATCTCATTCTCTTTTAGATAGTCTAAAAACTCACCTTTCAAATATTCTTTACCTCGATCAAATCTAAGTGTTGGAATATTTTTCTCGGTTTGCCTTTCTACTTCTTGCTTG
Source organism: Forsythia viridissima (assembly GCA_030279155.1). Lineage (NCBI taxonomy): Eukaryota > Viridiplantae > Streptophyta > Magnoliopsida > Lamiales > Oleaceae > Forsythia > Forsythia viridissima. Next base: position 26,392,906 of record CM059036.1, read on the forward strand.
AATTCCTTGAACTTTTCAAGGGCTTCACTCTTGAATTCCATCAATCATATAAAACCATATCTAGAATGGTCATATGTAAATATGATGAAGTAAGAAAAGCCACCTTTAGCATCTTTAGACATTTGTCCATATACATCAGTATGTACAAGACTCAAAATGTCTGCAACTATGTCTCCCTTTCCGGAAAAGAGGGTCTATGTCATTTTGCCCAACGGGCATGATTCACACTTATCAAATGATTCATAACCATTTGAATCCAAGTATTCATCTTTATGTAACTTGGTGATGCGTTTTCATTTATATGACTGAGTATGCAATGCCAAAGATATGAGTATTTTAGTTTTATCTCTTTTATGCCTTGCAATTCTTCTTCTAATGTCCTTTTATTTTCACAGTGAAAACACGGATCATCAGACTTGAATTTGTCTTTGCTTAAATGTTTTCCAACAGATTTGGCATTCTTGGATCCTTTCAAAAAGGTCCTTTAGATTTTCTCTTAGTAATCTTAGAGATATCAATGGCCAAAGTTTACCCATTCCTTTGGGTTTAACAGTTTTTAGCATGTTTAGCAGTTTGAGTAGGGTACACTGAATCTTATTCACGTTGAAGTTCATAATGAACTGGGAAAAGTTATTAGGTGGGAACTGCATAACTAAGTCAACACTTAGCTCGTGGTCCATGGTAAAATGTAATTGATTTAATTTTTAAATATAATCAATCATCTTCAATACATGAGCACTGACTGAAGATCTTTTTACTATCATACCTCTTCATAACCTTTTGGATGTCTCATACTGGTTAGTCCATGACTGTACATCATTCAACTCCTTGAAATGATATATATTTTGGTATAGGCATCCATACCATCGTGCTACTTTTCTAACTCAAGTGACATACTGCAAGCAGCACATGTTGCAGTGTTACTATTATCACTGTGTTTTTGTAAGCCTGGACGTTCTTCGGCGTAGCCTCCTCAATAGGAGCTTCCGGCATTGGCTGCTTATTGACATGTCCAATTTTTCTTTTCATGCTTGAGAACAATTCTCAAATTGCGGTGCCAGTACAAAATTTTGGTCCGATATGTTTGTTGGCATCCAATATGCCTCTCAAACTTATATGGTTACTCATGATTCAACAATTAAATAATAAGATAAAACAATTAATTTAACACATAAAATTAATTTAACATGGATTTATATTAAATTAATTATACTCCCACTGTTTAAATTGAATTAATGACCCTCAAACATTAATCAATAGAGTCGATTAGATTCTCAGTGGGCTAGGATCCTTTATGTTTTATTAGAACCTTAAGTGACTCAACAAATCCTAATAAAACATCCAGGTAGATACTTCTATCAATCACATCTCTATGTGACTCCTAGATCATCAAGTAGACAATTTTTTGTCTCACACATCTTATGTGTTTACTTGATTGTGCCCCTAAAATTCTATTTCCTTGAGTGACTCAACAAAAAATAAAATTTTAGTTAAATTCGACCCATTGTTCAGAAATATCGAATGTTTCATAGTGATAAACATATCTGCGAGCGCGCAGCCTTGAGTGACTCAACAAACTGACATCGATAATAGACTCTGGTTTTTCACTATAACAATGGAAGGCACATTGTATTAACCATTTAATACGAATTTAATATTTTGATAAAGAGGGGTTTGTCTCATCACATTTATATAACTAACATCCAACATGCAATTAATCATACATAATTATAAGCGTGGATGATTATGGACTTTATCTATCTAATCTTCTTGAGCCAAAAAGAAGATTAGTTGGTCAATTCCTAAGGGACGTTGCATTTATTTATCTAATGCTAAATACAAACATCTCCATCTCTTGCTGCAACATGTATCCTATACTAGTTGCTTCCTTGTGGTCCAACTGCAACATGTATCATATACTAGTTGGCACGCAGGCCCAAATAAATGAACACGTAGGTCCATATTAAATAAAGAGTTCAAAAATTCAATTAAATAAATAATAGGCTCGCAGGCCCAACCAACAATTAACAGAAATAATTAACCATACAACCAATCACATGGGTCGAGTCCATAATCATCTGCTAAACATCTATTTTAATATCTAATATTAAAAATATATTAATTTCTAAATTTGCAGTTTTGACAGTATAAGTCTAAACCTATTAGACATTTTGGAACGGACTAGACGGAATTAAATAATTAATCTAATTAATTAATTAATTTTTCAATAATAAAATTAATCAATTAATCAATTAATTTTATTCATAAAAGGGATTTTTTAAAATTTATTTTATCTACCAATTTAAAGTCATACTTTAATTGAAGATAAAATTTGTATAGGGTCAAAATTACAATTTTATAAAGTAATAAGTTAAAGTTTAATCTGGTCAGAAATTCAAAACATACATTAAAATGATTTTATTTAATTTTGAATATTTGACCAACATTAAAATAATTAATAATTACAATTTTTCCATAAAATTAAAATTGTATTTGATATCCTATTTTCCTTTAAAGTTTGAGGACTTAATGTGCAATTTATAAAATTGCATAATCAGCCCTTAAATTTTTTAAAACAGTGGGTCCTTCAATGCAATTTCCAAAATTGCACAGAAGACCCTTTTCTTACTTTAAAACAGTGAGCCCTTTCTTTGCAATTTTTCGAAATTGCAAGAAAACCCAACTCTGTTTTAATTCCTTTTTTAAATTAGGGGGGGTTTCCTATGCTATTTCCAAAATTGCAAAGGAAGCCCCCGTCTCCAAAATTGCCAAACGCAGGATACCTAGGCAAGGGTTTCTGCAATTCGGCGCCGTTTCAAACGGCGTCGCCAACGGACGATCTGGCGGTGGTCGCGCCGATGTCTAACACCGGAGAGCACCGTCGTTAGCATCATACGGCATAAAGGCAGCGCCGCTGCTATTTCTAGCAATGGCGCTCGTGCGGCGTCCGCTGCTTCAAAAGCAGCGGACCACTACGTTGGAGTGCGTTTTGCACTCCGACTACTGCGGATGCGTCGCCAGCCATCCTCTGTCGCCGACGGCAGTTATTTCCAAAACGCTGCCGCCGCTAGTCCAGTTTTCTTTTTATTCAAAATAAAATCTGAATCATATTCAGATTTCTAAAAAATTCTTAATTTTATTTACTGTCAAAACTCAAATCAAATTAATAAACTAATAACAATTATTGTTCAATTCATTAAAGCAATCTAACAAACTCTAACAAGTAACAAGGCTTGCTCTGATACCACTGTAAGGAATTGAGGTATACATGCACAGCGGAAATTAAATGTTCAATTCCTATAAGCCCAGATCGACCTTGTACTTAGATAGAATTCGTGATAGAAGATTACCTTTGATGAATATCTTGAATCTGATTATCTAATTAGCTGGAGGTGCGATCTTCAATACCACAGCTGTCCAATTGTCGAGCCTCCAATGGTGATCCAAACAGCAAGAACAGATCTGGACTTCTACGATCAAGAACAGATGAAAGCAGAACCTTTTGGAAGAAAAACGTATTTTGGTTGTCTTTTACAAGTGCTAGCAAGTAATTAAAGATCAACTCTTAACTCTAATATGTTGTGCCTTGTATTTATAGGCGGGGCTAACCCTAGCCCTAGTTCTAGTCCAACTAGAACTCATCAATAAACGGGTCCAATTAATTAATCTAATTAATTAATTCGGTCCAATAAGTAATTAAGTCCGATCCAACTAATTGAACCTTGGACATTAATTCTTACAGTTTCTTGGTCGATTGTGTAAGATTTTGTTACCATTTTAATGTCATATGAGTTGTAATCCCATATCACATATATTTTGAAGGTGTTGTCGCGTACATCAAAAAAGGTTGCTTGGTGGGGTTGGAAATGGGCCTCTAACTTTCTTTTGCAACTTTTTGGCCCTTAACCCAACTTCTTATTTATTTTTAATCAGGTCCTAAAATGAATTATAAATTCACAATTGATTATATTTTAGCCCCTAAATAAGTTATAATATTCTTTTTGTCTTTTATATTTAAAATAAATTACAAATGTCACGATTTTTGAGGCATTTGATGGACTAAATTTTAAGTCCTTATTTTATTCTGTATTTTTCAATTAAGACAAATTATATATGTTCGAAATATTTAGGGCATTACAAGGTTATTAAACCTAAAACATTTGAACTCATGTCAGCCCAGCAAACTTGGAACAAAAGTTCTACATTTAAATAAATTCAATGATTGTTTGTGTTTATTAAATAATGATTCCGGATAATTCCTTGGAGGTAAGCGAGCAGGAGAAGCTACGTTCTGTACAACACTCTGGTGTGTTTGTAAAAGGTGGAGTTTGTTTGAAAAAGCCTTATTATACACCACTTAAGACTTAAACCATTGGTGCATGTCTGACATGCAACTTTATGACGAAGGCGCTTCTCACTGGATTGTGCCATGTGTGACAATTGTGGCCGTAAACATACATGCAACTTTATCACGAAGATGCTTCTTACTGGATTGTGCCATGTGTGACAATTGTGGCCGTTGGATGTTTACCTTCCTATTGATTCTACAAGACTCTTTGTATACCTCGGTTTTGTACTCCTCCCTACTAGTGGGAGCCTCTAATCCCACTAAGACAAGTATCTTAGCGAAAAAAATATCCTCCCCACTAGACTTTTCCTCCTCCAATCCCACTAAAACAAGTGTTCTAGTGAAAAAAATAACCTCCCTCCCGCCTCCCGGTTCTTAATTTTTGTCTCCGCTTCATTTTTTTTTTTTTTTTTTTGGAGATCTTGAGTGATATATATTAATGTTCACTCTTAGGGTGAATAAAAGTTAACACTAAAGAAGAGTGTGGTTCTTTGTTATGTTGTAAAAAGTAATAATGGTCTATTTGGGGGTTTTGGAGTACCGGTTATGAGGGTTTTTTAAAGTACCAGTTTTGGGCGTTTATTAGTAGAGCGGTTTTGGATAGTTTTTAGTAGTGGCTTTTGAAACGATCAAACACATGCTTAGGAGTTTATTATCTAGCGGTTCTAATTTTTTTTAAAAGAATCAAATTACATATATATCCATATATTAAAATAATTTTATATCGACCTATTATTGAAAATATAAAATTTAATTTATGTTCTTGCATATGTTTTTTTTTTTGTGTGTGTGTGTGTGTGCATATATTCTTTTATTTTTACAAACATTAAATTTATGGAAATTTGAAAATAATTGTTTGAGAGATGATAAGATTGGAAGAAATTTTGAAAAACGGTAAAAAACTACCGATTTGAAGGGTTAGGTGAAAAAAAACTCCCAAGCAGTCCCTAACTGGTGTAGGAATGGTTTCATAGGGTCTTAGTTTTTTTAAAAACATCCTTAGGGATTTTTGGTTGGTGATGGTTCAAAGGTGTAACTTTGTAACTTTTTTGATGACTTGCACTAGTGTTGTTAGCGTTTTCACTCAATGGATGCTCATCAGGGATATACCCAATTTTCCGAACATCGGGAAACAAATCTATGTGATCTTCTCTTTAATTTTTATACTTAAATTTCTATTTTAGTGATATTATTTTAATCCAGGTATCATAGGTTCTTATGTATGAAAAGGGAATCGTGAAATATATCACTTGAAGTATATGTGTGTGTCTGTGTGTATATATATATATATACTTTTTGACATTGAAATACCTATTCATGATTCTCATTTCTAATGGAAAGAAATTTAAAATCATTAAACTCGAAGTTTTCTAATTAAAAAGAAACGATAGGTTTAGAAATTAACTAATTGTGAACTACATAATCTTTAAGAATTTCAACAAATAACTTATTATACTAACTATAACAATTAATGTGTATTGATAATAAATATTTTTCTCCTCTTTCGAGCGCGGTGGCGACAGTAGTGGAGACCTGCAAAAGGTGACCGGATTTTTTTCTCCCGTGTCCACTTCAGTGTGATAATCAGTATATGATTAAAACATATGTGCAAAATAGATATATAGAGTATATAAGAGTTGTATGTTATCTTTTTACCTTGAGGGTTAGCCTCTATTTATAGGGATGGCATGCAGTTATTGATGACGGGTGTCCCTTCATCTCCCTCATTATTAGGAGTTAATGAGAGATGTTTCATCTTCTCAATTGCTGGTGTTTCATCTTCTCAATTCTCAATGGTAACTGTCATTTTATGGATCATCTGTCTGGCTTGTCTAATGACATTTGGGTCATTGTTATCTATTTGTAAGAGACGAGCTTATGATACCAACGAGGTGGGTGAGTCGGTGAGGCGGGCATGCTAGGACGTGCCACTATTGACAGACAACATATAACAGCCATCATTATTTCTATCATCATAAGCCCTTCTACTTTTTATAGACTGTCGTCAATGGAAAGTAGAAATAATCTACCACATCTGCTTCTCTCAAAATTTTTCAGACAGATGCTCATCGCCTTGATTTTTAAACAGAAGCTCATCACCTTGTTTTTCGGATAAAGGCTCATCGCCTTGATTTTTGGACAGAGGCTCATCTCCTTGACTTTTAAACAGAGGCTCATCGCCTTGTTTTTCAGACAGAGGCACATCGCCTTAATTTTTAAAATAGAGGCTATCGCCTTAATTTTTAAACATAGGCATCGCCTAGTTTTTCAATAGAGGCTACTGCCTTGATTTTTAAACATAGGCTCATCGTATTGAATTTTAAATAGAGGCTATCGCCTTGATTTTTAAACATAGGCTTATCGCCTTGATTTTTAAACATAGGCTCACCATCTTATTTTTCAATAGTGGCGGTTTGTTTTTCAGACAGAGGCTCATCGCCTTAATTTTTAAACAGAGGCTCATCGCCTTGATTTTTAGCAGGACTCTTCACTGGTTGAAGTTGGTGTAGAATTCATGGACGAGCTGTGAGTATATCTTGTGAGGTGTATCAGCAATCTTGGACCAACCGCATACGTCAATGAGGTTATAAATCTCGGAGTGAGGAAAGTCTTCTAATTGTAATCTCCGCTCCCCCTAAATGGTCCACTAGATAATGAACTTTTTGATTCTTTCCTCGTGCTACTCGAAAAGATAATGGTGGGAGTCGGTGTTTTCTACTCAGGGTCTTGTTGACGTGCTTCCTGATGCCTTTTTCTTTCTCTTTTTCGGGACGGTTGGGGGTCGTTTTGGAGCCATGACCTGTAAAATGAACAAAAACAAGTTAGATATGAAAAATGACATATATGGTTTAAGTTTTTACCCCCCAAACTATCACAGACTTTAGGTAAAAAATTTCAAAAAATTGTGTTAAACTAGGCTATTTCGTGTTTCAAGAAATCTACCTAAGAATGTGCAAAAGTGAAATGGACGATGGTGGCATGGAAGTGCATGCTTTGGTCTACCACATATTCAAATTTCATAGGATTTCACGGTCATTTGGGCCAAACAGACAGGGGACGAAAGTGCTAACGGAAGCAAGCTGAAGTGGCCTGCAGTGGCTACCATGGCAGGCCTGATTTCCCGTTCTTGGTCCCGACTTGAATTTGGTGATTTAAGTGTATCCAAACCTAATTGAATGATCCTAAGTGATGGCATTAGTCAAATAGATTAGCCTACGATCACATTTTCACAAAATTTGGATTGGACTTTTTGTCGAACAGCTTGCAAGAAAGGATTTATTCTTCATAGGTTGACTGAAATGGGGAAATCAATCATAGCCAAAAAATTTCCACAACCTAATCATCTAAACTCAATCTATAACATGTTTCTCTTTCGATTCAAGCCTAATCTAATCAAACATTACTCTATATTGATCAAAATGCAAAATTTATGTACATTTATATCAAAAATCCGAAAATAATTTGAAAAAAAGTGAACTTACCTTTGAATTCGTGGATTTGGATGTTTATGAATGCTTGATTGTGTGTAATTTGAAGCCCAAAGATGCTCGTTTGGTTTTTTGGAGATTAAGGGTTGAAGAGAGTATCGTTGGAAAGCAAAGTTTGTGTTTTTGAAAGTGAAATGTTTTTCCTAGGTTTTAAGTCTTCTGGTAGTCCTCGTGATCGCAGGACTACCAATTTCTGGGTAGAATGTTTTCTGTCCAGTCTATGCTATCGCAGTGGAGAATTCCATGCGATCGCATAGGGAACTCTATGATTTGAATTTTTTTTTATCTTTTTACGTTATTCTAAATATAACTTTAAAATAATTGAAAACGTGCTTATGTAAGATGACGATGTATGCCTCTTTACCTAAGAATTAAAAACCTACTTCAAAAATCCTATAAGTATAAAAATGTGGAAAAACGTAAATCAATTCCTAAAACTTAAACGATGCTGAAATTTAAATAAAAGGGAGAAAAATGGGTTGCCTCCCATTGAGCACTTGTTTAAAGTCTTTAGCTCGACTTTTTGGTGGTGATCACTCCGGATTGCTCAAAGCGGTGAAAGACTTTTCTTTCGAAAAATCACCCTCCAAGTACTGCTTTAGCCTTTGTCCATTCACTTTGAATCCGCCCTTTGTGTCATGAGCTACTTCTACCGCTCCATGTGGATAGACTTTCACTACCGTGAATGGGCCGGACCATATTGAACGTAGTTTTCCAGGAAAGAGCTTGAGTCGTGAGTTGAATAGGAGAACTTTTTGTCCTGCCTCAAACTGCCTTTTTTGAATGTTTTTGTCATGCTAATTCTTGGTTTTCTCTTTGTACAGTTTGGCATTAACAACGTTACGATCGCATGGTTTAATCAATTAAGGTTCTGGAGCAGAAATTGGCATCTTGCAATCGCGGTGCTTACTAACCATGCGATCGCATGGTTAGTTATTGTGATTTCCTGTGTTTATTTCTTTGGTATTTGCATGCCAAGTCCTTCAAGTATCTTTTCTTAGCAATTAAGTCCCATTTTCTTCTATTTGCTCTCTTCTTGTCACATCAACATTTGAAATTGATTATTTCCTAAAATAATAAGAAAACAATGCACCATTAAACTGAAAACAATTAATATGACTCATGATCGTCCCTTTTTATAAACTCCAATAAGTACAAAATTGTACTTATCAACAATCAAATTATTTTTCTTCCTTTTCTTTGTATGAAGGAGGTAAAATAAAAAGAAAACAACTTTTGGCTTCTTTCAGTAATTGTGGTTAAAAGTTTGACATATGTCACTTGAACTAAAAGAAAGAAAATCACTTTCCATCCTTTTGAAACATTCCCCTCCAATCAAACAAAGGACAAAGAATTTTTCCCGTTGCATTCCATTTGCCATTTTCAATTCCATGCAACTTCCCTAAAACCAAAGCCTAAGCATATTTGCATATGGATTCTACATCTCACTAGTGAACAATTATATCTAGCAAAGCAAAAGTACAAATACAAAAGCCAGACTTATAATCAAGATTCAAGTAAATTGCAAATATAATCACAATCTAGAGATAGCGCGACAATATTTTTATAATCTAGAGTATTGCTTGTATAGAATTTAAATCAGGTGATAGAATAAAAGTACAAGTAATAGTCTGCACAGCCTGTAAATCCAGAGATTTCAGCAATTTACATTTCTCTGCAATAGATAGTATCCCTGTGTGTGTTACATCATAACATCATATCAAGCTCAACTTTTCAATTTTTGCAATAGATAGTATCCCCGTGTGATAATTATAACAGTTTATATCGTTTAAAATTTGAATGAATTCTTAAGATAAAGTTCTAATAAGATTGGGTTATCATCGATCAATCTTATCACTTAATAAGTGGTTGTTTTCTCATAGATAAGAGTCTAAGATACTGTTTATCTTTTAAAAACTCTCAGTTGGATTCAATTAGGTCTCTTGATAAACCTATAAATAGACCTCTTATGTCCAGCGTTTTATTCAACTCCTCTCTCTCTCTCTCTCTCTCTCTCTCTCTCTCTCTCTCTCAATTTATACTAAATGATTTATAAATATTTTTATATATAATTAGCACATGATTCAAAGAATATTGAGGTAAAAGTCTAACAAATCAGTTTTCTTCAATCATTCAAACAAAGTAAGTATACACATGTTTTTGTATTACACTAATGGAATATTATCATCAGTCCACATGTATATTATAAGATCGGACCTGAATTTTAGTAGCGCTACGCACGAACAACTATTACTATCCAAGTTTGAGATAGTTTTTATGTCTCCTCTAAGCAGGTTTTATGTTTCAAGTTCCAAGTTTCAGGATTCCATAAAATTGTTAATATATGAACCCGTCTATACTTACTGGGATTTTTCTCACCCTTATATTTTTCCCTTCTAGATAACTAGGACTTGTGGAGATCGAAGAATGGATCCGCGGTTGAACGATTAATTTAGGATTTTTTAATTTAATTAAGAGTTTTAAGTATAGGTTTTATGAATTAATTGTGTTTTAAATAAGACACTATTTGATCATCTTTTAATCATGAATTTTCAAAATTTTATTAAGCATTATCTTTTACTTCTTTCATGATATGTTATGGCCCTTGGGTTTTAGGATCTGGGTGTTACAAAATGGTATGAGTGGGAAGGTTGACATTTCTCTAGACTTTTTTTAAAAAAAATAAAACTAAAAATAAAAAATTTTAATTTATTATTTTTGTAATAAAGATTTTTCTACGGTAAGTTGATTTAAAGTTCACCACGGCGATCGTCCAACTTCGAATTTCCAAGTCATGTACCAAAAAAAAAAAAGTAGTAATGCATAATGTATTTATTTCCTTGAGTTATCATGTGAACATGACTTGTTAAGTGTCTGAACATTATGACATCTATGTTGGAATTAAGAATTTATGTGAAAACATGTTTTATATTAAAGTTAATTAAGTGTGCTATTTCTAGTGAGAAACTTTTATATATATATATATATATAAAATAAACATTTAAATTAAGAATCTTCCCATTTGAATTTATCCAAATAGGAATGTTATATTTTTAGGCCTTTCGATTTCTACTCATTGTTTGAATTTTCTTAATTTGGTACTCACAAAATTGAAAGGCTTTGTTAAAGAACCTAAACTATCTAAGAAGAGCTTGAGATTTAAGTGGTCCAGTGACCCATCTCCTCACCTAGAAACCTTTTAGTTGCACGATATTCAAATCAACGAAGCAAAAACAATATTATAAAACTCTTACTTAACTAGTCAAAGTAAAAAAGACAATTAAATATGATTTGTTTCTTTCTTTTTAGATGGTTCATAGACATTCACAAGTAGTTAGAGCCCCGGCCAAGAGACATGAGATGTTCTTAAAATTACGTAAGACATATGTTAAGAACCAGAACTATAACCTATTAGAGTACTTGAACACAATGGACAAACTTATAAGACAATCATAGAGAAATGGATATAACTTTCAATGAGATGAAGTTGTTCATCACCTCTGGAAACATTTTATGGATGAGATTGAACAGAAGTTCGAATATCAGATACCCATCGCCTTGTTAACGGCATGTTTAAGGGAGAAGTGGTTAATTAGCGTCAATAGAAAAATTGAAATACCTTTGGGTTATGAGCCCGACCTCACAGTGGTACCCTCAGTTGACAATAGTAGTAATATCATTGAGGAACACTCAGAAGGAAGCCCTAAGTACAACTCCATACCATACTCCGAGGAAGCATGTGAGCCAAACCAAGCAAGACAAAATGAGAGTGACTAAGATAATTTTTAGATAACTAGAAAGCTATTTTATTTATGATTTTTATATTCTAAGTTTTGGACTCGTATGCCAAACAATCATCTTCTTTGATACAAGTTATCAAGATTTATGAATAACGTATGTTAATGTTTTGCCAAGTTTAGTGGGTTGATTGATTCTCGCTCCAGTCACTCTTTTATAACTCCCAAGTTTATGAGCTAACTCTTAGGAAAAGTATTAAGTGCAGATCATATAGTAAAGACAGTTAAGATAGAAATTGTTGGTAAATCTTTGGAGACAAACTTATATATCTTGAACATGTAAGAGTTCGATGTGATTTTAGGAATCTTTCCAAGAACCACGCGACTATTCTGTGCTTTGAAAGGGAAGTGGTTTTTAAACAGCCTAGAGGAATATAACTTCACCTTTTAGTGACCAAGACAAAACCCCCTACCCTGTAACATTTTGGCTTTGAAGGCAAGGAAAATCTTGAAGTCAAGAAGGATGTACAAGATTCCTAATGACATTAGTAGCTAAGGAAGATAAATAACTAACAGTGTGTGACACTAGGTGGTATGAATTTTTGGGAAGTCTTTCCTGATGATTTGAATGAAATGCCACCAGAAAGGGAGTTTATCATTGATCTGGTTTCTAGATCCGCGCCTCTTTCTAAAGCTCCTTATAGAATAGCACCAAAAGAGTTACATGAATTAAAGGCCCAAATAGAGGAGTTGTTGGGAAAAGGATTCATTCGACCCAGTGTAACACCGTGGAGAGCACTGGTGCTATTTTTCAAGAAAAAAGGCGAGTCAATGAGGATGTGTATCGACTATCGAGAGTTAAACATAATCACGATTAAGAATAAGTACCCCCATTTTCAGAATTTAAGATTTGTTTGACCACTACAAGGGGCCAAAGTATATTCAAAGATCGATTTGAGGTCAGGATATCACCAGTTGAGGATCAAATCTAGTGACATCTCAAAGATGGCCTTTAGAACTCGTTATGGTCACTATGAGTTCTTAGTTATGCCGTTTGGCTTAAATAATGCTCTTGGAGTTTTCATGGACTTGGTGAATCGTATTTTTCAAGAATACTTGGACTAGTTTGTCATCGTATTCATTGATAGCATCTTAGTCTACTCTCAAAGCGAATAAAAGTACCAGAAACACTAGAGGATTGTGTTATAGATCGTAAGGAAGGAAAATCTCATTGCAAAATTCAAAAAGTGTGAATTTTGGTTGGAACGGGTGGTATTTCTTAGACATGTGGTCACAATACAAGGAATAGATGTGGACTCCAGTAAAGTAGAGATGGTACTGAACTGGTCAAGGCCAACCAATGTAGAAGAAGTCTGCAGCTTTTTGGGTTTAGCAGGCCAGATACTACAGGAGGCTTATTGAGGGATTTTCTAAAATATCGAGACCATTAACAAAGTTGGCCCGCAAAGGTATAAGTTTTTAATGGACAGAAATGGTAAAGCAATTTCAAGGAATTAAAAAACAAGTTAGTTAATGCGCCAGTATTGACTATACCTGAAAGATTGAAGGGTTTCGTGGTCTACATTGAGGGATCCAAATAGGGCATTGGATGTGTGTTGATGCAACAAGGCAAAGTAATTGCGTATGCATCAAGACAATTGAAGTCCCATGAGCAGAACTATCCCATGCATGATCTGGAACTGGCTACGGTAGTCCACACTCTGGAAATTTGGAGGCATTATCTGTACGAAGGAAAGTGTGACATCTATAAAGATCATAAGAGCCTCAAGTATATTTTCACTCAAAAAGAATTGAACATGAGGCATGAGAGATGGCTTGAACTGGTAAAGGATTATGATTGTGAAATCCATTACCATCCAATCAAGGCGAACGTAGTGGCAATATTGACAGCACAGAGGCCCCTATGGAGAGAATTTGAAAGATTAAGTCTCAAGGTGGTTGCCACATCCTCTAATTATGTTGCTCGAATTGCAACACTTTCAGTTTCTACTGAGTCTCTGTGATCGGATGAAAGGCCATCAAATGGGTGATCAGTTCTTTGAATTTATCAAAGCTGAGATTGACATAGAAAAGTAGAAAGATTTCAACGTAGCCAAGTATAAAGCATTATATTATCAAAGGTGTCTATGTATACCAGATTTCGAGGATTTGAGAAATGAGATTTTGTAGAAATCACACTCTACTTCTTATTCTGTACATCCACGAAGTATGAAGATGTATCATGACCAAAGAACTATATATTGGTGGAAAATATGAAAGAAGATGTAGCTAAATACGTGGAAAAATGTCTAATATGTCAACAAGTGAAAGCCGAACATCAACGGCCGTCAAGATTCTTGCAGCCGTTGAAGGTTCCTGAATGGAAATGGGAACATGTGACGATGGATTTTGTTGTAGGTTTTCCAAAGTCAGTAAAAGGTCATAAGGCCATTTGGGTAATTGTTGACCGATTAACGAAGTCTGCTCATATCTTGCCTGTTCGCATGTCTTTTTGTATAGACTAATTTGCACATTTGTATGTTAAAGAAGTGGTGAGGTTGCACGATGTCCCAGTTTTGATTGTATCAGATAGAGACCCAAGGTTCACATTGAACTTTTAGAAGAGTTTACATCGGGCTATGGAAACTAAATTGAGCTTTAGTTAACTTTCCATCCTCAAACAAATGGACAATCTGAACGGACGATACAAACATTAGAAGACATGCCTCAATTGTGTGTTCTAGAGTTTGGAGGCCATTGAGAGAAACATATACCTTTAATTGAGTTCGCATATAACAATAGCTACCGTGCCTCCATTGGCGTGGTACCTTGTGAGGCGTTGTACGGGTGTAAATGCGAATCACCTATTCATTGGGATGAAGTTGGTAAGTGTAAAATTTTGGGCCTAGAAATTATTGAACAAACAGTACAGGCAATTAAGAAGATCAGGGTTAGTATGAAGAAAGCTCAAGATATACAGAAAAGCTATGCAGATAAAAGGAAAAAAGACTTGGAATTTGAAGTTGAAGATAAGGTACTATTAAAGGTTACACCCATAAAAGGATTACTATTGTTTCGGTAAAAAGGGTAAACTTAGACCAAAGTACATCGGCCCTTTCGAAATTTTAAAACGAGTTGGAAACGTCGTTTACCAATTAGCTTTGCCACCAAAACTTTCAGCATTACATGGTGTCTTTCATGTATCAATGTTCAGAAAATATGTTACTTACCCAACTCATGTAGTGAAACTTCAATCATTGGAAATTCAGCAGGATATGAGTTATGAATGAGCACCAATATGTGTCATAACTTAAAAAGTGCAGAAGCTTCACAACAAGGAGATAGTGTTGGTTAAAGTGTTATAGCAACACCACTCGGTCGAAGAGGCAACTTGAGAATGCAAGGATGAAATGCAATCAAAGTATTCCCAACTATTTACCGACGACAGCTAAGATAATTTTTTAGGAAAAAAATTTGTTTTAGATGGGTAGATTATAGGACCAGAACCAACATGGGTAGCCATCAAATTTGAATCTATGGGTAAGATTTATTATTTGAAAGATTAGGGACCGGTTTGGATGTAAACCAATAGTTTGGGACTAGAGCACAATTTACTTTATTTTTCACTTGCTACAAAATTTATTTTAATTAGATAATTAGATATAATCTTGCATGTCATTTAATTAATTAATTTAATTGTAATAATTATAGTAGTTTACATCGTTTGAAATTTGAATGGACTCTTAAGATAAAGTTTAAATGAGATTGGATTATCCTCGGTGAATCTTATTACTTAAGATGTGGTTGTTTTCTTATAGATAAGAGTCCGAGATAATGTTTATCTTTTAACGACTCTTAGTTGGATTCAATTAGGTCTCTTGGTAAACTTATAAATAGACCCCTTAGGTCCATCATTTTATTCTACTCCATTTTCCTCTTTCTCTTTTCCCCTCTCTCAATTTATACTAGTTGATTTATATATATTTATAAATTTAATAAGCACACAATTCAAAGAATATTTAAGTGAAAGTCTAATAAATCAGCTTTCTTCAATCATTCAAGCAAAGTAAGTATACACATATTTTTATATTACACTTATGGATTATTATCATGGGTCTACATGTATGTTATAAGATTGGACCGGAGTTTTAACAGCGCTACGCACGAAAAAATATTACCATCCAAGTTCGATGTAGTTTTCGTGTCTCCTCTATGAGCATTACGGACAAATATTGACGTAGCAAGTGTAAGAAACAAAAACGAATGCGAGATCAACAAAACATTGATTCTTTCGAATACCGATTTAGATCCAAATTGGAGAAATACTCACTAGATTAATTCTATGAAAACAAAGCTTACACAAGTTTAACAATCAACCCCAATTGCTAAATTGTACAAGAGTTGAGTTGATATAAGATAAATGGAAGAGAGAAAGAGATGAGATGAAGGAAAGAGAGATTGAGCGTGAGAGAAATGTGTGAGAGGGGGAAAGAGTGTGAGAGAAATGTGATAAGTTTTTGTAATATTCGATAGTCAAATGTGTACAATAAAAAACCTAGTGTTACTTATAGTAAAACTTTCTAGAAAATAAGAAAAATTACCAAACTAACCAAAAGAACGTAAAGGAAATAAAATAAAATAAAAGAAAATCTTTCAAAATAAATCATAATTTCATCTCTTAAAATAAGTACTAGTATATCGCTTTTTCGCGGTAGTATCCGACTGTATGATCTATGAGAATGTGTCACTTAGATTTGAACCCATTTTTTCGGAGTTTTGATGAGCGAAGATGACGATCTGAATTGATGTGATTATGGTTGAGAATATCGTTTGAGGGAGAGTTTAGTTTAAGAGGGAGATTGAAGACATAGAGACACACGGACTTATATATTCTTTTTTCCTTCCATTGGCAGAGAAAACTCCATACGATTGTGATTAAATCTTGACAAGTCTTCAATATAATATAATTACATATCTCCATCACAAGGACCTTCCACTGCTAGCTACTTGGTTATGTAAGAAACAAAACCCAATTGCTAACATTAAAATTGAATCTAGGTCCCTAAACTCTTAAAAAGTATTAAAAGGTGTCACTAGTAAATAATAAATAAAAGTGACAAAAAAAGACATAATAGACAATGAAGCCAACCGTATTTTATCTACATCACATCCATAATATCTTCATCAGATATTCTCCTCTGAATTGACTCAAGCTGGAAACTTCAAACCAAGACCTCCTAAAATGTGTTTATGGATTTAATTTTGAAAATGAGAGAAAATGTTTTTGAAAGGACACGGTTTTTAGTCACTGAAGACTATCTTCTTAGTCACTGTTGTTTAGCTAATAATAATTGTAATTATGATTATGCAGGCGCTGAAAACTATCTTCTATTCCCTTGAACTCCCAAATGGCAGTATTTCTTAGGGCCATTTTGGGATTTCAAGGGAAAAAGAACACATAATAACAACTTGAAAATAAGTCTATAGGAAGATGATGGAAAATGTTTCCAAGGCATGTACGCTCGTTTGTTGAAAAACTGAAAACATGTTTATTTGTTCCTGTTTCAAAAATGTTTCAACACTATTTCGTGATCATTTTGATTAAAAGAAACAGAAAACATCAAATATTGGTTCAATAGTTGTTGTCCAACACATTTTAGTAAAAGAGGAAACTTACACATATTCTGTGTCCCAATGTGGCCAGAGTTCATGATATAGGATCCAAAAAGGCCCATGAACTGGTCATTAACTTTTAAGAATCAACAAGTCCGATTGGTCATTAGATAACATGATTATGGACTTGCATAACTCCAAGTAATGTCAACCACTGAGTCAACAATGCATTGTGAGCAAAATAATATGTAGACACAGAGAGAATATTTAGTACAAAAACTTTTCAAAACTGAGAAAATAAATGCATCTTCTGTTTTTCAACCCATTTCATAGAAACTTTTTCAGCACCTTCCAAAAAGTGTTTTGTATCGAAGTTAAGGAACATTCCTCCTTTTGAGAACTTAAATTGGATGTCTTCAAACATTTGTTACAGTGCACGTTGGCTATACTTTTATTTCATATAAGAATGCAATTCTAGTCTGTACTTTTCGAACAACAATGTAATTAATCAAAGGATTTGTAAGAGTGGTGTGGATCTATCATGTTTAACAACGTCCTTTTACAGGTGTCTATTTACCAGCGGCAATCAGACACTGCTTATGTTTTATAACTGACTGTCTAGAAATTTTGTACTTCAAATTCATGAGGTAATTTACCCAAATAACCCAGAATATAATCAGGAGGCAGAACCAGGATATGACAAAGGGGTGGATCGAGGGAGGGGAGAACTCCCGCCCCCCAAGACGGGAGTTATGGGGCGATGCACTGGAAATTTTTTTTAGTCCATTTTAATGAGAATATAATATTTTCAAATAAGTCATAATCTGTAAAAAAAACTTACAAGAAGTCGTTGCATAAAAATATCTAAAATCTAAAATTAGCAAAAGAAAGTTGTGCCCAACGATCTTTTACAACTGCGAATTCATCTATAATAGAATCTATATTTATTTTATTAGCAAACTCTCTCTCAACAAAAATTGTCATACGATCAGTAAGAAACTCGTTACCCATTTTGCTACGAATTGACATCTTCACATGTTTCATTGTTGAAAATGCTCTCTCAGTTGTCACAGTAGAAACGGGTAATGTCAACGCAAGGCGAATCAATCTAGTTATCATCATGTAATCCTCCGACCTTCACGTTTCAACCAACTTCTCGCATAATTTTGAAAGCATAGGTTCTTCAAATTGAGGATTATGAACCACATCCCCACGATAATAATTCAATTTAGTCAACAAGGCATTCATCTCTTGTCGTTTAAAATCCTCAGAATAAACTCCACTGCAAGCTCATATATATCATTTGCATTAAATGATTCAAATGAATTTTTAGGATCCAAAGCCACACTAAGTGTAAGGATTCGAACTGATGTCTCATTAAATCTTGTATCCAACTTTGTCAACTAATAGTCTATGGCTTCATTGAAGACGTCAAAGTGATAATGATGCTCAAAAATAATTTGATTGCGACCACGACCAATATTGCTGTCTAGGTTGGGTATAACAATGTCATGTCTTGAGCAAAAATCTTTCACTTCCTGAAGCAGTTTTTCTCAACCTTGTTGTCTTAATTCTTGAATAAAAGTTTTTGCAGTGGAGACATATTTCATAGCAGCCAGAATGTCAACAGATTCTTTTTCAAATGCTTGACAAAGAAAATCAATGATTCCCATAATTGAACTTATTAAATGCAAGCCAAATACAAAATCAAAGCTCTTGATATTTTGCAAGCATCACGAAATTCTGCCCGAACCTTTGGATTTGGACAGTTACCAAGAAGATCTTCAAGCACCTTGCAAGTTGCAGCATACATGCATGTCATACTCTTAACAACTTCGTAATTAGAACCCCAGCGAGTAGCTTCTGATCGCTGCAAGGTTGTCATCTGATTAACCCCTCGTCCAGACTCGCGTTCTCCAATTGCTAACATATACTCACTTTCGACTCTTTGGATAGTGTTACCACCAGATTTTGGTAGGGCCTCCACGTCAGCAAAAGCCCAAGTCAGACCCCTCAAAGGCCTCATAGGCCCAGCGAGGGCCTCGCGAATTCGTAAAAGGCCTCGGAGACCTAGAAACATTTAACATTCCTGAATCACATACAGCGAAGCCCATGAAGGGCCCTGACTTTCATAGCCGACCCAAAGCACTTTTCCGGTCTTCAAATCCTTCATAGTTCACAGGCATTGTGATATTTCAGAACGACCAGAGATATATTTAAAAAAAGATTATATCTGATTGCTACACAGATTCTCTCAATGAAACCAAATCTCAGTCTCTTAAAGAATAGGCAACGTCATAATGAGAATCAACTCAAATAAGGGCTAACATCTAGGAGATTACATTGCTAACCAATCACCCTTATCCTATAAGGAATGAGCATCCAATCAGATATCTAATTGATTGTTTACCTAAATCAATTAGGACTCTGATGCTATAAATACAACATCTCTGATTGTTCTAAGGTACGCATTCTCCTCACCCTTAAACTCTGCTCAATTTTATGCCTGCTTGTCTCTCCCACACCCAAATACTCTCTTCCTTATATTGTTATCCTTTACATATATCGGCAGTTAACTTGATCGTCGAAGTACCAACAATCACCGGACCCTTGTTTCTCGGTGATCTTGGTGCCTAACGGTCGTCCTAGTATGCAGGTAACATAGAGGCTGGCAGAGGATTGACTGGAGATTCGATTCGAGATCTTGGAATTGGTAAAAGTTTGGCAGCAAATCATGAAATCTTTGTGATCTTCTCTATCTAATGAATGGAGAGTCCGTTTTGAAATTGTCTGCCCTGCACCCACCCTCCACCTCCCGAGTATATGCTTCAACAGAAATCATTCAAGGGTAGATTGATACAATAGAAACCTCTGGTAAAATGCCCACCGTGTCATTTCTGGAAATGAAGCTAGAAGAGGAGAACATTGGATCAAGATTAAATCTGTTGACATGTGGATAGTGTAGATTTTGACGTCAACAGATTGGCGCCGTCTATAGAAATCGAACATACGTTACACAACCAAAAAACTTGTGGTAAAAATCTATTTTCTACCAGGAAGAGGATGGCAACAGATAAGTCTCCAGAAGAAGAAGTTGAGTCCCACCACATGGACCAGTGGCAGGAGAGTGTTCAAGATCTCCAGAACATAACCTACCGTAGAAGAAAGAGACAGCGACAGAAGCGAACAACCGAGCAAGACATCCTGGGCCTAAAAAGGACAATACACGAAAGAAGGCAATGCTTGAGCGATTGGAGAATCAATCTCTCCAATCTAGACACAGGCGTAACCACGACTAGCGGAGCCCTTCGAGATCCGGCTCGATTGAAAGTAGTCGATCTCAAGATGAAGCGCCAGTATCACATGGTCAAAACCCTCAGAACATGAATCCTAAGTCCTCACACAACAACCAGAATGGGAGACCTCTTCCAACACGGGAAAACCAGCTAGTCGCATCTATCATTGGATCCTCCATAGCACCTCTCCAACCAATGCATGGCAGGCGCAGCGAGCATAACGATGCTCGCTCAGAGATGGAATATGACCTGAACTTTGTAAATGCGAGGCTCGAGAATGAGAGACCTGAACTGGAATGTGACCTCGATGACGATGACGAGAACCTCTCATTCTATAAAGAATTGAAGGCTAAGGAACTCTCCCTCGAGTTCAAAATGCCTTCAATGGAAAATTACAATGGGAGAGGTGATCCCACATATCACATCGATGTGTTTAAGATGAGGCTCCAAGGTAATATCTTAGCTATGAAGTGCAAAAATTTTCACATCACCATCATCTCTGATGCAAAGATGTGGTACAACAAGCTAAAACCAGGGAGCATCAAGAGCTGGCCACAACTCAAGAAAGAATTCATAAATAATTTCATTGGAAATTGAACAACGATAGCAGATATCGCCCAGCTCCATGACATTCGACAGAGGGAAGGAGAATCAATGAACGTCACTGATGATAACACACCGGATCCACTGGTGACTGGGCTCCACATGCGCACCTCTTTTTCGAGATACATCTAAAATAGCTAGCCTATAACCTATACTCAGCTGGTAGATCTGATCCAGGAAGAGATTCGTTCTAAAGAGACAATTGAGAATAGAGAGAATACAGAAAGAGAGAAAAGAGATCACTACCGTAGGGAATGACGATGCTTTCTTGAGCCTCGTATCAACCGCTTTCGGGGACGACGCTCTCCTAAGCTTCGTACCAATCGCTATCAGAGTTTCAACAAAATAGAAATGATCCTGACCCTCCCTACTGGGTCGTCTGTGGTAGTTTCCCAACCAACTATTCTTCTACCCAAGTTCTGTCGCATACACCAGACTCAGGTGTAAAACACGGAAGACTATCCTGACATGCGAGAGCTGATTGATCGAGAGAATCAATGACAAGAAGATGGGAACCGACCAGATCGAGGACGTCGAAGACCACCCAACAAATGGCGAAGACCTCTGCCTCGGTGCCAGGAGGATGGACCTTGTCGTAATGACAAGAGAAACGAAAAGAACATAGATCTGCCTAGATTGGACAGACCCACAAGAGTCCCCAGTCTGTGAGATCAACACTATAATTAGTGGCCTTACGATGAACTCACATGGAAACTATGCTAAGGCAACAAGAGAAGAACCAGTAGAAAGCCGGCAGGTTCACGGACAACGACCCAGGGCCCTACCCATCACGTTTACGGATGAGGTCAGTGTCCACTACTCAATTAAAGAAGTTCATGGAATTTTTGGTGGTGGATATCCACTCTGCCTATTAAGGGGTCTTCGGTAGACCCGCGCTTATGCAGGCAATCACCTCCATCCACCACTTGGCAATGAACTTTCCAACACCGGGTAGAGTCGCCAAAGTTCGAGGTAATTAGATAGAGGCGAGAGCGTGCTACATGAATGCTCTTCGAAAGGTAGTACAGCGCGAAGATGCTCTCCTAGCAGTCAGACTACACAAACGGAGCCGATGGATATTGACCTCGAAAAAGGCTGAAGAGGATATGATCCTCGACGAGGGCCTTGATCCTTAGATCATAGGCCCAAATTCACTAGCCTTTCTGCTGGAAGAGTTGGACATTCCCAGACCTTTCCAGATGTTGCAGCTGAGGCAAAAACTAGAAAAATGGGTGAAGGAAAAGTTGAACCAGTTCTTGCGAGAGAACGTT
This sequence comes from Forsythia viridissima, assembly GCA_030279155.1. Classification (NCBI taxonomy): domain Eukaryota; kingdom Viridiplantae; phylum Streptophyta; class Magnoliopsida; order Lamiales; family Oleaceae; genus Forsythia; species Forsythia viridissima. The sequence goes on from CM059036.1 coordinate 26,415,262, forward strand.
GATTTCATCGTATAGAAGCACAGCGACATGGTGAGGATAAGTCCGTCTGTAGTTTACCACGCACTAAAAATAGATCCCAAGATACAGAAAAGAAGACCTTTGAGCACCGAGAGGTATGGTGCTCTGAAGGAAGAAGTTGATAAACTGCTGGCCAACAAGTTCATCAGAGAAGGGGTTTATCCCCAATGGGTGTCCAACCCCATGCTGGTAAGGAAAAATAATCGCAAGTGCAGAGTATGCATAGACTTCTCAAACCTGAACCAGACATGTCCTAAAGACAGCTTTCTACTACCATGTATTGATCAACTGGTTGATGCAACTACTGGTTACAAGCTATTTAGCATTATGGACGCATACTCCAGTTACAACCAGATCTCTATGTTTGTAGGAGATGAGGAGCACACCTCGTTCATCACAGACCAGGGACTATACAGCTACAGGATGATGTTATTCGGCCTAAAAATGTCGGGCTACTTATAGTAAAGAGGTCTACATTGATGACATGCTCGTAAAGAGTATGGAAGCTGAAGACCACATCGGACACTTGAAGGAGATGTTTGGAATTCTGCGCAAATACCAAATGAAGCTCAACCCTCTGAAATGCGCTTTTGGGGTCGCATCTGAAAAATTCTTAGGCTACATGGTAAATCAATGCGAGATAGAAGCCAATCTCGAGAAGATTAAAGCACTCATTGATATGCGATCGCCCTCCTCCCCTAAAGAGGTCCAAAACCTCGCGGGAAGGATGGCGGCCTTGAATCGATTCATATCGAAGGTGACATATCGATGCCAGCCCTTCTTCCAGACCATCAAATGGGAAAAGCGGTTTGAGTGGACAGAGGAGTGTAAGAACACCGTTTGGGAGCTCAAGATCCTCCTCGGTAAAGCCCCACTATTATCCAAGCCGAAGACGAAGAAATGTTGCTCATCTACCTCGTAGTGTCTAAAAAGGCGATAAGTTTAGTACTGATCTGTAAAGAAAGCTCGACTTAACTCTCTGTCTATTATATGAGCAAGGTACTACAGGATGCAGAGACGAGGTACCCAGATATGGAGAAGCTCTCCGTCTCCAATTTAGTAATTTTCAAATGAGCTCATAACGTTGTGGACAGATGCAAATTCCGGTCCAAGGTTTCATACATGTCCAAGAAGACGGGTAATTTATTTCATTCTTTGTTATTCGGTTTTTCGCAAAATATATTTAATATGCTTTATGTTTTTTGCATTTTTGTTGTTTAGGAAACTAGTGGGTGTGGATTTCTTGCTTGGTGTGACCCACCCATGTGCATTCAAACAAAACAGATAATCTCTGGCTTGCTAGGTCCAAGAATGAATAAGAAGAAGCAAATAAATCATGAAGAATGAGAAGGGGTCTGCATGGAAAATCTAGGTGTTTGGTTTTTTATATGGCGTTATCACAATGTTCCTAATACAGTCTGTATTATGAACTGTGTAGTTAGTAGGGAAAAGGCCTCTCTATATGTGTTGTATTTTTGTGTTGAAACATGTAATTTAAGCTAATTGAAAAGATGAGTGGTGGAAGATCCCCAATTCAAAAAACGTTTGTCACTTCTTAACATATCCGGTCCCTATTATTTGGATTGTTTGGCATATATGGTCCTTATCCTTTGGATTGTTTAGCATGTGTGGTCCTATCTTTTAGTTGTTTTGGTACATTTGGTCTCTATCGTTTGATATTTTTTGGCATGATTTGGTCTTAAAGTTGAAGCAAACAGTTTAGCCACAAATACTAAAAGTACCGAAATGAACAAAACAGTATAAACATCAATTCTCAATACTCAGACATTTGCAATTACATAAAAAAAGGACATAATACATCTACAAATACAAACACCAATGCAATCATTTACACAAAAATTGGCCACAACAGTAAAAAGTTCATTCTGAACTACATTGCACAAGTGTTCCATAGACATTAATGAAAACAAAAGGTTCTTGAGAAGCAAAAACAAAATTCTAATGCATCCTAGAGTTTAAAAAAATGTTCTTCAGATGCAATCAAGTGTTGCTGCTGGTGGTTCTTTGCATGTTCTTTTGTTGTGACCCTGCTGCCCACATTTTTTGCACCTTATTTTCAAATCAACCATGCTGGTACTCCATGTCTGTGATTGTTTTACTTTTCCAGGCTCTTTCATTCTTGCTTTCTTAGGTCTCACAGCCCTTTTCTGTGTGTGGAAATGTAGTGTTAATGGGTGTTGACCAGCATTGGGCCACAATTCAGAACATGGCATTGGAGAAATTGAAGGCTAATATGTCCTCAAATAAACTTTGTTCTTGTAATAGTTGGCCACATAATCCATCAGATTTGATTGCATTCTCCTTGAAGATAAAGATGCCACAACATGGACACAATGTAGTCCACTTAATTTCCAGCTTCTGCATGAGCAAGTCATGAATGATAAGGCTACTGCATGTACACATCCATGCATATCTCTTACCCCAAACTTCATGTTTCCACAATAAGTGGCATTATGATTGCCAGTCAATTTTCCATTCTTTTCCAGAATCTTCATTATCCTAGGTCCCACCTGTTGGCTCCATCTTACTCATACTTCCAGTCTAACCAAAATCCTAGTCATTAAATAAACCCTAATTTGCTCCAGCATGGTCAGTATTATATTTTCTCTAGCAGCAATAATGGAATGGTTGAAAGCCTCACTAGCAAGCCAATCATATGCATATCCATCCAACTCCATCATCATATTCATCTCAATCTACCATTGAGCTACTGTCGTGGCCCTTACTATATTCCATGGACAATTTTTAATGGCCGAACCCTTATGATTCATACTGAAATTATTGTAGAGATATCTCACACATATTATGTGTTTTGAATGTTCAAACAAACTTTCAATAGCCTTAATTAATCCTTTATGTTTATAAAAAATGAAGGTCCATCCATGTGAATTAACAATGCCTACATCACTAGCCCATAACTCTAAAAACCAAGTCTAGTTTTCTCTATTTTCTTTCTCACCAATTGCATAAGCAATTGGATACATCCCCATAAACCCCTACTGCACAAAGCAATTGCCTACCAACCTCTATCTTAGAAAAATATACATAAAGTCTTATCACCCTTCTACACCCATTTTGGAAACCCTCATTTAAAGCTCTTAAATAAATATACAATCTATGAAATTCAGACCCGTGGCCTTCTACTTGCACTGTAGACTGTACATTACTAGCATTTAAATCATGCTAGTAATTCCAAAGTATCTTATACTGCCCAGTGTCAGCGACAGTACCCCTAATCTTGTCAAAAAACTTATTCTTAGTTCTATAAAATTGCCAAATGGAAACATTTTCCAAACAGTCTTGTTTTACCCTATTACTAAATCCACCCAATGACCAATTTGGTTCATACCTAAAAACTATTGTGTATCTATTTGACAAATAACTTGAATTTACCCATACTGCAAGTATATTCTGATTTGTATGTTTTGATTTCGAAGATGATGCTGTCGTTTATGCTTTTTTGCATACAGCACCGATGGACAAGGCTGTTCACACTTGGCCCTTAGTTTGATTTTGTCATTTTTCTTGAATATGATATTCCTATGTGTCCTTACAACATGCTCAGTCACTACTTGTTTTAATATATTTTTAGTCTCAAACCCTTGACCTACAAAAGAAGTTCAATTATTGTAATACACACACCAAAGAAAAACATATAGGTATTACAAAAAAAATGAAATATAAAGTGCCTTACCAACTATGAAGCATGTTTTTTCCATATCAATGTTTGGGTTGAATATATGTTGCCTCCTTGTGTTAGCAGCATTGTCTTCGTCTTTACTTACAAAACTTTCCAACTCATCTGAATCACCATTGCCATGCCGGCCAGCAATACATTAAGTCCTAAATCCTCATTTATAGCTGAAGGTAGAGGCTCTTGTGTTGGTATGGGCTCTTCTTCATTATCAAAGTATGAGTCCACAACCCTTTCTTCAAATCCTTTAGTGTGTACTTCATGCTCTTTAGAATCAGCTATAGGTTGAGGTTCATGTGTTGGTATTGGCTCTTCTTCGTTGATCATACCAAATCCATCTTCTCAATTGTTCCAAGTCTCCTCTTGATGTCTATCTAAAAATACTTCTCGTTCAAGATCTATGTTGCAATATGTATGTTCATTGAATTGAAGTACATAGGAACCTTAAGTTTATATTCCCACACCTTCTGCAATTCCTTCAGTTGGTGTCCCCAAACCTGAATCTGGTGATGCCACTTCGAATCCAGCAGCTTGACCTTTATTCCCTATTTCAACTTCAACTCCAACTCCAACAGTTTCACCTTCTGCCTCCATTTCACCTTTAAGTCCAATAGTTTCACATTCATTCCCAATTTCACAACCACCAGATTTTACTCCTTTCACCTTTTTACTTTCAGTCTCCATTGCATCTCATTTCACTTTTTCACATTCTTCAACTCATTTTCTGGTGCAACTCCTTTCACTTTATCAACATCATCTTCTTCGTCACTTTTACAACCTAAAAGTTCTCCAATTTCAACCAACTTTTCATTGCTCTTTCTTCTATGCCTCTTGCTTCTCCGTCTTATGTGATTTTCCTCTTGTTTATGCTTTCACTTATCCCTTTTAGATTTACATTGCAATTTGGAGGAATCCAACCTAGGTAGTTCTTCTCAAATTTTAAGATCTGTGATGACGAGTCCCTTCCTCATGTTGCTATTGCCTCGTGATGGTGGTCAAGGTGGTATTGAAATTGACTAATCCCATTGCAATTCATGAGTTGGTGTAGGAAGCACATGGTAAATGTCAACCTGAGTTGCTCCATTTCTATCCTTCAACAACATGGCAATGTTTCCATTGGTATATATTCTAACAAGCCATTCTAGTAATGAAGTCTTTTCTTTTTCTCCGTGGCCGATGGTGACGGCAGTGCATGAGGCGCTGCAAATGTTAAGTCATCATCGTCGGAGCCGTCGAAAGCAGAGGAGTTGTATATTTTCCAACGTAGTGTTTTTTCTTCATAGACAACAAAATTGCGGTCTGCTCGCATGAGGTATATGCATTCAAATGTCCGTCCAAGTTCCCAATTTCCTCCTCTAGAACCTTTACCGGCCGCTTCTCAGTACCCTTAAATATCATATGCTCCAAAACATTAGCCACGCCATTGGTTTCGTCTATCTCAAACCTAGACCCGGCGTTAATAGACACTGTGACAATGTCAGTGTGGAAAGTGAGATTGGACTCGGTGGTGACTCGAAGACCATTGGATGGAGTCGTATTTTTGGTTTCGGGCAAGGATAAAATTGTCTATGACGGTGCGTACTGTAAGAACTGTGAGTCTGGATTTTTGAGCCGTCTGTGCTTTAATTTCAAGGTTTCAGCTAACTAATCGTAGATCATGCAGTCTGAGAGTGGTAGAGACGGAAGTGAGGTTTCGGGGGCCTGGGTGAGGGATTAGGACATGGATCTATTGACCTATGGTTAACTTTAACCTTAATGTTTTGATCATAACAAACAAATTAGTATTGATTACTAACAATATATTTTCAAGTACTATTAAAAGCGCTATCAATCATCGTCAAGATCAAGACTATATTACAAATTGAACTCTCAAACTAGTCAAGATCAAATTCAATCAACCAATACAAGAGTTCAAGATTCGAAACTCAAGATCAAAGATTAGATTTCTAGATCAAATGTAAAGGTACTAATTATTTGATCTTTAGCATTATATGGATGAAAGCTCATAAACAATTTTATGCCCAAAAACTATGTTGATATTACTTGCATAAAATGTTTTTATCAAAGTCAAAAATTAATTTTTCAAAACTTTTTGAAAAAATTAATCTAGTCATCCGTTTGGTGAACCGGTCGACGGTGTGGACATAAAGGTCGACTGTTTAAACATCTTTTTCCAAAAAAGTGACCGTTCTGATTTTTAATATTTCAACGGCTATTTTTGGTCATCCGACATGTTGTAGGTTGATCGTTTGATCATCCGTTTGAACAAAAAAATTTGAAAATTGATCTCTATAAATTGTCCTTTATTTATTATCATTGAATACACTTACAAGAGCATAAAAAGAGAAAATCATATTGAGAAAAATCATTCAAATTTTATTCACTTACATCTTCAAAATCATTTATTGAAAAATTTTGATTGATCAAATCAAACATTTCAATCATCATCATCATCAAAGTTTCTTTCTAACACTTGAGCTATTCATTTATTGCTATTTATTGAAGTGTTAGTCTCTCTTAGTACTAAACTTGTATCTATCATTTATTAAAAGATAAATAACACCTCAAGTCTATTTTTTTATATTTTGGGTCATATTGAAGTCCCTTAAAGTTCAATATTGTATAAGAATCGGTGCTCCTTGTTTGTAAGTCATCGAAAATGTTGTAAAGGTTTTGATTGCACCATAAGTCAATCAAGATGGTAGAAAGGCCGCGCTTGTGATGGAGAGCTTGGTAACGGGAGACGTAGATCATTAGTTGGATTGAACATCCATAAAAATATTATTTGCACTCGCTCTACACTTTTATTTACTTATATTGTGTTTATATTTTTACTTGTTTAATTTACATCTCTTAAGTTTCTTATTTTGAGATTGTTTTATGAAAAAGGTTTGTAAAAACCAATTCACACCCTCTTGGTTAGTTGTTCTTGGGTTATCAATTGGTATCAAAGCAAAGTGCTCATTTTTAAATTAAGATTTTGCAATATTGAGTAATGACTAATCATAATATTCAAAGTCTTGATAGGCATTCTACAAATCGTCCACCCTTCTTTAATGGCACCCACTATAATTATTAGAAAACTAGAATGATGATATATATATATATATATATACAATCAATAGATTATAACATTTGGGAAGTCATTGAATATGGTCATTATGTGCCAATAAAAATTATTAAAATTGATGATAAACCAGACCAAACTATTCCAAAACCTATAGAGGAATATGATGAAGAAGATAAAAGAAAATTATTTCTAAATGCTAGAGCAAAAAAATTGCTTTATTGTACTTTAAATAAAAATGAATTTAATCTGATTAGCACATGTGATTTCGCTTACAACATTTGGCATGCTTTAGAAATTACTCACTTAGTTACTAACAAAGTAAAAGAAACTAAGATAAATCTTTTAACAAAAGATTTTGAGAATTTCTTCATGAAGCAAAATGAACATATAGTAGATATGATTACCCGTTTCACCAACATTATTAATAGCCTTAAGGGCTTTGATAAAAAATTTACTAACGGTGAACTTGTAAGTAAAATGCTTAGGTCTCTTTCGGAAGATTGGAATCCCTTGAGGATGTTGATTGAAAATACAAAAAATGTCAACACATATCCATTGGAGAAGCTCTATAGAACATTGATGACCTATGAGCTAAACAATGCAGAAACAAATGAGAAGACAAGGAAGATCAAAGAAGAGATGAAGGAGCCTCCAAAGCGACAAATTGCCTTAAAAGCAACAAATGATGAAGGCTCCTCAAATATGAACATGAGTGATGAAGAACTTGATGATCTAGTTCTTCTTGTTAAGAAATGGAGAGGCTTTCGAAACAATCGGCGATTCTAAAAAAAATAAGAAAAAGGTGAGAAAAGTAAGAAGATCATTTGCTATGATTGTGACAAACCCGGTCACAAAAGAACTGAATGTCCCAAACAAGAAGAAATTCACCAAGAAGAAAGCACTTCAAGCAACTTGGGATGATAGTGATGAAGAAGACCATGAAAAAGATGAATGTCAAGAAGAAATTGCCAACATGTGCTTCATGGTTATTGAAGATGAGGTAAGTGTAAATAACAATGATTCATACAATGATTTATCTGACTTTTATGATGAAATCCTTGAAGAATTTGAAAAACTTGTTACAAAATACTCTACTCTTAATAATAAACATTTCTTATTGAAAAAGGTAGTTAAGAAACTTTTGGTAGCACAAAAAGATTTTGAAAAAGAAAAGAATAATAAAAAATCCTTAATTAAAGAAAATCTCTCCTTGAAAGAAAAAGTTATAGACTTGACAAACATTGTTCACAAGTTTACCCAATGAATGAAAAATTTTGAATTAATGCTTGGTGAGCAAAAATACGTTTTTGATAAAGGAGGTATTGGATATAAACCATTCTTGAAACAAAAATCTCTTGAAAATATATTTATCAAATCATCCAATTCCTCTCAACAAAATGTGACACATGTAGTTTTTGTAAGAAATTTGGTCATGTTGCATTTAATTGTCTAATCAAGAATAGGCTACACTTTGAAAACAAACATAAGTGGTTAAAAGAATCCACAAACACTAACTATTAAGGACCCAAAGTTATGTGGGTACCAAAAATAAAAAATTGAAATAATTTTTGTAAGTACCACGAAAAATGAAGAGCAATTGGTTCTTGGATAGTGGTTGCTTAAAGTATATGATCAGTGATCGAACATTGCTATCTAGTCTCAAGAGAAAGGATGGAGGTCATGTCACTTTTGGAGACAATGCTAAAGGAAAAATCATAGACATTGAAAATATTGGTAATCATTAATTCCTTCTATTGAAAATGTTTTATTAGTTGATAATATAAAACATAACTTGCTTAGTATAAGTCAATTATATGATAAACGTTATCTCATTAAATTTGATTCTTCCAAATGCCTCATTGAGGATGCTATATATAAGGAGGTAATGTTCATAGAAAGCCGAAGTAAGGATGTTTACATCATAAACATTGAATTTGAGCTTGAAAGAGAGATAAAATACTTATCAAGTATAAAAGATGACTCTTGGCTATGGCATAGAAGATTAGGTCATGTTAGCATGGACTTACTTTCTAAAATCTCTAAAAATTACCTTGTAAAAGGTTTGCCAAAAATAATATTTGAGAAAGATAAAATTTGTGATGCTTGTCAATTTGGAAAACAAGTAAAGAGTTGTTTTAAACTTAAACAACATTCTTCTACTACAAGACCTTTACAACTTCTCCACATAGATTTATTTGGACCCTCTAGAACCGCAAGTTTAAGTGATAAACACTATGCCTTTGTTATTGTTAATGATTTTTCAAGATTTACTTAGGTCATATTTTTAAATATAAAAGATGATGCCTAAATACATTTAAACACTTTTGCAAAAAGGTTCAAACCATTACCACAATTAGAAGTGATCATAGTAGAGAATTTGAAAATATTACATTTGATGAATTTTGTAAATCAAATGGATATGAACATAATTTTTCGGCTCCTAGAACTCCTCAACAAAATAGTGTAGTAGAAAGGAAGAATCATACATTACAAGAAATGGCTCAGACTATGTTGAATGAAAATAATTTACCAAAGTATTTTTGGGCCGAAGCCGTTAATACTTCTTGCTACATTTTGAATAGAGTTTTAGTTAGTTGAAAGAAAACTAAAACTCTATATGATCTTTGAAAAAATAGAGTTCCCAATATATGATATTTTAAAATTTTTGGTGGTAAATACTTTATACCAAATACAAAAGAAAATTTGGGAAAATTTGATTCAAAATTCAATATTGGAATTTTTCTTGGATATTCATCTACTAGCAAGACCTTTAGAGTTTTTAACAAAAGAGCTTTGGTAGTTGAAGAATCCATGTATAACTCTCTTGAACATGAGAAAAACATTGATGATGATGGAGATTTTAAAATTCTGTTTGAACAATTAAGTGTTTAAAATCAAGACAATGAGAATCCAAATAATGTTGAAAATCAACATGAGGAGGAAACAACCATGCAACAAAATGAAGAAAAATCTCTTGAAGAACAAAATACTTCATCTTTACCTAAGAAAGGAGGTTTGTTCCTTCTCATCCAAAAGATCTCATCATTGGTGATCCATCCAAAGGAGTAAGTACTAGAAACTCTACAAAAAACTTCCTTAATAATTGTGCTTTTCTTTCAAAAATTGAACCAAATAATTTTAAAGAAGCCGAGTTTGATGAATTTTGGATTCTAGCTATGCAAGATGAACTAAATCAATTCGAAAGAAATCATGTTTGGGATTTAGTTGCTAGACCAAGTTCTCAAACCGTTATTAATATAAAATGGGTTTTTCGGAATAAACAAGATGAAAATGGCATAATTGTGCGTAACAAAGCTAGATTAGTGGCTCAAGATTACAATCAAGAAGAATGTATAGATTTTGAAGAAACATTTGCACCGGTTGCTAGATTAGAATCAGTTCACATGCTTCTTGCTTTTGTTTGTCATAAAAATTTTACTCTTTTTCAAATGGACGTCAAAAGTGCATTTTTAGATGGTGTCATTCAAGAAGAAATATTTGTTGAGCAACCTCCCGATTTCAAAAATCATAAATAACCGGACAAAGTTTTCAAACTTAGAAAAGCTCTTTATGGATTAAAGCAAGCTCCTAGAGCTTGGTATGGAAGATTAAGCAAATTCTTTTTATCAAATAGTTTTTTAATGGGTAAAGCGGATACTACACTTTTAATAAAAACCAAAAAGGATGATATGATTGTTGTTCAAATTTATGTTGATGATATTATTTTTGATATCACTAACATTTCACTATGTAAAAGAATTTCCTAAGTGTATGAGCAAGGAATTTGAGATGGGTATGATGGAAGAACTCAAGTTCTTTCTTGGACTCCAAATTAAACAAACTAATGATGGAATATTCATTAGTCAAACCAAGTATATCTTAGATATGCTTAAGAAGTTTGAAATGGAAGAATTAAAACCAATGAATACCCCAATGAGCTCATCGATCAAATTAGACAAAGATGATCAAGGTACTCCCGTAGACATAACCAAATATCGATGTATGATCGGATCTCTTCTTTATTTAACTGCTAGTAGGCTCGAAATTATGTTTAGTGTGTGCTTATGTGCAAGATATCAATCTAATCCTAAGAATTCCCATCTTAGTGCCGTGAAACACATTTTTAGGTATCTTAGTGGCACTAGATCCTTAGGTCCTTGGTATCCTAAAGATACTCATATTGATTTACTTAGTTATTTGGATACCGATTGGGCCGGATGCACTATTGACCGTAAAAATATCAGCGGAACTTGTCACTTTCTAGGCTTTGCTCTAGTATCATGGTTTAGTAAGAAACAAAATTCTATTGCTTTATCGACCACTGAAGTAGAATATATATCGGCCGCTAGTTGTTGTGCTCAAATCCTATGGATGAAGTAAACTCTAAGTGATTATCACCTATCATTTGAAAATGTATCTATCATGTGTGATAACACTAGTGCTATAAATTTATTATGAAATCCCGTTTTGCATTCTCGAACCAAACACACTTAGATTAGGCATCATTTCCTACGAGATCATGCACAAAAGGGAGATATAACTTTAGAGTTTGTAAATACAGAAAAACAATTAGCCGATATTCTCACTAAACCATTATCACTTGAAAGATTCTCCTATATTCGAAGAAATTTAGGCATAATTGATGAATGTGAAATATGTGGCTAAAACTTAATGAATGATAGCCCTTATGATAATCAATTAAAATTCATACTTGGTATAGAAATCTATGTCAAAAGACCAAATCCATAAAACTTTGTGAAATTTTCATTAAAATTGCCCAATAGGTCGACCGTTTGATCAAACGGATGACCATTAAAATCAATCCGGATGACAGTTTTCTCATCCGTCTAACCAGGGATTTTTTGTGAACATTAAAAGCATTTAGCGGAAGACTGTTTAATAAAACGGACAACTGTAATTGCGTCCGTCTATCTAGGGAAAATTAAGGTGAAATCCCAAGTTCAAACGGTCGACCGTTTAAGCAACACAGTCGACCGTTTCAACGGAAATCATGTTTTTAAAGTCTGAAATTTTTCAAATTTCTCATTACCCACTTTGCGCAAACTTGAGTTTTTCTCTCCAAATCTTTCTTCAATCATCAAACCATCTTCAAATCTTCTAAATTTACACTTAAAATCAAAAACCCATCTCCTTCCCTCTCACAAATCCGAAAAATTTCGAATTTTTAACCACAAAATCATCAATTTCAATTTTTCAATCGGACTTCTGGAACCCTAGATATCATAATCCGATTTTAGTCAAAATGCCTCGAGTAAAAATGGCAAGAAAACATCAAAGGATGGAATGGCTACCGACACTATCTTCGGATGATAAGGCTCTCCAGGAAAATCACGTTGATAAATGCCCCATTCTCATAGGTAAAAATGTCGATCTCGACTCATTTACTTTTGACGTCCCTTTATTCCATATCGAAGATTACTTTGCTTCCATGGGTTGGGTTTCAATTGTCACTCTTGATGAAAAAGCTTACCCAAATATCATGAAAGAATTCTATCAAGACATGACTTATTCTCCGGGGTCGGGTATTACTTGCATGATAAAAAACAAACAGATTAAAATTACTCGAACTCGTATTCGTTCCATCCTTGAACTTGAGGATTGTGAAACCCGTTTGTATAGTCAAAAAATAGATCATCATCTCGAAGGGTACAATCCCATCGAAGCTTGTAGTCGAGTCACCGGCAAATCTTTTGAGAATGTGGTAAGACTTAGTTCTAATCAACTCACCTTTTCTTGTCAAGTTTTGCATAATATCATTGCCCATGTTATCGTTCCTATGAAAGGTCATTTAACTGAAGTCAATCATTTCGACCTCTTCCATCTCGACTCATTCTTAGTTGGGAGAATAATTGATTTTCTGTTCATTATGTTAAACCATATGAACACAATTCGTTGCGCCCATAGGGTTACAGCCTTACCATACGGTATGATCCTTACCAAAATCTTTCGTCACTTAAAAATTTCCTTCCGTGATGAAGCCGTAATTAATCCAAAACCCACCGACACAATCAATATTCATAACCTTAAACGCATAAAAATTGTGAAAGAAGATAGGCAATGGGTAGCGAAAACAAAAGGCTTTGATGCCGAGTTAGGACCGTCTCCTTTACCATTTGAGGACGGTGAGGCAATGGACGAAGCCGATGATGAAGAAAATACTCCTCCCCCATCTCATTCTCGTGATATACCGAGCTCACATATGCCATCATCCTCTACCTCCAGCTTCTCCTTCACCGAGGACCATTATAATCTCCTCAATGGCCAGATCGACTCTATTACCTCCATGTTTGAAGGCTTGCAATCTATGCTTCAACAAGTACTAGTCGCACAGCAAGCACTAAACTCTCGCTTTGACGTGGTGTTTCCTTCGCCCCCTCCGCCGGAGAACTAGTGTTTCTAGTTTTTAGTTTAGGTGCTTTTGGAAACAATTTTTAATTAATGTCTATTTTTGTTTGAACTATGATTGTCTTTAAATTTGAGTTTATCATTGAAATGCATCTTTTGTTTCATTTAAGGGGAACTTATCTATATCACCTTAATGTATTGATCTTATCTTTTTTTTTATGCCAAAAAGGAGAAAACGTATGATGTGTGATGAAAATGGTGAATAAGTCGTGATTAACGTATGTGATGAAATTGGTATGATGAACTAATCAAATTGATAAAAATTATGATAAATTAAATGGAAAATATAACATGCAATAAATTTATCAAACTATGCTTACTTGAAAAAGAAAGAAGAAATATATACACTAATTTATCGTATTATTTGTTATATACTTAACTACACATCATATTGTTTGTCATAATCAAAAAGGGAGAAATTTTTGACCTATGATTAACTTTAACCTTAATGTTTTGATCATAACAAACAAATTAGTATTGATTATTAACGAAATATTTTCAAGTAATATTCAAAGCGCTCCCAATCATCGTCAAGATCAAGACTATATTACAAATCGAACTCTCAAACAAGTCAAAATCAAAGTCAATCGTCCAATACAAGAGTTTAAGAGTTCAAGATTTGAAACTCAAGATCGAAGATTATATTGCTAGATGAAATGTAAAGGTACTAATTATTTGATCTTTAGCATTAAATAGATGAAAGCTCAAAAACAATTTTATGCCCAAAAACTATGTTGATATCACTTGCATAAAATATTTTTATCAAAGTCAAAAATTAATTTTTTAAAAATTTTCAGAAAAATTAATCCGATCATCCGTTTGGTGAACGGTCGACCGTTTGGACATAAAGGTCGACCGTTTACGTCTTTTCTAAAAAGTGACTATTCTGATTTTTATTGTTTCAACGGCTATTTGTTGTCATCCGACATGTTATAGGTCGACCGTTTGATCATCTGTTTGAACAGAAAATTATCAAAATTGATATCTATAAATCGTCCTTCATTTATTATCATTAAATACACTTACAAGAGCATAAAAAGAGATAATCCTATTGAGAAAAATCATTCAAACTTTTTTGCACTACATCTTCAAAATCATTCATTGAAAAACTTTGATTGATCAAATCAAACTTTTGAATCATCACCATCATCAAAGTTTCTTTCTAACACTTGAGCTATTCATTTATTGCTATTTATTGAAATGTTAGTCTCTCTTAGTACTAAACTTGTATTTATCATTTATTAAGAGAGAAATACCATCTCAAATCTATTTCTTCATATTTTTGGCTCATATTGAAGTCCCTTAAAGCTCAATATTATATAAGGATTAGTGCTTCTTCTTTGTAAGTTATCAGAAATATTGTAAGGATTTTGATTGCACCATAAGTCAATCAAGATAGTAGAAAGGCCGTGCTCGTGACGAAGAGATTGGTAACGGGGGACGTAGATCATTGGTTGGATCGAACCTCCATAAAAATATCGTTTGCACTCTCTACCCTTTTATTTACTTATGTTGTGCTTATATTTTTACTTGCTTAATTTACATCTCTTAAGTTTCTTATTTTGAGATTTTTTTACGAAAAAGTTTGTAAAAACCAATTCACTCTCTCTTGGTTAGTTGTTCTTGGGTTATCAGGATCTAGCAACGTAGCTCAGTTTGGGTCGTGCCTAATGACCCAGACCCAGCGGAGAAGGTGGCGAAGTGCCATAGATTAGTGGAATTTGAGCTTCTTATAGAGAGAATTACTGAAAGAGAGAGAGAGAGAGAGAGAGTGTGTGTGTGTGTGTGTGTGTGATGGGGATGAAGAAGAAGAGGTTGTAACTCTGTATTTGTGTGTGTTGAGAAAATAGTATAATTTGTGATTTGACAAACTTGCCCTTTAGAAATTGAAAGTGTGCATTGTACGCGTTAATTTAACGACAAAAGTTTACAGATTTGGATGGTATGGACCTTTTGTGCAAAGAATGGTGGATTTAAGGATTCAAATGCCAAAATTCAAACGTTATAGACGATTTGCGCAATAGACTCAAAGGATATGGACGAAATGTGTTAATTACCCCCAAAATAATAATAAAGAAACAACCTTACTCTCTCTCTCTCTCTCTCTCTCTCTCTCTCTCTCACACACACACACACACACACATATATACCATAGTTGATACAACAAATTTTGAAATTAGGGAGAAAAATAGAAAAGTGGAAAAAGTAATAGGAAACTTCAAACTTGGAGGAATTAATTCATTGCTTTCCCTGCAATACGAGATAAGAAGGGAATTTTTGCTTCTAAGAATTGCTTTAATTGTGTACTTATAGTGGGTTAAGAATTAGCAATTCAATTTCTAGCTTCAATTGTTGGATTTTACAAAAAGAGAATTATAAGTGATATGAATTAACTACTATTGAAGGAGCAATAAGTTTGACTTGTATTTTAATTATCAATTATTCTATGAAGTCAGCCAAGTGGAATTACACAAGTTAGTTTGCAATGTTTATTGTTATGGAATTAAATTATGTTAATTAAATTTATCGAGGTGAGATAAAGAAATTGAGATTGAAATATGTTGGAAGAGAAAGAGACGAGTACCAAAATGGATGTTTGGAAGGAATTGATTTCTAATATTTTATTTTCAAATTGTAAATTCAGATTTTGGTTCTTATTATATTATCACCAATGTGAAATTATATATTAATATATGTTCTGGCTACATGTATGTGGGCAACATGGATGAATTTGAATGAGTAAATGGAGATACAATACTAAGTGAAATTGTGCCTTGTTATTTATTATCAATTTGAATTGAAAATTAATTGAGTTTTGAGTCGGATAATTCTATTGTTATCTTAGGAAGCGACTCGAATATCGAAACAGTATATCAACCGATTTAGTCTCCAATAGATAACTCTGTGAGTGGAAAAAATTAAATATTTATAGAGAATGACAATTAATTATACTATTATGTTACGTATGATTTTAAGGACTTATTTGTCATTTTACGTGATTATAATTAAATGTT
This sequence comes from Forsythia viridissima, assembly GCA_030279155.1. Lineage (NCBI taxonomy): Eukaryota > Viridiplantae > Streptophyta > Magnoliopsida > Lamiales > Oleaceae > Forsythia > Forsythia viridissima. Next base: position 26,431,505 of record CM059036.1, read on the forward strand.
TATTATGTTATAGTATTTGTGAAATTACAAATATTGTAAATTGATTACTTGTTAAATAGAATGCGAGAAATATGTGATATTAAAATCTACCAGAAAAGTGCCCATGAGTTTATCTATTCTAGTGTACTGGAGTATCTTGGTCGTGTTCTATATTACACTGAAGGGTCTAATTGGCCGTGTACATATAGTTCATTGAGGGGTCTTTACAGTGTACTAGGATATATTATTATAGGACTTTAGGACCCAGTTCCGTGCAATGAGGAACCTTAAGCCCATGTGAGAGGTGCCTAGCTTTGGGGCAGTTTACACACGCATGACTACATTACATATTTTAATTAGAGGGTACATTTTGGTGAGATTATCCAATATATTGTGATGTGATGAAGTTATGGTATAGATTTTAGCTGATGAATATTCTATGCATATGAGACAACATTACTTGCTTGAAATTAATGTGATGTAAATGTTGGTTTAGATTTTTGGGCGTCATTTACATTATGAGAATGTCTATCAATCTTTACTATTATTAGGAGATGTTATAATGTGAATTGTTAAAGGATGTGAGCTCGACTTCGATAATATGTATAAATGAAAAAGGTGTAATTATTTTCAAAATTCTCCACTCATTGAGCTTATCAACTCTTGTATTTTCCAACGATTATTTTTCTTATCAGGTAGCAGTTGAGCTTTTTAGTAGCTTTTGGAGATATAGCCTTTTGGTTTTGGAGTCAGAGCCACACGACAAAGCTAGTTCGTATGATTCATTTCATAGAGCATGTAGTCATTATTTTGAAGATACATGTTCATTTTTTGATATTATTTTTGCATCACTTATAAATAGCTAGGTTAGCTCACTATGTATTTTATACTTATATGTATAGTTTATGTTATTTAAATAATAAAAGTTTTACAATTCGACTGTTGTCTATCGCGTTATTTTGTTGTGCGTATTGGAGGGGCAAATGATCCTATTTAGTTGTGAATATTATTGTTGGAATATGCGGTATTTAATTTTAGGTTAGTTAGTCCAAATTATAGGAAAGATAATGCCGATTTTTTTTAAAAAAAAAAAAAAAAGTCATAATGAGTTGTACATTGTACTAGCCTTAATAGTAGGTCCAACCTTTAGTTGATATTTATCATCGTCGCACGTCACGTTTGGATTTCATTAATGTTGCTTGGGGCGGATGGTGTCATTAACGCCAAAATGATGATGTAAAATAGGTTGATAAAAAATGAGTACTAAGAACTCTCTTCTCCTCTTTAATTATATGTTTCTTCTGAGTCACGTTTTTCTTCAATGAAATATTAAAATTGAGACCAATCAAAATATTATAATTCAGTAAATTCTTTACTTACCTGCTAAGCCCGGGAAATTGGAGCAAATGGTCCCTAACGTATGACCTTAGTGCGCAAATGGTCCCTAACCTTTTATTTTTGACAGAATGGTCCCTAACCTATCCATTTAGGTGCGCAATTGGTCCTTTTGGACTGATTCCGTTAAAAATCCATTACAAATCTTTCATTTAGATGCGCAAATGGTCCTTCTTATTTGTTTTGTCTTTATTTGTAAGGGTAAAATAGTCAAATTACATTGTTTTTCAACCTTTCAATTAGCGCAAATGGTCCCTAACCTCATTTTTAATTAAAGAAATTTATAATTAGATTCCTTAACCTTTACAAAAAGCAAAAATGGGTCCAAAACTTTAATTTGTTTTTAAAAAAAATTCCACCATCTTCCTTGGGGGGATTTCTCCCCCCTGGTTTGGCGAGAATTTCTTGCGAAACCAGGGAGATTTCTCCATGGTTTCGCCGTCGAAAAAGGGGGGTTTCTTCCCCATTGTTTCCGCCAAGAGAAAGGGAAACTACAAGAATCAAAAGAACCCTTTTTCATGTTAAGATTGAACGACTCTGTTCAAGACAAATCCAGTCCATAAATGGACAATTTTTATGATGGCAAAGATGGGAGTTTCTTGACTTTTGCCACTGAGAGCTAAAAAACAAGCACAATATTATATGTTTTCCATATTTTCGTGGAAAAAGACTTGAAAATGGAATCTCCTTTCTCAAACACAACCGTCGGAAACAAGGGGGGAGAAATTCTCGTTCTCCCTGATTTTGCGACCAGAGAAGGGGGATTTTCCCCTCCCTCCTCCTTCCCTCTTCGCCGGTGACCGGCGAAGAGTGGGGGTGAAATTCTCCCTCTCTAGCGATGGGGGTGGGGGTGGGGGTGGGGGTGGGGGTGGGGTATTTGAAGAAGATAATGGAATTTTTTTAAAAAAAATTAAAGTATTGGACCCATTTTTACTTTTTATAAAGGTTAAGGAATCTAATTGCAAATTTTTTTAATTAAAACTGAGGTTAGGGACCATTTGTGCCAATTGAAAGGTTGAAAACAATGTAATTTGACTATTTTACCCCTACAAATAAGGACAAAACAAATAAGAGGGACCATTTGCGCATATAAATGAAAGGTTTTTAATAGATTTTTAACGGAATCAGTCCAAAAGGACTAATTGCGCACCTAAATGGATAGGTTAGGGACCATCCTTTAAAAAATGAAAGGTTAGGGACCATTTGCGCACTAAGGTCATACGTTAGGGACCATTTTCGCCAATTTCCCTGCTAAGCCCTCATAATCATCACGTATCGAAAAACTTCTAAGGGAACATTTGCCTATCCGTAGAGTTAAGGATTATGTCTTGTAACTATGTTTCAAGTATTTACAAGCTAAATTATTTTATTCGAGTATTTGCAACAAACAGGGAATTACATACGTTGGTTTTTAGCACGAGGGTTCAAAATTCAAATTAAGTTATGTTTGTCCTATCGGATTATCGAACTTTCTGGATAACTATTCACACGCATTTACCTTCAAGAGGATAGTTGTCAAATTAATCAATGTCTTTTTCTTCAACATTACTAATCTTGAAGAATTGTTCACGTTTGCATACTTAAATTACATACCCAGACACCAGTATAGTCATCTGGCGAAAGCTTAGTTTGAAATGAATATATCCTTGTCCGTTGTCTACTTGTGGGCGCATTCGAGTCCTCTACGGATTCCTCCTCCATCGGAAACCTTTGGTGCTAGTTGACCATTTTTTCGATTCAAGCTTAGAACTAGACGACCTATAGGAAGAGGGAGATCAAATGGTTGTAAGTCACAATTCAAATCTTAACTTAGTAAATCATTGGAAGCTTTCACATTTTAAATTCAAGCTGAGAACTAGACAGCCTATAAGAAGAGGGAGAAAAAGTGATTATAAGTCGCAAGTCAAAACTTAACTTAGTAATGTGAAACATAATTAAGTGCATTACAATCTACTCTTTCTTTTGGAACCAACATTTGCGACTAATCTTAACTAGCTGATATCATAGAATTAGTTTCTGTTGACCTCGGAATCTGCACTATCCATGTGTCAACAGATCTCCAATCAATCATCTGCCAGCCTGTATGTTACTTGCACACTAGGAGAATCTTTAGGTACCAAGATCACTGGAGAAAAAGGGGTCCGCAATCGTTGGTACTCCGACGATCAAGTCAGCTACCAGTATATGTAAAAATATATAGGAGAGAGTATTTGGGTGTGAGAGAGACAAGCAAGCAAGCAAAAAATTGAGCAGAGTTTAAAGATGAAAATAATGTGTACCTCAAAATAACTGGAGATGTTGTATTTATATCTTCAGAGTTCTAATTGGTTTAGGTAAGCAATCAATTAGACCTCTGATAGGATTCTCCTTCCTTATGGGATAATGGATAATTAGATATCAACGTGATTCTTTAGATTTTCCATCCTTATCTCCATTGATTCCCAATATCTTGTTACTAATTATCACGAGGTTGATATTTAGTTTCCTTCTAAGTTTGAATCACAATCAAACACAATCCAACACAATTTTTTCTGAGATATCTCTTTAACTATCCCCAAACATCAGATTTTCTATGAACTATGATGGATTTGAAGACCCGCAAAGGGCCCTGGGTCGGTTATGAATATTGAGGCCCCTCATGGTCTTCGATGTACTTGATTCAAGAGTGTTAAGATGTTGCTGGGTCTTTGAGGCCTTCTATAAATTCACGAGACCCTCGGTGGGCCCATGAGGCCTTCGCTGGGCCTATGAGGCTTTTGCTGACATGGATGCCTTACCAAAATTGGGTGGTAACAATAGTCTCCCAAGTTCAAGCTTATTATTTATGATAGGCGTGGGACTTTTAAGAAGTATTATTATTATTATTTTTAGGACTTCGCTTTGATTAGAATTGTGCAATGGAGTTCCTCGCAGATGTACACATGGATTATTCGAAGCAGTTATGTACAGTCTCCCAAGTCTGAAGCATGTTCATTCATAGCGTGTGAGGGCTTTGCTTGGGTTGGTTGGGGGTGACGTGGCCTTGTTTGGTTCGTGGTAGGTATGATCCTCACATAGCCGTCAATTAGCACTGTTAGTGAGGACAGACAATGATGATTCGAAGCGTTAGCGCCATCATTGATGCAGGCGCATGGAGGACGTTTAGGGGCGTTTGGTGCGCGTCTGCTTCCTCCATTAATTGCCTTGGTTTTTTTATCCCGCCTTTTGCTCTGGTCTTGACACCTATTCATTATATGGACTGTTCAGATTGCCTGATTTGAATTCAATGATAAGAATGGAAGGGGCCTTGTCTATATAAACCGTGGTGCCCTTCCCTTAGTTTCTTTTCAATTGTTCATTTTCTCCCAACTTCCACAAAGAATTTCAGTGAGAACCACAGAGCTTCAGAGAATTCCGACGAGTAAAGAGTTCCAGTTTGCTGTTCGTTGTGTTCCTTGGCAGAGCTTTGTTTACTAGGTAAAGTTATAGGCTTTAATTTGTGTTATTTCACGTGCCATTTTTGTGCTTTTCCAAACTTCCTGCTCTGGTTGCTTTTTCTACGTTCTTCTCTGGTAGCTTCAGAGATTTCTCTATTCGAACAGAGGGAAGAAAAGCAATATCATCTAAAAACAATGATTCCCATAACCAATCAGTCCCTGGTACCGACCAAGAGATAAGGGACGAGGTTCCATCTTCGCCCGACGGACAAGACGAGGTTGAGCAAAGGCCAACTGTGGCCTATCCTCCCCCCGCGTCCACAAGTGAGAAGGAAGAAACCTCAAGAACCCCACCAAAGATGAAGGCGAAGAAGAAATAGCGAGGCAATGAGGTCCCCAAAATGAGAGCCTCATTGGATAGAAGGGATGCTCCGGTAACTAGACGAAGAATTAACAAATTCAGCCACTACAGCTTCATTGGTTCGCTCGAGGATCAAGGAGGCAAACCTAGAAGCTATCAGGCTTGGTACGCGGTCCCCAAATCCGTTGTGCTCAAAGCCCCTAGCCCAGATGAGGGGGTTGATGACCCACCAAAAGGGTTTGTCGCCATCTACGAGCCGACGATGCATAAAGGTCTTTGTCTATCGATGCATCCTTTTTTTGCGAGGTTTTACGAGACTTCAACCTGGCCCCATGTCAGATAACACCAAATGGATGGGGCCAGTTGGTGGCAGTGTTCTTGTTATAGATGATTGCTGAGGTTGGGAGTGACTTATCCTCCAAAGAATTTGAATCAATCTACCGATCTTGTAGGTTTGGGGGTTGGTTCAATATGTCTCCCAGGCTGGGCCAAAAGTGGAAAACGACCACTGACAGTCCCAACAAGATCTATAGCTAGAGGGGAGCTTCTTCTTCGCTAGAGAAGATTGGGAATTTAGGCCAGATGATCCCCTTCCCAACGTGTCCATTCCTCGTCACTTTGAGGAACTTAGTATATTTTATTTCTCCTGTGTGGCTTATTAACCTTATCCTTGACTTAATGATTTTATTGTCTTTGCAGATTGTGGGAAGCCGTCGATCCCAAAGAGGGATCAAGGAGAGTTGAGGTTGAATTGGGCTAAGGTTCGCAAGCTTGAAAGGGACTTCAGAAGCCTCGGCAACCTACTCAAGGATAATAACCTATTAATCTATTTTAGACTAATGGGTAAGCCTCGTGACCTGAGTCGTGTAAAAGTTGTATCAGTAGTTATTCTTGACATTTTGGGGTTTTGTTGTTATTGCAGCCACGTTCACTTTCAAGAGTATCCCTACTTTCAACCTTGACGAGGATGAGGATGAATCAAGCGCAACGGCCCAGCCTTCGTCGCAAGGGGTTTAAACCATGATTCATCTTCGAGAGATACCTCCCCTAGTCCCTGATGTACAACGTCTTTGCTGGCTTTGAAGACAAGCTGGGAAAGGATGAGGACAAGTCAATGAAACTCGCTGAGGATCTGAAGGTGGCGAGTTTCAAAAACACCAAGCTGGGTGATAAGTACAATTTTGTAATTATCGGAGCCCACAAAAAGGGACAATTATGAGAACTCTTACATGTTTTTAGTATAATGGTGTATTGTTTTTTATCATTATAGGAAAAAAAATCATTTCAAGTATCGATCAAACAAAAAGAAAGCAAATGGAAGAAAAAGGGACTCAATTGAACAGACAAAGAGACTTGAGGGGCTTGTCATGCAAATATCAAAGAGAGAAATTCAGGAACTGCGTCCAAATTGACCATGCGAATGCATGGTTAAGCATGGATGCGATCGCAAGCCACCAAGATTTTATGCAAAACATTATTTGACAAAACCATGCTATCACAAGGTTTTGAACCATGCGATCGCATGGCTTCCCGCGAGAATTATTTTGTTGTTTCCTAATGGAAACAGAACTCTATTCAGTCTAGGATAAAACAACAACTTAAAACACGTTTCAAAGAGTTCGGGAAGGGATATAAAAAATCATAGAATTGACAAATCGCAGAGGGCGAATTTTGGAAAAAAAAAATACAAGAGAAGAATCGAATATCAAGGAATGAATTGAAGATTCTTTGGCCGAAATTACGGGTTGTATTTCTATTTTATTCTTTTTCCTCCAGAACATGATTAACATAATTCTTGTATTATTTTACAAAATCATGTCCGGCTAAATTACTTATTGTTAGGATGAATGATGAAATCTCAAGTTTTTAATTAATTAGATGTTTTCTGTTTTAGTAATTAATTACTTTTGGATTGATTATTCTTTATTCATTATTTCTAATGTTTTAATGCTTGATCACCATTAGAATATTTTGTGATCTTTATTGAAGTCGAGAGATTCAATCTAGATAAGCACATAGTATTGAATAACATATGGTCTAATAATAGATAGAAATTATTATTATGCTTTGTAAAATCCGTTTAGGTGTTCTTGTGATTTAAATGCATATTTGTATGTTCGAATCTTAATTAGAGATAATTAGGTTTACATATCGATATAGAATTGATTGACCATCGAGAGAGGCTTTTGATTGTTATAGGATCACCGATTTTTAATCTAGGGTAATTATAAGCTAACGCGATTAACGGATAATTGATTAAGGAACGTATAGGTGGATTCGCAAATTCTAGTGCAAGTAAAATTCGAATTCGTTCTTAAAATTACTTTTGATTGCAAGATAATTTAGATTTAATTTAACATAATTAGTAGAATAGTTTTAGGATTAAATTTACAAACGAATCTGTGTTCTTATATTGTTAAAACTAGAAGTATACATTAATAGGTTAATTGGTAGCTAGTCTTCATCAGTTCGACACTTTTCACACCGCTTTGTTACTTGTTAACGATCTGTCCACTTGACGAATTAAAATTGACAACAAGTTTTGGGCGTTTACCGGGGACTAGTTTTATTAATTACTACGTTAATTGATAATTTAGTTTTAACAATTTTTATTTTTATTTTCTATTCTCCTTCACAGTTCTGTGTTACTGCTAAATTCTAGCTATTTTCTAAAGTTTCAGGTGTCGATTGTGTATGCACCATGCAAAAGATAAAGATCTATTCGATTTCGACCTAGAAATTAAATGGAGTTTTTACCAACGACAATGTGAACAACGGGAAAAGAAAAAAAGAAGCAAAAAGCCACAATGGATGACAACAACCGAGTCCCTGATCCATTACCTGCACATGTGAGAAATAATCTTGCACCAATGGCTTGACCAGTTGAAGTTAATGAACGAGATATACTTATGGGTGAGTATATGATGCCACCGATTGTTGAGAATCGGTCCAGCATAATTTACCCACATTTTGTTATGACCAGATGTGATTAATCTATTCTCGAACAATTTGCATTTCTGTAGGAGAACAGACGAAAATCCACATTACCATCTTTCTCACTTCATAGAAAACTATGGAAATTTAAAATATCACAGTGTTAATGAAGAGGCATTCAGGATAAGGCTCTTGCCACACACTCTGAAGGATAAAGCTAGAGAATAGTTAGATTCTCTACCATCTGGGAGCATCACTACTTGGACAGATTTGGTCCAAAAATTCATACTGAAATACTTTCCTCCAGCCAGAGTGAACAGACTGAAGTATGAAATATCCAATTTCCAACAATCTGAGTTGGAAAATTTTCACATGGCATGGGAAATATTCAAGGAACTGCTCCGAAAGTGTCCAAGTCATGGTTTTCCTTCAGCGGCTCAAAATCATTATTTCTACTCTTGATTAGCTCCAAATAGTCGTTCTTCAGTAGATTCTACAATTGGTGGCTCTATCCAAAATAGATCTGTCGTCGACCTTCATGACATGTATGAGATGATGAGTGAACAATTCGTTATGTAGCCAGACAAAGGGTTGCAGAAGAAAGCAACATGAATGTACGGGATAGAAATCAATTCACTCCTACTGGAAAAAATTGATTCATTGGCAGAGTAGATGGAAACAATGAAAAATTCTCATTCAGCTAATATGGTTCAGATGTCTCTACCAATATGTGCAACATGCGGGGCAAACCATCAATCATCAAAGTGCCCTTTAACCACCGCTGATATGTCATCACCTGAACAAGCTGCATATGCTCAGAACTTTTAGCAACAACAAAATATTCTATACTCACAAACCTACAATCCAGGGTGGAGAAATCATCCAAACTTCTCCTATGGCAATACCCAAAATATTCAAAATCTGCCAAATCGGGAAGACCCCAGAAAATAGAAGGAAGATGAGAAGAGACAGTCGCTAAATTGTCAGAACGGATGGAGATTGGATTCAAGGAAGTGCAGAAAAGACAAGATGTCACGATAAAGAATGTAGAAAAATCAGATTGGGCAGTTGGATAAACTATTGACCAAGCGGCAACCAGGCACATGGCCAAGCAATACCGAGGTCAATCCAAAAGAGCAAGTAAATGCAATGACCACGAGAAGCAGAGTTGAGCTGCCAGAAATTCATGTAAAGAGACAAGGTGTAGAAAAAGAAAATTGTGTCCACCAAAGAGAGAGAGAGAGCAAATCAGATAAATTTAAAGAATTAGTCACAAACATAAACTGGACAAGCAGTTTGAGAAGTTCTTGGATGTATTCAAAAATCTCCAAATCAACATGCCTTTTGCCGACGTTTTAGCTCAAATGCAGCTACGAAAAATTTATGGACAAAAGAAAATTAGAAGAGCACGAAACAGTCATGCTGACTGAGAAATGCAGCGCTATATTGCAAAACAAGCTACCACCAAAACTAAAAGATCAAGGGAGTTTTACTATTCTCTGCACTATTGGTAGTTTATTCTTTGATAAAGTTCTATGTGATTTAGGTGCTAGTGTAAACTTAATGCCTTTTATTCTATTATTAAGCAGCTCGGTTTGGGAGAAGCAAAGCCAACAACAATATCATTGCAGCTTGCAAATAGGTCCATCAAACGTCCATGGTGGATCGTTGAAGACATATTAGTGAAAGTGGACAAGTTCATATTCTCTACTGATTTTATTATTTTGGATATGTGCGAAGACAGAGATGTACCACTTATTTTGGGTCGACCCTTCTTGGCTACTGGTCGGCATTGATTGATGTGCAAAAAGGGCAACTAAAGTTGAGGTCGAATGATGAACATATTACATTCAATTTGTTTAAAGAAACTAAATTTTCGAGCTCTTAAGATTTCTGTTTCCAGATTGATGCCATTGATCGAGAGAGAACCAACACTTTCACATTGGAAAACCAATCAGACCCGATGGAACACATTCCAATCATTAAAACAAAGAGTGACGACCAAATGTCTGATGAGGAAGTTGAAATTTTCATAGTTGAGTTTGAGCAGGGTGGTAAAATAGAGTCATATCAATATGATAAAGAAAAAATCAAACTCTAGAAGATAAAAAAAATGGTACGAAGACCATCGTTGCAAGCAAATCAAGTCCTTCAAAGACCTATTCAAAGTGTCATGAGTGATCATTGCGACAAAGTCTAGCTAATAACTTTAAAGAAGCGTTTTAATGGGAGGCAACCCATTTTTCTACCCTTTTATTTCATTTTCCATATCATTTTAGTTTTAGGATTTCAATTCACATTTTTGCACGTTTTAATTGTTTAGGACTTCAAGTAGGCATTTTCGAATTTTAGATAGCGATGAACAATTATCATCGTCATTCAGCACACGCACACACTTAAAATTTAAGTCCTATTTTAAAAAAAAATTAAACTGCAACAGTTTTATACCATGCGATTGCATGGTATATCCATCTGTAATCGCATGGCCTGTTTCTGCCCAAAATTTAATGTCCTTGCAATCGTAGGACATTATGACCATGCGATAGCAAGAACAACCAGAGAAGTTTAGAATCGAAAAAAAAAATTATTATTATTAATATTCTTTTTTTTTTAGAGTTACACTATGCGGGCCAGCTGGATGATATTCATGTCAAGATTTGCCGACCTACACCTCGACAGGATCCTCCACCAGTGGATCCTATCACACTTCTTCTTTCAGCGCCATTCGATCCACCTCCGGAAAGTCTATGATCTTTGTATACATTTCTTTTTATTTTTAACTGTACATTGGGGACAATGTTTCTTTCAAGTTAGAACAATGTTTCTTTCAAGTTCGGGGGTGGTGGATAAAATGCTTGATTCGTTTTTTATTGTTAACTTGATCGTAAAACAAATATTATTATTTGTGTTTGTTTGCATGCTTACATGACATAAATAGCCTTGTCGGCTAATGATGTAAACTATTTCTTTTAAGTTTTACTTAAATTCATGACTTGTGGACAGAATATTACTTTTGTTTAAATGTGAAGCTACTTTACCATGTTTGATACCGTGTTGTGTCGGCTAGTTATGATGATTTTTAGCTATGATTGATGCACTCCTGTCGAAAACAATACGATGCCTTTTTAAAACTTAGAACCATTTGCATCTCGAACATGTAACCAATAGAGTGAGTGAGTGTGGTAGTTAAGCAGTGACGGTGGCTATCTAGGTTTGTGTTGATTCTATGCTTGTTGAAAAAAAATTATGTGGAGCACTTTAGGCCAGTTAAAGGAAGCTGGGTAATAACCGAATGTTAGAAATCTAATCTCCGCACATGAACTTATTGCACGCAAGGAACTAGGCATTTACTATTAAATAACTCTTTTCGTAGTCTTTTTGAATCGAGTGGTAAAGCCCATCGGCCTAAAGCTTGTTACATAAGTCATCTAGAAAGCTTAATGGACTAAGTTTCGTACACTACTAATATCTTATAACTCTTTTCGTAGCCTTTTTTAGTCGAGTGACAAAGCGTATAGGAGTTCTCAAAACTCGGTGCCCTAAGGTATGCAAAATCTGGGAGCCATCAGCTTAAAGCTCGTTACATGAGTCATCTAGAAAACTTAATGGAATGAGTTTTGCACATAAGATATATATATAAAAAATCTGCTAAAGCCAGCGTAAAAGATCCTTTGCAAAGTTAAAATGGGGATTAGATGACCAATGAGTTTGACTGCTTAGTGAAAACTTCCTAGTGAAAACTTCCTAGTTGAGAGCACTAAAAAATAAGAGAATCTTCGTAAACCTAGTTTGTCATAATTATTAGCTTTCTCAACCAGTTTTGAGCAAGAAAATAATGAGTAGAGCATAACCTTAGACCCAAAATCTCAGGAATTGAAAGAAAACTTCAATTTGGAGAAAAGTGTACCTTACGAGAGGGAAAGGAGAATTTGACCAAATGGTTGGACTATCACCACCATAGAAATTAAATACATCGGATTAACTGCTCACACACACATATCAAGTATGGTTTAAGTAGAATAACAATAGTAATGCATGAACACTTATCATGAGTTATAAGTTGTTGCAAAAGCTGAATAAAAAACGACAAGCTATTTTTGTTGTGAATTTTGTTACAGTTTATTTCGTTCTATGCATAATTGTCTTTAGTTAGTATATTCGAGGATGAATAAAGGTTCAAGTTTGGGAGTATTTGATAAGTACAATTTTGTAACTATTGGAGCCCACAAAAAGGCACAATTATGAGTACTCTTAAATATTTTTAGTATAATAGCGTATTATTTTTTATCATTATAGGAAAAAATCAATTTCAAGTGTCGATCAAACGAAAATAAAAGCAAAAGAAATAAAAACGGACTCAATTGAACAGACAAAGAGACTTGAGGGGCTTGTCATACAAATATCAAAGAGAGAAATTTAGGAACTGCGTCCAAATTGACCATGCGATCGCATGGTTAAGCATGGCTACGATCGCATACCACCAAGATTTTATGCAGAACGTTATTTGACAAATCCATGTGATCACAAGGTTTTGAACCATGCGATCGCATGGCTTCACACGTGAATTATTTTGTTGTTTCTTGATGGAAACAGAACTATATTCAGTCCAGGATAAAACAACAACTTAAAACACGTTTCGAAGAGTTTGGGAAAGGATATAAAAAGGCAGAGAATAGACAAATCGCAGAGTGTGAATTTTGGAAAGAAAAATACAAGAGAAGAATCGAAGATCAATGAATGGATTGAAGATTCTTGGGCCGAAATTACGGGTTGTATTTCTATTTTCTTCTTTTTTTCCTCTAGAACATGATTAATACAATTCTTGTATTATTTTCAAAATCATGTCCAGCTAAATTACTTATTGCTAGGATGAACGATGAAACCTCACGTTTTTACTTAATTAGAAATTTTTCGTTTTAGTAATTAATTGCTTTTGGATTGATTATTCTTTATTCATTATTTCTAATGTTTTAATGCTTGATCACCATTAGAATGTTTTGTGATCTTTATTGAAGTCGAAAGATTCAATCTAGATAAGCACATGGTATTGAATAACATAAGGTCCAATAATAGATATAAATTATTATTATAGTTTGTGAAATCCGTTTAGGTGTTCTTGTGATTTAAACGTATATTTTTATGTTTGAAACTTAATTAGAGGTAATTAGGTTCACATATCGATATAGAATTGATTGACCATCGAGAGAGGCTTTTGATTTTTATAGGATCACCGATTTTCAATATACGATAATTATAAGCTAAAATGATTAACGGATAATTGATTACGGAATGTGTAGGTGGATTCGCAAATCCTAGTGCTAGTAAGTTCATAAAATTACTTTTGATTGCAAGATAATTTAGATTTAATTTAACATAAGTAGTAGAATAATTTTAGGATTAAATTTACAAACGAATATGTGTTCTTATATTGTTAAAACTAGAAGTATATATTAATAGGTTAATTGGTAGCTAGTCCTCGTAGGTTCGACACTTTTTACATCACTTTATTACTTGTTAACAATCTGTCCACTTGCGAGATTAAAATTGACAGCACTGGGTTCAGAGAACGGGGCCCTTCGATATAAGGTGGATGCTTTGATGGCTGTCGAGACTGATTGAAGGCCAAGTTTAAGTCAGTAACTGAGAACTTGAGCAGGCCCAGAGCAAAAAAAGGCTTGCCGAGGCCGTAAAGAAATTGGTCGAAGATCATGCAGTTTTCTGCTGAAAGTACTGTTGCCTCAGTAAACTGCAACTTTGATGCCATGGTTACTAAGAAAGGGAAGCTACTGGAAAAGATGAAGGTTCTCAAACACGTCTGAGTACTTACGCCTCGCCAATCACTTTATGGTGGCCGACGAGGAGCAATTGGTCGAAAAGATCAGAGAAGTTCATCCAGAATGGGACATTTCATTCCTAATGTCAGCTCCCGTCGACACTCCTACTTTAGAGCCTTCTGCAGCAACGGAGTTCCTTCCTCTACTAAACCTCAAGTTAAAGGTGAAGCCGGCATCCCTCCCATTGCTATAAAGGAAGACCCAAAATGTGCCGGCCCTGGAGAGGTGGCGAGGCAGTAGGGCTTGCATTTTTCACTTTTTTCTTTGTATTTGCTCCAAACTTCATCAATGAAACCGGTTTCTTCTTTGTTGTAAGTATAATTGTTTCGTGTGCTCTTTTTTTATTAACGAAAACGTGTATCCAACCAAGTTTTGGACCTTTGACGAGGCTCTATTTCTGAGGATGACCTTCATAAATAACAAGCCTTTCACAAAGGTATTAATGACGCAGCCTTTTCGTCGAGTCTGAAGAGTTGAACTTGAATATGAAGAGTTTTTTTCAAAGGCATTAATGGCACAGCCTTTTCGTTGCTCAAGGTGTTGACGTCATTATTATTTGGGTAAGTTGAAGGGGCGTACGTGTCTTGTGGCAATCTACATGCCCATTAAATAGTGCGTTCCTCAAAAGTATTTTTAATGCTTTATGTTTCCCACACCATCCCTTTGCAATGATTAAGATCTTGGCCCTATATAAACACTATGAATCTCTCATTTATAATTTTACCTTTCCATAACTTCTCTGAACTCAAATATTTCGTTTCGATGGCAGTAACCTTTCCTGGCGGAAGAGGAAAAAAAGGTTTATCGACAAGTTGCTCAATTGATATCAGCATTCCACTTAAGTTCCTCTTAAGGGAGGAGGTCAAGGGTTTTTGTTTTGATGACCAAGTATGCCTCCACAAATATCCCAGTCATAATCTAGTTTTGAAACTATTATCCGAACAGTGTTCTAACCTGTTTATTCTTCGAAGTCGGAGAGATAACATGGCGAGGGGGTCAGGGACTAGTTATTGGGATGGTCTTCGCGAGTGACGGCCCTTACAGTGGGCAAAGGTTGACATTTATGTCATGAATACTCCCTAAAGTTGGCACTGGGTAACAGCGCCATTATTGCGCGTGGTGGGTGGAAATCTCCAAGAACATTTAAACCATGCAGCCTTTACGTTCTTCTAGGGTTTTTTATTAATGCAGCCCCCCTCCACGCGTCGCTTATCCAACTGTTCAGATTTTGGATTCCTCATTAACGGCTGGGAACGAACACTGAGCCTATACATACTCCCAGAATTTTCATTTTCTTTTTATATTTCCACAGATTTTCCAGAACCCAACCGTCCATGCTGTTCTATTTTTCCATAAACCCTTTCTAGCAAACGGATCTCCATTAATGGTCAAGTATATTTTCTCCAAAATCTCCATTTTTAGCATTGATAAAGAAGAAGATGACGACGGGAACATGACTCATTTTCTGCAACCTTCGGTACCGGACACGGCACCGGTCTCAGTTGCCACTACTCCATTGGCGCCGGAGTCGGCCACGAACATCTCATCTCTCTTTCTCTCCAGATAACCTTTACTTCTGTCAAAGAGTGTTAGATAGCAGAGCAAAGAAAAATGAATTGTCAATGATGAAGGTGAGGACCGTGAGCAAAAAAGGAATACAAGGGATGAAGGTATTATGGGGGATGCAAGAAGAGCCAGGCGAGGCCGAGTGTTGACTCCTTCTCAGGAAATTGAAGGGTCAACTCAATCTCTTCGAAGTGGGACGTGGGCCACTGCTCTCACTTCTTCTGACTGGACCGAGCACATCAACATTGGGTCCCATAGGGATGAGTTAGATTCGGCCGTTCTGGATATGCTACTGGTTCTTTCAACGATGGGGACGGCTTCTGCCCATAAGTATTGGACTTCCACATGGGGAAGGCGGTGGAGCAAGCAACTCTGTCGAAGTTGGTGAAAATGGCAGAGATGAGCATCGCCCGAAGCCATGTACTTAACTATGAATTGTACAAGCTATTGACAGGCTATGAGGAGTCGAAGGCCGTGGGTTCTGAAGACGCTGATGAGTTACGCTCAGAGAATAAGATCCTCCATTTGAAGCTCGACCTTGCCGAGGAGGCAAGGCGGCAGGCCGAGCACAAGGTGATGAAAGCCGAAACGAACAGAGCTGAAACTTAAAGTATACGAAGATATGGCCTATGTCAAGCATAAGGAGTTGACTGAGGCCCTGGCAAAGCTCTCGAAAGCCAATGAATCATTGGCTAGGTTAGGGTCCCATACTTGTGCCGACCCTAAAGAGGCGACGAGGCCGTATGACCTATATTTTGTGTAGCTTCGTATACTTAACAGAGATTTATAAACGAAGAGGAATTTCCTTCCAACTAGTTTACTTTTACTTTAAGTGTTGCCAACAAATGTGATCATCTAGACATTATTCCCTCTCATTTGTATGCATTAAATAGTTTTTACTCAGTGAGTTAAGAAGTTGGCCGCAAACCACACTCTCCAGCTGCCTTGCTTTCTTTACTGGCATGTGTACGCATTAAGTTTTCACCCAGTGAGTTAAGGAGTTTGCTACGAACCATACTCCCTCACTGCCTTGCCTTTGTTACTTATATTTGCACGCGTTAAGTTTTTACCTAACGAGTTAAAGAGTTGGCCGCGAACCATACTCTCTTGCTGCCTTGCCTTTGTTACTTGTGTTTATACGCGTTAAATTTTTACCCAACGAGTTAAAGAGTTGGCCGTGAACCACACTCCATTGCTGCCTTGCTTTATTTACTGGCATGTGTACGCGTTAAGTTTTTACCCAGTGAGTTAAAGAGTTGGCCGCTAACCATACTCCCTCGCTGCCTTGCCTTTGTTACTTGTGTTCATACGCGTCAAGTTTTTACTCAGCGAGTTAAGGAGTTGTCTGCAAACCACACTCCCTTGCTGTCATGCCTTTTTGTTAGCACAATTGAGATGAGAGAGTTTTATTTGTAAACGATTGAGCTTTATTTGAATATGGCTGTTTCGAATAAATTTTAAAGCAAAACTGACATGCGACTTAGCGCTAATAAACAAGAAACCTATTGGTAGTGCAGACAAAGATGAGTGATGTTCCAGGGATACTTCGTCTCCTTTCTCTCTGAGTTTTCTAATTTGTAGGTTCCAGGTTGAATCTCTTCAATGACCTTGTATGGTCCTTCCCAGATGGGTCCAAGGGTTCTGGCTCCCACTTCTCTATTACAGAGGAAGACCTTTTTTATGACGAAATCATTGACTAGGAAGCCCCTGTTCCTGACTTTCAAATTGTAGTATCTAGTCATCTTCCTTTGATAAACTGCCAGGTGAAGCTACGAGTTGGCATGCCTTTCTTTCTGCAAGTCAACACTTGCTTTATGCAGATCTTCATTGACCACCTCGTCGAAATGTAAGTGCCTTGGGAAAGGTATTCCCACCTCAACGGGGATAACTGCCTCCGTCCCATATGTCATAGCGAAAGGAGTCTCACTAGTTGCCGTTCGGGAGGTAGTCCGATATTACCATAGGGTCTCGAAAAGTTCTTTAGCCCATCTCCATTTGACAAACTCTAAATTTATTTTCAGAGTGTACTTGATAATTTTGTTAACAGCCTCCACCTAGCCGATGGACTGAAAATAGTAGGGGATGGAAATGTCTCTTCTAACACCGAGCTCCTCACAGTTCGAGTTAAACTTCTTCCCAACGAACTATGTACCATTGTTTGAGACAAGGAAGTGAGGTATCCCAAAACGGTAGATTATGTTCTTCCACACGAACTTCCATATATTCTCCTCCGTGAATTTAGCCAAGCACTCAGCCTCGCACCATTTAGTGAAGTAGTCTAGAGCTACCACTGCAAACTTGACGACACCCCTTCCAGTTGGGAAGAGACCTATGAAGTCGATCCCCCTATTTGGCTAAAGGCCACAGGCTGGTAACTTGGGTGAGATTCTGAGCTGGGAGCTTCGGCACAATGGCGAATCTCTAACACTTGTTGTAACGCCCTGAAAATTTAGAATTTTATTTCGAGCTCAGTAAAATTCTTAACAAGTATTTATGACCACATGTCCATCCAAAGTCCAAACGAGGTCCAATAATAATAAACAATTCAAGTCCACTAGAGAAAATATCCAACAAGTTTTGAGCTTTATTAATTAATTAATTATAATTATTTTATAAAAATGGCAAGATTTGTAAGATATTTTAATTTACGGTAATTGCACCTAATCAAAGACTTACCAAATTTCAAATAGGTAAGTTCTTTGATATGCAAGTGAGATGATGGAAAGAACCCAAAATCCTCAAATTTTTCCATTTCTTTCCCCTTCTCCCATACTCAAAACCGTCCCCACCTCTCCCATTACACACACTTAAGCATATTTTACAAAGAAAGAAAACAAGAAGGAAAGAAAACAAGAAGAAAAGAGAATAAGAAGAAAAAGAAGAAAGAAATAAGAGAGGTTTTTCAAAAGCTTTTCATTCTTTTTATCAATGAAGCAAGGTAAGAATATCTATATGCAAAGTTGATTTAATCCCTTTTATGAATTGTAGTTATGTGTATTCTATGCTAAAGAATTTAATGTTTGTGGTCATCCGAATATGAATGTGGTTTATTCCATTGGAATGAACAAGAAATGATGTTCATCCTATTTTGGATGTAATAGAAAGAATGTTTATGGTTTTAAATCCTTTGGGATTAAACCTAAGAAAGAATTTTTATGGTTTTTAAATCCTTTGGGATTAAACCTATGAAAGAATTTAGGGTTTCAACCCTTGAGGACACCGAAAATTGACGTTTGCATGGTTTATTTACATTAATTGAAATATATAAATTGGGATTTGCATTATAATTATGATGATATTCCTATTGAGTGTTCCCAAACTCACCATTCTCCCATTCATAGATTGATTGTAGGGTTGGATGGAGGCTCGATGATAAAGGGATTGAGCCATGGAAAAAGACTTTGATCAAGAAGATGAATAAATGGCAGCTTGTTTTATAATATTATATATTCTGAAATTTATATGTTATGAGATGATTTTTGATATGAATGTTAATTGTCAAATTGTCATAAACTTGCTCGAGACTCTATGAAATGATAATTTTAATCTTGTTGAGTATTAGATGATGTTTAAATGGTTTAATATTGACCGAGATGAAAACTGTCTAGAATTTCCCCCTTCCAAGTCTAGTTTCAAACGGACGTTGAGAATGGTACACTTAGTTTTTTTATATGAAATTTGATGGGATTGATGACCTATCAACTTCGGTCCTTTGAAACTTGGAATCACCTCGTTTGGATGTCTGTAGAGAAAAATATGTAAGTTTTGGTAATGATGGACAGTTCAACAAGGGAATCTGCCTTTCATGTTTTGGAGGTTAATTTGGAGACCTTAAAAATTTTATTAAATTCTGAATTTTGGATATGATTTAATACATTATGTGTTGTTTTATCTCTGAAAATATTAGAATTTTTGAAGGTCTTTTGATAGGGAAAAATCAAGATTAAAACTAAGTATTGAAAGCTGTTTAGTTTCTGTTTTTCGTATACTTTGTATCTCCTTTAGATGACCTTAACTATTCCATAAAATTATGAAATTTTACTATGTGTTAGAAGGATAAGTTAAGGTTATTTGGTTAAAGCTTCATAAGTTTTTGTGACCGTTGATTTGCTCTTTTTATGTATAAAAAATCAAAGGACAATAATCTTATGTCACAATTAATGTTTCGACTTTAAAGAAAACCATTAAAGGTTGTAAACCTCAACTTTCCTTATAGTTGATAAGTCACATTTGTAAACTTTTAAACTAACATCTAGAATTCCACATATTTAGTTCACTTTCGAGCTTTAAAATATAAGAATATGAGAGACATGATGGAGCCTCGTAGATGAGGTTTTGGAGCGTCACAGCTTGGTATCAGAGTCCAGAGTTTTAAATCGGTTATGTAAACTAAAAAAAGTTTAAGTACCAATAGAGAACGAATCAAGTAAAAAAAATTGACCCTCGAGCAGGCCACTGGCGGACAGAATTTCGTCTCAGTCTGCTCGAGCGAACACTATTCACTATAAAAAAATTCTTTTCTTCTAATATGTATTTACTGAAATTTATTATGATTTCATGATTTACCAAAATATGCTACATGATTATATGAAAGTTTGTATTCTATCGGTAATTGAGAAAAATGAAGATGTAAAGCTTTCCCATGGCTATCCTATTTCATATGATGGCTACCATCCTCAAACCCTCAGGTATGATTTTACTTGAGACATGAAAGAATTATTTCAAAGTCTTATGGCATTAATTTTTGTTAAGTTGAATTGCATAAAATTATTTTTGCAAACAATAGAATTCTATTTATTTTGATTGAAAGTTTCTTAAATTTTGTTTGGACTTACGTTGGACTGGACTTAGGACAGAATAGCTAGAATGACGTATTCTATCGATTTACCACATCACCGAGGACTATGAGCTTTAGCGAAACAAGCCTATGAGAACTTCGATTTAGACATTTCTCTACCTCAATACATTGAGAAATTCCTTCTTTTGTGGCGAAAGGCGACGAGTTGTGGGAATAAAATTGTTAACATTGAGGCTATCGATCACTTTTTGTGTACCTTTACCCCATCTGGAGTAGAGATGGGTAATATGATCAAAGACGAAATGTTGAAAGAAGACCCAAACCATATCAGTGTCGAGAAATTTTGCTAATACGAGAGGAAATTTGAACAATTATCAAAGTATGCACCTCACCTTGTTGATACTAAAGCTAAAAAGATCAAAAAGTTTGAGCAAAGATTGAGCACGGATATAAGCTTAATTTTCCTGCCCCATATCTTCACTTCTTATAGGAAAATGCTAGCTCGGGCTAAGATATTTTGGTACCGCAAAGCCAATTCATATCAGTCTGCCCCTCAAAATAAGGATTTTGCTGGAAAGAGAAAGTAGAGTGGACAGGACATAGAAAAAGGAAATGGCAAGAAAAGAAACTAAATACAGGATCCAACAACATCAAGCCAGGAGCCTACACTCCCCGTGTCCAAAATGTAACAAGACTTACCTAGGAGAGTGCTTGTTTGGGAGAAATGTATGCTACCGGTGTGGAAAACTGGGGCACATGATCATGAATTGCCCATAACCACCCAAAAGAAGAGATGGAATTGAGAAAGAGGGAGATAGAAACAAGAATAAGAATAGAAAATGGAGAGTGTTTGCCCTTACTCAGTAAGAAGTAGACGAGAATCCCAACGTGATAGCAGGTACCCTTCTGTTGTCACATTTTCCTGCTTACGTGCTTTTTGATTCTAGAGCAACGCATTCTTTTATCTCTACATCTTTTATCACTAAGGCTAGGCTTGCCTGTGATAAATCGAGTAGTACACTAGAGGTTAACATCCCTTCAGTCGAGTCGCTTTTTGCGATTCAACTAGCTAAATTAGTTAAGATAGATATTTGAAGGAAGGTACTAGAAGCAGATTTGTAAATCTTAGAAATGAGAGACTTTGAAGTAATCCTAGGCATGGATTAGTTGGGACGTAACCATGCGTCTATCCAATGCAAGAAAAAGAGGTAGTACTTCAAAAACCAGGAGAATAAAAGTTTTGTTTCTCATGGACGAAAAGGTCAGGTAAAGGAAAATCTTTCAGTGTCTCAGGTAAATTACAACCAGAGGTAACTGTTGAAGACGTAGAGGTGATTTTCTCGACGTGTTTCCTAAAGATCTAATAGGAATTCCATTGGACAAGCAATCGGAGTTCACGATTGACTTAGTTCCAGGAGCGGCACCGATGTCTAAAGCACCTTATAGAATGGCATCGAAAGAATTACAAAAACTAAAGTCTCAACTTCAAGAATTGTTGGATATAGGCTTTATCTGACCAAGTGTGTCACCGTGGGGTGCACCAGTTCTTTTTGTGAAGAAGAAGGATAGATCGATGAGAATGTGCATTGACTATCGAAAATTAAATCAGTTGACGATAAAGAATAAGTATCCTCTTCCAAGGATTGACGATTTGGTTGATCAACTGAGATGATCAAAAGTGTTCTCTAAGATTGACTTGAGATCCGGGTATCATCAATTGAAGATTAAAGCTAGAGACATACCGAAAGTAGCTTTTCAAACTCGTTGTGGGCATTAAGAGTTTTTGGTTATTTGGTTAAAGCTTCATAAATTTTTGTAACCGTTGGGTTGCTCTTTTATGTATAAAAATTCGAAGGGAAATAATCTTATGTCCCAATTAAGTTAACTAGAAGTTTCAATTTTAAGATTAACCTCAACTTTAAAGTCCTTATAGTTGATAAGTCGCATTTGTAAACTTTTAGAATAACATCTAGAATTCTGCATTTTTAGTTCACTTTCGGGATTTAAAATATAAGAATACGAGAGACGTGCCGAGCCTGGGGCGTCACACTTGTCACATTTCTTCACAAATGCATGTAATATCCCTTCTTCATAGTCGGCCACTAATATCCCTGTTTCAAGGCCTTCTGCGCTAAAGCCATCCTCCATGTGTATGAGTGGATGGCTAAATCCTACCTTGTACAAGATTCCATCCTGTAGGACGAACTTCGTGGCCCTTCTGCAGAGTTTTCAAGCTTCGCCCTTGTTGTCTAGTAGGACCTGATCGGTCAGGTATGTAACGATTTCCTTCATCCATTTGGGAGATCCACTGATTATCATGGCATTCTGTTGTGGAGCCTCGTCGATGGCCGGCCAGCTAAGCTTTTCAACAGGAATAGCTTTCATCAAGTCGAAGTCTTTGCAACACGCCAACTTGGAGAGAGCGTCTGTGTAGCCATTTTCAATCCTGGAGATTTAGAGTAACTCGAACTCCGGATAGAAAATCCTTGGCTTTCTTTAAGTAGGCTACCATGGATTGTTTGCGAGCCGTGAAACTCCTATTAACTTGACTAACCACCTACTGCGAATCACTATAGATTTGGATTTTCCTTGCCTTCATCTCATGTGCTAACCTCAAGCATGCAATGAGCGCCTCGTACTCGGCAGCGTTGTTTGAGGCTTTGAACTCTAGGCGAAGTGCACAGTTGAGATTATGACCATCAGGGCGAATTAACAGGATCCCAGCTCCTGCTCCGGCCTCGCCTGAGGATCGATCAACATAAAATTTTCATGTTGGTACCTCCTATGACTTGGTCTCGAGCAATCCCTCTGGAATGTAGGCGAACTTAGCCATAAAATCTGCAAATGCTTGACCTTTTATGGAGGGCCTAGGTTCGTAGGAAATCTCAAACTGACTGAGCTCTACAAACCACTTCATCAACCTCCATGAGGTGTCTGGTTTCTGGAGAATTTGCCTCAAAGAGAGGTTTGTCATGACATCGATGCTATGTGCCTAGAAGTATAGCCGAAGCTTTCTTGATGCAACTTCAAGGATAAGGCGAGCTTCTCCATATCTAGGTACCTCGTCTCTGTATCCTGTAAGGCTTTACTAACATAGTAAACATAGAGTTGCATCGGGCCTTCTTCTCGGATTAGCGCCGAACTCACTGCCTTTTCTGACACCGCTAGGTAAATAAGTAGTATTTCTCCAGTCTTCGACTTGGATAATAGTGGGGCTTTTCCAATGAGGATATTGAGTTTCCAAAAGGTAGTCTCACACTCATCTGTCCACTGAAACCGCTTCTCCCCTTGATAGTCTGGAAGAAGGGATAGCATCGAGCAGTTGCTTTCAATATGAATCAATTTAAGGCTGACAACCTTTCCGTAAGGCTTTACACCGCAGCTGGCGAGCGCATGTCGATGAGCGCTATGAGCCAAAAAACTTCCTGGATGCGACTCCAAAAGCGCATTTCAATGGGTTGAGCTTCATTCGATATTTGCGGAGAATTTTGAACATCTCCTCTAGGTGTTTGATATGATCATTGGCATCCACGCTCTTTACGAGCATGTCATCGACGTAGACTTCTATAGTGTTTCCAATTTGTTCTGCGAACATGCAGTTCACTAATCTTTGGTAGGTTGCCCCGACATTCTTCAGGTCGAAGGGCATCATCTTGTAGCAGTATATACCCTGATCTGTTACGAACAAGGTGTAATCCTCGTCTCCTACGAACATGGGAATCTGGTTGTAACCAGAGTAAGCGTTCATGAAACTGAGTAGCTTATGACTGGCAGTTGCATCAACCAGCTGATCAATGCGTGGCAAAGAGAAGTTGTATTTGGTGCACGCCTGATTTAAATTAGAGAAGTCTATGTACACTCTCCACTTATGATTAATTTTCTTAACCAACACAGGGTTGGACACCCATTGGGGGGTAAACCGTTTCTTAGATGAACCCGTTTGCCAGTAGTTTGTCCACTTCTTCATTTAGGGCGCCATACCTTTCGGTGCTCAAGGGTCTTCTTTTCTGTATCTTGGGGCGCATTTTGGGGTCCACTTTCAAGGCATGGCAAGCTACAGATGGGCTTATCCCCACCATTCGGCATGCTTCCATGAGAAAACATCAACATTCTCACGCAAGAACCGTTTTAGTCTTTCTTTCATCCCCCCTTCTAGTTTCTGCTCCAACTGTAACATTTGGGAGGGGTCCGAAGGGCTTACTGAGAACGTTTCTAATTCTTCCGCTATTGAAGCTAGAGATTCGTGGGTCAAGGCCTTCATCGATGACCATGTCCTCTTCTTATTCCCTTGTTCAATATCCATTGCCTCATTTGTATAGTCATGACTGCGGAGGGAGTCTCCACGAGTAGCTACTTTTCGAAGCGCATTCATATAACACACCATCGCCTCTGTTTGTTTGCCTCGAACTCTGGCGACTTCACCTAGTGTTGGCAATTTCATCGCCAAGCGATGGATGAAAGTGACCGCTTGTAAATCCTTGAATGCGGGCCTACCTAGGACCCCATGATATGCGAAGCAGGTGTCTACAACCAAGAATTCCATAAATTTTCTCTCAAGGCACAGGGACTCTCTGAAATTCACAGCGAAGGTGATCTTCTCTTGCGGGATGAGGCTGTCTCCTGTGAAGCCAAACAATGGCTCTGAGATGGCTATCAACTCGTGATCTATTGCCATTTGGTCCAAGGCACTGTCGAATAGGATATTCACGGTGCTCCCATCATCGACCAACATTCTTCCCAACTCGTTCTTGGCGACTATAGCACAGATTACCAAGGCGTCACACAACGTGGGTAATGGACACCATCCTCATCCTCATCCGTAAACGTGACAGGTGGGGCCCTGGCCCGATGTCTGTGAACCCGCCAACTTTTTGTTGGGTCTTCTCTTACTGCTTTAGCATAGTTTTGTTGTAAGTTCATTGTATGTCCTTTAACGTTCGGCCTTCCAATTATAGTGTTGATCTCACGGACTGGGAGGGCTCCTACGGGTCTGTCCTGTCTAGGCGAATCTATGTTCCTGTCGTTCTCTCTGTCGTCTTGACGTTGAGGTTAGGGTCCTCACCCCCAGTTTGGGCGATCCTCGTCTTCCTCGCACCTCGTGGTTCTCTTTCTCTTGTCGCTGATTCTCTCGATCAATCAGTTCTCGTACTTCATGACAGTCTTCCGTGTTGTGTACCCAAGTTCGGTATATACAACAGAACTTCAGAGGAAGAATTAGTGGAGGAATCGATGATGGTAGTCCAGGTATGAGGGCTGGGATTACCTCTGTTTGATTGAACCTCTAGACGCGATTGGTGCGAGGCTCAAAGAAACGTCGTCCTTCTTGGCGGTAGCGCCCCCCTTTCTCTCTTTCAGTTTTTTCTCTATTCTCGATGGTTTCTTCAGAGTGAATCTCTCGCTGGATCAAATCCACCAACTGAGTATAGGTCTTGGGCTCTCAATTTTGGACGTCTCTCCACAAGGGGGTCTACATGTGGAGCCCGATTACCAGTACATCTAGTGCCTTGTCATTAGTAACGTTCTCAATTTTGTTTATGACATTGCTGAACCTTTTGAAATACCCCTTCATTGATTCTCCTTCCCTTTGTTGAATGTCATGGAGCTGGGCCACATCTGCTATCGTTGTACGATTGCTAATGAAGGCATTGATGAATTCCTGCTTCAACTGTGGCCAGCTCCTGATGTTCCTCACCTTCAACTTGTAGTACCACCTCTTCACATCAGAGACGAGGGTGGTGTGAAAGTTCCTACACTTGACTACCAGAATATATCCTTGGAGCCTCGTCTTATACATGTTGATGTGGTTCGTGGGATCGTCTCTATCATTGTACTTCTCTATAGGAGGCATTTTAAATCTCGATGGGAGTTCTCTAGCCTTCAATTCCTTGGAGAACGGGAAGTTCTCTCATCATCGTCAAGGTCACACGATCATTCTGGCCTTTCATCCTCAAGTCGTAACCTTTGGGTCCCTCTTTACTTCCGGGCGAGCCTCGCTATGCTCGATGCGCCTAATGCTCAATGATTGAAAGTGTGCCATAGAGGATCCAACCCCCAATCTGTCAAATACACTGACAAACGTGGCTGGCTGGTTTGCCCATACTAAGGGAGGTTTTCGTTGTTGATTGTCGTGGAAGGGCCTCGGAATCAGGTTCCGAGAGTTTTGACCATTTGATATCGGCAGGTCATCCTGAGATTGACGGCTTTCGATCGAGCCAGATCTCAAAGGGCTTCACCAATCACAGTTATGCTTGTCCAGATTGGGGAGATTGATTTCCCAACCGCTCAAGCACCGCCTTCATCCGGGCGTTGTCCTTTTTCAGGTCCAGAATATCTTTGCTCAGTTGTCCGTCTCTGTCATTATCTCTTTCTCCTATGGCGAGTTACATTCTGGAGATCCTAAACGCTTTCCTACCACTGGTCCGTGTAGTAGGACTCAACTTCTTCTTCCAGGGAGTTATATGTCGCCATTCTCTTCCTAGTAGAAACATGTTTTACCACAAGTATTTTGGTTGTGTAACATATTTTCGATTCTCATAGACGGCGCCAATCAGTTGCCCTTGGAATCTGCACTATCTACGTGTCAACAAATCTCCAGTCAATTCTCTATCAACCTGTATGTTACCTGCACACTAGAACAATCGTTAGACACCAAAATCACCGGAGAAAGGGGCCGGCGATCGTTGGTACTTTGACTATCAAGTCAACTGCCGGTATATGTAAAAATATACGGGAAAAAGTATTTGGGTGTGGGAGAGACAAGCAATCAGAAAATTGAGCAGAGTTTAAATGTGAGAATAATGTGTACCTTAGAATAATCGGAGATGTTGTATTTATAATTTCAGAGTTCTAATTAGTTTAGGTAAGCAATCAATTAGACCTCTGATAGAATTCGCCTTCTTTATGGGATAAAGAAATAATTAAATATCAATGTGATCCATTAGATTATCAATCCTTCTCCCTTAGTTCCAAATATCTTGTTACTAATTATCACGAGGTTGATATTTAGTTTCCTTCTAAGTTTGAATCACAATCAAACACAATCCAACAAAAAGAGATCTCTTTAACTGTCCCCAAACATCTGTGAACTATGATGGATTCGAAGACCTGCGAAGCGCCCTGGGTCGGTTATGAACGTTGAGGCCCCTCATAGGCTTCGCTGTACTTGATTTAGAAGTGTTAAAATGTTGCTAGGTCTTCGAAGCCTTCTATAGATTCACAAGGCCCTCGCTGGGCCATGAAGTTTTTGCTGACGTGAAGACCTTATCAAGATCAGATGGTAACAGTTTCTATTAGAACAAAGAATTCCCATTGCTTTCTTTACACTGCACTCATCCCAAAAAAGTTCTACTCAAATAACAAATGTTACCACAAGAAAGAAGGATGAAATAAACACAGAAAATGTAGCTTTTGATTAATATTTTCAATAATTCAACGTCAGAACCTCCCTCTTGTATATTGATTGATCAATGGGAAACTACTAATTCAACGTTGATTTACAGGTTTGGAACAAGAATATATATACAGTGCATAATGCCAGCTTCAAAAACCCAGCTTCAATACATTCTGCACTGTGTCCAACCAGCAGCATAACTGTATTATCGAGATTAATCATCTCTCTCTCTTGTGCTGATCAGTTGGTTGAGCACTTGAGACTGCTGCATTATTGTCATCTTTCTTACCGCTACTTGCTTCTGTTGAACCATTTCCATTACGACAAGTAGCCAACTCCTTCGACTCTGTACCTCCAAGAGATGGAGCCATGTCCTCCTCAATTGGAAGCGTTAGCTTTGAGCCTTCTAAAGCAACACCGAGGACAATATTATTTTCAAGTGATGGCCTGCCCACTGGTGATGATGGGCTTGAATTTTCACCATCTTGTGATGATGCAGGCACCTTGTGTATGTTACCACCACCCAATTCTTGGACAGTAAAATGCTTTTTCTCAGCAACCTTCGATAAAACATTTCCTGCATCAGATGGTTCCTCATTAACAAATCCATCAGCACGTTGCTCATTCTCTGAGTTTCTTGGAACCGAATCAGAATTCGTATTTGACATTGTTCCATTAGTTGTTGATGACAACACTTCAACCTTCGCTGACACTGATGGATTGCCATCCTTTTTGTTATCATCTTTCGACAATGTTGATTCGGTCCTCGCATCAACCATGGGGTTTGGTGGTGAGTATGCATCTAATTTTGTATCTTTCTCTCCACTAGATTGTGCTGAACGAGTTGTAGACTTGGTTTTATCCTCGCCATTAATCTTGTAAGAAGGCTCAATCAACAGGAGGGAGCGGTTATCCGTAGCTCTGGCCCGAGTGAAAATGGTCTCACTAAATGGCACGTTCTCCAAATCAGGCTCACCATATATTTTCTGCACTGTGCGAATGGGCGTGGCTAGTCGAGCACGATGATGGCTGACTACTCTAAGAAGATCCAACAATACAGCTTCCTGTAATGTAGAACTCAAGAATTAGTCATTAATAATTTTATATTCCCAATGTACTCTTACCACATCAGGAAGTGAACAAAATTGTTTTATATTTTAGTTTTATTTATGCCCCATTACATAGGAAAGGGTGGATTAGAAGGGCTTTTGCAACATACAATAGTATCCAAGAAACGTGAACCTTATATAAGGGTCTGTTGCAGAATCTGTTAAAATTTACTTTTCAATATGTCTATCAAAAACTGTAAAAGTAAAAGAATCATCAACAGGTCAACCAAAAGAGTATTAACAACTGAAGATAATCACTAGTTTATGTGGGGCATTAAATAATAGGTCCAATAAAATGAATTTCATACTCTCACAATGAAGCATTTCATTGGACCTATCATTTAATGCCAACACCCAGTGATGATAAATAGCATTATTCCAACCAAAAACAACCCTTCTCTGTGAAAATACACAACAGTAAATTTATGCGATGTAAGAATTCTTCGAGGCATTGAGCTGTTGAAGACACTATCCTTTTTCAATCATATTTATCTCCTACCTTCAGAAAATCCCATTATTTTTATTTTGAAAAGAAAGAAAAAAAATTAGAGAAAAATTCATAACTGTAGAACCTCCCATCTGTATTAACATACAGTTACTACTATATTCCTATTTTTATGTGAAAATGTGAGGAAATTTATGTGTTATAAAAGATGTAAGAATTCCTAAATGTCATATACAGGTTTAACTTCATTCTGGACAAAATCTTAAAAGAAATGGCGGCCCGTTTCAAAACATGTTTTATCAATCAAAGAAATTACCGGCATAAAATCCCGTGACATTGGAAATATAACACAGAAAGCAAACATTATTGGAAATTGCAAATACTATTTGAATAAAGTATATCTGTGTGTGTGTGTGTGGGTGGTGTGGTGTGGTGTGGTGTGGTGTGGTGTGGTGTGGGGGTAGACGACCAGCTAAGCCAAGTTATGCAATCCTATAACATAGAATGTCAGTCTTCAAGCAAGTGTAGTAATTTGTTAAGAGTCCAATAACTTCCCTAACAAGTTCTGAAAGAATAAATGAGGTAACAGCAATATATTTTGAGCTCAGATAACTCCAGCTGATGGAGACCATCATCCAAAACGGAGCATTAGCTAGGCAAGTTTATCACAGTTCCCCCACATTTAAAAGTTCAAAAATGTCTAAATGACAAATATAATGGAAATACGAGCTCTACATATTTCTATGTTAAAGCACATTTTTCGAAATATAATAGAAATCCAATTTACAAATAGCTACCTTTTTTGGTCCATTCGTTGTAAGAAACTCTTACCTTGACACATGAGTATTCTTCAAATCTTGAGGTTTTCACAAAGCACGACACCATAATCTGTCCAGTAGTATATATAAGAAGGATTATGAAAACAGCATTTGTAATCCAAAAACAGAGAAAAGAAAGGGCAGAGTAACTGATTCAAAAATACATATAGAGACATTGACAGAGTACTACTCTCTGCAGTTAAATGAGTCGACTGAGGTTGTTGAGCAAAGTCCTGAGAGCAATTACTTTATATGTATAAAGTCAAAAGTCAAGTCCAGACAATCTGTCTCCAATACCCTCACCCAGTGAAAACAAAAATGGGGCATTCCCTTCTAGCGATCATTAACATAATATCATCATAACAGTGGCTGACTGGACGCACTTAAAAAAAGATAATTACTGAAAATTCAACTATTCAATAGATGTTGTGGAAATGTAGAAAGAAGTCCAGTTAATTTGTATGATGTTTCATACTACAGTTTTCTTACTCAAAGATGATGGTAGCATATACTTGAAAGGCAATGTATTTAACTTATATTAGTATCAATTGTTAAAGCAGTGTAGTGGTCCATGAATCAACAGGATTTACTAGATAATTCCAAGATTCATTAATACTAAAGGTAAAACCTCCAATAGTTAAAGCAGTGTAGTTGTCCACGAATCAACAGGATTTACTAGATAATTCCAAGATTCATTAATACTGAAGGTAAAACCTCCTCAAGGCATTCCACATTAGGCAATGTTAAGATCTTCAGTTAAACAAATAACAATGGAACCTTGCCCATTAATTTCTCTCCTCAAGTGCATCCCGGAATAGAACAACTGCCATACAAAAACATGAGAAAACAAATAGAAAGATTAGACAGTAAGATAGGCTTACCAACAGAGCCTGATTCTCTGGATCGATATTATCCAGGAAAACTCGTCTATGTAACTTTTTCTGTTCAATCTGAGGATTTTTGGCCAAAACTTTGCGCATATCAGCTACGATACTCTGCTAATAGAAAAGAGGATAGAAAACTTGAAATACAGATAGAGAACCTACATCCATATGTAATTAAATTGACAAGGATATAAAACAACTACTCACGTTGATCTTGTTCACATCCAAGTGATTAATAGCAATATGGGTCTTAATGCGCCAATGAGTCTTCTGGCTTAGATTCCTTACCACATTTACGGTGAACCTATGATTTGGGATGTGAATAGCTTCACGATCATCACCTCGTATAACTGTTGGTGACCACCAACCCACATGCTGAAACAAAATTAGAAGTTTTAGTCCTTTTTAAAGAGACGAAATTTAATTGGCTCTAATGCAACAACCCAATAGATTACAGGATGCTATTATTTTTTATTCCTAACAGTATCCTTACTATGTTTTAGTGGTGGACAGCAGACAAACCTCAACAGTACCCGAAACTTCATAGCCTTCAATCTTTGTCTGAATCCAATCATTTAAAATAAATGGTCTCGTTGCATGGATTATTATACTTGAGAGGAAATTTATGAATATCTGAAGAAACCAGAAAAAAGTTGGAAGTACATGAGATACATCTTAAGCGCTAAGAAGTTACATAACTGACATCCTATGAATAAGCATATACTGCCTCTTACACACTCATTTTCTTAACAAATAATAACAAAAGATGCAATAAATATATGATATTTCAAAAGACAGTAGTGAATTGCAGAGAGAATTGTTAAGAGAGCTTAGTTTTACCTCACGACCAGCAAGAGTGAGC
Organism: Forsythia viridissima; assembly: GCA_030279155.1. NCBI lineage: Eukaryota > Viridiplantae > Streptophyta > Magnoliopsida > Lamiales > Oleaceae > Forsythia > Forsythia viridissima. The sequence continues at coordinate 26,463,296 of CM059036.1, forward strand.
AATACTGTCCCAAGACCTCCAGCAGTTAACCATCTCTGAGTAGAAAAACCAAGTAACTCCATGAACAAGGAAACAGCAGCAACCCACACTGCAGTGTATACAGCTTTGCCTGCAAATTCAAAGCCCATCTGCAGAGGCAAGATTCATCATTAACAATATGATAACTTACTGAACCAGAAGTAGTTGTGCAAACGGGTAGAGGTAGGACCATGAACAAACAAATGGGTTTATGTTTTCCCAAACTAAGTCAATTTTCTTCATGTGTGTTTTCCAAATTACAGTTGTTAGTTTTCTCATATGTATTTGAGTTGTTCAAGTACTTTACTATAGCAGTGGATAAGATTCTCGTCCTTATCTTTTCAATAAGCATTGTCATGTCTAGTCGCGCATATTCTCCATAGAAGTTCAGTTTCCAAGATACATTAAATCCAATCAGTTTAAATGCAAGACAAGAAAACGTACAAGTATCACATATATGTCTAAGAAATGAACATACATTTCTTGCATCACTAGTGTCTTTGGTCTCCACAAAGAAATTCTGTACTTGTTGAATCAAGCTGTCAAAACAAAACATTACCAAGTTTTAAACATCATAATCACAACCCTATACCAGAGCGACAAAAAAAAAAAGGAAATGGAAGGACAGGAAGAATAACAGGCTATTTATCGACCACTGTGGAAATATGGGGGAAAACAGCAACCATAACATTTAACAAAATAACAAGGACTTAATGCTTCTAGATTGGCTTCGCAGATACAGCACATCTTTTCGTAAAAAATGAAATGAAATTGATAAGACTATTAGCTATTTAAAAAGAAATGTTTCATATGGAAAACCAGCAACTGACCAACACTTAAGTATTAGACAGACAAGATGAGATCTTTAGCCCAAAAAAGAAAAAAGTGCCTCCCACCAAACAGAGACACTTGAGATAGTAAAGAAAAAAAGGACGCAAAATAAGTCAATAAGCGCACACACACATGCTGTATTGCAGCAGCATAATACAGGTAGGAGAAGAAAACAAGAAAGCAAATGAGGACAAACAAGAAGAAGAAAAGATGCAATATTTGTTGCAGCATAAGGTTATTCCAGCATGAAAGAGAAGAACTAGTAGTAGAAGTAATTTGTTCACACCGTCCAAGTACCCACAGGAGAAAGGGAGTAGAAATGCATCCCAGCATAAGAAGTTGTAAGCAGCAGTTATACTAACCTTCTAACAATAAACCAACAAGACTATTTATTCATTCAACATGAGAAAACTAGAAAAACGGATGTACACGTGGTAAGTAACAGAACAGTTATTCCTTAGCCATTTAACTCTTTATTTTGACAGTGATCAAATTACCTTGATAGACAGTAGGCAAAGGCTAGGACAGTAGTTAGTGATCGTACAAAATTCAAAAGCCGTTGTTTGACAGCTTGGCTTGCGACTGAAGGTAGAATGACTGGATTTAAAGCTCTGTAGAAGTTTTGCGATTGTTAGAGCTAGAAGAGGTGCTAGTAATTAGCGTCAAGTAAAAACAGAATCGGTTCTAGTATTGTGATTTAAAAATGGCAGGCAACTGAAACCTGCATATGAGTGTCACTCCAGTCCACAGGAGCAAAGGTTGAAAATAAGAAGTCATTATATAACGAGTGCTACTCTTTTCCCAACTACTATCACTCTTCTGCATGAAATTTCAATGTGAGGGACAACAGTAGAGAGATTAAAATTTGAAAGAGAATGAAGCGAGACAAAGAATGCAAGTAAATGAAAATCAGTACATGAAGGAAAAGGATCCTGCCAAGTCGCACGACTGGTCCAATACCCCATGCTGCAAAGGCAATGATACTCAAAGCAGGAATCAATTGGAGCACAACAGGTCTTCCAAGAAAAGCATTATATGATCTGCATGATAAAGTGACATAATTGAATGGAAATTATCTCACTTCAGTTAGCACAGCACAAACCAGTTTTCCCCCTTCTAGTTGAAATAAGAGACCATTCCAAACTCATAAGAATTCAAAAAGAAAATCACTAGCAAATAATACCTAGTAATCACCACAGCAGCTGCTCTCACAATAGGAATCTCATTCCCTCCACCTGGTTTTAGAAGGGAATGACATAAGAATATATCACATTTAGTAGACATACGAGTTAATTGCCCACGTGAACTTCTCAAAAGATGGAGATTCGAAGCATCCTGTTGCTGAAGATTTAACTGGCAAAATATATACTCACCAAGTTACCTTCCAAGAGAAGAAAATAGCAGCAAAGCTTGAACTATAATTCAGTACCCACATATCAAATGGGAAATTTTCCAGACATGTTTTAGTAAAGCGAAATTAGTTGTTGTGCTTGAACTATAATTCAGCACCCACATATCAAATGGGAATTTTTCCAGACATGTTTTAGTAAAGCAAAATTAGTTGTTGTCGTCGTGTTTAGCACATAACACACAAGGTACGAGAGAGAAGCAGAGAGAGACACAGGAGCAGGTTCATGTGGATCTGTGATTGAGTCTCAAGGATAGAGGGAAAACAACATTGCTTAATCTTGCTTAATCAGCGCAAAGGCAATCAGACTATCATTAAGAAAAGGTTGGTAAAACTTAAATACAGGAACATCAAGTATAAAGCTCTGAGATTAAATGCGAGACTGAAACTAATAGTGTCAATTCTGATGATGAAAGTGCAAATAAGAAGACAAAACGCAAGATGTGCCCACAAATATCAAACAAGGTATTAGAACTTTAAAAGGAAAAAAATTATAAACCTAGAAATACACCATAACACCACAAGGTTATGAGGCTAAAGAGGAGCATACCAAAGAATGTGATGACGAAGGTATGTTGAATGAGTGTAATTGGACCTTATCCATCATGCCCTACGAACGGACAAAGAAACAAGCAAATAAAGGCAATAGTGATCTGGATATGTACATAAATGGCCACGTATTATGCTTGAGAAATAATTGGACCTATTCCATTATTTCCTAGAGAAAGATAAATAATTAAACAAATGAAAATACAGCAATCTGGAAATGTGACTGAGTAATTTATTAAATTAAATAAGGCTAGTCATGTACCTTAGATTGGCCAGTGTAACCACGATTTCCGTGAAATCTCCATTCCTGGGGCACCAGCAAAGCGCTTGCAGCTGCCATTGGCTAGACAAATATGATAGCAATGTCACTAAAGGGACAATATGTCCAGAAGTGGAAACCTTTTAACAGGTATAGCCTATGGCCCTATGTATTAATGAGAACGCTTATTATACAAATTACAAAACCAAGGAACACAGAAAAATTGTAGCGAAAGAACAGACAAAAAGATCAAGATCCGAGAAAGTTGAACTAAACTGATTCAACATGGCACTCTAATTTATTCAGAACAGAAAGCTTCAAAAGTAAAGCATCTAATATACCAGAAGTTTAAAAGATTTTCACCCTGAAATCTATTTGCCTACATATATGCCGAGTTCATAGACCTCTCAACTTTATGCATCCTGTGTGTTCACCAAATATTAAGCATATAAATAATATTATTTGAAAATCTAAGCACATCAACTTATTAATGCCTGCATTCGACTTCTCACAAAATTAAATCACTACACGGAGAAATGGCCAAGCCAAAAATAAATAAATAAAATTGACACGATCATCCCTTTTACCCCCTTTCAATAAAACCATCATGCTTCAGTTTGATTAAGCCAAATTATCAGAATTGAACCCATAAGTTCTCAAAACTAGAAAAGGGGAAGAAAAATAAATTAAGCCCGGAATTGATTAAGGAAGATTAGGACGCAAAGTGTGCGAAGTCGAGGAATCTTACCAACTCTGTACGCCAAAAAGTCGAGAAATTTGCTCAAATTTTCTGATTTCACTGGTTTTGCAACAATTACAGAACGCGGGCCGATGATAACCTGCGCCGGTAGGGCGTTGGGAAGTAACTGTTCCGTGGTTAAATACAAAAACTACATCTATAACAGCTAAAGCATTGGATGAAATATATTTAAAAAACATGTTAAGCATTTTAAAAAGCATCTATACGTTTTAAGGAGCAATTTCTTTTAAGCATTTCAAAAATCTCTTTATTTCTATGCTCTTAATTTTACTCTTTCAAAAAATATTTAATATTTTTCTCTCACTTTTTTTTTTTCATATGCTTCATTTTCAATTTGTATATAATATTTAATTAAAGTCAATATATCAAGTATTAGAAATTGAAATTGTTTCAATATATTTAATAATAGAGAGCGAAACTCACTCTCTAAATTAAAATATTAAATTAGAGAGTCTATTAGAGCAGAAATTTAAGAGTTCACTCTTTAAATTAAAAAGCATTATATGTTTAAAGAACTTGTTGAAAATGCTCTTATTTATATTTAAAGAGCATCTTTAGCATTTTAAATAGCATCTATAAATTTAAAGAGTAATTTTTTTTTTAAACATTCCAAACACTTCTTTATCTATACTCTTTATTTTACTTCTTCCAAAAAATATTTAATTGTTGTAAAATTATGAGATAATTATTGATGACTATTTAGACTTATAGGGATACTTAGGAGGGTGTATTCAATTAAGACTTTGTATGACTTTTATGGAGTTTAAAAGTCTAGGCATATTTAATTCAGACTTTTTAAACTCCATAAAAGTCTTGGGGTATTCAATATAGATTTTTAAAGACTTTTAAAAAGTCTTATAAAGTCATGCGATATTCAATTCAGACTTTTTAAAATCATACGAAATTCAGAGGCATTCAAAATGTCTATGACTTTTAGTGACTTTATAGAAAATTTCATATGTACTAATTTTAATGTAGAAGGTATAAATAAAAGATATTACAATTTCTCTCACATTCATCCTAAGACTTTGAAAGACTTTAGGGGAAAAAAAACATCTTTCATTCTCTTATTTTTTTTATATGTAACATTTCTTTTTTCTTTTTCTTTCAACAAACTATAAAGTCCAGATTAATATTTTTCTCTTTCTTCAATGTGATTTTTTTCTTCAATATTCCCGTAATCATTTTTTCCTCTTTATTTATTTATTATTTTACCATTTTTCATTAAAAATAAGATAACTTTATAATTAAATTCTTATATAATTGTTGATTGCAGTTTATTAATGAATTTCATCAAATTAAAAATTATTTTTTATTACTGTATTTTTTTTAATTCTTGTTTTTTCTGTTTATCTTGATGAGCATGGTTGCATTTTTTTATTCGTCTAAATTGGTACTCTGGTTATTACTTTATATAATTATGGTGACTAATGACGTGTTACCTATAGATTAATAAATATAATAAGGAAGATAATGAAGTGGATAAATTTTTTTGTTGGAAAATATTTTAAATGAGTCGCATGCCATAATTTTTTGAATTTATCCACAATCTATTTGAAAGTTTTTTACTCAAAAGAAAAAATAGAGTGAGTTATATCATTAATTTTCGACGTAGTTTACTTGCAGCAATTAAATAGAAAATTAATTTTTATATTAATATTAATATAATTAAATAAATTATTATTAAAATTTTCTCTTGCGATGATTTTTTTTAATTATGAGATATTAAATTTTTAACTGAAAAAACAAAGTCCATTAAAGTGCATAAAAGTATGTAAAAGTCTAGGAAAATCTTTCAAAATGAAATCTATAAAAATCTATAAAAGTTTGCAGTAGTCTGTTAAAATCTATAAAAATCAATAAAACTCAATGAAATCCATCAAAGTAAGTCATTTGAAAAATGTCAATCAAAGTCTTTAAAAGTTTAGATTAAATACACCCCCCTTAGTCTTATCAGTATATTTAGATAAATCTTGTTTAATTGTATCCAAATCTCTTTGTGACCTACTTTGGAATCCTATAAATATAGGTCCATAGTTATAATGAAAGACAATTCCTTTCGTATATTTTATAGTTTTCTATCTTCTTCCTTTTAATTTCATAACACGTTATCAGCACGACGCTCTAACCAACTGAATTATCAAAGCAATCCTTCTTTACTATCAAAAAAAGAAAAGAAAAAGATTCATGATGAATTGCCAAGATATCTGTTTAGCTGATAGTGCAACTACTCATACAATTCTTCAAGATAAAAAATATTTTTTGGACTTAACATTAGCAGAAAATAATGTTAATACAATATCTGGTACATCAAATATCGTTGAAGGCTACGGAAAAGCCAGTATTATCTTACCGAATAATACAAAATTGCATATAAATGATGCACTTTATTCTAGCAAATCCAGAAAAAATTTGCTTAGTTTTAAAGATATCTGCAGCAATAGATACCACATTAAGACGATGCAAGAAAATAATTATGAATATATTTGCATAATTTCTTTTGTATCTGGCCAGAAGCAAATAAAAGAAAAACTCATAGCACTCCTATCTGATATGTATATACATTCATAAAAACATTTGAATCAAACAATGTCAGAAACTCGAAGTTCGTTGAACCAAAAAGCTTTATACTTTGACATGATCGACTTGGACACCTAAGATCAATAATGATGCGCCGAATAATTAATAACTCTCATGGACATCCTCTAAAGAACCAGAAGATTCTTTTACCTAATGATTATCCATGTGCTGCTTGTTCACAAGGCAAGTTAGTCATTAGACCTTCTATTACGAAGGTTCGTGTTGAATCTCCAACTTTTTTAGAAAAAATTCATGGAGATATATGTGGGCCGATACACCCACCATGTGGACCATTTAGTTATTTTATGGTATTAATTGATTCTTCTACTAAATGGTCACATGTATGCTTACTTTCTACTAAAAATCTAGCTTTTGTTAGACTATTTGTTCAAATTATAAAACTACGAACTCAATTCTTCGATTACTCAATCAAGACAATCTATATTGATAATACTGGTGAATTTAGATCTCAAGCATTCAATGGTTATTGTATGTCAATCGGGATTGTCATTGAACATTCAGTTGCTCATGTCCATACACAAAATGGTTTAGCAGAATTGTTTATCAAACGTCTTCAATTAATTGCTAGGCCTTTACTTATGAAAACAAAACTCCCAACATCTGTTTGGAGTCATGCTATATTACATGATGCATTATTAGTTTGTATAAGACCAACTGCTTATCATGAATACTCACATTTACAATTTGCATTTGGTCACGAACCTAATATTTCTCATCTACGAGTTTTTGGTTGTGCTGTTCAAGTCCCAATTTTACCCCCACAACGTACAAAGATGGGTCCCCAACGAAGACTTGGAATTTATGTTGGGTTTGACTCACCATCCATTATTAGGTATCTTGAACCTTTAACGGGTGATTTATTTACTGCACGTTTTGCAAATTGTCATTTTGATGAAATGAATTTCCCAACTTTGGGAGGGAAAAAACTGCATCGTGAAAAACAAGATAAAATTTCTTGGAATGAAAACACTCTATCTCATTTTGATCCCCACAGTAATCAATGTAAGCAAGAAGTTGAGAAAACCATTCACTTGCAAATAGTTGCAAGCCAATTACCTTATATATTCGTTGATACAAGGAAAGTGACAAAGTCATATGTTCCAGCAGAAAATACTCCTGCAAAAATTAATGTCCCTGTAGGACAATCTGCCATAGCAAATGAATCTCAAATACGCCAGAAGCGTGGTCGACCAGTTGGTGCCAAAGACTCTATACCTCAAAAGAAAAAGGTACAAGAGAAAATCCAACTAAAAACTTTTAATGAAACAATAATAGAAACGATTGATCAATCAAACACTGATAATGTGATTCCTGAAGAACCACAAGTGTCCGAAAACAATGAGATTTCAATAAATTATTTATTATCTCATAAATTATAGGAACGAAATAATATTGTCGTAGATAATATCTTCGCCTTTAATGTGGCACTAGATATCATGCAAAATGAGGATCCTGAACTACAATCTATTAAAGATTGTCAAAATAGAAATGATTAGCCAAAATGGAAAGAAGCCATACAGGCGAAGTTGAATTCCTTAGAAAAACGAAAAGTGTTTGGACCTGTAGTTCAAACCCCTAAAAATATAATCACTATAGGATTGGTCTTTGTAAAAAAAATGAATGAAAACAATGAAATTACAAGATACAAATGCCGACTTGTAGCCCAAGGTTTCTCACAAAGACCTATGATTGATTATGAGGAAACATATTCTTCCGTAATGGACACCATCACATTTAGATTTTTAATAAGTTTGACTGTGTCACAAATGCTCGATATGCGCCTTATGGATGTAGTAACTGCATATCTGTATGGTTCACTTAATAGTGACATACACATGAAAATCCTTGAAGGATTTAAAGTACCAGAAGCAAATGATTCATTCTCCAGAACAATGTTCTCAATTAAATTGCAAAGATCATTGTATGGATTAAAACAATATGGACGAATGTGGTATAATCGTCTTAGCGAATATTTATTGAAAGAATGTTATAAAAACGACAATGTATGTCCTTGTGTTTTCATAAAGAAAACATATATTGGATTTGCAATTGTGACAATTTATGTTAATGATTTAAACCTTATAGGAACTCCTAAAGAGCTCAACAAAACTGCAGATTATTTAAAAAAAATGAATTTGAGATGAAAGATTTGGGAAAAATCAAATTGTCTTGGATTACAAATTGAACATTTTCCAGAAGGATTATTTGTTCATCAATCGTCTTGTACAGAAAAAGTCTTAAAATGTTTTTATATGGATAAAGCACATCCATTGACATCGCCTATGGTCGTTCGATCACTTGAAGTGAAAAAAAGATCCATTTCGTCCACTTGAAGATGAAGAGATAACTATTGGACCTGAAGTACCATATTTAAGTGCAATTGGTGCATTAATGTATCTTGCAAATTGCACTCGACTGGACATAGCTTTTTTTGTAAATCTCCTTGCAAGATATAACTCTGCACCCAGTCAAAGACATTGAAATGGTGTTAAACACATTCTTCGTTACCTAAAAGGTACTATTGACATGGGATTATTTTATTCACGAAAATTAGGATCGTCTTTAGTGGGATATGCAGATGCAGGTTATCTCTCCGATCCACATAAAGCTAAATCACAAACAGGATATGTGTTTACACGTGGAGGAACAACTATATCATGGAAATCTCTGAAGCAAACATTCACGGCAACATCTTCAAATCATTTTGAAATTATTGCAATGCACGAAGCAAGTCGAGAATGTGCATGGTTGAGAAACATGACACATCATATACAAGCATCATGTGGATTACCTTCAACAAAGGATAGTCCAACAATATTGTATGAAGACAATGCAGCTTGTATTGCACAACTCAAATGAGGCTATATCAAAGGAGACAGGACAAAGCATATTTATCCAAAATTCTTCTGTACACACGAGCTTCAGAAGAATGGTAACATCGATGTTTAACAAATTCACTCAAATGACAATTTGGCTGACTTATTCACAAAAGCATTGCCGCCATCCACATTCAAGAAATTGGTGCACGAGATTGGGGTGCGTCGACTCAAAAATCTTCAATGATTAATATTAGAGGAGTAGCGTACTCTTTTTCCTTAGTCCAGGTTTTGTCCTACTAGGTTTTCCTGACAAGGTTTTAATGAGGCAGCATTTTCTTAATACTCCAAATTTTAACAATTATTGTACTCTTTTCTTTTCTTTTGATATTTTATCCCATTGAATTTTTATCAAACAAAGTTTTTAGCGAGACACTTATTGTAGAAATAGTCATCAAAGGGGGAGTGTTGTAAAATTATGAGATAATTATTGATGACTATTTAAACTTATCAGAATACTTAGTCTTATCAGTATATTTAGATAAGCCTTGTTTGATTGTATCCAAATCTCTTTGTAACCTACTTTGGAATCCTATAAATATAGGTCCATAATTATAATGAAAGACAATTCCTTACAAATCTTTTATAGTTTTCTATCTTCTTCCTTTTAATTTCATGACATTAATATATTTTTCTCTCATCTTTTTTTTTATATGCTTTCCTCATAATTTGTATAAATTATTTAATTAAAGTCAATATATCTATTGAAAATTGAAATTGTTTCAATGCATTTAATAATAAAAAGTAAATTTGGCTCTCTAAATTTGGAGAGACAAACCCATTATCTAAATTAAAATATTAAATTGGAGAGTTCATTAGAGCAAAAATTATAATGTATCTCTACAAATAGTTTAAATTTAAATTTAATTAATTTTCATAAATATGACTATGTTCTTATTTTGTAATTTTTATAAATTTTAAGACTTAATAGATGTTTATTGTTTTTATTTTATAATAATTTTGATAAATGTATTATTTTAAATAATATTTGATAATATTATATATTGTTATAGAAGTAAAAATAAATTTTTAAATATATTATTCATTGTAAACCATATATATATATATAAACAGAAATGTCGTCAAAATCTATTTTCCCATCCAAATATACTTTCTTATTTAGAATTTTTGTTTTTTTTTTCTCAATTTCTGAAAATGGATTTTTTTTAATAGCTATTAAATGTTCATTCCTAATACTACATTTAATAGCCACCTAATTTTTAATTTTTTCATTTGGAGCCCTCAATCTACCTTCTAATTTAGTTATATTGTAAAAATTAATTTAGTTTTGTTATCATTACAAAAATTAATTATCCAATGCGTTTTAATTTAATTATCTATATTTAAAATATTTAATTAATTTAATTAATTAATCTTATTTTTATTTTGGTAAAAAAAATCCATGAATTTTCCAATACTAATTAAAATTTAAGAGATCACATTTTCAATATTATTATGAAAAACAATCAATGCACGTTGAAAGAAAATAAAGTCAAAATCTATATTTTTAAAGTTTTGTTATTATTGCAAAAATTTATTTTTCAATGCATTTTAATTTAACTATCCATATTTTAAATACTCAAATAATTTAATTTAATTTAATTTAATTAATTAATAATTAATTAATCTTATCTTCATTTTGGTTAAAATGTGCATGGATTTTTCAATGTTAATTAAGATTTAAGTGATCACATTTAAGATATTGCATTTTCAAGATTATTATGTAAGACAATCAATACAAAGTGAAAGAAAAATAAGTCAAAATTCATAATTTCAAAATTTTGTTATCATTGCAAAAATTAATTTTTCAATACGTTTTAAATGTAATTATCTATATTTTAAATACTTAATTAATTTTATCTTCGTCTTGGTCAACGTATGCATGAGTTTAATACTAATTAAGATTTAGTGTTTGATTTTATTATAACTAATTAACTTTCATAGATAATTATCGAAATTGTTTTTTGTGATTACACCTCCCGTGCATCGCACGGGTGCAACACTAGTAAATAATAATAATACGAAAGAACATTATTATAATCGATATCCATTTTACTAATTTTATATCGCAATAAATCACTTTTGTTTACTAAATGTTTAAATATTGATTTTGAAATAAGAGTTTACTAAATACTTATCTGATTCTTATTACAATTGATTCTTTATGCAATACAACAAAAAATTGTTTATGTTTATGGGTCTGATTAAAAGTAGGTTTTTAAGAAATTTTGAAAACAGTTAATAAAATTTGTGGTTAAAAAGTTTATAAAAGTTGAGCTGTACAAAATATTTGGTTGAAAATGAATTTAAAAAAAAAAATTAAAAACTTGGTCAAACAAATTCTTATTCTCTTAAAAGCATGACATAAACAAACCAAGTCTAAGGTGTGTTAGATTGACATTTATTTTCTATGGAAAATGTCTTTTTTCTGCATATTTTTCAACTTGTTTGTTTGATTGCCAAAAGTTTTCCATGGAAAAGACATTTTCCCACCTATTTTCCTTGTTTTGTTTGATTGCAACCTTTTTTTTTTTCATATAAATTTTTTTCTCATTTTTCCACTTATGGCCACATTTTCCTTGTTTTCAAAGAAAATATTTTCTTTGTGGGATATGATAATTTATTTTCCATGGAAAATTTGTTAACTTTTTCCAACCCATTTTTTTTTCATGAAAAATTTGTTAACCTTTTCCAACCCATAATTTTTTGATAATTTATTTCTATGAAAAATATTTTATTTCCACCCAAAATTTCTACTTGCAATCAATCATAGCCTAATTATTCGGGGTGAAATAGAAAACTGGATATATATATCTCGTGTCCATACGTGGCAGCTGGAAGGGCAAGTCTCTATCGTACGCGGTGGGAGTAGTGAGTTGCCAAATCTCTATCTGCACGTGTTTTTATTTTGACAGGCCACCACAATGTTGAAAGACGCATCAAATGACACGAATTTCCCAACACCCTCAATTTCCAAAAAACGCCACCCCCCCCCCCCCCCCCCCCCCAAAAAAAAAAATGATTATCCAAATTAAAAACAAATGAAAGAGATGCATGCAATGGGCAAGTACGGGTAAAAAATTGCCACAATCCATTTACATTATACTTAATTTATCAACCACCACTTTAACTTTATTTTTTTTTAATAGTCAATGTATTTTTAAAATTATTTCTTCTTCAAACTTTATTAAAATCGTTAATTTTCAAATAGAATGAGACAACGTGACATAACAATGACTATTAAAAAAATAAATTTAAAATTTGGTGTTCAATATTAAAAATATAGCAAACATTTAGATTTTTAACATGGGTATAGGCAAATTTTACTAGTATACCGTTTAATCGGTGGAATCCAACCGTATGATCTGTTTTTAAATAAAAACAACAAAATTAATATCAATAAAAAAAATCCAGAAAAAAAGAACAAAGAAAAATTTACTGTCGTAACAAAAAAAAATCTTTTTTTTTTAGTTTTAGAATGATGGATTGAAGCGGTATATAGAGTTTAGAGATGACAGTTTAAAGGAGAGGATTGAGTGATAATTTCGTTTGAAATGTGAAATGGGAAATTGAAGACGTAATAACATATGAACGTAATTTTTTTTTCATATAGTAGAAAATCTCTCCACGGTCGATGATTAGAGGTCACCTAATTTTGAAAGAAATCTCAATTAGGTCACCAAACTTTAAAATGTATCAATCAAATCACCAAACTTTGTAATTTTTTCAATTGAAATTACTCCATCACATGTTGTTACTAAAGTTATGGGACTTGCTTGCGTTGATGTTAAAACCTGACGAATGTCAACATGGATAAAGGTGTTGCATTGACCACACATGATTTTAATAAAAAAGTGGACAACGCAAATTTAGTGATAATTATATCATCTGCCTACTATTTTTTGAAATTTTGAATTTTACTACATTGTTTTTTTTTTTCTTTTTTAAAATTACCTTTTATCATTTATATTTTACTGTTACCATATAAAATTAATTAATTAATTAATTTATTATCTTTATCATTTATTAACTCTTCCAACTACTATTAAGAGATTTAATTATATCACTACCAAATTTAGGTAACAATCAAATTATTTCTTAATTTACATTTCCTATTAAGCATTGAATGCTCACCATTTTTCACACCTAATTTACAATCATATATGATATATAACATGACTGTTACTCGTTATTATTTCTCAAATTTAGTAATTTTTTTTTATTATATCGTTTTTCTTGTTATTTATTTCTCCTAGTCATGTTATATATCCAGATTGTTCATGGATGATGTTACGCTTGGTGCAATGTTTCGTCAATTTGATAACTTTACGTGTGTTATATGCTGAGATTATACCTTGTTACTTAGATTCCCTACGATATTTTTCGTCATCTAAATTAATTGAAAAAAGAATTTTTTAAAAATTCAACATTGTTTAGTAACATTGTTTTCTATTGATACTCATGACAAAATCCAACTTCCACAAATAGACAAATATTCAAGACCAGCCACCTCACATGCCACCAAAATCAACCCGTCTCTCTCCTTCTCTATAATCTCATCTCTTTCACTTCATATTTCTTTCTGAAACCCATTTTGTAAATCCTTAAAAAGTTATTTTCTTCTCTTCCACTGGTCTCCATATTAAAGGCAAAAAAGAATAATAGTGCATCACTAGTCCATTCCTTTATATTAAAAGCTTGTCTATATTAAATGCTTTCTTTCTCTAATCCATTTTCTGGAGTCTGCAGATTTCCTCACTAGCTCTTTTTTTTGTACATGAGCAAGAAAGAATAATAGGGTATCCACATCTTTAAGGAAAAGATGAACACTCTATTTACTTGATTTGTTGCCAGAATTTTCTGGCAAATTATGAGTCGTTTCCAAATGATCAGGTACCACTTTTAATCTCGTCCCTTTCTTACTTTCTGTCTCCAAAATTCTATTTGTCCATCTTCAAACACACCCCACTCCAAACCAATCACCATATAACTTTGAATGAATAACAATGGCATTTACATCATTTGTTTTCCAGGACTGACATATGTTACCAATTTTTTGTACTACCTATTAAATTTGATCTCCAATTTTTTGATCTTCAGATTGAAATTTGAATTCTCCTACATCTTCGCTAATAAGCTCTCATAATTTGAAATGTATTAAATTGCTATCTAATATGATATCAATGAGCTAATTGTGGGATGTCTTAACAATCACCATTTATTGTGGGCTATTTAAAGGTCCAGTAATAATGCTTACATTTTTAGTAACATTCCAGTAATAGTACAAATTTTATTTTGAACCAGTATATTTCACTTCTCTATGTAAAAATAGGGTATATATGTTAATTACCCCCAAATTTATACCCAACAACATCAACCCAGCCTGAATGATTGAATTGTGTGCGCTCATTGTCAAGGACTTCATTTACGTTGATATTATGTTATGTTTACATCAATGCAAGCAGGCTCGGACTTTATAGAAAACTTAAGAAGCGGTTGCATCAGACCCAAAATATTTGAGGGCCCGTAAATCTTTAAAAATTGTGTTATATTTGTTTTGTTTATTTTAAAGTATTGATCTAGGACAACTCAAGTCCATACCTAACCAAAAAAGCTTACACAATTAAAAAGTCAACTCCAAAATCCATCTTTTCGCCAATTTGAAAGTTGAAACCTTTCAAAGTTCGGACCACCAATTTTCTTCTCCAATCCAACAAAAATCCACTCCATAGGTCACATTGAATCAACAAAGTTATTAGAGTTATAAGCGATATTTTTCTTTTATTCATTCTATTTCATTTTAGATAATGTATATATTACACGAGTTAACATATTACATTTTTAGTAATGATTGAACCAATTGAATCGATTAAGTTAGACTTGATTTTCGACATTTCTTGTTGACATCATATTTTTTATTAGTGAATTTTTTCCTCAAATATGTCTATATACCGATAAAATTATTGCGAAATTGGTTATTATTTAAAAAAAATCATAGCATTCCTTTATAGTTGGTATTACAATTTGTTTATCGTTTTATTGTTGGATTTTGAATTTATAGATTTAGTTTCTGAAAAAACTCTTATGAAGTAAATAAAATATAAATGTGACAATTTCACCATACACCACAAAATATAAAATAATTTAAAAAATACTATCTAACTTTTTAATTCTAAAAATACTATTTTTTTATTTTTGTAACACTTGTTGTTACATTTTATTATGTTTATTAATAACAAATGTAATACATTTATTGTAACCAAAATAACAAATGTAAAAAAAAGTGTCATAAAAATTAAAAATAGTATTTTTATAATAAAAAAAGTATAACAGTATTTTAAAAAATATTTTATTTATTGTGATTATTTGTAAAAAGACCCCAATATAAATACACACTATGATTTGAGGCCCAATTTTTAAATTCCGACCCATGCCTGCAAAACCTAAAGTCCGGCCATGAATGCAAGCAAGTCCCATTAGTTTTAGCATCGACATGTAGATGGGCGGAGCTAGGACACGATACATAACTGGGCTGTGGTTTAAAATGGACTGGGCTATAACATAATATTTTTTTTTTATTTAACTACACATTTTCAGGAAAATTTTCAGGACAGGGATGGGCCTGGGCCCAGACAGGCGCAGACAGGATTTTCAGGACAGGACCCCTGGACATGTGACGGAAGGACCTCAATTCAAATAATTATGAAGTTTTGCGATTTGATTGAGATATCTTAAAATCAAGGTACCAAATTGAGACTTCACTTAGAGTTGGGTGACCTTCCATAAATATCACATATTTTTCAAAATGATTTTCTTAGGACAATCACAATAAAATATTTTTGTTTTTTAATTTTTTTTTAATTTTTCTTTTACATATTAAGTGTTTGCTTGAGAGTTTTGGGTACGAGTTTTGAAGTTTTTTTAAAGTATCGATTTTAAGTATTTATGAGATGTTTTGTTTTGTGTGATTTTTAATAGCGATTATTAAAATAGTCGAATCCATGTTTGAGAGTTATTATCCGCAATTCTAAAAGTTTTTTTTTAAAAAGAATAGTACATAAATGTTTATATATTTAAAAAGGTGAGTATGTGTAAATAACATGAAATAAATGTGTATGTGACTTGGCGTTATTTTCAATTGTGTACTAACATTTGGACTAATTTTTTTCTTCCTATTTTCTCATTAGTTACACTAAAGTATATTAAAAAGCTCAAATTTGAGTAATCAATATTTGGAAATTAAAATATATATTCGACTGCAAAAGTTTTTAAAATAATTTAATAGCACATAAAAAAAATTATTGTTTAGAGAAAAGAACCAAAATGTGCGTTTGGAGAGAAGATGAATAATGAAATATGTATTTTAAATTTGGGGTAAATTTGAAAATAATAATTTTAGAGATAGTAAAGTTAAAAGATAATTTGAAAAATAGTCAAAATCCACCGATTTGAGATTTGAGAGATTAGTTAAATATACCCCAAATTACATTATATTAGTTTTTGGTGGATTTTAAACTACCAAAAATCAATCCCAAGCTTATATATTAAACCAAAAAGTAACCGATTCTATTTCCGTTCAGTTAAGCCATAATAAAAATACAATGATTGAACTTATCCAATTTATTAAGCAATCTGCCCGTACACCAAAGTAATTAAACGCTACTAGAGATGGCAAAAATATCCGATCCGTCCCGAACCCGATAGATACCCGATTCGAATGGAGCGAAAAATACCTGATACGCAGATCGACGGGACGGATCGGGACAAATATCTGTGATCCGTCGCGGATCTCGAGACAAATCGGATCGGGGCTGCCCCGATCTGTCCCGCCCGAATTTTAAAAAAATGATTAAAATATTGAATTTATATTTTGTTTTATATGTGATTTGATAATTAAAATATTTTTTGAATAAAAAAATTATCACTTTCGACATATTGTGGACCTTGCACAAGGTTTAGTGAGGAGGATGATGTTGTTTAAACTCTTATAGTATAGTAGTAAAGCTTGTTTCAATATATTTTAAATTTTTTAAATGCCAAAAAAAAAATATGGATCAGTATAAAGATCAGGGCTCTGATCCGCCCCGATCCGTATCCGATCCGCCCCGAAAAATGACGGATCGCGGGGTGGATTTGGATCTCCTATAATTATTGTGGGACGGATTTGGATCAGGCCGATCCGCCCTGTTGCCATCACTAAACGCTACCTCAAACAAATACGGATATATCTGAATTGCATACAAAAATCTCATAAACCATACATCTATAACATACAAAAATATTAATTTTTTTCTCATTCGATAAGAACTTCAAGTAGATGAGTAAAGTGCGTAAAAAAAAGAATTTCAAAACTGTGCTATAATTCCAAGCGTAAAATTTAAGGGAAAACTCATAATGCATCATACTAGGACGTCATTTTAATATTTCAGAACCTAAATAAATCAAATAGTTCTCCAAATTAACTCATAAAATGCACAAGATTATTGGTCAGAACTATCAATCATTACAAAAACATGCATATTCCACTTCATGGTCTCCCTATTGAGGTGATTCAAAGTCTGGAGGCAGGAAACTCGTCAAGCTATCAATAACAAATTATTTTACCTCGAAATTTTGATTAAACGGTTAGATTTAAATATAAATCTCAAATTATAATTAGATAATTAGAGAACTCAAGATTACCATATTAAATTATCAAGAGTATGAGTTGAAAAAGAGTACTTGAATCTATTTTTTGAAACTGAGAGGGTTAAGATATTACACAACCAAATTTCTTTAATATTCAACAAGATCTCGCTCCAGAATAGGGAACAAGGAAAAAAGCTATGAACTAATTAATAATTTGACCTTGGGACCTAATCATATGATATTCCTTATATACTAGCTAATTAGATTTCCATAAATCCTAATTAGACTAATATTAGGTCTCTACACATTACAAAGTTCTTACATGCATATGTTTTTAGAGTCCAATTAATTGATCACTTATATGACCATATTAAATTAGATAACTTATAATATAATTGTATTTTAAATAAGTAGCTCACATAAGAAATAAAATCCAACAATTTTCCACTTGTGCTACATACGTTACCCGAAATAATTATATCATATAACCTTATGTGTATATAAAAATGCTATATTGCCTTGAAATTTTTTTGAAATTACAATCTGGTCCATCTACCATATCAGCATGAGATCAAAGTGGCCTTCGTTACACACATATTGGTAACTAGATCCATCAATGGTCACCAGACTAATATATTCAATGACATAGATCAAGTATGAATGTGTAGTATAAAAATTACATGCAATGTGATCTGAAACATGCCTATTTCCAACTTATCCAACTTTATCTTTAGTGAGATCATACCAAAACTTTCCAATTTTAATGTTAAACCACAAATGGAAAGAATAAATTCAGAGATAGAAAACAATCAATATACTTTATTCTGCATAAAATAATCATAAAGTGTGTCTACTACTGAAAAGCATCAAAACACAAACTCCCATTAAACAAGCAAATCATCAAACAATACAACACACATAAAAGCTGTATGTTCATGAAACACCTTGGGCGGTAAATCTTTGGTGAGCGGATCCTCAAACATGGAGTTTGTGTTAATATACTCTATAAACACCTGACTATTCTGAATTCTCTCTTTAACAATAAGAAATTTGATGTCTATGTGCTTCAACTTCGTAGACTTTCTGTTGTTGTTGGAATCAGCACATCTGATTTATTGTTACAATATATCTTCAATGATCTTTCAATACTATCCACAACATGTAGACAAGTGACAAAGTTTCGCGGCTATGTCCTATGATTAGATATCTCATAACAGGCTATGAACTCAACTGTTATGGTGAATGGAGCTACGAACGTCTACTTAACACTATTCCAGGATATAGCTGCTCCAGCCAACAGATAAATATATCTCGATGTGGATCTCTTACGGTCTTGGCATCCAAGAAAATCAGAATCAGAATACCCAACAATCTCCAAATGATCCGACTTTTGATAGGTGAGCATGTAATCTTTTGTTCTCTATAAGTAACGCATAACCTTTTTGTATAACGACCATAAATTTTTTGTTGTCGTTTAAAAATTTCACAAAAATTAAATTTCAATTTTCAGCGTCGTTGCAAACTTCCTAGTACATTTTAAACACTTTAGTCGCATTAGATTTTTTTCACGTGCTTGCCTTAACTTTTGTGTCAAACAAAAAGGATTTTCATCAATCATTGAGACAATTTTTTTATGCTAATTAAACACCTAAACAACCCTAATCTCATGCCATAATAACACCCAAACATCCCCTTATGTCATGCCAAAATCAGCCTCTAAAAAGTCCCTAAAATTTGAAGTTTTAACCACCCATGATCTCCTCCACTTCAGCCCATTTCCTACATATTTCCCCCACATCTTCTACCATTTATTTAAGCTAGTCATCTACCATTTGATCTTCAGAAAAAACGTCCCAAGCTTTTCCCCCCTCAGCTATCAAAAAAGGTGCCAAGAAGCTCTCCCAAACAGGCTGAGAATCTCCTCCTAAAACTAGATGGAAACTGCCCCAATGTTCTCTAAAAGTACCCATTTTTCAACACAAAACAATCCCACTTCGAGCCCTCTCTTCCACTTACATAACCCAGCCATTATCTCCTCTTTTTTTGCGAAAGGAAACTGCCCTAGTTCCACCATTTTCGGCCAGCCAAAAGCCTTAAAAAAGAATAAATTCCAACAGTTCTTTTTTTTATTCATCAAATTTGGCGAGCAGTTGGTTCTTATTCAAAATATTTTTACAGCAAAGAAACAACCATTTTCTCTCCCAGTTTTAGCCTTCAACAATAGCTTTTAAACTTCATTTTCCACTCTAGCAACTTCCTTCATTCCTTCACAATTTTCATACCCCAATTTCCAGCAGTTTAATCGTGTTTTCTTCACCCTTTTCATCAAGCAATTCCTCTTTGCAGTCCATTTTTTGCCCCAAAGTTACAACAACACAAATCCAATTGTTGTCACTTGCTCTCCTTTCTTTTCTGTCAAGAAATCGGGCTTCAACAGTGAATAAAAAAATAGCCATTTAATCCACCAATCAACATAAATTCTTTAGAAATGTAGTTTTTTGTACTACCGATTTAATTCAATGATTTAAAATTGAGAAAATATTATATAAATTAATTGTCATGCTTAATGTCAAAGTCAAAACTTTATATTGTGATTGAAGGTAATCACATATGTATGTTAATGATTGAAAAAAATCACTTTTAAGTTTCATGTGGTGTCGGTTACCAAATATGTTCCTATGTATATTTTAATTATTTGGCATGTCGTAATTTAATTCCATATATTTTCTCACATGTTAGCATATGTTTCTACTGAGTGTTTCTTATGAAATACTCTTTCCAAAATAAATAAATTTTCAGATTAAAATAGTTGACGTTGACGCGATGGCGTAGGCAAGCGATCATGAAGTGAACTTATTTTATTTAAATTAAGTTTTGGCGACGAGATGATCGAGTCAATCATGATGTAATTACTATGATTTAGATGTTGGGTTTTCAGTACTTAATCATATAAAGTATGAGGAAAGACGAGATGTTGGTTTAATTGTCGTTTAAAATTTTAAAGTAGAAATTGCCACTTTTTACATTTTGAAATTTTAGCTTTCTGCATCTACTTTGAAAAATATAACTCTGAGTGTTCAGAGTTTTTGAGCAAAATTAGTAGGTATGGAAAGCTTTATATGTTGTCTAATAGCAACAATTGAAATCACTCAAAAATTCTATCGTATGAATTTATTATGAACATTTTAGCGAGCTACCTTAAGGCACTCTGGACAGTTTTTCAAGTAACTTTGGCTAACATTTTCACCTACCAAATGATGTAGCTAAGGTCTGAAATTTTAACATGACCTAGTCCAAGGTACCAAATATCCAGAGTTCAAATTTTGTAATTTTTGGAGTTCGTTTGGATGGTCAAATAAATTATGGCAACACCTATCATTGTATAGATAAAACCTCAAATAAATTTATTTCCTTTGCGTCGCAATAGTTATATTTTTAAAACTATTCAAGGGCACGGGAAACCTATTTGGAGTCATCAAACACTATTTAAAGATTATTTTACTGACAATTCAAGTTGAAAAAATCTAGAGCGTTCTTAGTGTCAGAGCGCGGTTTTACTTTTCTGTGGACTCGGGTAAATTTTAAAAAATTTTATTTTATTATGTCAAGTTAAAAATTTAGAAGTTAAAATTTTTGAATTTAAGTGTTGCTACTTGTCATCGTCGCGCTACGCCATTTCTGATGTAATAAAGGTTAATTAAATTTTTGTTTTTTGTGTTGTTAAGCATCATAAATGAAACATAAAATTTTAGAAAATTTTAATTATTTCATTTATGATAAATTATTAAGTTGAATTGGAAATTAATATGGTTATAAATGTTTTGAAAAAGCGACTAAACTTTATCAAAATTTATGTTAGTATCCATAATTTAATTGAAAGATGATAGAAATTCACCTTATTGGACTCTTCATAATTTGTATCTCAAACATGGTTCTAATGAGTGAGTATTTTCTAGAATGTGCTGAGGCGACAAGGAATGATTACATACATTTTGCTTCTGATCCCAAGTGGTCAATTGACCATCATATCGGTAACCATAGGACAACTCGTGTCACGGCGATGAACTATAGTTTAGTGACAATCGATGCAAAGTCTATTGCTCACGTAGTTGACTTACTGATTGGCCCGGGACATCGGTTTCCATGGAGATCTACCACCCAGAGGTAGAATAAGACATGTATTGTAAAGTACTCATTATACACTGAGAGGAGTACATTTTATATGGTGGTGGTCTCCATTCCATCCCTGAGCTGGCTCTAGCAGTTGAGCTCATTCCCGAGACTTCTCTAATAGTTGAGCCAAAGCCAGAGCTAGTATTAGTGTTTGAGGTTGATCTAGTTATTGAGGTCGAGGAAGACCTGGAAGAGGATCTCAAGGTAGAGTCTGAGGCCGAGTCTTATGTTATCTCAAATGACGAGGCTCCACGGCCGAAGATGCCTAGAATGCACGGAGGATGGATTAACGATGACGATGCTTAGAGATATCATAGTAGTAAGATATTTTTCTTTTTAGTACATCGGTATGCATATACATTTACTTTACCGTTGTTTAGCACTAGACATTTTTACTCGTTGTACCACTTGAGGAGGAACATAATAATCTCTCATGGGCGCAATTTAAGGTCGAGCTAATGGAAAATATTTTCCACGTTCTCTGCGAGATTATAAGGAGTCTGAGTTTCTGCATTTAGTTCAGGGAGAGATGGAAATCACCGAATATGAGCAAAAATTTGAGCAACTGTCGCGCTATGCTCATTATTTTGTCAATACTGAACTAATAAGGGAAAGACGTTATGAAAGAGTATTACGTTTAGAGATTAGACAGATTGTTAATTCCCATAAGCTTCCTACATTCAGAGCAGTGATCAAGATGGCCTAGACCGTGTCCTTCTCGGGTTTAAAGGTCAGAGTTCAAGGACAATAGAATAACTCAAGAAAGAGAAATTGGCACGATTAGAATAGGAACCAAAATTTGGGCCAGTTCAAATGACAGAATCAAGGTCCCAACAAGGGTTGGTCAAGTAATCCCATTCCTCAGTACACTAAGTGTAAGAAGAATCATAGTGGTGATTGCCACTTTGGCAAGAACTTCTGTATCGGTATAGTGAGCCAGGCCACTATGTGTCGCAATATCAGACAGTGCTGGCAAAAGTTAATGATCAGGTGAATAAAGGAAAAACTAGAGTGTTCTCCATGACTCATGAAGAGGACGCTCAAAATTCAGACGTTATTACAAGTATGTTATCTATCTCTAGTGTACCTGTTTATGTTCATATTGAGTCTGGCACAACACATACTTTTATATCTGATGCATGCCTTGCTAAAGTTAATATTTTATGTCAGAAAACTAAAAGTTTACTAGAGGTTAGTATGCTATCAGGGAGAACTATAGAGACAAGTATGCTATCAGGGAGAACTATAGAGACATTTAAATTAGCTAGGGCAGTTCAAATAGATTTTGATGGGTTGGTTTTGTCAGCAAACCTGCATGTTATAATTATGGGAGATTTTAATATTATCCTGAGAATGGATTGGTTGGGTAGTAATCGCGCTACCATCATATGTTTTGAGAAGGAAGGACTGACAGAGAATGAGTTCAAATTTTATAGGTCGAAGCTTAAAGCACTTCTCTGCTTCATCTCAACTTTGCAGGCAGAAAAGTTGATACAGAAAAGAGATTGTCAAGGTTTTCTTATCAATCTCACTGGCACCTCATCTAAAGAAGTATCTTTGGATAATGTGCCAGTGGTTCTAGAGTACACTGATGTGTTTCCAGATGATCTAGTAGGCATTTTGCCTAATAGGCAAATGGAATTTAAGATAGATCTGATACTTGGAGCTGCACTCATATCAAAGGCTCCGTATCGGATGGCACCAAAAGAATTGCAAGACTTAAAAATGCAATTGGAAGAGCTGTTGGATAAATGGTTTATCAGACCAAGTGTTTCTTCGTAGAGAGCTCCAGTTCTCTTCATAAAGAAAAAGGATGGATCAATGTGTATCGACTACTATGAGTTGAATAAGTTGATGATCAAGAATAAGTACCCGCTTCCAAGAATTGAGAATTTGTTTGATCAATTGAATGGTGCTTCAATATTTTCAAAGATCGACTTGTGGTCGGGCTATTATCAACTGAAGATCAGGCCATCGGATATACCAAAGTCAGCATTCTGAACTTACTATGGGCATTATGTATTTACAATATTGCCCTTTGGACTGACGAATGATCTAGCGGTATTTATGGATTTAATAAATCATGTTTTTTTGTCAATATTTAGATTAGTTTGTCATTGTATTCATCGATGACATCCTGATTTATTACAAAAATTTCAAGCAATATCAAGAGCACTTGAGAACAATATTGGAGACCTTGCAGAGGGAAAAATTGTATGCCAAATTCAAGAAATGTGAATTTTGGCTATGTCAAAGTGGTCAACACAGTGAAACTAATTGAAGGTAATCACATATGTATGTTCGTAATTGAAGATAATCACTTTTAAGTTTCATGTAGTTCCATTTATCGAATGTGTTCCTATGTATGTTTTAAATGTTTGGCATGTCTAAATTTAATTCTATTTATTTTCTCACATGTTAGTATATGTTTCTACTGAGTATTTCTTATGAAATATTTACTCCAAAATGAACAAATTTTCAGATTGAAAAGGTTGGCATTGATGTGATGGTATAGGCTAGCGATCATGAAGTTGACTTATTTTATTTAAATTAACTTTTGATGTCAAGATGATCGAGTCAATCATGATGTAATTACTATAATTTAGATGTTGGTTTTCTTGTATTTAATCATGTAAAGTATGAGGAAAAATGAGATGTTGGTTTAATTGTCATTTAAAATTTTAAGGTAGAAATTGCTTCGTTACATTCTTAAATTTTAGCTTTCTGCCTCTATTTATATAGGTGGTTTGCAGTTATGGCCTTCAATGGCCCTTAATGATATGCGTCCTTTCATCTCCCTCATTATTAGGAGTTAATGAGGGATGTTTTATCTTCTCAATTGTCGGTGGTGACTTTTAGTCTTTAGGTTGCCTATCTAGCTAACCTAACGACAGTTGGGTTATTGTCGTCTATCTGTAAGAGGTGAGCTTATGAGACCAATGAGGAGGGCGAATCGTTGAGGTGGACGTGCCAGGACGTGTCAATATTGGCAGACAACATATAACAGCTGCATTATTTCTATCATCATAAGTTCTTCTATTTTTCATAGACTGTTATCAATGGAGAGTATAAATAATCTACCGCACCTGCTTTGCCTTGTTTTTTCATCGCCTTGATTTTATAACAGAGGCTCGTCGCCTTATTTTTCAGACAGAGGCTCATCGTCGAGCCTTTTTTTCAGATATGACTCGTCACTTATCCTTGTTTTTCAAACAAAACTCATTTTTCGGATAGGACTCGTCGCCTAGCCTGGTTTTTCAAACATGACTCATTTTTCAGAAAGGACTCGTCGCCTAACATTGCTTTTCAGACAGGACTTCTCGCCTAGCCTTGGTTTTTTTTAGGCTCGGTATGACGGCTCGCCCCCCCCGGCTCAGCTCAGCTCGGCTCGACTCGGCTCGCCTTGCCTCTTTTTTTTGAGGCTCAGCTTGACGGCTCACCTCGGCTTGGTAAGCTCACCTCTTTTTTTAGGCTCGGCTTGTCTCATCTCGTTTGACCGTTGCAGTAGTTGAGAATATTTTTGTCGCAAGTAGGGTCTAGTAGGTGTACCAGGACTTTTCAGCTAGCATGATCCTTCTTTGGTATACTCATCATTTATCTGACTTAGATGGTTCATTTTCTATTTGTCTTTATCATCTCAAGGTTTAGGTTTGTCCCAAGTCTTCCTTTTGTTAGACTCAGATTCCTTTCGATCTTTCATACTTTTGGTAATGAAATATGCTTCCTCAGCATCCGCATACTTATCCCATCTCCTTAGTAACTAATGCATTGTATCTGACAGGTTTTTGGAGAGTGACATCTTGAAAGGGGGACTTCGAGTTCCACTCATCATGTCAGTGACTACAGCAGACATCTGCAGATCTTTGATTCCTAGTGTGGCTCTATTAGCCCAGGTAATAAAATCTTTCAGTAGTTTATCCTTGTCCTGGGTCAATTGCATCAGACTGATGGCAGTTTTCTTAGCACGTTTGATGCTGAAAAAGTATGCAACAAAACACTTGAAAAAATCGTCAAATGTACAGATCGATTTTGGAGAAAGGGTGGCTACCTAGTCCATCGCCTAAGTGTTGGCAGGAAAGTCCTGCACATAATCGCATCAGGGGTGGCTTGCAATCTGATCAAGTCGACAAAAGTCCTGAGGTGATTGACATGATCAGAAGATCCATCGTACTTCTCTATCTTTGGCTATTTGAAGTCTCATGGCAAGGGAACCGCCATCACTTCTAAGGAAAAATGATCTTCTTCCAACACTATAGATTGTTGCCCACTACTTTTCTTAAACATATCCTCAGCTATTTTGCGACCCATCATGTCTTCTAATCGCTGCTTCAGGCGTAACACTGGTGTCTCAACAACACAGGCGTGGGCATCTATGATAGTTGTCCCCAATGTGGATTTGGGCCAGATGTTAATAAATAGAAGTGGGGTGCAAAAGATGGAGCTAAAGAAACTGGAGCCAGCGGTGATCTGCCATTGACGGTGTTTCTATTGTTAGAAAGTTAGGAGTCTGGAGAAGAGCCCCCAGCAGTGAGGGCCCTACCGGTAGAGGGATAGGACTTTAGGGTGGAGCCCCTGGTGGTAATGATCCTACAGGCGGAAGGCTAGGATCCTGTAGTGGCTGAGAAACCGCAGCGTTCCATTCCTGGAGTAGAGTCATTAAGGCCGCCACCTGAGCTTGCAGTGCCGTAAGTTGAGCAGCAGAGGCAAATTCTTGTTGTGGGTGATTAGTGGCAGCGTTAGACCGGCGTTTACATCCCCGACGGGGGCTGGTAGATTGGTTACATTACTATCTCTTCGAGTTCGACCCAGGACTTCTTGTGCAGTTTCTCATAGACGGCACCAATTGATGATAAATATTTTTCTCCTCCTCTGAATACGGCGGCAACAGTGGTGGAGACCTGCAAAATAGTGGCGAGGTTTTTTTTCACCATGTACACTCTGATGTGATAATCAGTATATGATTAAAACCAGATATGCAGAATAATAATATAGAGTATGTGTCTTGTGTTTTTACCTGGGGGGTTGGCCTATATTTATATAGGTGGCCTGTAGTTATGGCCTTTAATGGCCCTTAATGGTATGTGCCATTTCATCCTCCTCATTATTACGAGTTAATGAGGGATGTTTCATCTTTCCAATTGCTGGTGGTGACTGTCAGTCTTTGGATTGCCAGTCTGGCTAACCTAACGACAGTTGGATTATTGCTTCTATCTGTAGGATGCGAGCTTATGAGACCAGTGAGGCGGGTGAATCGTTGAGGTGGGCGTGCCAGGACATGCCAATATTGGCAGACAACATATATCAGCTGTCATTATTTGTATCATCAATAATCAAATCCATTTAAAATGAATTGGGCTTTCTTCTCATTATTGGACCTTGATTGGACTTTAACTCGACTTAGACCTTCTAGTGACAAGTAGAAGAAAATATACTTAGGCCTTGAATAAAATTCTCAACTTAAACTAAATATTCAGAAGTTACATTGAAGGACAACATTTCATATCCAATCATATAATCAGACTATAAGAGCATTGCTACTCATTACAAAAGTTAATATGAAATATTAGAAAATACTACTTGCACCATGTATCCTACCTTTTGACATTTATCGCAATTCTAATGAATAGAAATGCAATTCTAGCAAATAGAAATGCGATTCTCATGAATTGAACGCTGATTTTTAATATGCTTGACAACCCTAAAATGCTAACTTTGTACTTTCTTCTTTGTGAAAAAAAGTGAGATAACAAGGAGGTGTGTGTGGTGCTGCTCCGTGTTTGCTGTCGAGAGAGATCGAGAGAGAGACAAGAGACGTGTGTATGTGTTGCTTGAAGGCAAAGGGAAGAAGAGAAGTGTGGAGAGGTGCATAAAGAAAGAGAAATATGTGAGGCGTGTGTGAATGTGATCGAGCAAGAGACAGTTTTGGTGCAGGGACGGTAGGACATTGGAAGTGGGAGAGAAATGTGGGATTCATTGGGATTTTATCTGATTTGGCTAATGGTGGTTGGGATAGGATTTGTGTTTAATTAAATCTCTAGTACTTCCCTAAATATTGGTGTTAAATACATAAATATATATAAATATACACACACATTTATAGCTTTAAATAAAATGTATATTATACCTATTATTTTCCAGCTTGAACTTTATAACATACCAACTTTTAAATAAGATGCTAGAAAAATAACTTATGTTGAAAACACGTAAAGAAAATCCTTTTTCTTGTAAACTTAGTCTCTAAAACTGGGTGGCTACTTTATTTTGTGGGTCGAGCTCACTAAGCTCGGACATGACTAAACATGTCGCGCTTAAGACTTAAATAAACTTAAATGCTAATCTCTAAAACATGTAACTTCATGCATGCCACATTTTCGGGATATTACATCTCTCACCCTTTAAAATAAATTTGTCCTCGAAATTTATCTTAACTAGTCAAAGAGTACTAGATACTTGGCTTTGATCTCTTATTCTTTTTCTTAAGTTGACTCTTCGACTCCATAATTGTGCCATCGAACTTTAACAAGACGAACTTCTCTATTTCTCAACATGTGGTCTTAGTTTCCCGTTCTTGCCAAATTTGAGTACACCATTCATTGATACTACCCTAAGGAAAACCTTATGATCGACTTGGAATTCCAGGTTTTTCTTCTACCATCGACTTAACTTCTCTATCCATTTCGTATCGTCTTTATTCTGGCTCTAATCTTGTCAACAACCTCAATTGTCCGTTCAATGATTTCAAGACCTAAGATTTTTTTTCGCTCTGGCCTCGTCCCAATGGATAGAGCCTTGTATGGGGCCATGCCTATGGTAGCTTGAAAAATATTATTGTAGGCAAATGCCACTAATGGAAAATGCTATTCCCTCTAGCTCTGAAACACATGCCCGAAGCATATCCTCCAAAATATGAATGATTCTCTAAAACTGTCCATCAGATTGAGGGATATAGGCAGTACAAAACTAAGTTTCATTCCCATAGCTCCCTGCAAGCTTTTCCAAGACTTGGATTTGAACATAAATAGGATCTATATCCAACACAATGGGATCTATACCCGACACAATGGAAACTGGAACTCTATGTAGCCTGGCGATCTCTCTAATATATAACTCTATGTAGCCTGGCGATCTCTCTAATATATAACTGCACGAATTGTTCCATGTTGAAATTCATTTTCACAGGTAGAAAATGAGCAAACTTGGTCAAACAATCGACCACTACCCCGATAGTATTGTGACATCTCTCTGATTTTGGAAATACAACAAAATCTATGACTTATGCTTCCATAGGATTCAGTAGCCTTGATGGTCTCTAGTGTTCTGATTTGACATGCTGACAAACCATATGTTTTTCCACAAAGAGACATATTCATCTATTCATGTTTCTCTACAAAAATGTATCCCAAAGATCTCGATACATTTACGTACTGCTGGGATGTGCGACGTACATGGCAGAGTGAGCCTCCTCTATTATTCCATTTCTAAATCCTTCATCAATTTGGTTTACACAATCTTCCTTTAAACGTTAGTACTTCATCTATAGTTATTTCAAAACCCATTAGTTTGTCTTTACCAACCTCAACCTCAACCTCAACCTCAACCTCAACCTCAACCTCTTGTTGAAATGGCTTATTATCCCATGCTTTCTGATTTGATCTGTGAGTGTGGTTGAATAATTAATGCTGCTATTCTTGTTGACGTCTGAGTCAGCAACGTGATAACCTCTAGTCTCATTTTCTCAAATTCTTCACTAGACATTCTTGCGTTGTGGGTAATGCTACCAACTGCCCTACTGTTTTTCTAGTAAGACCATCTGCGACCGCATTAGTCTTAACCGTACGTTAATGAATAGTGTAGTTATAATCTTTTACAAATTTTGACCATTTTCTTTATCTTATGTTCAATTCCTTTTGTGTGAAGAAGTATTTAAGATTCTTGATATCTGTATAGATGTACTTTCCTCCACACAAATAGTAACACCATTTCTTTAAAATGTGAATTATCACCTCAAGCTCCAACTAGTGCGTCGGGTAGTTTTGTTTGTACTATAGCAACTGGAAAAATTTATTAAATAGTCGTGTCGCTACGAACTTCCTATTTCTAATTTTGGCCACGTCAAATGTTGTGTGCATATGCTTTAATTCTTGTTTGACGAATATGAAATATTATTTTACCAACGAGCCTCGTTAATTTTTCTTGGATTGAATAAATTTTTTCTTGGTTATTTTTAACCATTTAATCTAAAAACTAAGGGATTATTTAACATCAAATACGGCCCATGCTAGTCCTAATTTTTACTCTAAAAATTGACCCATTAAGCCCATAAAAACCGGTCTCTTTTAATCCAACACCTAACTTATTTTTAGCCCAAAAGTTTCACCTGTAAGTAGCCCGAAACCTGGTTCATTTCAGCCCCAGAATTTCAGCTAAGAACCAACACACCTTGTTGCCAAAAATCGCACCCCTGTGATGAGTCAACTATCCTTTTTCTCACCACTTAACCCACATCCCATGAAGCTCCAAAACTACCCTAATACTTTTTTACATTTTCTCACTTTTCAGCCCTCAATCCAACTGAATTTTCTTCCTCTTGTGCCCCAAGAATTCAGCCCCTACCTGATATTTTATTCCCAAAAAAATCAGACATTAACTTAATAAAAAACTCTCAACTTTTTCTCACATTCTAGGTCCCGGAATAACTGTTTTCCTCTCAAAATTTTCCAAGATTTCGGCCCCTCCAAGACCCAAAATGACAATAATTTTTCTTCATTTTCTTGTCCATGAATTCGGCCCCGATAAGTCCTATTTTAACCTTCATTTCAGTCCCAACAAAACTCCAACTATATTTCTCATATTTTTCTCCAATTTTGTCCCTTAAGTTTTCCCAGCAATCTGTGTTATTTTATTCTCTCATTTTCCAGCAATAAACCTCATTTCTTTCTCCTAGAATCAGCCACAAAAATTCTCAGAAAACTAATTATGTTTCTCCCTAAAAACCCACTCCAACTCAGCCCTATACTCTCTATTTTTCCTGTTTTTATTAGCACTTATCTCCTATACACTTCCACTCAGCCCTCTACTCGCCTTGCCACATTGGATGTAATTAATTTATCTAGTGTGGTTAGGGCACATTTTATGATGAAACATTATGTCGGTGATTGAAGGTAAATTACCTAGAATGTTAGTGGTTGAAGGTAATCACCTAAGAAATTATGTGGTGCCGACTACTAATTTTATGTTGTTCCTTATGTTTTAAAGTATGGCATGTCGAATTTGTAGTTGTGTATAATTTTCTCATATATATGTATATTTAGTACTGAATGTTTCATTTGAAATGCTCATGCCCCCCAAAATTATTTACTCTCCGCATTGATAGACGCGGCTGCGCGTCAGCGTAAAAGTGGCGACAGAAAAAGAACTATGTTATTACATTTTTGGCGTCAACATAATCGAGTATTTTTACATGTAAATTAAAGTAAAATGTTTGACTATGTTTAAATGATGTAATATTGAGCAAAAAACTGAATTCATGTATATTTTGCTACTTAGAAATTAAAGCTGAAATTTTAGGCTCGTGTGCTACAAATTCTAATGTCCTGTCTCTGATTTCAAAAGATCATAACTTTTGTATAATGCAAATTTTTGACAAAAATAAGTGGCATTTGATATATTATTAAGTTTTATATTATTAGAATTTAGAATTACCTTAATATCCGGTCGAATGAATTTATTATTGATAGTTTCTCGGGCAGCATCAGTTGTACCTGAAACAGATTTTCTGGCTACTTTGACCATGATTTTCACATAACAAATGACTTGTCTAAGGTCTGGATTTTTTATATGTTGTTTCTTAATGTGTCAAGTATCTATAGTTTAAAAATTATAATTTTTCGAGTACGTTAGGTTGGTCAAATAAATTTTGGCGACATTTTGTGTTAATGGTTAAACTATGAAAATTTGAAGTCCTTTTGAATTTTCCTTGTGCACTTGTTAGTTTCCATTGCAGATAAATTTATAAGACATTCAAAGGCACGAGAAATTTAATTTCGTGTCAACAAGTATTATTTTAAGATTTTCAGTGACCCTCTAGGTTGAGAAAATCTGGAGAGTTACACGTACTACTTCAACTATCTCAAAGCATGAACATTTATATTTCCATGTTGCATCAATACACTTCCCAAGCCCTGATTGGAGGCGTTGCTGAAAACGATAAACTAGTCTGAACCTTCAAGTACTGTAAACTCTAGAGCTTTGACCAAATACTACTTTAGCTCCTGAAAACTCTTCTTACACTTTTTCGTCCATTGAAACTTTATGCCCTTTCTAGTCAACGGAGTTATTGGCCTTGCTATTTTGGAGAAACCTTTGGTAAATCTGCGATAATAGTTAGATAGCCCCAAGAAATTGCAGACCTCACCCACACTAGATGGTATGGGCCACTGAGCAAGCACTTCCACTTTAGCCAAATCAACCTTTATTCCTGGTATAATAACCACATGATCGAGAAAACCCACTCGATCGAACTAAAATTTGCTCTTCTTGAATTTGGTATATAATATCTCCTTCCTCAAAGTTTCCAAATCCTGAGTTATTTCTCGTGTTGCTCATTATCCTTGGATTATACTAGTTTGTTGTCAATGAAGACAACGACACATTGGTCTGACTACTAATAGAACACCAGATTTATTAGATCCATAAATACCGTAGGGGTGTTGGTCAAACCAAAAGTCATGGCAGTGAAGTTATAATGCCCATAGCGAATGCTGAGTGTTGTTTTCGGTATATTAGTCACCTTGACCTTCAGCTGATGACAACCCAACCTTAAGTTGATGTTGGAAGACACCTTTGCACCTCTCAGTTGATCGAGAAAATCTTTGATTCTCAGAACTGGGTACATATTCTTTATTGTCACATGATTTAATTCTTGGTAGTCTATAAACATTCTCATGGTCCCATCATTATTTTCCATGAAGAGTAATTGAGTACTCCATAGAGATACACTCGACTAGATAAATCCTTTATCCAACAACTCTAGCAACTGTAATTTCCACTCTTGACGTTCTTTCGCCTCTATTCTATACGTGCTTTGGACACTTGTGCCACACCGAGAACTGTTAATTGTGAATTCCAATTGCCCATCTGGCGATGTGCTAGGTAGATCACTCGAGAAGACATGTACAAAGTCCCGCATGACATGTACATTGCCAACCATCAGCTCTGGCTGATGCAAACTAGTTATACTAACTAGGAATCCCCAATATTATTTCCTTTTCAACATCATCTCTGCCTATAATACAGATACGAGACAAGGTAGGGACTCGAACTTTTCTTTGAAGACCTGGAACTCCTCATCTCCTAGTATTTGAAATAACATATCTTTATCGTGATATCATATGGTTGCGTGATTATTTCCCAACCAATTTATGACTAAAATAATATCAAAATCCTTCATATCTAAGATATACAAATCTGTTTCTAGTACTTCTCCCTCAAACTCTAATCTAACAACCTTAATTATATAATTAGTACTAATAGTTCTGGCTAAAGAAATGCTAATTTCCAATGCATTATCTGTTTGCTCACATGTAGTACTAAATTTAGCAATGAAGGATGTATAGATGAAAGAATGAAAGAACATGAACATGTGCATCAAATAATAGTAGAATACTTGCTAATACGTTTGGGTCCTGCTTTGTCTCTGCAGTGTCAGTGCAAACACTCAGTCCTCATCTTTCTTTTGGGAAGCCTTCCTACAATTTAAGGTAATATAGCCTAACCTGCCGTACCGATAACATGCATTTTTTTGAGGAAAAATTGACCCATGTGGGATTTATTGCACTTAGGGTATGGTGCAATAGTTGTACCTGCCTTGCTAGATCAAATTCATGTGTTTGCTATCTTTGTAATGATCGAAAATTTTCTTTTGGTGTTTAAAATTTCACAAAAAATAAATTTCAAATTTCGGCGCCGTTGTGAACTTCGTAGTACATTTTAAACATTTTAGTCGCGTTAGATTTTTTCAAGTGCTTGCCTTATCTTTTGTGTCAAATATAGAATTTATGTCAATCACCAATATTTATGCTAATTACACACCCAAACAACCCCTAGGAACCAAAATCTTAACTACCCATAATCTCCCTTCACTTCAGCCCATTACATACCTATTTTCTCCACATCTTCCGGTCTCTATTTTTAGCTGAACTACCTGCCATTTAAACTTCAGAAAAACGTCCCAAGCCCCCATTCAGTTGACAAAGCCCATGCTAAGAAGCTCCTCCAAACAAGCTAAAAATC
Organism: Forsythia viridissima; assembly: GCA_030279155.1. Lineage (NCBI taxonomy): Eukaryota > Viridiplantae > Streptophyta > Magnoliopsida > Lamiales > Oleaceae > Forsythia > Forsythia viridissima. Next base: position 26,497,690 of record CM059036.1, read on the forward strand.
TCCTCTAAAACCAGATGGAAACCGTCCCCCCATGTTCTCTAAAACTACCAATTATTCAACACAAAACAGCCCCACTTCCAGCCCTCTCTTCCACTTCATAACCCAGCCATTTTTTGTCCTTTTTGCTGAAGAAAACTGCTCCATGTTCACCCATTTTCGGCCAGCTAAAAGCCTTTAAATTATCTCATTTTAGTCACAAGAAAAACATTTTAGTAGTTCTTTTTTTTTCTTCATCTGTTTTGGCAAGCAGCTGGTTCTTATTCAAAATATTTTACAGTAATAAAACAGCTATTTTCTCTCTCAGTTTCGTCTCTCAGCAGTAGCCTTTAAACTCCCTTTTCCACTCCAGTAACTTCCTTCCTTCCTTCACCCTTTTCGAACCCTAATTTCCAGCAGCTTAATCCTGTTTTCTTCACCATTTTCATCAAGCAATTTACCCCTCTTTGTAGTCCATTTTCGACCCAAAGTTACAGCAACAAAGCTCCAATTGTTGTCACTTGTTCGCTTCTCTTTTCTGTCAAGAAATCTGGCTTCAACAATGAGTAAAGAAACATCCATTTTAATCCACAAATAAACACAAATTCTTTTAAAAGTTAGTTTCTTGTACTACTGATTTTAATTTCATGATTTTAAATTGAGAAAATATTATGTAAATTGATTTCCAAGCTTAATATCAAAGTTGAAACTTTATGATTGTGATTGAAGGAAATCACATATATATGCTAGTGATTGAAAATAATCAATTTTGAGTTTCATGTGGTGCCGGTTACCGAATGTGTTTCTATGTATGTTTTAAATATTTGGCACTTCACAATTTTGTTGACTTCGGAACCTACAACGTCCACGTGCCAACAGATCTCCACTCACTCCTCTGCCAATCTGTATGTTACCTGCACACTCGGACAATCGTTAGGTACCAAGATCTCTGGGAAAAAAGGGTCCGACGATCGTTGGTACTCCGACGATCAAGTTAACTGCCGGTATTAGAACAATACACGTGGGGCAAAAGTAATTGGGTGTGGGAGAGATAAGCAAGCAAAGATTTGAGCAGAGTTTAGGGTGGGATTTTTAGTGCAAAAAGAGCGTACCTTGGAACAACTGGAGAAGTCGTAATTATAGCGCAAGAGTCCTAATTGATTTAGGTAACAAATCAATCAGATACCCAATCGGATCCTCTTTCCTTATGGGATAGGGATCATTTCTTGTCAAGGTAATCTCCAAGATTACCTTCCTTATCTGAGCTTATCACGTTGCATGATTTTAGGAGATTATGATTCAGTTTCTTTGTGAGGATCCGTGCGCCAAACGAACATAATCTGTCTTCAATTATTTCTCTGGTCTTTCCAAAATATTATGCTGTCTGCTAGTTAAGGTTGATACAAAGCCCTGTGAGGCCCTGTGGCTCGGTTGTGAGTGTTGAGGCCTTTCCTAGACCTCGCAACATTCTGGACTAAGATGTCTGGTGGTCCTCCGAAGCCCTTTTCAGAATTTACAGGGAGCTTAATGGGCCTATATGGGAATCTCGTTGGACTTTTACTGACGTGGAGGCCCTATCAAAATTGGGTGGTAATAGTCCCCCAAGTCCAAGTCTATTATTCATAATAGGCGTGGGACTTTGAGAGTGAGGGGTGAAGTCAACTACAAAGAAAATTTTGAACTTTGGCAGAAAACGCGGAGCGTGGCCCTCGCGTATGGTCCTTGTAAATTGGGTAATAAATTGGACTTCATCCAGTATAGTCCCCCAAGTCCGAGGCCGAACATTTATGACGGGTGAGGGCTTCAAGAGACCATGCCTTTGGTGACGTGTCCACGGTTGGTGTGATACTGTCAATCAAGGCTGTCAATCCATGGCCAGTCAATTATGAGTGAGAGGATGTATGTATTTAATGCAATGGCGCGTGTCAGATAACAGGGGCGCGCGTGAGGTGTGTGCGTTCTTGTTGTACTAATGCTTGGGGTTCCGTTTCCTGCTTGTTGCCCAATTTTAAACACGCGTCCACCATCCGACGGCTCAGATGTAATGCTTGGAATTTGGACAGTGGAGATTAGAACGCCTCAATCTGTAAAGCTTGGCGCCCTCCTCATTACAACTTCTTCTTGCTTTTGTGCCTATTGTGAATGTTGCGGATGCTCTGCGGGTAATCTATAAAATCCAAGTGTGGGTGCCGTTCTAACTGCATTTCAGAGGTAAGCGTGCCGAGAGTTTCTGTGATTAGTTTCATTGGTTGCTTTTGTAATTATTTCCTGGTTCCGTAGTGTGGAGATTATACCTTGTTGCGCGTTCTGGTGACAATAGGGGCATCAACTTCTGGGGTAGAGAAAGGTTTGAAATGTCGTTTGGAAACGACGACTCACAGAATCAATCGGACGCCCAGACAAACCCTAGTATTTGGGGGTGAGTCATCAACATCTGCCTCCTCTGAGGCCGTAGGAGAAGTCAACCAGGTGCCTTTAGCCGAAGTCCTGTCGGCTCCATCCACAAGTGAGAGGGAGGCCCGTCCATCTGGCCCATCTGAAGGGACCACAGAAATGGGAGGGAGGGAGGGTCGAACGTCGGGGTGCTTGAGATGAGGGGGTCGTTTGATAAGAGGGATGCCTCGACAGCCAAGGCGCTTGACGAGGAGCTCAAGCGGTCGGCCATCGAAGCGTCCATGGCACGCTCGAAGATTGTTGAGGGAGAATTGGAGGACATACGACTATCCTATAATATTTTCGCGTCTATAATGCTTAAGGCTCCTGGCCTAGAGGAACGCGCTGACGACCCTCCTGAAGGATTTTTCGCGATTTATGAACCTGCGATGCAGCAGGGCCATCGCCTGCCTATGCATAATTCTTTCGCGAGGTTTTTGAAGGATTGGAATCTGGCCCCTTGCTAGATAACACCGAATGGTTGGGGGCAGATGGTGGCCTCATACCTATTGTGGGGCATTGTCGAGGCGGGAGAGAACCTGACCCCAAGGGAGTTTGAGTCTATATACCAGCCCTGTCGATCGACAGGTTGGTATAATATTTCTCCTCGGCCAGGCCAGAAATGGGGGACGGCCACCACAGTCCCAACAAAGTACATAACTGGAAGGAAATGTTCATCTTTGTAGGCAGTGAATGAGAATTTATGCCAGAGGACCCTCTTCTCCATGTGTCTATTCCTTGTCAATTCGGAGAACTTGGTATATACTGCATTTGTATGGAATTTTGATCATAGTTCCTGACTTAATGTATTGCTTGCTTTTGCAGATTGCGGGAAGCCACCAATCCTGAAGAGGAGCCAAGGAGAGCTGAGGTCGAAGTGGAATAAGGTGCGAGTTCTCAGCAGCGACTTCAGGAGCCTCAGTAACTTGTTGAAGGACGACAACTTATTGGCCAGCTGCGGACTGATGGGTGAGTTTCGTAAGTTTTGATATATCGGTGTGGTTGTGGAGAGTTGCCTAAACGTGTTGCAAATTGGTGTTTGTGCTAACAGCTTTCAGGTTCAAAACTATTCCTGCACTCCGTCTCGCCCGCCCCGCCAGCGGAGAGGGTTCTTCTTTCCAGGTGCCTGTGAATGAGGCGTTTGGTCCATCGCAAGAGATCCAGGATGCTACGCCATCAGGGTCCGTCCACCCACCAACTTCTGATCCTCCCCATTCTAGCCAGAACGTTCCTCCTGCATCCCCGTCTTTATCTTCCTGCCCTCCACCCAGCCCCGTTCTACCCAATGATAAGAGAAAGAGAATTGTCGAAGACACGGGTGATAAGGCCTCACGAAAGAGGAAGGCTCCCGCACCCAGGGAGGGTTTATGAGGGATGTCTGCAAATCGAGTCGGGCTGAAGATGTAAAGAAATCTGGCTCCTCTGCTGGACAGGAGAGTCTGATCTACGTTTCTTAGTGTAAGGGGGACCTGGGCACCTCCGTCATGGAAATGCTTCCTGCTCACCCTGTAATGATGGCGGCGAGCGTGCACAAATACTGGACCCAAAAGTAGAAAAAGGTGGCCGAGGAAGCCACTGTTTGCGAGGGCTGCAAATGGCGGAGATGAACTTAATACGGGGATTGGTTATGACCAAGGAATTATTAACCTTTGAAAGCTTTGATGGCCAGTGTAGCGAGGAAGAGGCCAAATCCAAAAGGTTGGCCGAAGAGCTGAAAGCTATGAGCCTCGAGAAGTCGTAGCTGGAATCTGAGAAAAGGAGTCTCCAGTTCAAACTAGACTTGGTTGTCGAAGGAGGCAGACATGAAGGGCAAACATGAGATCGAGCTGAAGGCCGCCAAAGAGAGTTTGAAATAGGCTGGAGATCAGAAGAGGGCTGTCGAAGCTTCTCAGAAGTGCACTGAGGAGGCTCAGAAATTGGCCGAAGATCGGACCCTTGTCGCTGAGACTGCGCTAGTTGCTTCGAACAGTAGGGTAGAGATCGTCCTCACAGAAAAGGAGAAGTCGCTGACCGAGGCGAGACTGGAGTTGGAGAGAGTCCGAGCTGAATGTGTAGGTGCCGAGGCCAGGGTGGTAGAGGCATACCAGGACACATTCGTGGATACCCTCGAGTATCAAGACCTCGCTCATCGCTTGATGACCATTGGGAGCGAACAGTTGGTGGGACGGATCACGGAAATCCATCCAGAGTGGGACCTCTCTTTCCTTCGGCAGTCTTCTACCGAGGCTTTGGCGCCTGAAATTGTCTCCGGTGAAGCCAATGATCAAGCCCCCTCTCTGGTTGTGGGAGAAGGCCCGTAATGTGCCGACCCTTAGAGAGGCGGCGGGGCATCTGAACTTTCGTGTCATTTTCTTTCGCGCATGTTCCAGAATAAATTGCCTAACTTATTTTTCCTAATTTATTCCTGTCCCAACATTTAATTTTATGAATGATTGTGCATGGGGAGCAGCTCACAAACTTTAGGAATCATTCCCTTGGGCATTAATGGTGCTAACTGTTGGCAGAATCTGAAGAGTCAGCGTCTTTAATGTCCTGGGATGACGGCACATTTGTGTGGCGTTCCAAATCTCCCTGGAACATTCACATTCATTGGTTTTTGTCAAGTTCCAATGCAGCCTCTATATATAAGTAAAGAATACATTGAAAGCCTTCCACCGTGCTCCTCATGCATGCGCAACTCTGGTAAATTGCGTGAATTAGACTCTTGCGTCCCGAAATTTCTCGAATCGTTTGATCGGGCTTTCCATTTCGAACTTGCTATGGAATTATGGACAGAGAAATGGCGTTCAGAATGCCTATCAACTGGAGAATCAACATTCAGAGGACCAAACACCCATCTAACCAACATTCAGGGGACCAAACGTTCGGGGGGGTTGGGCCTATCAGCCTTAGCCTGACCATACCCCGAACGGGGGGTCCCTGATTTGGCTGATGGGGCTGGGGGCCCACTGCCAAAAGGTATCAACGGTATTTTTTGAGCAGTGTGGCCTAATTAGTCACAAAATAAACTTATGTTGGTTCTGGGAGACTCTCGATCATGGTGGAATCAGATCTCCAACTCATGATGACGCTCGGGGTGACGAAGACCAGAGAATAGGCTTAGTAGTTCTAATATTCCAACATGTGCCGATCCAAATAGGCGACGGGGTAGTTGGATAATTATCATGCGTATTTATTTTTGCCATGTATTCTGAATTATGTTGAATAAAACATGATTGTGCCAAAATTACCCTGGTTGTTTCATTTATGTTGACTGCTTGTGGTATCGGGGCTTCAGATTTTGTCGACATTTTGGGACAAGTCGCGCCTCGCCGGGTTTCAGCGGTTCGCGAAGAATAGTGAATACTTGCGCGCCATATTGTAGTTCTTGCGATCGCGCGATAGCGAGGCATATAGATCAGGCCGTCCTTGCTTGCCTTGCAAGGCTACCACCCTTTATGTTTCCACGTGGGGTAGGTGTTGGCGATATTACCATGCATTGACGTTCGTGTAATTTGGGAAGCGCGTATTCCCACACGCCCTTTACATCTCTCTAGAGTTTATCTGTGTGCACTTACTCCGATTGTCAGTATTTTGTTGCGCCTATATATGTGTTTGTAGGACTTCACTTTATTCTTCTCATCTTTGGTCTTCTACTTTCATATTCAGATCGTGGTTATTGCTGGCCATGTCAGGCTTTCATTTTTCTAGTGTCCCAAAGTTTAAGATAAGACGTGGAGGAGTTGTGGATGACATTCTCCCTCCTCTTTCAGTACCTTCTGCGGCGTCTGATCCCGGGGTTGCCGTTTTGCAAACGCCGGAGATAATGGTAGGTGGCCTTTTCTTTGTTCGTCCAGCACTGGAGGCGACATCAGAAGTGCCTCTCGCCTCATCTCCTGTGAGACCCGTGCCTTCGTCGGGAAGTGCCAGACAACCGGGTAAGAGAAAGACAGGCGCCAATAGTGGAGAAGAGGCAGTTCGGGCCTCCCATTCTCCTCATCCTGGAAAGTACGAATATATCAACATCGGGTCTCACCGGGACAAGCTGGACCCAGCGGTCTTAGGAAAGCTTCCACCCCCGACTAGGAATGACAATTTAACCCACGACCCACGCCCCGCCCCGAGAAGTAATTTTTCTTTTTCTTTTTTTTTAATCAAATACAATTTAGCAAAATGAGTTTTTAAAGAATCGAACCTTGGTTGACTAAATGAAATAAGAATTCTTAACCATTACACCACAATATTAATATGTATCATTTTTGTTTATATAATATATTATACCAATTAGTCAATTACCATTTACCAACTTCAACCTTTTTGGTAAATTAATAATATTTCCTATTCTTGATTCTTGAACCACTAAAGCAAGTGGCAGACGCAGTAACCCACAAAGGCACAAACCCTAGTACCCTACCCATTTCCATTTTCCTATTGTTTTTCTTACCCTTCAGCACAGCAGCCGCGGCAAAGAAGAATCCTCCTCATTCCTTGGTGTAAGCTTCCCTCTAAGCTATTCTGAACAGCCGCCGCCGTCGACCCGTCACTTAAACATCGCAGAAGTAATGAAGCTGAGTTTTATCTTTTAAGGTAAATTTTTGTTTCATACGGTATAATGGTAACCAAGGGCTTTTCGTTTCCAAATCATGAATTAATATGAACAAATTTCACTTTTAAATTAGTTGGCTGAAATTCTTCATTTTAGGGTTTAGTTGGCTGAAATTTTAATTTTTTCATATGGTATAATGGTAACCGAGATTATAATATTGTGGTGGAAACAATATGTTAATCTATATTTAATTTTTTCAAGGGAATAATTATAATATTGTGGTGGAAACAAAAAAGAAGTTTTTATAGCCGAGATTCATGTTTTGCATTTTTATTAGTCTTGCCAAATTATGAGTTCCAAATGCACTTGCTCAAATATTCTTGACTATGAATACATATGATTCTGTTTTTCTTTTTCTGTAAAAAGGATTAGAAATAAGGAAATAAATAAGGAATAAAATCAGTGAAGATCCGCTTAGTGATTTAGTTAATATCCCCTCAATGAAAATGAATCTTGCTTTCCATTAATTGATGCCTTTAATTATGTAGACATTTTGATTTGTCCTTTGCAAGCATATCATTCCATTTATATGCTAATTGCCTAATTATGTTGTTTATATCAGGTACACGTGAAAGTACCTGATATGTTGTTTGTACTTTGTAGTTTGTAGTTTGTTTTTTTTTTTCTTTTGCCTTTTCTTAATCATAATTGTTTATTGTATTGAAGATGTCGACACAAGAGCATTGTTCAATAGGTTCCACACCAACAACGGAAAATACTAGTAATCCTCCATCATTATCAGTGGATCAAAATTCGAACCAAAATCCAATAAGTATAGATGCAGATGGAGATCATACAACGAGTCTTGGTGTGGTGGGTAGAAAAAGAAAGTTGACATCTCATGTATGAGACCATTTTAAGCTCAAAATGATTGATAACGAGATCAAAGCTATTTGTAATTATCGTGCAGGAAAGTTGGTGGGTCACAGTAAGAACGGGACAAATCATTTGAAAAAACATTTGGATAGATGTGTACTTCGTAACTGTAAGCAAACGGATATTAGGCAGGCAATATTGAACCCTACAAAGCAAGCTAGTGGAAAGGTGGTTATGGGAACATACCATTTTGATCAAGACCATGCTAGAACAGAATTAGGTAAAATGATTATTTTACATGAATATCCGCTTAGTATGGTTGAGCATATTGGATTTAAGAATTTTGTGAAATCTATTCAACCGCTATTTAAAGTTGTGTCTCGAAATACCATTAAGAATGACATTCTAAAGATTTATGACTTGGAGAAAGTGAAAATGATGAGTGTGTTGGAGGAAAACAAGAGTAGAATTGCCGTAATCACGGACTTGTGGACTTCAAATCAAAAAAAGGGTTTCATGGTCATCACTGCACACTTTATTGATGATGCTTGAAGGCTTCAAAGCCGTGTTATAAGGTAAATACTAAGCAAGTCAAAGTAATTTACATATTAGTGTAATTATTATTTTTGTAATTTACATATTGTTGTAATTGTTTTGTTTGGTTTTGTATGTAGGTTCATATATGTTCCTTGTCCACATACGGCAGAATCACTATCTACCACTCTACACGAAAGCTTATTAGATTGGAACATTAACTGTAAGTTATCTACTGTCACTGTTGACAATTGCTCAACAAATGATGTTATGATCAATATCCTTTTAGATAATAAGCTTTCTAGTGACACACTTTTAGCAAATGGTGATTTGTTTCATATGCGGTGTTGCGCGCATATATTGAACTTAATTGTAAAGGAGGGTTTGGAAAATATTGATGAGAGTGTTGAAAAAATTCGAGAAAGTGTTTCTTTTTGGACTTCAACACCGAAAAGATGGGAAAAATTTGAGAATACTGCACGTCAGCTTAAAAATAGTTGTGGAAAAAATTTGGTTCTTGATTGTAAGACTAGGTGGAATTCTACATACATCATGCTACACACTTCTTCTGAGTACATAGATGTTTTTTTCCTTTTGAAGCAAAGAGAAAACCAATATAAGAGTTTGCCTGGTGATCAAGACTGGAATTTGGCCAAAGAAATTTGTGAAAGGTTAAAGATGTTTTATGTGGTAACTGAACTTTTTTCTGGAACTAAGTATCCTACAGCGAATCTATTTTTCCCAAAAATTTGTGAAATAAAATTGTCCATTCGTACTTGGACTACATCTGCTTATTCAGAGATTAGAATGATGGCCTTAAGTATGATGGAGAAATTTGAGAAATATTGGGATGAGATTCATGGGATATTAGTTGTGGCAACCGTTTTGGATTCTAGGTTTAAAATGATGTTGGTTGAATATTATTTTCCTAGGATATATGGATAAGAACGTGCAACGGTGGAAATTGTTAATGTCGGTGTACTTTGTCGAAAATTGGTATCTCAATACACAGAACAACAAGGTTTAAGTGTGAATGTTCCTCACTCTTCATCTTCGTATTCCCATTCTGGGATTTCTTCAAGTGTTGGAGTAGTAGATGAGTTGGAAGATTTTGACTTATTTGTTACCACGAAAGTCAGTACTAGTAATGTGAAATCCGGTCTTGCCTAGGTCTAGTGATTTTGACCTATTAAATTGGTGGAAAGCAAATTCAAGCAAATACAATACTTTACAAAAAATTGCAAGAGATATCTTGGCCATCCCTGTCTCTACGGTTGCTTTCGAGTCCGCATTTAGTACGAGTGGTAGATTTGTGAGTCCGCATAGAAGTAGACTTCATCCGAAGACCTTGGAGGCATTGATGTGTGCACAAAACTGGTTGTGGGCTAACATTCATGGTATGATAAAATTATTTATTAGTTTTTATATTTATTATTCTTGACTTCATTTGTAGTTAACTCGATTTACTTTATTGTTAGAAAACTCTCTCGCGTTGTCATCGTACACTGGATGTTGTTCTACTATTATTGAAGAAGAAATTGAGGACGAGGTAATCTTATTTATTTAAAAGTACAATATTATTATGTTAAAATATATTTATATTATAATACTATTTAATATACGTATTTTTCTTAATCATTATACAGGAATTATTGAGATCCGACTATGTCAATGTCACAACTATGCAAGGAGAAGAATGAAGAATATATATTTCAATTTTAATTTCATTTGTTATTGTTGTTGAACTTTGTCAATCGTGTTCTATTCAAAACCATTTGATTTTTGTGTTGGATTCTATTGTTTATATTTTTGTTGTACAATTTAATATTTTAAAGATGGGACAGGTGACATGTTGTTAGTTATTAGTTATTAACTTGTTATATTGTATCATTGTATGCTCGAATTTATTAGCTAGAATTAGAGCATTATATTGGTTTGCTAAATTTTGTGTGTTAGTGATAGTTGACTAAATTTTGTATGTTAGTGATAGTAGTGGATGTTTTCATTTTTTTTGTAGTGGGCAGTAGCTGACTAAATTCTGTGCAAAAAAAAAAAAAAAAAATTCTATGGGCAATGGCGGGGCAGTGGGGCACCCCGCCCCACCCCACCCTACCACACCAATTGGCTGGTCTAGGGGAGGGGAGGGGAGGGGCGGGGCGGGGCGGGGCGGAGCGCCTCTAAATTCCCGCGGGGCGAGGCGGGGCAGGGCGGGGCGGGCACCCGCCCCATTGCCATCCCTACCCCGGCTGCCAAAGCAGCGGCATTTGTTCATAAGTATTGGACTTCCGCCTTTGGAAAAGCGGCCGAAAAATGCGGAATTGTCGGAGTTGTTGAAACTGGCAGAAATATATACCTCTCGTAGTCACGTGCTTAACTACGAGTTGTACAAATTGTTGGAGATGAAGTTCGACGAGTTGCACTCCGCCGCTGGGGGAGATGAAGATGTTGAGGTGTTGTGCTCGAAAAACAAAGGTCTTCGAGAGAATCTCACATTCTCCTAAGAGGAGAGGGCCCGCGCAATGTATGACGTCGTAAAGGCCAGAACAATCTAGAGGGCATGTGTCGATGTCCAGAAAACGGCAGAGTCGCAGCTGAAATCTTGTCAGCACATGATTTATGCCAAAGATATGGAATTGAACCGAGCGTTGACCAAGTTGTCAAAGGCCCAGGGTCTACTGGCTAAACTGAAGGCCACGGGTGGCGCGCATCCAGAGGGCTCGATCGGGTTGTAAGGACCCTCTTTGTTCATGTTTAGCATTGCTTTCTGATTTGTAAATGTAGGACGTTGAAAATGTATCGTCTTAGATTGTCTTATCTGATAATGTGAGCTAATGGGAATGCATCATCTTTATTTGTTTAAGTGCGCGTTGAATGTTTATCCCACGAGTCGAAAGAGTTGGCCGCGAACCACACTCCCTCGCTGCCAAATCGCTTTCACTTGTTTAAATACGCATTGAATGTTAATCCAGCAAGTTGAAAGAGTTGACCACGAACCACACTCCCTCACTGCTGAATCATTTTTACTTGTTTGCAGACGTGTTGAATGTTTATCCAGCGAGTTGAAAGAGTTGGCCGTGAACCACACTCTCTCGCTGCCGAATCCCTTTTACTTGTTTCCATACGTGTTGAATGTTTATCCAGCGAGTTGAAAGAGTTGGCCCCGAACCACATTCCCTCGCTGTCGAATCACTTTTACTTGTTTGCAGACGCATTGAATGTTTATCCAGCAAGTTGAAAGAGTTGGCCGCGAACCACACTCTCTCGCTGCCGAATCGCTTTTACTTGTTTCCATACGTGTTGAATGTTTATCCAGCGAGTTGAAAGAGTTGGCCCTGAACCACACTCCCTCGCTGTCGAATCACTTTTACTTGTTTGCAGACGCATTGAATGTTTATCCAGCGAGTTGAAATAGTTGGCCACGAACCACACTCCCTCGCTGTTGAATCGCTTTTACTTGTTTGTAGATGCGTTGAATGTTTATCCAGCGAGTTGAAAGAGTTGGCCGCAAACTACACTTTCTTGCTGCCGAGTCGCTTTTACTTGTTTGCAGACGCGTTGAATATTTAGCTAGTGAGTTGAAAGAGTTGGCCGCAAACTACACTTCCTCATTGTCTCCTGGGCTATCTTCACCTACTTGATTTTTCTTTTCTTCTGAGTTTGCTACCTACCTTACTTCATTAATGTGCGTCTATACCTGTGCTGTAGACTGCCTCACTAATTTAATGCACATAATGGATAATTTAATTTTATCAATCTCTGAAAAACTCATTGGGACCTTAACTTTCTTACACAGAGTTGATATGAGACTAGGGAATATCAGCTTGGATCGGCCTCCTGGGTGCGTAGTACAAGTTTCTTGATAATGGTGAAGTTGCATTCCGCAAAATCTAATTCATGTCCCATTGCAAGCCTATACAATATTGTCATTATCCTTAGATAAATGTCTGTCTGGTACGACGTGGAGATGACATTGGAGAACATGAAGCTATGGAGTAAACGAAATTCAGGGCTCATGTCAGTGAGATGCATGATGTTGTTTCGTGGCCACAATTTTGAATTTTCCATGGGATATATAGCTCTGGCAATTTCTGGTGTTTCAGATCTTTCATCTATCCCGTAGAAAAGTCAGATGATATCTGGGCTAAAAGGAACCTATACACCTTGAACATAAGTCTAGTACGCATGCTAATCTACATCATCTGTTATGTGGGGATTGAAATTGGTCATGAATTCTTACAACTGGCGTGTAAATGTTGTGTGGCTTGGCTTACAATTTTGTCCATCCCTTTTCTCGAATGACTTCTGGGAGGCTAGAGAATGATAATCTGGTCAAGTCCACTTCTCTTTCTAGAAGGAAGGTTTAATTTGCAAAGATTTCTGTCTGTTGTGCTGCAGCCTCGGTATAATAGGTCTCGTATGGTGGCAGATCGGGGCGACCCCTCTTATGTGCATTGGAGGTTGACAACCTCTTTCTCTTTGCTTGAGGACGTTGGCCTTTTTCTTGGAGGCATACTAGGACGTTAGAACGCCTACGAGCCAAATAGTAAGCATTAGAGAACAAAAATAGAAGATCAAGGTGAAAGAAATAACATGTGAGGTGCTATGAGAATGTAGTGTGCAAAACAACCAAATTGTGAGGAGCCATTGATGGGAAAAACACCCCAAAACTTAGTGGAATGATACCCCAAAACCAAATGGAGAATTATGCTAGAATACGGTTGAGGACATTTATCAAACACCTCGAAAGCATTCCACAAATTAGCTTAGAATAATAGATACTCAAAGTTCCTTCCGACCCAAAATTTTAATGCGTGCAAACTAACAATCTTCAAAACCAATTTCTCCATACAACAAGTCCCATACTCCATCCAAAAATAAAAGACCAAAAAATTGCAAAGAAAACACAAAACAAAAGGTTTACCCATACTTACCTTGTGCAATCCGAATTTTTAAGAATATTTTTAGTAATTTGGGCCTAAAGAGCAAGGAAATCTTGAAGTATACACCTTAGGAATGCAAGTAGAGAGGAAAATATAAGATTTGGTGAAGAAAATTTGGAGGAAAATTGAACAATAGTGGAGAAAAATAACAAGGAGGTTTTCTAATAAACCCTTTAGTGAACCGCTATCCTACCGCGTCCTGGCTGCGGCTGGACTGTGTCAAATAGCCCCCAAATATTTTTTTTTTATATTTTTGGTGTGTTTGTGGGCGGTGATGCCATGACTCAAAATAAAATCTACCTAATTCAAAATTTTGGGGAACGTGTCTAACTTACTACTGCAAATCTAAAATACTACGTGCAGTGCAATAATTAAGTAAATGATAGAAAAATAGGTTGTCTCACATTAAGCACACAATTTATAGTCTACATGTTGACTTTTTCAAGAATCACTATGGATCGGCTAGGATGTCAGAAGTCTTGTCTTTCGAACAATTTTCCTCTAAATAGTGATTTACCTTCTACCCATTTACTTTGAAATTCCATTTAGTTGGATGATGAAGCTCAACTGCGCCATATGAAATACATGTGCAATTGTAAACGAACCGAACCACCTCGAGTGTAGCTTTTTGGGAAAGAGTTTAAGTCTTGTGTTGTACAATAAGACTCACTCACCAACCTTAAACTCTTATTTTTGAATGCGCTTGTCTTGCCATCTCTTTGTCCGCTCTTTGTACAATCTAGCATTATCATATGCTTCTAAATGAAATTCATCCATTTCATTGAGTTGCAGAAGACTCTTTTCACCAGCAGCCACCATATCACAGTTCATTTCCTTGACCATCTCGTATGGTTTGTGCTCCGCAATCTACTAGTAGATGGCAAGATTTTCAAAACACCAATCGGTATGGAGACATCCTGATGGGTACCTTAAAAGTTATTCGGTACGTCTATAGTGTATCATCTAATTTCTTAGCCTAATCCTTGTGTGATGAATTTACTATAGCTTCTAACATTCTTTTCAACTGTCTATTAGAAGTTTGCTACTTCAATTTTGTGATGGACGCCGTATTTAGTCAAGAGTGCTTTGAATAGCCTATTACAGAAGTGAGTTCCACCATCACTTATTATTGCTCTAGGCATCCCATACCGACTAAATATATTCTTCTTAACAAACTGCACCACCACTTTGGCATCACTAGTCTGCAATGCCTCAACTTCCACCTATTTGGACACATAATCCACAACCACCAAGATATACCAATTAGAGTATGAGGGTTGGAAAGGTTCCATGAAGTCAATTCTCCATGCATCAAATAATTCCAACTCAATGATGCTATTCAAGGGCATTTCTTGCCAGGATGAGATCGAACATATTCGCTGACATTGGTCTCAACTCTACACGAAGGTGAAGGAATTATGAAACAATGTAGGCCAATAAAACCCACTTTGCAAGACCTTTGCAGATGTTTTATGTGCTCCAAAATGGCCTCCATAAGGTCCCGAATGGACCAATTGAATTATCGGTCTCGTTTCCTCTTTCGGCACACATTGTCAAATAATTTGATAAGGTCATTTTTATACAAGAATGGTTCATCCCACAAGTATAATTTCATGTCTTGTAGAAATTTTTTACGATGCTAATGAGTAAAATCTGGAGGGATAACTTGACTGGCCAAATAATTAACAAAGCCGACATACCAACGAGCGGTTACTAGTTGCATCATCTGTTCATTTGAAAAAAGTTCTCATATTTCTGCATTGTCTGCTTGCTCATTATGCTCAAGTCTAGACAAATGAGCTGCTACCTAATATTCTGTTTCCTTTTTATCTCGGATCTCCAAGTTAAACTCTTGCATTAACAGTACCCAATGGATGAACCTTGGTTTTGCATCTTTCTTGGCGACCAAAAATTTAAGTGCAAAATGGTTAGTGTAGACTATTACATATGATCCAATGAAGTGTGATCGAAATTTATCAAAAGCAAAAACTACAACCCACAATTCTTTTTCCATAGAGGTATAATTGATCTGAGTATATGTCAAGATTTTGCTGGCATAGTAAATAACTTGAAGGACTTTATTTCTACACTGACACAGTATTATCCCCACTGTATAATCACTGGCATTACACACCAATTCAAATGGTAAATTACAATCCGATGCAACAATAATAGGTGCTGAAATCAACTTCTCATTCAGAGTGTTCAAAGATTTCAAACACTCTTCAGTGAAACTAAAAAACACATCATTTTCCAACAAGTTGCATAAAACCTTTGTGATTTTCGAGAAGTCTTTAATGAATCTCTGATAGAAGTCGGCATGTCCTAAAAAGTTCTGAATGCCTTTTGCTGATGTAGGTGGAGGTAACTTCTCGATCACTTGAATTTCAGCTTTGTCAACCTCTATTCCTTGAGCTGAGATTCGATGCCATAGAACAATTAATTCTTTCACCATAAAGTGACATTTCTACCAGTTGAGTACGAGATTTGCTTCTTCACACCTTTTCAACATCAAACCCAAATGTGTCAATCAATCATCATAGATTGACCTGAATATTGAGAAATCATCCATGAAGACTTCATTTAACTTCTCTACCATATCTAAAAGTATTGACATCATGCAACGCTAAAAGGTACCCGGTGCGTTGCATAACCTAAATGGAATTCTTCTATATGCGAAAGTACCATACGATCAAATGAATATAGTCTTTACTTGATCTTCTAGTGCAATGGGTATTTGATTATATCCAAAATACCCATCAAGAAAGCAATAGTAAGCATGTTTAGCCAGTTTCTCAAGTATCTGATTAATAAATAGAAGAAGAAAGTGATCCTTTCTAGTTGCATTGTTGAGCTTACGATAGTCAATAAACACTTTCCATTATATGACCTTCCTTGTTGGAATTACTCTATCACGATTCTTCCTTTTTTCGATACTACATTCACTAGACTAACCCACTGACTATCTGGGATAGGATAAATGATTCATGCATATAAAAGCTTTAGAACCTCTACTTTTTCAATATCTTTCAAATTTGGATTCAACCTGGTTCTCGATAGAAGACCAATAGTCATCTTCCATGAGTATTTTATGCATGCACATTATTGGACTAATGCCTTTTATATCAACAATAGACCATCCTAGTGCCAATTTGTACACCTAAAGCATCCTAAGAAACTTTATTTTCTCTAACTTAGATAAATTACTCGAAATAATCACTAGAAGTGTAGAGGCCTCACCCAAACAAGCATATCGTAGGTGAGATGGTAATTTTTTAAGCTCCAGTGTTGGAATATCTTGAAATGATGGTGATGGTGATGGTAATGGTAATAGTTTTGATGGGAGTTTACCAATTTCTTCGAAATCTATTTTCCTTTTAGGATACATGGGTGGCTTGGTCCTCGAGCTGATGTGTAGAAATTTCAATATTATAATCTTTAGATTTTGTAGAGGCAAAGTAAACCAAACAAGCCTCAAGAGGCTCAAATAGATGTTGGGATGCAAATGTTTGGACTACCATTTCTTGAACAGTGTCTATCTGGAAACAAGTGCTCGATTCTCCTAGATACTTGAGTGACTTAAAAACATCAAATTTGACACGTTCATCCTCAACACGTATAATTAGTTGTCCCTAATAGACATCAATAAGAGCTTTGCCTATAGCTAGAAATAGGGTCCTAATATCAATGATATGTCATGATCTTCTTCCATGTCTAGCACAATGAAATAGACTAGAAAAATAAATTTGTCCACCTTAACCAATACATCTTCATTCATACCCTTTAGGTACTTAATGGACCTATCAGCAAGTTGTAATGACACGATAGAAGCCGTTGCTTCTCTCAATCCAAGTTTTTTGAATACAAACAAATGCATTAGATTGATACTCGCACCGAGATCACATAATACTGTATTAAAAGTAAAATCACAAATAGTGCAAGGTATAGTGAAACTCTCTGGATTCTTTAGTTTAGGTGGCAGCTTATTTTTTAAAATTTCACTACACTCCTCTATAAGCATGATTGTCTCGTTCTCCTCCAGCTTTATTTTGTTGGACAGAATATCCTTCATGAATTTGGTGTAACTGGGCATATGAGTCAGGGTATTTGCGAAGGGTATATTGATATGTATCTTTTTTAATACTTTCAAAAACCTCGTAAATTATTTATTCGGTTTGTACTTGTGTAGCCTCTGTGGGAATGGAATAGGAGGGACATAAGCCTTCACAGGAGTCGGTGCCTTTACTTTTTGAATATCTGTATTTTTCTCAATTTTCTCTTGTACTCCAAGTGTACTTTCTTCTTTTTCATTTTCAAGTGAACTCATCACCTGATTCTCCTTAGCACCAGGTCTTTTGACATGTATCTATGGTATGGTCAACCACTTCTAGTTGCTATTGTCTTTACTTGTTCTTTTGGATTAATTTCAGCATTGATTGGCAAGTTTCATATGGTCTTTCTTGCATCATCCTAGCCAACTGTTGGACCTGCTTCTCAAGTGTGTTAACAGTGGCTTGCATAATCTAATGATCGGTTTCATACCTCTGCATAGAAGTTTTTGTGTTCGTCATGAATCTCTTGGTTTTTGTCCATGAAAGCATCTAACTTATTAACATACTGTGCAATACTCTTTGCCAACTGTTCTACAAGTCAATCAAGTGAAGATTTCTTTTCTTATTGTTATTGTTGTTGTTGTTGTTGTTGTTGTGGTGGTGGTGGTCTTGTGGTATTATGTTAGTTTCCACCCCAAGAGAAGTTAGGATGATTCATCCAGCTTGCATTGTAAGTAACGGAATAAGGGTTATTCTGCTGTCTTTGTGGATTCTGCACATAATTCACCTATTCCATCGAAGGTCCTTCTGCTCGTGTAATAGGACATTCAAAAGTATGGTGATTAGCTCCACAGTTCTCACAAATTGCACTTTAAGCATGTACTGCCTTAACTGTTTGACATGAAACTCTTCAAATTTCTTGGTCAAAGCAATCACCTGAGCTGATAAAGCTGTAACCACATCAAGTTCATGAACTCCCACTACTTTTTTGTGGACTACTCGACTAGCTGATGGAAATAGAGCACTAGTAGATGACAACATTTCAAGAAATTTGTAAGTTTTACTTGAAGTTTTAGTTTATGGAACCGCTTGCAGCTGCATTGAGAATAATTATGCTTGCTGGAGTTAGCCTACCGTAAAAATACTTTATCTGATAGAACTTATTCAAACCATGTGTTGGACACCTTCGCAATAGACCCTTGAAATTTTTCCACACTTCATAGAGAGTTTCTCCATCATATTGGGCATAAGTGGTGACATCTTGCAATAATTTAGTTGCTTTTGCTGGTGGATAGTACTTGGTCAGGAATTTTTGAGCCAAATCATCCCAAGTAGTGACATTTTTGGCTTGAAAAGATGACAACTAGTCACAAGCCACTCCTTTTAGAGTACAAATAAATAGTCTCATCTTTATTGCATCGTCTGACACTTCCTAGTATGAAGCGGAATCATATAATTCTAAAAAATTTGACATGTGTGCATGTGGATCTTCATCTGTTGTTCCGTTGAACACAATCATGTTCTTCATCATACCTATAACATCTGGTCTAAACTAAAAATTTTCTTGTCCAAATGAAGGGGGTGCTATACTGGACTAATTGCAAGGATGCGATAGGACCATGAGCTCCCCAAATGGACGATTGTCATTGTTAAGTACTTGTGCCGGTGGAGCCCCCACTACTGCCAGAAGTTCAATCCCAAGCTGAATTTCTGGATGTGTTGGGC
This sequence comes from Forsythia viridissima, assembly GCA_030279155.1. Taxonomy (NCBI): domain Eukaryota; kingdom Viridiplantae; phylum Streptophyta; class Magnoliopsida; order Lamiales; family Oleaceae; genus Forsythia; species Forsythia viridissima. Next base: position 26,516,751 of record CM059036.1, read on the forward strand.
TTATTTGTTCAGATTATATCCATTTCGTGGTAGGTCGACCATTGTGATTTGTTGTACTCTTTTGTTCTCTCTCTCTTTTCTCATAGTTTTTTTTATGAAAAGTATGATCGATCTCTAGATCAGCGACAACTAAATTTGCAGGGTTCGATCGTATCATGCACTAAATAGGAGAACCAGAAAGAGAAAAAAAAAATTCAATTATATTATAATTAGCTAAAATTAAAGTAAATAACACAAGTCACTAGCAATGGCCCAAAGAACGTGTTCGTTACAAATTCGAAAGTATATGATATCGTGAAACAAGTAGTAAAGCGGACTATAGGAGTTCAGAATGTCGATCCCACAAGGACTTGATACCACTATAAATTTTAATTAATCGAGCGCTACGTGAATTGTTTTTTAAAAAAACGAAAAAATACTTAGCTTAATTGTATCTAAAAGCTAAACTACTTCTAACTTAATTTCTAGCTTAAGGTTGTTCACTAGAGAATGAATTGTTTTCTATAAAAAATCAATCGATTAAACGAATGTCGGAACTCACGATTCAACGATAGCTATCATGTTCAATTCCAACTACCAAGCCATGACCATTTACTTATCTTGTTTTAAAAATCAATTTTACAAGATTGTTTGATAATTTTTCTCAACTAATATCAAACCTACTCAATTAAGTAAACTCTCTATATCTCTATGTGAATTTTAACCCAACCAAGTGCATTAACGATAAAAAAAATTATTAACGATTGCACAAAATATAAGAATATATCTCTATTTCTAATGTAACTTCATCTTTCTTGTCAGAGTGCTTAATTAGTGATTACTTCTTAGTTTCATCTCGAATTCACAAACATAACCATAAACTGGCCAGTCAAAATAAAAAATGATAGAAACTTAACACAAGATGAATTTTAGAGTCAAGCCTGAAGAACTAGAATTAAACAATCAGCAACGTCTACACCGTTCGTCCCAACACAGAGAATTTTAGCTACGCATTGTATTGTTCAAACAAAAGCAAATTAATTTTAATAGAAAGAGATGAGAATCTATTCTTACACCAAGCTTTTTATCTTCAACTCTTGTAATCCACTACAAAACTTGGATTTTCCCTTGTGTTCGTCCAAAGTTCTCTCTTCAATCGCGTGTTTTTCTATCTCCGTTGTCCAACTCCTTATTTGACCTAGATTAGGTCATATATAGTTTTTAACGCACTTTGAAAATCGTGTCCCCATAAAAAACAAAAATGCCGCTAACTAAATAACAAAATTTTCGCCAAATCTCATTGGATGGGCAGCATTTTGCAAACTGTTGCAAACAACAGTTGAAGGTATTGTTTTGTTGACTACGGTTTGCTTACCGCGGCAGGACCACGGCCAACAGTGCCTGTTTTTCCATTAAGCCTTTAATTTGTAGTTTGATATTCGATCTTTCAAAGTTATTCGATTTGGTCCTCAACTTGAATTTTTCTTACAGGTTTGGACCAATTATTTTCCAAACTTTGATATTGATCTCGTAGCTTCCAAAGGATGCCACATTGGTCCCCGAGTTTCTATATATACCCAAAGTTGGTCCTCCTCAATTTCTAGAAGTGTCTAATTTAGCCCCAATTTTTCCTTTTTTGTCTTAAGTGCCTCCAAATTTGTATTTTTACCTATGACAATGACATTTATACTAAATTAAATAGAAGTCCGCTCAAATTATAGCTATAAATCAAGTTCATATTCCTAGATACATGTGTAAAGCACATTTATCAAATATAGAGCCTTAGCTTCAACAACCATTGAGTTTGTCTGGATACATTAGTTGTTGAAGGATTTCCAAATTCATGTTTCTTCTTCTACTATTCTATTATGTGAAAATGAGGTTTTCCTTCACATTGCCTCTAACCCAACATTTCATGAGATGACCAAACGTATCAAGATTGATTATCACTTCATTCATGATAAAATTACTGAAGGATTTATCATACTTAAGCCCTTTCGATCACAACATCAGCTAGCAGATGTGTTCACCGAATCTTTACCTTCGTCTACTTTTTTTCCTCTCTTATCCAAAATGGCTATAAAAGACGTCCATAGTCCCATCTTGAGGAGGACTATTAGAGCTTGTTTATAGTTAGCATAATGCTATTATTAGTTAGTTAGTTAGTTAGACAGTTAGTTAGGCATTTAGCATTGTAACAAATTCGTTTTGCTATTTATAATCTTCTTGAGCTGTTTTTTCATTTTACAACAAAGATGAATAAGAAATACTTATTCTTTTGCATTTTGCTGTACATTTAGCTTAATAAGTTCCTTATTGGTCCATGAACTGAAGTCCAACCACAGATGAGCAAGACCTAAAGGCTTCTACCTTTACTAAATCCTCAAATTCAAGAGGAAGAGGTAGAGGTAGAGGTAGATGTAGAGGTAGAGGTAGAGTTATGGGAGTTCAAAGTGATGGATATGAAGACAATGTCCAAATTTCAAAATTGAGAATGATCTCTCGTATTTTCAAGGCAAGGAAAGAGGATGCGATAAAAAATTTGACAGATCCAAGATAGAGTACTACATGTGCCATAAGTTTGGTCATTACCATTCTGAATTTTATACAAAATTGCCTAAAGACAGAGAGAAGTAGGAGAAATTGAATTTTGTTGAGAAGAATGAAGAAGAAACTCTATGATGGAATTCCATGTCATGGAGAACAAACTCGAACCACACATATGGTATTTAGACATGAAGTGCAACAATCATATGCGTGGTAATAAATCATTTTACTCTCATTCAAATGAAGATTTTCATACTACTGATCATTCTAAATTATAGGTTATGGGAAATGGAAATATTCAAATCAGGACTAAAGATGATAATATTGAGACTATCTCATATGTATTTTATAATCCTTACTTTAAAAAAAATCTATTAAGTATACGTTGGACAGCTGCAAGAGAAAGGATACGTAAATACAATCAAGGGAGGTTCTTGTGAAATATATGATCCTAAAAGAGGCCTAATAGCTCATGTTAAGATGACTCCAAAAAATTGTTTCCACTGTAAATCAAAAGCATCCAAACTTTCTTTATAGCCCAGGTAAATGATCCAACATGGCTTTGGCATTATCTTTATGGGCATTTGAATTTCAGTGGATTGAAGACTCTTTCTGAGAAGAGGATAGTGAGTGGTCTTTCTCAAATTATTCTGCCCAACAAAGTATGTGAAAATTGTATCGCTCGTAAGAAACATCTTAAGCAATTTCCACAAGAAAAATCATGGAGAGTGAAGAAGGTTTTGGAGTCAGTTCATTCCGACATTTGCACACTATTAAACCCATCTTCTAATGGAAGTAAAAGATACTTAATTACCTACATTGATTATTACAGTTGAAAGACTTAGGTATAATCTTACAAGAAAAATTAGAAGCTTTTAGTGCATTTAAAAGCTTCAAGACAAGTGGAAAATGAAGTAGGAAGTACCATTTCAACTCTCCATACAGAGCGTGGTGGAGAATTTTGTTCAAAAGAATTTGAAGTTTTTTTTTGTAAGGAGCATGGTATCCAAAAAGACAATTGACAGCAGCCTACTCATCCTAGAAAAATGGAATTAGAAAGGAAAAATCGAACTATACTGAACATGATGAGGAACATGTTAGCAAACGGGAGAATTCCGAATGTATTTTTAATTTGCCAGAAACTATGAATTGAATTGTTTATATTTTGAATAAGAGTGATTTACAGTTCAAAACATGAAACCAAAGTGATGATAAATATAGTTACACTTTGATGACTGCTGCTCTCATCGGGACGCCTGTCTTAAGTGTCCGCCCGCCTCACTGTTCTCATACGCTCGCCTTCGGAAGATAGACAACTATAACCCAGCTGCTATCAAATTAACCAGAGAGGTGATCTATAGAATGACAGTTACCCTCATCCATTGGAAATATGAAATGCCAGCAGTTGAGAAGACGAAATGTCTCTCATTAATTCCTAATAATGAGGAAGATGAAAAGGCACCCGCCATCAATGACCATTGAAGGCTACAACTGCAGATCATCCCTATAAATAGAGATCAACCCTTCAAGTAAAAATAGAACATACATACTCAATATTGTTATTCTGCATAATTGAGTTAATCACATACTGATTATCACGCCAGAGTGGAAACGGGGAAAAAAGCCCCACCACCTTTTGCAGGTTTCCACCACTCGGAAGAGGAGAAAATAACTAATTATCAATTGGCACCATCTGTGGGAATCCGAACTTGAAGTCATGGCTCGAACTAGAAGAACTAAGAATGCAACTGCCCCGCCAACCCCCGTCAGAGATGCAGACACTGAGTCTAACGTCGACTAATCACCTACAATAAGAATTTGCTTTTGTCGCACAACTTACGACATTACAAGCTCATGTGGCGGCCTTAACGGCTTTAGTCCAATAGAGGAACGCTACGGTTTCTCAGCCACCACAAGGTCCTAGCCCTCCACCGGTAGGACCTTCAGTGCTGAATATTCTGCCCCAAGATCTTAACCCTACACCTGTAGGGCCCTCACCTCTAGGGGCTACTTTCCATGCTCCTAACTTTCCAGCGATGGAAACATCGCCAAAGACAGCTCCACCACTGGCTCTAGTTTCATTGGCTCCACCTTCCACACCACACTTCAATTCATTGGCATCTGGCCTAAATCCACACTGGGGGCAACCACCATGGATGCCCATGCCTACACTGGTTGAGACACTAGTGTTAAACCTGGAGCAGCGATTAGAAGACATGATGGGTCGCAAAATAGCTGAGGCTATGTCTAAAAAAAATAGTAGGCAGCAAACTATGGTGTTGGAAGAAGATCATTTTTCCTTGGAAGTGATGGCAGTTCCCTTGCCACGGGATTTCGAATAGCCAAAGATGGAGAAATATGACAGATCCTTTGATCCTGTCGATCACCTCAGGAATTTTGTCGATTTGATGAGGTTGCGAGCCACCTCTGATGCAATTATATGTAGGACTTTCCTGCCTACACTTAGGCATGAAGCTAGAGATTGGGTAGCCACCCTTCCGCCAAAATTAATTCGTACGTTTGATGATTTTTCCAAAAAGTTTGCTGTATATTTTGCCAGTAGCAAACGTGCTAAGAAAACTACTATCGGCCTAATGCAATTGACCTAGGACAAGGATGAATTGTTGAAAGATTTCATTGCCCGGTTCAATAGGGCTACTTTGGGAATTAAGGACCTACAGATATCTGCTGTAGTCACTGCTATGATGAATGGAACTCGCAGTCACCCGTTCAAAATGTCACTCTCTAAAAACCCACCTGATATGATGCATGAGTTGCTAAGGAGAAGGGATAAATATGTGGATGCAGAAGAGGCCTTTTTCATTACTAAGGGCATGAAGGATCAAAAAGAGCCTGAGTCTAATAAAAGGAAGACTCGAGATGAACCAAGGCCCCGAGAAGACAAAGGCTAGCAAAAAATAATTCATCCAGGCCCTAATCGACCTAGTACTGGAAAGGAGGTGTATAGTACACTACTGCACACCTCCAGGACTAACATCTTGATGGAAATCTGAAATATGAAAGAGCTTGTATGGCCCAAAAAAATGTGGGTACCACCACATAGAAGAGATGAGACCAAGTATTGTAAATTCCATCAAGATCATGGACATGATATGGAGGATTGCCAGCAGCTGAAGGAGGAAATATAAAGACTTATAAAAAGAGGATACCTATCCAAATTTGTGAAAACAGATAAAGAAAAGGAATAAGAGGCTGAATATTGATAGCAACCCCCTCCTTGCGCTGATGTTATAAATGTCATAGTGGGTGGCATTGCCGCGGGAGGTGACTCTAACTCAACAAGGAAGAACTATGCACGGGCTAGTGGGTCTACTTCAGTAGATAAAAATGAAAGGTTTAGCCAGAATATCACCTTCAGTGATGAGGATATGAAAGGTGTTACCTGTCCACATGATGATGCTCTAGTGATAGTGGCTGACATTGCAGATTTTGATGTGAAATGACTTATTCTAAATGCTAACACATATATAGGTGTATTTTATGACTCGTTGTACTAACTGTGGATTATTGTCTTTGTCTCATAGGATCAACTCATGAAGAGGACTACTCATGCATCCGTACTGAAGTGCTTCCCTTGCCTTAGGCGCACACACATAAAAATTCAGAATGTTGGTTTTGATTGCCTAGGCATTGGGAAAAGATGTGGGAACAGAAGCAAAAGACGAGAATAGGGACAAGAACAAGGGCAAGCTGACCACTATTTCTCCATTCAAGGCTATTTGGCAGAAGGAGTGTCATCACAGGACAAACCAATCCTTTCCACAAATTATCTTCCTTCACAAGTCGACTAGTGGGATTCATCCATTCATGCAGGTAGTAGCCAAATGGTCCCTCTATCTAATGAATAGGACACTCGATTGACATCAGTATATGGGCAGGATGAGGATATGTGTGACTGTCACCTTCCATGCTATGAGAAGAATGACTAATCTACCTTTTTTGCTCGAGTGAAGACAATGGAATGGTCTCACTCAGGAAGAATGGGCCTTCATTAAAAAAAAGAAATTGAGTGATTGACATCGAATAAAAGTCCATCCACGGGATGAGATTTGAGGATTTGGAACAAAGGTAGTTAGAAGAGTTCATCGTGGACATCTAAAATGGCTATTGGTGGCCTCGAGGTGGCTAATGATAACATTGGAGCGGTTAGCTACTCCCAATACTACAACGGTCACTTGGATGGGTCTGGTGGTACCTATCTCTTTTGAAGACAAGGAAATAGGCATGCCGGGGTGAAGGATATGGCTCCATACAGGAGAATAGGGTTCATGGAAAGGATATATTTTTGGCTTAGATGAGGCATGTATTTTTTTATTGGCCGTCAAATTTTTTAGGGCCAGGAGCCCTAAAAAAGACCTACTTGGAGGAGTTTTTCTTTTTTCGTAGTCCACTGAGGACCGTACAAGGCGAAGAAGAGCTCCAACAGAAAGTCGAAGAGCCCTATTGGGAATCTCCCGGTGGTGGACCAAAGTAGAGCTTTGGCCATCGTAGATGTTTCTGCAAGATTAGGTTGCAATTTGCCAAGCTGGGACAAACAAAGCCTTTCGGCCCTACCAAAATAGGAATGCGAAATACTCTTTTTTGAAAGGAGAGGGGAAAGAAAGAGCTATGCTATAGACCGACCCATTTTTCTAGCCAGATTCATAACATAATCAGGTTGATGACGTACTGTCCTTTTCAGAAGCTGAACCCCAAGCGGAAGCCAGGTTTGAAGGCAAGTCTGACAAGTAGAAAAGTAAGAGAAAGCCTAAGTTAAAATGTTGAATAGTAGGAGATGGCGCTTGGAAACATTTAGTTGTCCCTACGTAACTAAGTTGTTAAATACAATTTTTCTATTTTCATAGGAATCAAATGGGAGAATGGCAAATTGGTTAAGTGGGCTGTTAGGCATAATCGTAATAGAATTTCCTATTTTTTTTCCTTAAAAAAAATTTGACGATTTGCAAGACAAGAAGTTCAAGTATCAGCTAATGGTCTGTACAACAAATCAGTTGTCCCTCCCAAAGAGATTTTTGTGGAAAAGAAAGGTCTATGTCATGGGCCCTATTCTCTATTTTCCAAGCGAAGGTAAGTCTCTTTTATCTAGTTATTCTTTTTTTGACATTGAACAGGGATTTGACCGACTCACACACGAGCAGCGCTCCCAAAGCAAGAAAGCTTGAAAAGGCTAGTTTGAAAGAGCTAACTAAGGCCAGGCTTTGTACCTTGTCTGAAGTACGTTGAATTTTTCACTAAGACAATGGAAGGTGATGTATGTACAGTTGACTAGATTGAGGGGCAGTCTCCCTACTTCCTACTTCCTACTTCCTACTTCTTACTGGACGTGGAAATTATTGCTCTCATTCTTGCCAGACGGCTTATGGGCAGAAAGAAATAATTTTTTTAACCTATAAAAAAACATATGTTCCCTTGTAGTCGACATTCTAGAAGCATAGCTTTTTGACCGCCTGACTCCTTGTGTGGAAATACTTTTAATGATCTCTAGCTCTTTCCCACAAGTTCAATCATATCTGTCTTTATTAAAGAAGGCCATAAGATCCCAAGTTGCCATACATTGAGCTGCTATTGATGGAAAATGCACTGCTAGCCTCTTTCATGTGCTATCAAGAAATAAAATGTCAGGCTTAGGCTTTCGAGCTTCAAAGACTTACGCTTTCATGAAAATTTCCGTAATCTTATCATGGACCAGGTTCGAATGAATAGACCATAAGTTAAAAATCCTCATAGGGTATTCCTCCTATTCAGACACCGATAGAATAGCGCAACCAGAGTTATTGCTCCCTGGAAAGTCTTATTCGATGTCGTAACCGATGCTTAAAACATATGATTCTATCTTCTCAGTCTTCGAACGATCATTCTCTACTTTAAATAAGAGGGGACTTTCTCTACTTAAAGGTGATGATCGTCAACGGACGTTGACTATCTGATCATCTATCTCGGAGTCATCAACATCTACTTTTCTTCGGGACAATAATGTTATACCCTACAAGTGAGCTCGTCTTACCTATCATCCAATTCATTAGCATTGTCATCAGCTATTCTGAAGAGAGCCTCGGGGCATTTGCTTAAACCCTTGGCTTGGGTAATTCAGACTTTACAACTTTATAAGCTCAAGCTATTTTTACCTTAGATGTTTTGCTTGTTCTGACCAAATCGGGTATCAACAAGAACTCAAACGAAAAGACTCTCCAAAGGCATTTCTTTCAGAACCTCTCACCATATTTTTTGATTCGACGGAGGCCCTATTCGTAATCAAGTAGACTACTTTGGACCTATCTACTTGCATTTGTGTTGTGTAGATATCTAACATCTGAACGAGCAGCCATCGTTTTGGATCAAAAAGTCAAGAAGACACTGCCATATTCTTTCTTTTCTAGTCCCTCCACCAAATCAGATCTACTAAAGACTTCAACAGTTTTTTTTTAGGTACCGCTGTTGGAATTTCATGGATAAGTCATGACAGAGCCAATTAGCAAATGACATTTGATGAGAATCAAGAGTAAACCACCACTAGCAATTTTTCATGCTTGCTTCACCTTGCATAAGTCGGTTCGGTTTTTCTATTGTTTAATTTGCTAGCTATGGTCAGCTAGACTTTTGATAAACATGTGCTCAGAAATCTTCATTTATTCTTTTGTGGTCTGGCTACAAGCTACTTAGCTTGAATAGATATTATTTGAATAAATCTGGTTTATTCCACTGCAAGATTAACTTTACAATTATAGAACATAGAGTTTCCTATTTGGCCTCAATCTTTGGTTTTTAATGCTATTTATCTTATTGTGTTAAAGTTAAGATATACATTCAACATATCTTGAAGTACTTAAGTTCGTGAAGCAAAAAAATCGAAAGAGAAAGTAACTGCAATGAGCTCGAGCGACTGAAGATTTTGAGCGAAGAGAAGAAGATGAACTATTGAGATGTGTTCATTGTAAAACACTGGGTTATCTACCTATTGAGTGTGGTTTGTCACCTAAGTGGTAAATGGAAGATAAAAATTCTCCATAGATGGGGACTAGGAGTTCACTGGGAACTCATAGGCCTCTACATTGAGGAAAAACCGGCTCTACGTGAAAAATGTGATGTGCACTTTTGTATAACCTCTATTTTCCTTAGGTAAAATTCATTTTTTTAAAGAAAAAAAATAGGAAATTCTCTCTTTCTAAGAGATTAAACTCAATAGAAAAATATTTGAAGTGTCTTTTTTGCTTTGACCCGTGGAAAGATATACTCTGGAGTTTTAGATTTATCTAAAAGAAATGTAGAAACTCTAGAAAGATTGCTAAGACATTGACAGACCAGTTGAGGAAGGGATAATTCAAATAGAATCAAGATGTAGAAAAGTCTTTTCAAGAGTTTAAAAGAAGCTATAACCATAACCCCTGTCATGGCCCCACCTAACTTTTCAAAGCCCTTCGTCTTGGAGACTGATGCTTATAACAGAGGGATAGGTACATCTCTGATGCAGCAAGCAAGCATCTAGCTTACTATAGCAAAGCTCTAGGAACTAAGCATGAAGGTTAGATAACTCTCTTGGTTTTCTTCTGTATGGCTTAGTTAGGTTGGTTGGTGTCTATGGTTAGAGTGGGACTTCAATGCTCTACTTATTCATATAGGATCGCTTTTTCTTTTCATTTAGCTGGAAATACTTTTTGATACTATGCTTTCATTCCTTATGGTTGAAGCATTGAATTAAGATGTTATTGACTCCCTTCCTTTGTTAATCAGAAAAGAATTTTATTAACAAATAAATAGGATATGCAGGCATTGAATGAATATCCTTTTTCTTCTTAATGCACCTTTTGGGAACAAAAGATAAAACAAAGGTATCAACTACATGCATTGAAGATATCCCTTATTTTCTTTTCCATTCATGCAGTAGAAAGAAAAAGGTTACTATAAAAAAAAGATTTAAGCCCAAAGGATAACCAAAGATAATCATTGCCAATATTAACTAACCATGACCAACTACAAAGAGTGGATTTAAAAAACCTTGCCAATTAGGTTACTCCAAAGACTACTAAAAACCAAAGGTTACAAAAGAGTCACTCTTGGACTATGCTAACAAAAATGTGAAATTGAGACTTTCAAATCTTAGGAAAATCGAGGGATCTTCAAGAGTCAGAATTGTACATATAAATAGCATTCAACGTGGGCCACTTACAATAAAAAAATATGGAATAATACGGGCAGATCCCAACTTAGAAAGAGAGTAATCGCAGTAAAATAACAACCTGCAGATGTGGCCGAGCACTCTCTAGGATCTTCGATCGAGAGCTGATCAAAGGTTCAACAAGTTTGACTTCCACAACTCAACTATTATTTAACTTGGTGTATTTTCCATTACATAAGAAGAAGCTTGAAGCCCGAGAAGAAAGAGCTCATGAGAAAGCTCGTAAGTGGAAATTGTAAAAAGTCTCGATTATGAGAAATGTGTAGTCTAGGTTGACCTCGTAACTTTGAGAGAAGGGGTGCTCTCCTATCTTTTGATTAGGAAAGCGGTACATACTAGGGGTAGCGACTGTTTATTAAACACACAAGACTCTGCTAAGTGGTAACATGATGCATAGAGTTTGACAAACCGTCCATTCTACTTTTGATTACCAGAATCCATCTTGTCCTCCGGATCCTTGATCAAGAATTTATCCAACGAGAACTCAAAGATGCAAGAATTTTTCTCAATAAGTTTACTAAAACCTAACAAAAGAAGTAAACTTGAAGTGTTGCAAAAGACTGGGATGGGAAACAAGATAGAATGTAATGGATTTTTAGCACATACAACCATCAAACCAGAGACCAAAGCAGGGCTCGACAAAAATAGAAAGTATCATTGTATATCTGTCTTTCTTGAAATAGGAAGCTTTATATGAACAAAAAACAAGAGGCGAGTCTGATTTCTTCGTAAGTGAATAGATGTGAGTTTAGCTAATGAATTAGTCTTTTGAGTGGTGGTATAAATGGGTCTGTAGGCCCCATTGCCTTGTTATTGTGTAGTTTTTATCAAAAGGTATGGTATAGTAGCCTTTCCGAGTGAGCCTCTAGGATCTCTTGTAAACCTCCATGATGTGGTAAAGGAAGGATATTAGGAGAAGGAATGAGTGGGGATTCTCTTGTAGAGAGTCGGATGAGGAGAGATTTTCACGTGTGGTTCAACTTTGCGTATTACAACTTATTATATGAATGGGGCATCCTGCAAAAGTGTAGGAGAGTGATAAGCATAGAAGGCATGCCCGAAGGGCAGCAGTAGTAGTGTGGTTCCACATGCCGTCGCTAGATTGAGATTTGCAGGGTGGCTAGTACTTTGACTACCTTGTATCAGGAAAAGAGAAGGGAGTGGTAGGCTTAGTAGGGCTCGAACCTACAATATCACTGTTATGAGTGGTATATTTCATTTAATTATCATTATAGCCCTTTCATTTGGTTTAGTTTAGGGCGAGGCCCAGTTTCAGTAATGGAACTGGTAAAAATAGAGTAGGTAAAGTCATTTACTTTGAGTAAAAATGTCTTCCTTTCATCCGTCTGATCCTAAACCTAGTCTTATAAATACGTTCTCAGTGTGGGATTCCAACTACTTGATAGAATCCAATTTTGAAAAGGAGATTTAGAGAAAGGTACTAAGGAGGGAGTTGGTTATCTAAAGAGAGGAGATGGACATATCTTTCTAAAGGACGTGGAATTGTGTACTAATTGCTTGCCTCTCGTTTTCTTAGGGTTATAGTTTGACTATGTTGAAATGGAATTTTCTTTCCCTTTTCGTAGATAGGTCTTCATCTTACACCATTTGGTGAATAGCTCTCTTCATTCTCTTATCTTCCATGTACTCAACTAAATTTTCTCGATTTTGCTCAGTCATACTCAAAAGAATAGTTTGATCCTAGATCAGAAGGAACGCTAGCTATATGCTTAACAGATGCAAGTCAAACGTTGTTTTTGAATAGCTGAGCAGAAGAAAAAATGACTCCTAGATAAAGGTAGTTTGTCTTGCCCATGAGGTAAGAAGAGTTGAGAATAAAGTGGTGAATGAGTGTGTAACATGTGGGAATTTGCCGAACAGTTAAGGACAAATCTTGAAAAAGCTAAAAAGTGTTGTTTGATGAGCCTGCGTAGTATTAGGTAGTTGGTCAGATAAGGCGACCAAGCCCATGATGCTTAGCTGGTCTTTCGAATGATCAACCATGCTGGGATTGAGACACGGTCTGAACTCTTGCAGAAGGGAGCAGTGGAGCATCTTGGACATTAGGTGAAAGCCGATCTAACAATATTGCATGAGTGAAGAAGGGTAATGCCGCTTGTGAAGCTCTTTCATCGAGTGCACGATCACGACAAAACTCGATAAAAAAGCCCCGACTAACTTTGTACCGTACTGAGGTGAACATTCGACATTTGAGGACAATTTTGATGCATCTAAAGCAAAGTTAGTGGTAGTTGTAGACATTGAGAATGAAGTTTCATCAGAGAGGAGAAGCCATTTATGATTCCAGCCTAGAAGACTAGTAAAATGAAGGATCAAGAATGTTATAGAACATAGATCCGTTTCGATACCCGATGTTGCCTTCCATTCTTTATTCGTTCTTTTGGGATCTTATTTGGCTAACTAGACAATTGGAAAGAGAGGAAGAAGGAAGCAAGGGCATGACTTGAGGCAAGATTGAGTTAGTAAGATTTTTCGATACCTCATTGACTTAGCCTGGCCGGATCAGGAAGCTAAGCCTACACACAAGAGCACTTGTGAGTACTCTTTCTTAGCTGGATAACAGAGTAATGAATGGAATGAAAGAGTGGATGAAAAGAAGAAAGATCTCATTTGAGGCTCACTCTAGATCGAATGGTTCCATGGAGACTATATGGAGCTAGTGATGGATGAGAGCCCGGGCAGGGGAGGAAAAGATGTCATTCCTCCTTAGTCGTTAGTAGACGGGTGGATATGAATGAACAAGACATTAGTTATTGGTCCTTCTCTCCTTAGGACAGGATAATGGTAAAGGAGTAAATCAAGATTAAGACTGCCAATCGAGGTACTGACTAAATGATTACCAGTGGAAACATTGACTTAGACAGAAATGCTGCTACCTCTGCCACTTGACACTTTCAGGGCGAATGAATCGTTTTTCCTAGACTATTAGCCTTTTTCTCCTTTCTCATTGTGAGTGACTTTACCAGCCAGAGGCCAGACACCTTGTGTAGATAGCTTGTGTTGTAGATGGTTGGATCCCTGTCTTATGTACTCTTATGCATACGCACTTGGATAGAGAGAGTTATTAGCCTTTGACCCACCCCAACATCTCCTGCTTGATCGATTAAAAACAGTCTATGCGAAGCGGTCGATTTTCTTCCGTCTTCGGAGAATGCTTCATAAATGCTTATCCATTTTCATTTAGAAATAATATATAGAACGAATAAAAAGATAGACCACTAGTCAGTATGTCTAACATAGCTTCTTGATAAGTGTGTTTTACACTCTTATTTAGGGATGTAAACTTAGTATATATTTACTAGATGAGTGGATTTCTACTTAATTCAATTCAAATATTGTATATGTAGGTACATACTCCAATTTGGATGAGCTTCGAGTGAAAAAGAAGAGTATGATACTTAATAGAAGCTTAACCGGGACAACACAGATATGACTTCAAGCTATTAGAAAGCAACATAGGTGGAGTCGAAAGTTTTGAGAACTAAAATTAGATTTTGAGAAAGTTTGGAGACTAATTTGCACATTTTAAAATATTTAGAGGACCACTTTGTAAAGGCATTAAAAGGGTAAGGACCAATTAGAATGCCACTGGAAGTTTTTGGGTTGAATTGAGAAGACTTAAGGAACAAAGGATAAAAAATGTACCTAAAAGCTAAATCGGGGACCAAATTATATGTTTTGAAAAAAAGGTCACACCTATGTAGCACCATGCATGGTGCGACCTAGGTTCGGTAGCACAAAATTCATTGTAGTTCGCACAGAAGTCGAACAACACATGGTTCAACCACGGCTGTAAGAGAGTCATGGGTGCGTTTTTCTTAAGTTGAGTCGAACTAGGGATTTTTGGTACACAACTTTCAAGACATTTCAAGCACCATATAAAGACCTATTATAAGTCAATTAAGGGAGAGTTACATATCATACTATATCACAAATTCTTGAAGGAATTTATAATCAAAAACATCAAATTCTTTAGAAAAATTTACAATGAGCTTTGGATGATTTTGAAGAAAACGACAATGCCGTCCAAGAACATTGAAGAGATTCAAGATTAAGGGATGTATTAATGTTTAATCTAAATTATCTGAGTTATTTATTTACTTTTTATCTTATATCTTCATAATCAAAATCATGATAGCATAAACCCTTATGGCTAGGATTTTGATGAAACCTTGTTGCTTTAATATAATAAATTGCTAGTTTTTATTATGCTTTTGGATTAATTGTTTATTATTCTCTTATTTGATTTTAATTATTAGCTATCATTGGAACGCGTTAGTCATTAATAATAATTTCGAGAGATTCGATATAAATTAGCACACAATAAAAAACAACACAGGGTTCTATAATTGATGGCCTATGTCATTATGCTCTATGAAATCGTTATGTGACTATCTTTGTGAATTAATGCATTATTATATATTCGTAATTGAAAATAGATAATTAGATTCACATATAAGTATTGAATCAATTGACTATCGAGAGAGGCTATTGATTAAAATTGGATCATTGAATTTTATCCTATTCATCTAAGTTCTTGTTTTTTGTTGATTGTTTGTTATTGAATTAATTGTCACCCTATAATTTGACAATTTTTATGATAGTTCTTGAGATTTTTTTTGATATCAAGAAGTGCTACATGTGTCTAGCTCAAATAACAAACGACATTAAATCCGATAAGAGATAAAGATATAATTCTACGCTTAGTGCAATCTTTGGTGGTAATCTAGCTTAGTGTTCCATTCTTTATCTATTCGCATCCATTATAGAGATATAGTTGGGTCGTAGATGAGAATTGGTTTAATTTGTATCGAGAGAGCAAATTAACAAATAAGAAATTACCGATTGTCAACATAAAACGAGAATTAATTTGAAACCAAGCAATTGAGGAATAAAGTATGTTACAGACGGTGGATTTGTAGTCCTAGTGCCTTTCATGATTTGATTAAGTCCAAATAACTGATTATGTGTTTTTCTTAAATTAGAGCTAGTATTAATTAGGGTAAAATACATAGAAATTCAGTCCTCGTGGGTTCGACACTCTACTTATCATTATATTGTTAACTATCCGTCCACTTGTAGGATTAAAATCAACAAACAAGTTTTTAGCACCGTTGTCGATGACTGGTTTTTTCTAATTTCTGCTTCAGTTAATTTTAACGATTTCTTTACTTTTTCTATTTTTTCCCTCTTTTTCAATTGATTTTTTTTTTCTTAATTTCATTTACGTCAGGGAACAAAGAGGAACTATGAGATCAACAACAACACAATATGGCAGACCTTGAGATTGATTAGGACAACACACATGAAATGCTCTATGGAGATTTTGGATATTAGACCCGTCATCCAACCCGAGGAAGCACCAACTAAAAAAGAAGAGCATGTGGAGAAGGAGAAGTTGATCCTAAATGACAAAAATGAAAAAGTGACATTTAATAATGTTATACCTATCAAGTAATTCTCCAACTCCCTTCTTCTCTTTAAAACTGGTTTTTGTGATCATGCCGGTGAGAAAGTTAAAGTTTTCATAGTTGAGTTCAAGTAGGGTGATAAAATAAAATCATATTTTATGAGGAGGGCAAAGTCAAGTTTTGGAGGATAAACGAAAAAATGATGCAAAGTCAATAAATAGAAGCAAAGCAAGTCCTCCCCTATTCAAAGTGCCGTGAAATAATTGTTACAAAAAGTCAAGCTAATGACTTTAAATGAGCATTTATTGGTAGGCAACCCAATTTTCTATTCATTTCTTTTCTCTTTAAATTTTCACTTTCTAGCTTAGGGCACTTTTTTCTAATTCTTAGAATTTTTAGATTGTTTTTGAACAACTAAAGTCAAGGTCATCAAAATAAGTTAGCATCAACTCCCAAGTGATTTCGTACTCTTCATTGGGCAATTGGCCTCTGTGTAGTTAATTATATTTATCATGTCTCTTTTAGGTTTAGTAAAGATAATTTGAGTGTCAAATAAAGGAGACTATAAGAGGATAAAGAGGCTGAGTAGGAGACTATAAGAGGATAAAGAGGCTGAGTAATAATGAAGGAAATGCATCATAATATGACATGGGGAGTATCAATAACATTCCTTATATTATTTTTGTGCTTACATTGGGACAATGTAACTATGAGTTTAGGGGTGGAGTTGACTATGTGTTTGTTTTATTGCTTTATATTATATAAAGAAATATTAAAAAAAGAAAGACCAATTGTCAAAAATCCAAATGACAAATATTGAAAATTTTGAAAAAAAAATATGTTTCTTCTAAATGTGTGCTTGTGTGTTGTTGGATAGCTTTGCTGGCTAATGATGATATATGTTTGGTTCTGTAATCAATTTATGACTTGGTGATGCTATATTTGCTTATTTTGTTACTTAACTTATCCATGTGAGATCTTGATATTTTGAGCACAATAGTCATGACAATTGTATTTAAGTTGGTCATACATATAGAGTGTGTTACTTGAATTAATGTGTGAACTCTATTGTTAATCCTTACATACATGTCATAAATCAAAAATCACCTACCCATATGTGATGATAGTTTGGAGATGGTTGAGCCGTTATAAGTAGTTATTTGGAGATATGTTGATTTCGTGCATATTTAATATATGCGTGGAATGATTTTTGGCTAACAAGTAGAACCTAGGTATTGACCGTATGCAATGAGTCTGATCCGAACTACTCATCCCAAAAGGCATTGCAGTAGTCATGGCATAAAAAAAAGAGTGAAGAGAAAACATAGTAGGATGAAGTGGCCTATGTCTGAGTGAAATAGTTATGTACAAGTGAGGAAGCAAGGGAAAAAGCTGCCACATTGCGAAGCTATCCTTGGAAAAAAAGAAATGAAAAAGTGAGAAAAAATAGGTGCATGAAACAGAAGACACACTCCTCACTTTGGCTAAGCATTTGCCAATATACATGGAGATCTAGACAACTAGTGAATTTGACTTGCCTAGTAAAAGCTTGAAGGTCAGAGCACTTAAAATTTAGGAGAATCATCATGGATCTAAGTAATTGCTTTCATTGGTAAGACCCAACCAGACTTGAGCGGGAAAGTAATGAGGAAATTGATCTCAACCTTAGAAATAACACTCCATATGAGATAAAAAAAAATCATGTTTGGGAGTCTACATCTTAGGAGAGGGGGAGGAAGAATTTGACCATTAAGGGTCAGGATTAACAAACTTAAGCTTTATGGCGACGGGAATTGATTATGCGCACACACACTAGTCAAGCATCGGATAAGGTAAAACTTATTATTGGTAGTGTTATTTAGAAATCTTTCATGAATTGGTTGAACAATTTCAAATCCTGAGGCGAATACAATAGGCTATCAAGACGAACAAGTTTAAGTTTGAGGGTATTCGGTATGTATGTTTTACACGCTTATTTAGACCTATAAACTTAATATATATTCACTAGATGAGTGGATACTTAATTCAGTTCAAATATTATTTATGTAGGTACAAATCCCTATTTGGATGAGCTTGAAGCGAAAAAGAAGAGTTTGATTCTTAATTGAAGCTTAACTAGATAGCACATATATGAGTTGAAGCTATTAGAAAGCATTATGAGCGAAGTCGAAAGTTTTAGGAACAAAAATCAGCTTTTGGGAAAGTTTGGGGGACTAATTTGTGGACTTTAAAATATTTGGAGGACTACTTAGTAAAGAATTTAGAAGGGTGGTGACCAATTAGAATGCCATCGTGCTACTAGGTGTGATCTCGGCTATAAGAGAGTCCTAGGCACATTTCTTAAGTTGAATTGGACTATGCCTTTTTAGTACGAAACTTTCAAGATATCTCAAAAACTATATAAAGACCTATTCTAGGTCAATTAAGGAGGAGTTCCATATAATAATATATAGCAAATTTTTGGATGAATTCCACATCAAAAACATCATATTATTAAGGGAAAATTACAAGAAATCATTGAAGCATTCAATGATATTGAAGAACAAGATGGTGCCATCCAAGAACATTGAAAAGATTCAAGATTAAGGGTTGTATAAACTTTTGTTCTAAATTATCCAGGTTCTATATTCATTTTTATCTTATATCCTTATAATCAAACATTGCAGGCTAAACCCTTGTGGTTAGGATTTTGATGAAACCATGTTGACTCTTTAATCTAATAAATTGCTAGTTTTTTATACATGCTTTTGGATTAATTGTTCATTATTCTCTTATTCCATTTTAATGATTAGCTACTATTGGAACACGTTAGAGATTTATATTGCTTTCGAGAGATTCGATATGAATTAGCACGTGGTAATAAACAACATAGGGTCCTATAATTGATTGTCTATGTCATTACGCTCTATGAAATCGTTATGTGATGATCTTTTTAAATTAATGCATATTTATATGTTCGCAATTTAATTAGAGATAATTAGATTAATATATAAGTATAAAACCGATTGACCATTGAGAAAGGCTACTGATTAAAATTAGATTATTAATTTTTAACTTAGGCATCTAAGTTCTTGTTTTTGTTGATTGTTTGCTATTGAATTAATTGACATCCTATAATTTGGCAAAATTCAGGATAGTTCTTGGAACTTGTATTGATGCTGAGAGGTGCTACATGTGTCTAGCTCAAATAACAAATGACATTAAGTCCGATAAGAGATAGAGATATATTTCTATATATAGCGCAATCTTTGGTGGTATTCTATCTTTATGTTGCATTATCTATTCGCATACATCATAGATGATAATTGGTGTAATTTGTTTCGAGAGAGCAAATTAACATATAACGAATACCAATAGTCAACATAAAATGAGAATTGATTGAGGGAAATGTTGAAGATGTGACTTTCGTTGTTTAGTCAAATCCTGAATGAGGTGGTGTGAAAATAATGAATTTTATTGATACAATTTGTAAAAAAAGAGTTATAGAATATAGGGTAATTTGCAATTTTGGTCCCCATCCTTTAAAATATGTTACTAATCTACCCCAACTAATTTTTATAGCATTAGACATCTCCAATCTTTGCAATTTGTTGCAAATCATGTCCCAATTGACATATTTTGACGAATTTGCCCTCCTCTTTAAATAAACAAAAAAAAATAGCAAATAAAGTCCCATAACTTTTAAAAAGTACAAAATAACTTAATCTTTCCAAAATCTACCCTACCTCATGGCCAAATCACCATATCCAACCATGAGATAGAAATAGTGAGGAGAGGGTATTCCGGTGCCAGCTCTGGGGGATTATCTGGCAGCGGTGCTTTTGGGTACTGGGAATTGGTTGTGTGACTTTGCCAAGATGCTGGATCTGAATTTGAGTTTGAACTGATTTTGATCCCGGTGCAAGAGCTTAACGGGTCGAGTATCTAGATAGATCCGGATGAGGTACTTGTTGTGGATTTCATGCTTAGTTATACAGTCTACTTGATGAGAGCAATAAATGTGTTAAAGCAGCTTTAAAGCTTGCAAAATCACTAAATCAAATGTGGTTACATTGGTGAGTACGAAGTGAGCTTGAATCAAGTCAGGTTTCTGCACTGTTCCCTTAAACTATACGGCAATTTTTAAATCACTTGACCCGAACATGACCAGGGATTCGCCGGAGAGGCTACATATAGAAAGACTATTCGTCCGAAAAATTGCCAGCGTGGTGGGCTCAGAAGAACTGAGAAGCAGACGAGAACGTATGGAGGATAAAGAAACTTAAAGATTCTTAATGGAAAGCGCTGGTTTTCAGCCATTATAGCTGAGCCATTATGCAATGAGCCAAGCTAAGATACTTCTATGGAATTACAATTATACAAGTTGGTTGATTCTTCTCCTCATGGATTTCTCTCAATGGCTTGGAATGATGTTTCTCTCCTCACTATTTCTTCATGGCATTGATTGATTTTAAAACATATTGCATGGTGGTGATTTGACAATAGGTTGGGGTAGGTATGAAAAATGAGCTCGGCTCGTCCCCAAAAAGGATACTCGGTTCAACCCACGAGCTCAGCTCGTCCCCAAAAATGATACTCGATTTGGCCCACAAGCTAGTGGGCCGAACGGATCGAGCCGAGCTACCAACGAGCTCTGTTCGGCCCTTAAATTTTTTTTCAAAAAAAATTTGAAAATGCAAATGAAAGAAAATATCGAGAATCCTCTATATTAAAAATTAAAGGTTAACCCTCCTCCTTTTTTCGGGCTTGGCATCGGCTACTTTAAAAGTAGTCATAGTTAAAATTATACATGAACAAGATGTTACGTGTACAATTTTTTATTAAAATAAGACAAAAAAATATCAAATACTAATGCAAAATAATACTTACTACAAATCTGAATAATCCATATTCAAATCTTCAAGTTCTTCGGACATTATTCTGTCTACTTTATCTTGGATTCGAAGTTCGGCGTCATCCTAGTCCTTTAGACACAATAAGCTTTCTAAAATGTCGTCTTTGAGTATTGACCTGAAATCAGACAGATCCCTGCCACTTATACTAAATGCAGCCTTCGATGCTACAGTTGAGACCGAAGGTGTTAGTAGATTACGTGCCATTTTTGAAAGAATTGAGTAACTACGTAGATATTGTATCCACCATCGTGGAATATCAAAAAAATTTCTCTTTTCGTCATCTAAAATACTAAGCACGTCATGCGTGAAATATCTAACTAACTCTACAGATATATTACTAGAACGGAGAAGTGAAGAAGTAGAAGAATAACCAACTAATTATTGACCTTGACCACTCCTATGTGTACTCACGTAATTCTATAAGTCAATGTCATCAGTTGATGATGAAGTACATGTTGGAACAAGGGGTCGTACAACGTTCGTACCGACTTTTTCAGTATAGACCTCATACATTTTACATAAAGTTTGTTCTAAATTACTACACGTTACTAGATTTTCGTAAGTTAATTTTTGTGAAATTGCCATTATTATTACTTTCGTACCCTCTAAGGTAAGTCTATAATCTACAATATATGTTAATGGAAATAACATAGGCAATTGTTCCCAATATTTTCTAAATTTAGCTTCCATGACAGGTATAATATCAGAAAAAAGAGCAAAATTTTTATACCTAGTAAAATTGTTAGCAATATAATAGAAATGATTTAAAACAAGTGAAGTAGTTGGATAATATATACCAGAACATATAATTATTGTGTCGTAAAAAACTTTCAAAAATTTTCTAACATGAGTACATATTTCCCAGTCATATGATTCCAAATCATATTCTAAGCCGTGTGAGTATCGGCCATTATAATATATAGTAATTTAATCTTCGTAACCTTCACAAGATTCAAGCATGAGATATGTTGAATTCTATCTATGGCCAATATCAGTACATAAACATTTTGATTGCAGCCCATTTTTCAGACATAGAGCAGCAAAAACTTGTTTTCTTTTTGTGAGACCGTAATATAATTCATATCATATCTAATTTTTTCTAATTGGGGCTGTATAAATTTTAATCCATCTTGAACAATTAAATTAAACACATGACATACACAACGAATGTGAAATAAAATATCATCAAATTCTGGACTACAATATTAAATTAATTTCTCAATTACTATGTTGTTGGGCCCTACATTATCAAATGTAAAACTATGAGTTTTAGAATCACAATTAAATTCACATAACACCCAATAATACATGAAAAATATTATTTCCATTATGAGGATAGTCTATTTGTTTAAATGCTATTACTTTTTTAATCATTATCCATTTACTATCAATGTAGTGTGCAATTGCAACCATATATCCTTTTTGGTTATTACATGTCCATAAGTCTGACGTAAAAGATAAAATACCATTATAATTATTAATATCATTTACAATAGCTTTTTTCTTTTTATTATATCTAACAATAGTGTCTTTACGAATAGTATTTTCTAGAAATATTAACATACCTTGGTTAGAGATATTTTTGGATGAAGTTCATAAATTGAGGATTTTCCACCAAGCTCAGTAGAAATTCCACCAAGCTCAGTGAAAACTCGACATTTGCCACCAATTTCGACAGTCCTTCGCGGTGTATGAATTCTTGTAAATATATCCAAGTGTTGAGATTAAGACTACTAAACCCAGCTTTCAGAGATACTGGAGTTGTGCCTGATTTGTTTTCAAACCTCCATATTTGAATTGAAGCTTTTTTAAGTGTTTGTTTGGATGGGTCGTGCCTATCTTCTTTTGCTAGGTTAACTTTTCTTGACAGTGTTTATACTGTACTTTGTACTCAGGGACTCCGTCCACTAGTTTACCAGTTGGCACCAACTCGAAATGCTGTCAGCACTTAGCCTTTTGTTTGGTGGCTTTTCGTTTAGTGCTAGAACCGATGGTTGTTTGTGTATTGACATCTTTTTGAGCGTCTTCCAAATCAATTAGATCATTGCTACAACCAAACTGATCAATAAAATCACCTAGCATTGGAATGTCATTCAGACCACTGAAATTATCATCACTTCGATTGTAGGCCATTTGGAATAATATAATAAAGAGAATAGGAGAAGATGAATATGTAGTAGAAACTAGAAAATAGAAATGTAGAGAATTAGTAGAAGTAGAAAATTAAAACTTAAAATTATAGAGTAATATTTAGATAATGAGATATTAGATACTAATTATAATACTAATATTAAGAAAATGAAATTTGAGAATTGTTAATGGATTGAGTATATAATATAATGAGAGATTGAAGTGTGAAAAAAAATGAGTTTAGAATAAGAGTATTTATAGAAAAATAATGAAAATAAAAAAAATAAAAAAAATAAAAAAAATGACCAACAGTCACAAATGTGACTGTTGGATCAACATCCAATGGTCACGATAATGTGACTGTTGTACGAGCCACGAGCCAAGCCGGTTCGTGGCTCGTGCTTTTGGCTCGTGTGCTCGACTCATTTTTGGTCGAGCCAAACGGGCTCGACCCTTGCTCATGCTCATCCCTAGACGAGCCCGAACTCGAGCTGGGCCGAACTTTCTGGGTAGAGCCAACGAACTTTTTTGCCACCCCTAGGTTGGGATAGGTTTTTGAGAAAGATGAAGTTATTTTTTGCTTTTTAAAAGTTATAGGACTTTATTTATAATTTTCTTTTATTTATTGTTGTTTTTACCTTTTTTTCTATTTTTGTTTATTAAAAGAGGAGGGAAAATCCGTCAAAATATGTCAATGGGGACGTGATTTACAACAAACTGCAAAGGTTGGGGATGTCTAATACTATAAAAATGTGTTGGGGATAGATTAGTAACAGATTTAAAAGATTGGGGACCAAAATTATAAATTATCCTAGAATATATAGTGTAAATCCCAATGCGTATATCACATATTAGGTACGGTACAAATATAATGAGACTCGCACTCGACACAACATCAATGCTTTCCGTATATATGCCAATGCGTATATCACATGTTAGAGAGTTCGGCAGATTCCCATCGATGCTCATAATGATCACTACGTTACACAATAATATCACATAATCACAACAAGTCATAATCAATAGATATTCCAGCATATTATTGTGTTTTATGATGTAGGTGAAATAATTATACTTACCTTGATTGTAAATTATGGCGTATGGATCTGCATTAAAAAAGTGTTTGTAAGTTAGTCAACCTCAACTAGGGCCCATGGTGGGGTTAACGATCCAATAACAGGGTCCGAGAGTTAAAAATGGTTTGGAGTTGACCCCTTGATGGGACTAGAAGGTGACGGGGTCATCATTCTTCTAGGGTGGGGGTCGACCCTTTTATCAACTAATAGGGGGTTGACACTAACCTCCACGGGGGTCGACCCTTTAGCAAAAATAACTATAGGGGTTGACTCTTGTGGCTAGGGATCAACCCGTCCAACTATGGGGATTGTCTAATGAGGTTAAACTATGCACCATTGATTTTCTATTGCTCATATATAATTTTCTACTTTTTACTACAAAAAAAAGCTTGAAAGGACAAAAGTACCTTTTACCCGAGTGAGGAGCTAATTTCAAACTTTTTCAAAAAGAAATAACCTCTCAATATTTATAAGGGAAAATATGAGCTTAAACGCAATTATTAATTTTTTGCAATTATATTTGACCTAGGGTAAAAACTGTAATTATGAAATTCTTATTTTATTTAATTAAGAAAATAATTTTAAAATTCAATTATTCAAATAAAGCTCCTAAAAACTCCAGGAAATCTCTTAAAAATTTCTAAAAGTTATAGGAAAATTTTGGAGTGTTATACTCTCTCTCCTTTAAAGAAATTTTGTCCACAAAATTCAACTTACCATATAACTCAGGGTATTTAGTCCTCATATCATCTTCACATTACCATGTGACCTCTTCATAATTTTTATTCATCCACAATACTTTAACTAGATGAATCTTCTTGTTACGCAATTTTAGATATCTCAAAGTAAGATTTTTACTGGCCATTCCTTTTATGTTAAAGTAGCTTCTAAATTTGGAAATTTCTTCTGGAACATACTTATGGAGTGCAGATACGTAGAACATGTTGTGAGTTCGATCCATACATGTTGGTAAATTCAACCTATAGGCTAATTTTCCAATTTTTTCCCTAGATTTTGAAGGACCAATATACCTAGGGCTAAGCTTTCACTTTTTCCAAAACATAAAGTCATTGTTTATGCATCACGATAGTTGAAGGAATACGAAAAAAATTATCCCCACACATGATTTAGAATTAGCGGTGCTGGTTTTTGTGCTAAAAACTTAGAAACATCATTCGTATGGTAAAATGGTGTTAAATATATACAAATCGTAAGAGCCTAAAGAACTTTTTCACACAAAGGAGTTAAACGTGAGTTAAGGACAGTAGTTGGAATTAGTCAAAGACTATAACTTTGGTATTAATTATCATCTTGAAAAGGCTAATGTCGTAGCAGATGCGTTAAGTCAGAAAACCGACTGTGGGGTACATTTGGTTGTGGCATTACAACAAGAGATTTGAAGGTTTAATCTAGAGATTCATGAGAAGATGTATTCTAGTACACATCCAATACTGCCTGAACGCATGAACGAGAAAAAATTGCTCAATAAAAGTTTGAACCAAATCTGCGAGAAAATAACATATGGTAAGAGCTCACCATAGTGAATAGCAGAAGATGGGGTTATTTTATCCAAGACGGTATTTACGTTCCGATTGAGTTAACACTAAGGAACGAGATTTGTGCAGATGTATACAACACCCCATGTTCAATACATTTGGGAGCTACTAAAATGACTTAAGTACTTAACTTTTCAACAAATTACATTCGAACACCAAGGTATGGATTCAATCATTAAAAATACTTAAATGGAAGTGGGATAAAATTACAATAGATTTTGTAACCGAGATACCACGAACGGAAAACAACTACGATGCAACCTGGAATATAGTCAATAGGTTAACTAAATCTACCTATTTTCAATGTATTTGAACTTCTTTTACATTGGAACAGTATACATGGTATACATTTATCTGGTATATGTAAGAAAATATTGGGCAGTTACATGGTATACATTTATCTATAATGTTTGATTGAGATCCTCGATTCTTATCAGTTTTTAAAAAAAGATTACATTAGGCATTAGGCACCCAACTCTTGTTTAGTATCACTTTCCATCCTCAAATAGACAGGCAGTCAGAAAGGACAATTCAAAAACTAGAGGATATGTTACAAGCATGTACCTTAGATTTCCAAGAGAAATCGAATAACTACCTATCTCTAATAAAATTCTCTTATAATAATAGTTATCAAGCCTTTATTGGTATGGCCCATGTTGAAGCTGTTTACGACTAAAAAATGTAGTTCAAAAGACTCTATTATGACATGAATTAGCTCAAAATATGCTTGAAGTTGTAAATAACATTCTTCAACGTCTTTTGGCAGCTCAGCATTACTAAAATAAGTATACAGATAGATGAAGAAGTTCGTTGAGCGCCTCTGGCCACTCGAGCAAGTCAGAGGAGGAGAACTTGCAAGTTATGGCTGCTTGAGCGATGAGATGGCTAGCTCAAGTGAGCCAGAACATGGAAATCCTACTGGTTTCTCGCTCGAGCGAACAAACCAGCCGCTCGAGCAGACCACCCGAGGACCAATCTTTCAGTTTGGCTGTGACTCTATTTTTAGCATGTTTTGTGGACTCTTGGGGCACATTTTCAACCTCAATTTGAAGGCTATGAATAAGATAACAAAGGGCAATACTAGGGTTGGAATTTTTGGAGAACAAAACAAATAGGCAAAACACAAGATATTTATAAGTATTTATTCTTTCGAGCAAAGATTCTTGAGATTTTAAGCAAGGAAAAGAGAGAAGATTATTGGGCGATCTATTGAAGACATTCAAGGGGGCAAAGTTAATACTCAACCTTCTTGTATTCCAATATTTGAGGTGATGATCTCTCCATTTATTAAGTGTTTCTCCATTTATTAAGTGTTTCTGTAACTCAATTATGATAGGCTACTTTTGGTTTCCTAAGAATGATGATGCAAACCGTTAGTTGAAGTCGTACTTTAAGAATTCTCTTTTTTAATCTTAGTTTGTGTTTAGTTGATTGGTGCCAATGTTTTAATTTCCATTTGAATGAATGATCAACTTTTGAATGTATTTGTAACTTGTTTTGCTTCCGGAAGGTTCAAAGTAGGTTTAGCTCATTGTTGACAACCAACACAAAGTCCTATATGATTAGGCATAATCTTCTATACTTTGTGCACATTTTTATATATTCATATTCGAAATAGGAATTTTTTGCATCGCATATGAAAATAGGTCTAATTATACTCTGTAAAGATCGTTGGATAACTTAAGATTATCGATTATCAATTTTAAGCATAAGTTTGGTTAAACGTAGGAATTTGAGAATTATAATAGATACTAACAGTGGAGTTGGATTCCTAGCATAATTATTGTACTTCATTTTTTTTCCTTCTAGTTATAGTGTAAAAAATTTCATAAACTATTGATCCAAATATGATTGTGTGTATTCGAATTAAGCTCAAATTAATTAAATTTAAGTTAAAATCTAAATATTCGTGGGAACGATACTCTACTTCTCACTATTACTATTACTTTTCAAAGAATCGCTTGCACGATTTTACCAAATAGCCATCATGAAATGGGTTCTACGTTTTGAGAAAAAGAGAAAAAGAGAAAGCTTAGCTGGTATCCACTACTCTATTCAATATGATCAAAATGTCTTTTCCTTACAGTTGATGCTTGTGCCAACGTCTATTTACAATCTCAAAAAGAACAAAAGAATTCGAGGAATTGACCAGAACTATCGGTGGTGGGAAGGCTGCCAGACCATTTCAAAACTAGTACTGTATATACATCTAACGTCTACCGAGTTACTATTTACAAGCTACTACATTAAAAAAGAAAAAAAATAGAAAGAAAACTATTCAACACCTAGTTCAATATGGAATTAACGACTTGTCATAGAGTTGAACAACTCTACCATTGTAAGGGTATAATCTATAACATCTTTATATATCCCAAGCTCCTCATTCTCATCCATTAGTGTATAGAATCAGGTATAATGTTCCCTAATCCACATGACTCGTATGTTCAAATAGTTAGGTGTGAGCTCGGTATGTCGATATGCACGAATCACTTCAGTCTATCGAACGAACATCTACAGTGCAAAACACAATACGTGAACAACAATGTTTAGAAAATATGATGATATGAGGATGCATAGTGAATGTCATTCACACACACAAACCCCAATCCCACATTATAGTATACCGTATGAGCTGAATAACAATATGGACAACATACATGGTGCTAGACATGCTGCTATGTGGTCTCAATGCCACCAAGGGACCTTCAACACCTGTCGTATATCTCGACTCTAGACCCCTAAGAAGATTTCTCTAGTTAAAGTACAATGGAGGAATCATAATTTTGAAGAAACCACATGGGAATGTGAAGATGATATGAGGACTAAATACACCACTGTATTTGGCAAGTTCAATTTCAAAGATGAAATTTTTAATGGGATAAAGAGAGTAACAATCCGTATTTTTCCCGTAACTTCTAAGAATTTTTGGGAGCTTTATTTGAATAATTGAATTTAAAAAAAATAATTCATAATTGCGGTTTTTACCCTAGGTAAAAAATATAATTTTATGGAAAGTTAATAATTGCGTTTAGGCTCCAGTTTTCTCCTATAATATGAAAATGATTATTTCATTTTGAAAAATTTAGAAGCTAGTTCCCCCCTTGATTAAAAGGTATCTTTTTCCCCTTAAGCTTCTTTTTTTAAAAAATAGTAGAAAATTGCCCATGCACAATTTAACTTTGCAAGATGACCCTCATAGTTGGAGGGGTCGACCCGTAGCCTCAAGAGTCAACCCCAACAGCTATTTTTGCTAAGAGGTTGACCCAAGTTGTTTGGGGTTGACCTTTACCTTCCTGCCCATGTGGGGGTTGAACCCTCTTCCAGTCCCTTCTAAGGGTAAACCCGAAGCCCTTTTCTTCATCTCCAAGGCCCTATTTTTGAGTCAACCCCCAATGGCCCTGGTTGAGGTACAGGAGTCAAGATATGATATAAGTTGAGTTTGACTAACATAGAAATATTTTTTAATGCATATCTAAATGGTGTAAACTAATCAAGGTAAGTATGATACAGTGCAAAATACTATAATATGCTGGAATATCTGTTGATTATGACTTGTTTTGATTATGTGCTATTACTGTATAGCTTGGTGATCATTATGGGCATTGATGGGAGTTTACCAAACTACCGACGATCATTAAGGGCGATGGGGCGT
Organism: Forsythia viridissima; assembly: GCA_030279155.1. Taxonomy (NCBI): domain Eukaryota; kingdom Viridiplantae; phylum Streptophyta; class Magnoliopsida; order Lamiales; family Oleaceae; genus Forsythia; species Forsythia viridissima. The sequence continues at coordinate 26,546,212 of CM059036.1, forward strand.
TGGGAGTTCAGAGCCGAGAAATACGGGTGGTGTCGTAGGTCCCTTAGTGGCCATGGGAACGCGTAGTGGCATGTCGAACAATGTATATGGTAGGGCCAAGCCTAATTGTGATATTCCTACTGGTGTAACCACTTGAGTTGTGATTGATACCATGGCGGACACATAGTCATAGGTAGATGGTGGTGCGCACTTATTGGAGACCATGTATGTGAATGACATTCGCTATGCATTTTTATATCATCATATTTACTGAAAATTATTGGTCACATATTGTCTTTTGTACTGTGGAGGAATCAAAATTCTGAAGAGGCCACATGGGAACGTGAAGATGATATCAAGTCTACATACCTCAAGTTATTTGGTAAGTTAAATTTCAAGTACGAAATTTCTTTAAGGAGCGGAGAGTTTAATGCACAAAATTATTTCTGTAACTTTTCGAAACTTTCTTTGAATAATTGAATTTTAAAATGATTTTGTTAATTAAGCAAAAAATAAGAATTTCATAATTGCAGTTTTTACCCTAGGCCAAAAATATAATTACGAAAAACTAATAATTATGTTGAAGCCCCTGTTTTCTTCACACGGTTATTTCATTTTAAAAATTAGAAGCTAGCTCATCTCTCGGGTAAAAGGTGCTTTTGTCCTTTAAAGTTTTTTTTTAAAAGTAAAATAGTAGAAAACGATGCATGTAGGTGGTCAGAGTTTCGTCCTATAAGCTTATGTACACTGTTTAATAAGTTGATTACGAAGCTAATGAATTCACAACTGAGTACTTTACTACCTCATATCATCTCAGGTCCTCAAAGTAGATTCATCTCGAGACGGCCCATTAGAGATAATGTCCTCCTTGCACATGAGTTACTACATACACTTGATACGAAAGTATGAGGGGATAATGTTATCCTCAAGCTTGATATGGCTAAGGCCTATGACCACATGGATTGGGGCTACTTGATATATATTATAGAGGATTTTGGGTTTGATGCTCTTTGGATTGATCGGATACGGATGTGTATCTTAGAGTGTCAATTCTTAGTCCTACTTAATGGCAAGCCATGTGGTTTTTTCTCATCATCTCGGGGCTCAAACAGGGTGATCCCATATCTCCATCGCTGTTTATTATTGCTACAGATTATTTTTCAAGACTACTCACTCAGAAATTTAGCATATTCCTTCGATGGCTTACAGACATGGGAGTGATGCTCTTATCTCTCATTTGTCCTTTGCAGATGATATGATTATTTTTACCAATGGCCAGAAGCAGTCAGAAGAGTATTACATTGTATAGAGCACTGTGAGGAGGCTTCTAGGCAATTGGTGAATAGAGATAAGAGCGGGATAATCTTACCTATGAGATTTTCTACTAGTCAGATTCACAGGCTGGAGCATCTGGCAGAGTTTCGTCATCAGTAGCAGCCCTTCACTTATCTTGGCGTTCCTTTATTTAAAGGAGCTAGGAAGATCTTCTTGTATAATGACTTATTCCAGAATGTCCAGAGTAGGATTTCTAGTTGGGCCTCGAGACTCCTATCATTTGGGGGACAGATTACTTTGATATGATCAGTGCTATTCTCTATTCCTCTCTATCTCTTTCAGATTATAAAGCTTCCTAAGGTGTCTTAAAGAAGTTAAATGGCATATTTGCTAGGTTTCTTTGGGACTCCAGAGACCATGCACACATATTACATTGGAGGAGATGGAAGGACCTTTGTATTCCTACTTAGGAGGATGGACTGGACTTTAGGAGACTACAAGATCTTGTTGATACATTCTCCATAAAGCTCTGGTGGTTATTTAGATCTTACGGTCATTATGGGCTCAGTTTTTACTGAGTAAGTATTGCCAGGGTACCTATCCGTTGCTAGCTACTATTCCTTACTATGCTTCAGATGTATGGAAGAGGCTGAAGCACATAGGACCACAAGCGGAGACACACATTGCTTGGCAGTTAGGGCGTGGGTAGATATTCTTTTGGTATGACTGCTAGATGGTAAGTCTACATTAGCTGATCAACACCCACACTTGATATATTCTTCTATCTAGGTTAGAGACTTATTTGATGATATTGGATAGAACATTGATAGACTTCTTCAGCTAGTACCATATATTATTGATGAGCAAATAGAGAGTATCCCTATCACTACTAAGGTACACGATCAGATTATGTGGAAGGATACTTTCGATGGCAGGCTGTATACAACATGATTTGTAGTTCTATTATCCCGAAGACTGTTTATTTCTTCTACTGGAGACTATGGCAAAGTCTTATCCCAGTTGATATTTTGATTCAGAGACGAATGGGGAGTCATATGACTTCTCGTTGTCAGTGTTGCTCGACTATTGAGACTATTCAGCATTTATTTGTTGACAACTGTATTGTTGACCAGGTTTGACGCCACTTTTTTGATATTTTTCGTATAACCCTTTGGTCGATGGAGAGTTTTCATTATCGCTTTCAGTCCTGGCATTTTTCGGGTCAGTTTGTCAGGCAGGGTCATATTCGTACGATCATTCCTCTTATGATTCTCTAGTTTATTTGGAGTGCGAGGAATGATGCGAAGTACTGGGATATCTCTATAGAGCCGAGACGGATCATATGGAGAGTATATCATACTATCTCCCTACTACATACAGGCCATTTATTTCGAGTTATTCATTGGCGAGGAGATATGGATATTGCTCCTCTTTTTGGTATCTCTCTTACTACTTCATTCATTCATCCTCTTGTTTTGGTATATTGTTGTGCTCTACTAGTGGGATCTTACAAGGTCAACATCGATGGATGTGTCAAAGATGGATTTGGGAGTGGAGAGAGGATTATTAGGGATTCATCAGGTAAGTGTGTTCACGCCTTCTTCTCTTCGTATGTTAAGTTCTCTATTTTGGAGGCCGAGCTCAGGGCTATTTTTTATGGTATCATTCTTGCTCAGAGGATTGTACTCTCAGATTTATAGATTGAGGCCGACTCTACTTTGGCCATTCACTGCATCACAAGAGGTGGAGGACCTTGGTCTATTCAGGCCACTCTTCGCTACATCAAACATCTCATTGCCTTCAACCATGATACTATTTCTCATATATATCGTGAGGACAACCAGGTGGCTGACTTACTTGCTTCAGAGGGTTGAGATCGTCGTTGCTATTTCTAGTACATCGCTCAGGACTTATCGAGACGCTACTGCAGCTTAATTCAAATAGATAGACATGGGCTTCCTACAGTTAGAGGTCTATAGATTTTTTTAGGACTTATTGTTTGAGAACTAGTACCTCATTATTTATTGCTTTATTAATTATTCATTTATTTTTTTTACTTTAGCCCTTATAATTGGAGGTCAGGTTTTATGCCCCCTCTCATATATTTTTTATGAGTTATTTATATATGGTTGGGGTATCTGAATCCCCCTATCCTTTTCTGGTGGAGGTCTGACAACCATACTCGGTATGTGATGGTGTGTTAAACTAAAAAAAAGTAAAATAGTAGAAAATGATACGTGAGCTGTAGAAAAGCACCCGTGTACATTTTAACCTGTTAGATGACCCATATAGTTAGAGTTCTTGACATGTATCCTTATGGGTCAACCCCCATAGTAATGTTTTTTCGAGCCCCATGGAGGCTAGAAGTTGACCCCACTTCCAGCCCTTTATAGGGATTAACCCCTAGGTAAGGAAGGTCGACCCCAAGCCCATTTTTTTACTTTTCAAGCTCCATTTTTTAGTTGTTAACCCTCTGTGGGCCTTGGTTGAGGTACATGAGTCGAGATATGCTATAAGTTGACGTTGTTATTACTGTGTAACTTGGTAATCATTAGAGCATTGATCGAAGCCTGCCGAACTTCCCAACTTGTGATATACACATTTGTATTCATACGAAAATCATTGATCTTTTGATGAGTGTTAATCCAGTTACATATGTACGATACATAACTTCACTATGGATATATACACTTTCTTGAGGCTCTCAGCGGTCATTAAGGGCAGTAGCAGAGTCAGAAATTTTCTATTGGGGGGTCAAAAATTTTCATTGGTGCAACAACGTATCTTTCAGATTGAAACAATGTCAAACGGAAGGTTCAAAAAAAAGAGCCAAAGGCTATTCGAAATGAATTTAATAATTCTATTTTGTATCTTCTAATTCTCATTTAGACATAACCTCTTTCGGTTTATTTTTGAACTATTTTCTTCACTTGTCAATGTAAGTTCTTGTTATTGTTTTGAAGTATTCATAGCAAACTTTGCATGACATCTTTTGGATTCAAAATTGTTAAACGGTGAATTCAAAATAACAAACTAAATATGGCTACAAGAATTGGTATAATTATTCGATTTTTTTATCTTTTAATTGAGATCATATCTTTCAACTTATTGTTTAGTTATGTTTTTCCACTCGTCGAAGTAGGTTGTAGTACAATTTGGAAGTATCCATGGAAAACATCGTAACATATTTTTTAGATTAATAAAAGTGTTAAACGGTAAATTCAAAATAACAAACCAAAGATGGCTGCTAAAAATGGATTTAATAATCTGATTTTACAATTTTAATTTCTATTTTAGCGTCACCTATTTCAACTTATTTTTGAACTATGTTTCTTCACTTGTAGGGGCAGGTTCTTGGTACTATTTCAAACTATTCATGGAAAACTTCGCAGCACATCTTTCGGATTGAACAATTGTTAAACGACGAGTTCAAAATAATAAAGAAAAAATGACTACTAGGATTTAATATTCCCATTTCGTTTTAGTTTTTAAATATCAATTTAATTAAAATTCTACTTAATGTCAATTTGACTCGTCTAGTTCGTATAAATAAAAATAAAAATAAAAATACAAAGTAATTTTTTTAATTAAAAAATTTAAAACGAATAAAAAGAAAAATAAATTCTTAAAATTTGCGCCAGTGATTAAGGGTGGCTGACGATAGGGGCTAAAAGGTGATCGACCCCTAGCTAAGGAAGGTCATCCCCAAGCCCCAGTTTTTGAGTTGTTAACCCTCGTGAGCTTTGGATGAGGTACATGAGATATGATTTGAAACATCTTTTTAATGTAGATCCAAACGCCATAATCTACAATCAAGATAAGTATATTGATTTCACCTACAGTGTAAAATACTATTATATGTTGGAATATCTGTTTATTATGACTTGTTGGGATATGTGCTATTAGTGTGTAACTTGGCGATCTATATGAGCATTGATGAGAGTCTACCGAACTCTCTAACTTGTTATATACGCTTTGGCATTCGTACGAAAACAATTGATGTTATGATGAGTATGAATACCATTATAGTTGTGCCGTACCTAACTTCACTACAGATATATATGCATGCTTGAAGCTCCTGACGGTCATTAAGGACAGTTGACGATGGCGTGTTGGGGGTCCAATCGAGATATACATGGAGTGTCGTAGGTCCATTATGGCCTTAGGACTGCGTAGGTGGCATGTCGAGAAACGTATATGGTAAGGTTAGGCCTAATTGTAATATTCTTAATGGTATAGCCTTTATGAGTCGTGTTTAAGACCATGGCAGACACATAAACATCGGTAGATGGTGGTGCGAGTTTATTGTTGGCCACATTGTTATTGAGCTCACATAGTACACTATAATGTTGTATTGGAGACATGTGTGAATGAAATTCGCTATGAATCTTTATATCATCATATTTGCTGAACAGTGTTGTTCATGTAATGTATTTTGTACTCTAAATTTCTGTGCGATAGATAGAAGTGATTCGTACCTATCGACGTGCTAAGCTCACACCTGACTGTTTGACCATATGAGTCGTTTGGACTAGGGAACATTATACCCAATTTTGTAAACTACTGGATGAAAATGAGGAGCTTGAGATATATGAAGATGTTATAGATTATACTATTATAATGGTAGAGGTGTAACTTTATCACGGCTCGTTACATCCGCACTAAACTGGGTGTTGAAGAGTAGTTTTCTATTTTATTTTTCTTTTACTGTAGTATCTTGTAAATAGTAAACCGACAAACGGTAGATGTATATATATTGCTAGTTTACTATGGTCTGCCAGCCACCCCACTGTTGATATTTCTGGTTAGTTCATCAGGACTGACATATATTCTTTTGTTGTTTTTTAGATTGTAAATAGATGGCACCTCGAGTACCGATTGTAAGGAAAACTTATTTTGATCACATGGAATAGAGCGATACAGTTTTTGTGGTATCAATATGAATGTTATACTTGGGAAAAAGCCCTCTACTGGACATGTGGAGAGCTTGGATTTATTGGACACTGCAACTAATGCTTATTGCTCTCCTAATAACCACCGTCGTCCTGATGACAAGCTAAGAGTTCGTGTTATCTTTGCAATTCACCGCGCTACACTTGTGAAACCTATTGGAAATTGCATAGAAAGCCAGCTGATTGGAAGCATATTGAATGGAAGACTAATAAGCAAGGCGTCTACAATCGTGCCCCTACCAAAGCCCATATTGTCGAGACACCCCCATTGAGCAAAGAACAATTAGACCAATTGTGACAGTTGCTTAAACATGTACTCTACAAACTTCTGGTATTCCTATAGCATCTGTAGCTCAGTTAGGTAGTCCTTCATGTGCATATTATTTTTCATTATTTGCACCTTGGATCATAGATTTAGGTGCATCTGACCATATCACTAATTTGTCCCATTTGTTTATCTATTATACGCCTTGTTCTCAAAATAAAAAAGTATGTATTACAGATGGAACTTACCTTGTATTGTTGGCCGAGGCTCTATTCGTTTGTCTGATACAATTGTTTAACAATCTATTTTACACGTCCCAAAACTCTCTTGTAATCTCTTATATGTGAGTCGCTTATCTAAGGATACTAATTTTCGTGTTGTTTTTGGTGCCTCTCTTTGTGAATTCCAGGACTTAAACTCGGGGATGAGGATTGACAGTGCTAGATTGATAGACAATCCCTACTATTTTGATGAAAACCTATTTGAGAATAAACAATTCAGGGTTTTATTGGAAATGTTCATTCAATCCCTATGCAAGATCATATAATGTTATGGCATAAGAGGTTAAGACATCACAGTTTCTCCTATTCAAAAAATTTGTTTCTAGGTTTATTTAAAAGATTGGACTATACTTCTTTTAATTGTGAAAGTTTTGTTTTTGGGCAAGAGCTATCGAAATTCTTATACAATAAAATCGTATTGTGCCTCAAAGTCTTTTTATTTGATATATAGTGATGTTTGGGGACTTTCTAGGATTACGACTTTAACTAGGAAAAAATAGTTTGTTACATTTATTGATGATCACACACACCTATGCTGGCTTTATCTAATAAATTCTAATTATGAGGTTGCAAACCTCTTTAAGGATTTTTATTCTATGGTCGAAAACCAATTTCAAACCAACATAAGTATTCTTCGGAGTGACAATGGAACAAAATTTTCTAATGAGTGTTTACGTGATTTTTTGTTTGAAAATGTAATTTACATCAATCAACTTCTATGGACACTCCTCAAAAAAATGAAATTGCAAAATGTAAAAACAGACACTTGAAGTATGTAGAGATCTTATATTTCATATGAATGTTCCTAAATATCTTGAAGGTGGAGTCTAGATCTGCTGTCTCAAATGTGTGTCTCCTTGGCTGTCCCACCAATAGAAAATGTACACATTATCAAATAAATAAAAGTTAATTTTAACAACAAGTGTGAATATATTAAATAATTGTATTTATTTGATGATGTATATATTTTATATTGGTGGGACAACCAAATGGACACATATTTGGGACATCAGATCTGGACTCTTCAAGGTGATGCAATATTAACAAGTTCTTATTTGATTAATAAAATGGCTACTTGAGTTTTAAACTATGAACACCTTTGTTGTAGTGACCAAAAATTTTGGGTTTTAAAATTTGAAGAAAATAAATTTTAACTTTCGGTGTCGCCAAGAACTTCCTAGTACATTTTAAATATTTTTAGTCGCTGAAATTTTGTTGCATATGGTTGCCTTATTTTTATGTGATGTACATGGAATTTTTTCAATCAGGAAGACTAATTTTTTTCATGTCAATTTAAACACCCAAACATCCATTTATTTCCTGTCAAATAAACACTCCCAAGTGCCTCTAATTTTGATGGAAATCCCCCTCCTCCATGTCCACCAACAGCTCCATTTTTAGCCCACATGCAGGTAAGAAAAACCACTCCATGTTGTGGGTTTTCCTGGATCGGCAAGAGGTCACGATGACATCTGAGTTGTAGTATAACGTTTGACAAAATATGTCCATTTTCTACCAATTTGAATGAATTTTAGTTCGGATCAGTTAGCACAATTGTATGTCAAAGAAATTGTTCGACTTCATGGAGTACAAGCGTCCATTGTATTCGATCGAGACCCGGGGTTTGCCTCAAATTTCTAGAAAAGTTTTCAAGGACCTTTGGGTACTAAATTCAAATTCAGCACAGCTCATCTTCCTTAGACTGACGGGCAATCAAAATGTACAATTCAAATCATTGAGGATATGTTGAGAGCATGTCTTGGATTTGGGTGGTAAATTGGAAAGTCAACTATCATTGGTGGAGTTTTCTTACAACAATAGTTTTCAAGCTACCATCGACACGCCATATGAGGCATTGTATGGTTGTCGATGTCGTTCGCCAATTTGTTGAGATTTTTGTTTTAGTCAACACACCATCACATTCCCAGTGTGATTGTCAAGCCTCCACCAAGAAAGGATGGGGATACCCAACCATATATAAATAACTCATAAAAAATACATGGTAGGGGGGCATAAAATCTGACCTCCAATTATAAGAGATAAAGTAAAAAAATAAATGAATAAATAATAAAGTAATAAATAAAGAGATACTACCTCCCAAACAATAAGACCTAAAAAATTCTATAGACCCCTAATTGTAGGAAGTCCATGTCTATCAATCTGAATTAAGCTTCTATAGCATCGTGGTAAGTCTACTCGAAATAGAAATGACGATCCCAACTCTCTAAAGCAAGTAAGTCAGCTACCTAGTTGCCATCGCGATAAATATGAGAAATAGTATCACGGTCGAAGGCAAGGAGATGTCTGATGTGGCGAAGAGTGGCCTGAATATACCAAGGTCCTCCATCTCAAGTGATGTAGTGAATGGCCAAAGTAGAGCCGGCATCAATCCATAAATCTGAGAGTACAATCATCTAAGCAAGAATGATACTATCAAGAATAGTCCTGAGCACAGCCTCTAGAATAGGGCATTCGCCATATGAAGAGAAGAAGGTACGAAAACACTGACCTGATGAATCCCTAATAATCTCCATTCCACTTGCAAATCCATCTTTGACGCATCCATCAGTGTTGAACTTGTAAGATCCCACCGGTGGAGTACGCCAATAAACTAAAATAGTGAGAGGATAGAATGGAGTAGTAAGAGAGATACCCAAAAGAAGAGCAATATCTATATCCCCTTGCTAATGAATACCCAAAATGAACGGTATGTATGTAGTAGGGAGATAGTATGGTATACCCTCTAGATGATCTATCTCGGCTCCATAGAGATATCCTGGTACTTCGCATTATTCCTCACAGTCCAAATAAACCAGAAAATCAAAAGAGAAATGATCGTGCGAATATGACCCTGCTTGAAAAATTGACCTGAGAAATGCCAAGACTGAAAGCGATACTGAAAACCCTCCATCGGCCGAAGGATTATATGAAAATATCGTAAAAGTGGCACCAAACCTAGTCGACAATACAACTATAATAAATAAATGCTAAATAGTATTAATAGCCGAGCAACACTAACAACGAGAAGCCATATGACTCCCAATCCACCTCTGAATCACAACATCAATCAGGATAAGACATTGCCATAGTCTCCAACAGAAGAAAGAGACAGTCGTCAGGATAATAGAACTTCAAATCATGTTGTATACAGCCTGAATAGTATGCCCTGTGCGAACTAGTTGCCATACAGACTTGGTAACAGATCTACCATCTGAAGTATCCTTCTACATAATCTGATCGTGCACCACATAGGAATGCTCTCTATCTACTCAGCAATAATAAATGGTACTAGCTAAAGAAGTCTGTCAAAGTTCCATCCAGTATCAACAAATAAGTCTTTAACCTGGATAGAAGAATGTGTCCAGTGTGGATATTGATCAGCAAATGTAGACTCGCCAATCCAGTAGTCATGCCAAAAGAATATCTACCTACGCCCTAACTACCAAACAATGTGTGTCTCTGCCTGAGAACCTATGTACTTCAGCCTCTTCCATACAGCTGAAGCATAGTAAGGAATAGTAGCCAGCAACGGTAGGGTACCCAGACAATACTTATTCAGTAAAAAGTGAGCTCATAATGACAGTTGAGATCTAAATAACCACTAGAGCTTTATGTAGAATTTATCAACAAGATCATGCAGTCTCCTAAGCCTAGTCCACCCTCCTCCATATGAATACAAAGGTCTTTCCATCTCCTCCAATATAATTTGTGTGCATGGTCTCTGGAGTCCCAAAGGAACCTAGAAAATATGCTCTCTAACTTCTTAAGACAGTCTTAGAAGGCTTTATAATCTGATGGAGATAGAGAATAATAGAGGATAGCACTGATCGTATCAAAGTAATCTGTCCTCCATGTGATAGAAGTTTCAAGGCCTAGCCAGAAATCCTACTCTGGACTTTCTGGACTAAGTCATCACACAAGAAGATCTTCCTAGCTCCTTTAAATAAAGGAACACCAAGATAAGTGAATGGCTACTACTGATGATGAAACCCTGTCAGATTCTCCAACCTATGTATCTGACTAGTAGAAAATCTCCTAGGTAAGATAATTCCACTCTTATCTTTGTTCACCAACTGCCCAGAAGCCCTCTCATAGTACTCAATACATTTTAATACTCGTCTGATAGACTGCTTCTAGTCATTGGCAAAAATAATCATAACATCTGCAAAGGACAAATGAGTTATAAGAGCATCACCCCCATGTCTGTATGACATCGAAAAAATATGCTAATATCGCTGAGTGAGTAGTCGAAAAAATAATCTACAGCAATAGTAAACAGCGATGGAGATATGGGATCACACTGTTTGAGCCCTCGAGATGATGATAAAAAACCACATGGCCTGCTATTAAGCAGGACTGAGAATTGACACTCTGAAATACACCTCCGTATCCGATCAATCCAAAGAGCATCGAATCCAAAACCCTTCATAATAGATATCATGAAGCTCCAATCCATGTGGTCATAGGCCTTAATTGTATCAAGCTTGAGGATAACATTATCCCATCGCACTCAAGTATCAAGTGTATGTAGTAACTCCTATGAAAGGAGGACATTATCCCCAATGAGCCATCCCGAGATGAATCCGCTCTGAAGAACTGAGATGATCTGAGGTAGTAACGTACTTAGTCGTGAATTCATCAACTTCATTATCAACTTATTAAACACTATACATAAGATGATAGGAAAAAACTCTGACAACCTACAGGCATTGTCCCACTTCAAAAGAAAGACAACAAAAGTAGCTGCAAAACGCTAGGTAGGTGCCCTCCAGAAAAGAAGTCCAAGACTGCTTAAAATACATCCTCTGATATTATATCCCAACGGACCTAAAAAAAGTTATATGAAAACCCATCTGGCCCGTCGACACTGTCTGGATCAATACTGAAAATAGCCTCTCTAACATCGATCAAAGTAAGAGTCCGATTAAGCTCAAATTGTCCTCATTGGACACCAATCTAGGTATAATACCAAGTCGAATAGGGTCGGCAGGCTGAAGAGAAGCTGATAGAAGCTCCTAGAAGAAACATAATGCTGAAGGCTGAATAGTCTCAGGAGACACAAACGCCTCACCTGAAGCTGAAGTAATGGACTGGATCCTGGCTCGAATACGTTGTTCCTAAAGTATAGAATAGAAGTATCAGGTGTTATGATCACCCTCACAAGTCCAACGTGTCCCTGTCTTTTGTTTCCAAAAGGCCTCCTCAATAGATAAAGTATAGTTTAGATCTGCATGAGCCTGATGCAAAGTATCACAATGAAAATAAGAAGGATCACTGTCATGGTCTAACACTGCATCGTCTACCCTACACTCTGTATCCCTAACCCTCTGAAAAATATCACGAAATACATTTGTTGGGATTAAGTTGGCGAAAGAAGAATTTTAGGTCAAGAGTTGGTTGAGAAAATAGTAGAAGCGATAGATAAGACCAGGTCCAGAATTAAGACAGTTCAAGATCGTAAAAAAAGTTATGTCGACCAAAGAAAAAAAATAGAGATCGGGGTCAACAAATTTTTTTTTTGAAGGTGGCCTATGAATGAAATACTACATTTTTATAAGAAAGGAAAATTGAAACCACGATTCATCGGCCCATTTGAGATTCTTGAGAAAATTGGAAATGTGGTATAACGTCTAGTATTGCCACTCGAGCTCTCAGCATTGCATGACGTATTCTGCGTTTCAATGTTAAAGAAGTACATGCATGATCCTATGCATGTGGTAAATTATGTGACATTAGAATTAAAGAACGATATGACTTACGAAGAAGCATCTGCAGTAGTTCTAGAGAGAAAAGTCCATGTTCTGAGATATTGGGAGGTCCCTTTAGTCAAGGTTCAGTGGGGTAGACATGTGGAAGATGGGGTCACTTTGGAAAGAGAAAAAGATGTCTTAGCTAAGTATCCAGACCTCGTAAACCAAGTTAGTTAAATTTTGAGGACGAAATTATTTTAAGCGGAGAGGGTTGTAGCGACCGAAAATTTAGGCTTTCAAATTTCAAGAAAATAAATTTGAACTTTCAGCGTCACTACAAACTTCCTAGTATGTTTAAAACATTTTTAGTCGCGAAATTTTTGTTGCATATGGTTGCCTTATTTTTATGTGACGAACGTAGAATCAGGCTCGAACTGATAACTTCCACCACGTCAAGGTGACACTCTACTGCTGAGTTATATCTAGATGTACTTTTATCTTCAATGATCGGTCCAGCATTCAATTCGGGTCAAAGCATCTGGTTGCCTAGTTGGTACGGTGTTTGTCCATGTACCAACTCATCTCTAATCCAAATTTCATCCAAGAGCCAAGAAATGTATTTTTCTAGGCTATACTCCTAATACAAAAAGGTATAAGTGCTTTAATCATACCTTATGATGCACCATTATGGATATGCATCTCCAACACAACACGCATCAAATACGTCGACCTGTGATTTTTGAAAAAGTATCGACAACGATATGCCGCCGACATGTCGATCAATTTTTTAAATTTTATTTATAAATTTTGTATGTGTAAAGAAAATAATAATTTCAAATTTGTATACTTATTTTATTGTATAAAAAAACAAATACTCAAATATAAAATAAAAATTGGCAACTAAATAGAAATGAAAAAAGTATATCATTCATCTTGAATGGCCTCTTCAACATCTTCATCTTTGTCATTTGTAAATACTATCGCCTCTAATTCCAATTCATCTAGAGACAAATTGAAAACTTCAAGCATGACAACATCTTGAAATGAATCAAATACATCACCACGGACATCCCACATATTAGCATATCCTTGTGAATATTGAGGCTCCTCCTTAACAAGAAGCGTAGATCGCTACGAACAAAGACTAAATCCTCCGCACGTTTTGGAGTTAGCTTATTCCTTTTAAGAGAATGCAAAAAGGAATAAGTACTCCAATTTCGCTCACAAAATGACAAAGAAAATGGTTGTCCAAATAAATTCAATGCATATGTTTGAAGTGTAGGTATACAAGCATCATAGATCACCCACCAAGTATTTGGGTCCAAGCGGTAATGGTCAGTGATAGATTGAAATTCATCAAAATCTTCTTCCATCACTGAGAATTTGGAGTACTCTTTGTCCACTTTATGGTGCTCTTCAAACTCTTTCTTCCAAGATTGTTGAAACTTTTTTTTTCCTCGAAAAACCTCTACATCTCTATATGGAGGAACTCTACTCGAATCCTTTCTAAGTCATTCCTCACTATAGTACCTAAACAAGAGAAATGGGAAAAATAAGGAAATAACAATTTAATTAGTAAGTAACTAAAAATAACAAACATTACAAAAATGTAAATAAATAATAAGTGTATAAATTAGAATTTAGAATTGGCCTTGGAGTTAAAGAGTGGACCAACCAATGAAGTGGGTGGTGTTATTCTTGTTCCACCGATCAACAAGGATGTGGTGAACAACATCATAAAACAGTGATACCTCTTCTTGGTACTTTCCCTCGTGCCTATTAATCACTCCTTTCACTTTCTCAATCATGGTATCTCACATGTCATAAATCATGTGAAGATAAGGTTTGTCGTATCACAAAATCTAATCATATCATAGATAGGTGAAGTGAAAAAAAGAACATAATCTATAGAGTCCCACCAAAGATTATCAAGTATTTTTATTTTTACAAAACTTGCCCTTTTTACATCATCCTCACGATAAGATGCCCAACTTTCACTAACATCCATTTTTTGGAGACCACATTGGATAAGTTTAAATCGTTTAAGCATAACAATAACAGAATCAAATCATGTCTCAGTAACAGAAAGCAAGTTCAATGTTGACAAATTCATCAAAAATTGCTAGTACCATAAAGTGGTTCATGATAAATAAATAAATAAATGTATCATCCTTACTTCATCATAAAGACTAGTAATCTAATTGTATTCTTCATATGTACTCAAGTTGTTATCAACATTGTTTGCTACAAAAATATTCTTAAAATCAAGATTTATTGTGTGTACAACACAAGGTGTCCAAAAAATATGAGGGTATTTCAATTCAATCAATTGCTCTGCACCCTTACAATTTGGAGATTTATAGGTTATCATTTGAATAAGCTTTTCACGACCAACTTCATCTATCACCTCCTTCATCAAGTTAAAAATAATATACTTATCTTTCCTTTCACCTAAGCAATCAACCACCTTTAAAAACATTGGTCCATTCTCCGTCACCGCCATAAAGTTAATTAGTGGTCTTCTTTATGGGTCACTCAACCAATCACTCACAATTGTCACTCCTTTTTCTACCCATGTACCTTTTATAGGTTGTAATAACCTTTCCATGTTTTTTCTTTCTTTTTGAAGTAAAGTGGTTCTCAACTTGTTATACTCAAGGGGAAAATATCCCGATAATCGACTATTGGAGGCGAGGATTTCTTGCAAGATTGAATGAAAAACCACTTGAATACCATATTCTAGCAATTTCATAATCCAATTGATCACGTGTAGTCATATTAAAGGCTTTTTCAATTGTACCACTCTTTCTTTTCTTTTCATCCACAACACAACAATCCATACTAGTCATATTCTTTAATGGCAACGGAACTCTTTTTTTAGTCTTATTTTGCATTATTGACTTATTCATCTTCCAATTTTTGTATTTCACCTAAATCCTTTGTAGTTACCTTTTGAAAACCCCCAATACGATAACAAGGTGATTTCAACAAATGTGCTTTAACTCCAATTTGTGAACTTGTCTTAGTTAGTTTGGAAAAATTGCATTGCCGTATAATAATACCCACCCATTTTATTGAGTTTATCAAGTTTTGTAACATATTTCCAAAGGAGCTTGGATAAATCATCATTCTTAGGAACATTACTCAAACTTCAAAACAAAACAAAAAACAAAAAAACTCAAATAAATAAAGTATATATTAGTGTTAGTACTCGATATTTTGAAGTAAGGTCACTTTGTCTTTTGCAAATTATCTTTGAAATGAAGATTGCAAATGAAGAAGATGATAGATGAGGGAAAAATTTTGAAGGTTTTTTTTTCTTTTTTTCACGGAACATTGCTTAAACAGACCACCGATTGATAAGGAAAAATTGTATTTTAAAGGTTAGTTTTTCTTTTTGAAATCAGCTTGAATAAAGCCACTGACACGAATCAATGACGTGTCGGTGTCTGATACATGTGGAACACCGAAAAGCTGGTGTTGGTGATGGTCCATGCTTTAGAGATCCCACCTCTAGGAAAATCTATGTTAGTATCTACACTTTCTTGAACATATTCCCGTTTATAACAAAACTAGTCTTCAAGGAGAAAGTTGTAATGAATATTAGTTTTGGCAACAACAACAATTGAAACCCACTGTTTCAAAACCTACTGTCAGTTTTTTCCTTAAAAAAATAAATGTTTTAACTAGTGAAAAAGGAGAAAGTACTAATCTATCCATGCCAAATAAGATTATATCACAAACAATGAGAGAAAATCTATAACTTATGTCCATTGAGCTCCGTACTAATACCAGACGCGTGTTTGACTCCAATTCTGAGAATAAAATCTTGAGCATAGTCAATCATCACCTCTAAGTTCTCAAAGACTAGGTAATCTTCCTATGGACTCTACTCATTTACCTCTTTCTAATCTTGATATCCCGATTGCAATTCGAAAAGGAGTTAGGAATTGAACCAAATATCCCATTGCCAAATACCTGTCTATCCTATCAAAAACTCTTAGAAAAGTATAAAGCTTTCACTTCAAATGTCTCTCAATTATTTATTTCTAGAACTATACATGAAGCACAAGGACACTTGGATTGGAGGTCGGCAGTTGAAGAAGAAATCAACGCTCTTTGGAAAAATAGAATGTGGAAAATTGTTGATCTACCTAAGGAGAAAAAGGCAGTGGGATACAAGTGGGTTTTCATAGTCTGAGTGTAAGTCCGATGGTAGCATTAAAAGATATAAAGCAAGGTTAGTAGCCAAAGGTTTCACACAAACCTATGGAATTGACTACCAAGAGACCTTTGCACCTGTTGTAAAGATCAATTCTATTCAGGTTTGACTTTATCTTGTAGTACATTTTAATTGGACTTTACACCAATTAGATGTAAAGAACGCCTTCTTAAATGGCGATTTGGAGGAATAAGTGTCTGTGGATTTTCCACTGGGTTTCAAAGAAATGCTAGAAAAGAAAAAGTTGGTGGATTAAAGAAGTCTTTGTATGGCCTTAAGCAGACTCCTAGGGCCTGGTTCGAGAGATTTGGAAAAACAGTCAAGCTTCAAGGATATATTGAAAGTCAAATTGAGAATACAATGTTTTACAAACACTCAAGAGAAGAGAAGATTGTTGTGTTAATAGTTTATGTGGATGACATAATCATAACTGCTGATGACAGTCCAAAACTTGAGAGATTAAAGAAATCTCTAAACCTTGAATTTGAGATTAAAGATTTAGGTTTCCTAAAATATCTTCTTGATACAGAGTTTACTAGATCAAAAAAATGTATCATCATTTCTCAAAGGAAATATATACTTGGCTTATTAAGTGAAACATGTTTACTTGCATGTAAGGCAGTAGTAACTCTTATATAAATAAATTTAAAACTCTAACCAGCAAGTTTGAAAGATGTGATTGACAATGAGAAATATCAACATTTAGTTGATAGACTTATTAATCTCATTCATACTTGTCCCAATATTGCATTTGTAGTAAGCATGGTGAGTAAATTCATGCACTCACCACATCAGAGACAATTTGATGCTTTATATAGAAATTTAAGGTACTTAAAGGGGCCTCCAGGAAAAAAAGACTTCTATATGAGAATCGAGGACATTTCCAAGTAGATTCATACACTGATGCAGATTGGGTAGGAAGTGTAACTGACTGGAGATCAACTTTGAGGTATTGTAATTTTGTTGGAGGAAATCTTGTGACTTGGAGGAGTAAAAAAAAATGTTTTAACACTGAAGCTGAGTTTAGAGCGGTAGCCTATGGAATTTGTAAAGTTTTATATATTAAAATATTTCTTGAAGAACTTAAATATACTAGTCCTTCAACAGTGAAGGTTTTTTGTGCTAATAAAGCTGTAATTTCCATTGTGCACAATCCAGTACTCCATGATAGAACTAAGCATGTCTAGGTTGACAAACATTTTATCAAGGTGAAACTGAAAAATGGACCGATTGTTATGGCCTATGTTGGGAAAAATAAGGTGTCATATTTTTTCCTCTTTTATATTGGCTCATTTAATTAATATTACTTATTTTTAATGAAAAACAAGGAGGTTATCGTGTACGTTCTGACTAGTCACATTACTGCTGGTTCTGATTGGCTGAGTTGGCAAGCAGATTTGATTCCATATCCATGGGCTTCGGATTTTATTCTATTTCCTTACATAATAATCTAATCACGTGAATATTAAGAACAATCCTCTTGTAGGTTAAAATACCTTCTCTTATTCTCTTGGATTTGTTTAGGAATGAAATATTTAAAGATAATCTTGAGTTTCTTAAATACCTTCTTTCTACAAATCTAGAATATCTTTTTGTATCTTTTCTACTAATTTTCTTACCATTCTTATGCATATTTTTAGGTAACAAATAATTTCTAATTTGATTATTACTTTACCTATAAGTAAGAGTACAAATCAATAAGAAATTAGGATTTGAAAAATATTTTTGTGCTCTTGTTCTTCAAGCTCCAAACCGACCGTCTCCATTGATGAAAGAACAAGACATCAATCTTCATTGATTTAGTTTCAAAGCAAAAATGTTTTCTTCAACCTCATTGAAAAATCAAAATCAAATTGATGCTTAAGGAACAATTACATATCTTGATTAATCTACTTGGCGGGAAGTTAAGAACGGAAGTTCTTAATCTAAGCGGTGGTTGCGGTCAAGTACAATAGGGAAGTGGCGATAAAGTTAAGACCGGTGGATTTGATTCTATTTCATCAACAAGTCAAAAGAAGAAGCATCAAAAGGGCGTTGATCTGTATTCTTTTGATTTTTATTTTGTTGCAAATTAAAAAAACCCTATACTATTGTATTTTTAATCAAGATTATTAGTGGATTGTTTCTACCCATTGCATGGGGGCCTGTGGATATTTCCCTTCGGGGTATACTACGTTATATCTTATGTTCGTATTTAATTCTTTAAATTCTGCTCTAAACAAATTAGGTAAACGAACACTACATTGATCTGCCTGTACGCGTCAAAAATGCATTACAATACAACGAGCCAATTTTAACTATGTTGAATCCACTGCTCACTTAATTAAGATTACAATAGTTTTTAATTTAATTAATATAGGTTTTAGAATTTTCAATCGGTATCAGAGAGGGTACATTTTTATAAATGTGATCTGAAAAACTTTGATATGGATGGAGTTCTGTTTAGACCACCGGTTTTAAATGGAACTAATTATGCCTATTGAAAAATTAGGATTCAAGTCTATATCCAATCCTTTGATGAAAAATCAGGCACTCTATTGTTTTTTGCTATAAAACTCACACCATTGTTGAAAATGGTGTAGAAAGTGAAAAAAAGGCAGACGAGTAGGTAACAATTAATTTTAATTATACTAACTGAAAATCCGAAGCTTTAAATATCATATTCTCTTTTGTAGACTCTAATAAATTTTGTTTGATCTCTACTTGTCAAGTCGCTAAAGAAGCTTGGGATATCTTATAGATTGCTACATCTCATGTATTAGAATTACGTCACATAGATTTGATGGGACCTACTCAAACTGAAAGTATTGGTGACAAAAAATATATCTATGTCTACATGAATGATTTTTCTAGATATATTTAGGTAGATTTCTTAAGAGAAAATTCTAATATTTTTGAAAGATTTAAATTTTTGCACCTAAAATAACAACAGAGAAACACTTTGAGGGGATAAAAATAATGAGAATTAGAAATGATCATGGGAGGGAGTTTGAAAATGCTACTTTCTCTACATTCTATGAACAAAATGGCATTTTCTATGAATTCTCTGCTCCTCAAACCTCTAAACAAAATGGAGTTGTGGAAAGAAAAAATAGTTCGTCAAGAGATGGCTAGAGTAAGGCTAAATAGTAAGAAGCTTTATGTTAAATTGTGGGCTAAAACTATTAGTACTGCTTGTTATACTGTGTGTCTTTAAAAACAGGTACCACTCAAACCCCCTATGAAATCTGAAAAGGAAGAAAACCTAACCTCAAGTATTTCTATATCTTTGTTAGCAAATGATATGTGTTAAATGATCGGGAACACTTGGATAAATTTGATTCAAAAGTGATGAAAGAGTTTTTATTGGTTATTCTAAAAATAGCCAAGCTTACAGAATTTATAACATGCGTACTCAAACTATCATTGAATCTATCAATATAAAAATTGATGACACTGATGATTTTTCCTCTTACTCACAAGAACCTAATATTCAGACTTTGGAAGAACGGGTTCATGGATGTCAAAATACTCAAGACAACCATGTGTTCGTTTTAGAGCTAGACAGACTAAATTGCCAGCATCAAATTCTAGTGTCTTTGTCCCTGCTCCTAGAGGTTCTGACGTACCAAATACAAATAACGAATGGAACATGAGAAGACAACTACCTTCCTGGATATAGAAGGCACACCCATTGGACAATGTACTCTCAGATTCTAGTGAAGGTATGGTAACTAGGAGGAGGCTTGCAAATGAACTTGGAAATTTTTACTACACTTTACAAATTGAACCCAAAAATATAAATTAGCAATTGACGATGAAAATTGGGTTCAGCTCAATTTGAAAGAAATGAAGTTTGGGAATTCGTACATCTACCAAAGGACACAAATGTGATCGAAAAAAAGTGAATATTCAAAAATAAATCTGATCAACATGGAAACATAGTCAGAAACAAGGTACGTTTGGTTGCACAAGGATACACTCAATTGGAATGAGTGGATTTTGATGAAACATTTGCACCTGTGGCTCGAGTTGAATCTATTAGACCTTACTATCCATAGCATGTCAAATGAGGTTCAAGCTCTACCAAATAGATATCAAAAGTGCTTTTCTGAATGAGATTCTAAATGAAGAAGTCTATATTTTGAGCAGCTTAAGAGATTTGTTTATTCTTATTATCCAAATCATGTGTTCAGACTCAAATAAAATTTATACGGACTAAAACAAGCTCCACGTGCTTAGTATGACTGGTAGACCATGTTCTTGTTGGAACAAGGATACAAATAGGAGAAGCTGACTAAACTTTGTTCATCAAACACCTCAAAACTGGATTAACAGTTGCACAAATCAATGTTGATGATATTGTATTTGGTTCTTCCTTAGAAACAAATTCCAAGAAGTTTGTTACACTTATGCAAAATGAATTTAAAATGAGTATGTTTGGTGAACTAAACTTCTTTTTAGGTTTGCAGATCAAACAGGTTGGATCAGATATTTTTATCTATAGGCCAAGTATGCTAAAAAACTGGTGAAAATGTTTGGTCTTGAACAGACCAAGTCAGTTAGAACTCCCATGGCCACACCTTGAAAATATCCACATTTGACTAGGGCAAGGAGCTCGACTCGAGTTTGTACTAGAGTATGATAGGCAACTTGTTGTACCTGACTGCAAGTCGTCCTGACATATCATTTAGTGTTGGAGTCTGTGCTCGTTATCGAGCTAAACCAAAAGAATCTCATCTTGCGGCTGTGAAGCAAATTATTCGCTATATTAACTATACTTTTGGTTTTGGTTTACAACATACTAATGATACAAACTCTCATATTGCAGGATACATTGATGCTCATTGATCATGAAATGTGGAAGATAGGAAAATCACAAGTGGATGATATTTATAAGTTGGTAACAATCTCAATGCATGGTTAAGTAAAAAAACAAAACTCTATTTCCTTATCTACTGCACAAACTGAGTATATTGCTGCTGGTAGTAGTTGTTGCACTCAGTTGCTCTGGATTAAACAAATGTTATGTGACTATGGTATTGATCAAGATTTTGTTACTATATTTTGTGGTAGCACTAGTGCTATCAATATTTCTAAAAATCATGTTCAGCACTCTAGGACCAAACATATTGATATTAGACATCATTTGATTAGAGATTTGGTTAAGGAAAAAGTATTTACTTTGGAACATATTCAGACTGAGTATCAGTTAGCTGATTTGGTCACCAAGGCCTAAGATTCGACTAGATTTGAGACTTTACGAAAAGTCGTGGGCATTTGCTTGATGCATTAAAAAATAAAAATAAAAAAATTGTATACTTAGTAGAAGTAACATTTTTCTTTTTGCTTATTTTTTGTTTGAATTCATCATGTGTACTTGTTTTGCATTTATTTTAAATTTAAATTTAAAATAAAAAATGGTTCTTGCAGATAGCATATGAAATAAATGTATGATTTGTTTTTGAATATTGGGATTAACTTGGATTAACCAATCAGTATGTTATGTTCATTAAACTTATAATAAAATATGATCAGATAAGCAAACTTTAAGAACATCTTGACTTGTTTGATTGTGTCTTACTACTGACTGGGTTGTTATCTTTAAAGTAGTTTTGTACTTTGTTGTGGACCTATGGTCAGTATCTATGTCTTCCAGCACTATAATATGTTGTTGTGTTAACAGACAAATTCATTGGAGGAGATAGCTACCACCATAGATGTGTGCAACCATTTTTTATAATGAACATACATCATGTAGAAAATGGCTACCCCTATGGCCATGAGAAAGTCAACTCCATGAACTCAAAAAATTCTGTACTTTGACAAAACAAAAATATATATATAATAAAAATAGGTCAACACTTTGAGTACTCAAAAGAAAATTTATATGGTACTCTTGTCTGACACGCACATATTTTTTTTATTTAATGAGATATTTATAGATGATGACTAGTTTGAAATACATATATGTACTTATCTTCGTGACACGTTTCAATTTGGTTTAGTGGGACACGTTATGATTGACTGGTCTAGTATGTCCTATCACACACTCACATCTTAAATCTAACAAAATTATTGAATCTAATTATGTGCATATATCTGATTGGAAGATTCTTGTTTACTTTGATATTTTTGAACCGATTGTATAATTTATAGATTGTGAAATTTGCCCATAAATAAAAGATTCATTTTTATCCCATAAAATATTTTCGTCGATTTTGTGTGATTGAATTATGTGGACTTTTACGTAGGATTCTCAATCAACAGTCTAATCCTGGCAATACAATCAGTATCAACTAAGAAAATATTTGGATTATTTTTTTTGTCAATGGAATCTATTCTTATTTTTGTGTGCTAATTATTAAATTGACCTTCATCAAATTAAAATTTTCATTTTTCAAAAAAAAAAAATTGCAATTTAGGTAGTTAAAATTCGATTTTAAAACATTTGGTTAATGGAGGTTTTATGTCCTTAACTGTCAATCAACCGTTTATTTTTGGTAACTTCCTTGCACACGTTAGAAATAAATGGTTCCCTCCTTGTGCAATGATTCAAAAAATTTCCTTTTTTAAACTAAGACCTATGGTTTGTCTTCTTCTTCGATATCTGCTTTCAATTTCCTGAATCAATTTATCTCATACATTTGATTTCGGAGTTGTGTTAAGCTTTCTTTCAAATTCA
Organism: Forsythia viridissima; assembly: GCA_030279155.1. Classification (NCBI taxonomy): domain Eukaryota; kingdom Viridiplantae; phylum Streptophyta; class Magnoliopsida; order Lamiales; family Oleaceae; genus Forsythia; species Forsythia viridissima. Next base: position 26,569,540 of record CM059036.1, read on the forward strand.
AACATGGTAAAAACTAAGAAACTCAAATCAAAGAAAAACCCTAGTGATTCATCCAAGGATACTGCTGCTCCATTGTCCACTGCTGAATCTAAGAGGGGGCCGCAAATGTCACTGGTGAGGAGTCTCCAGTGAAGTGCACAAAGACTGGAGCAGTCCAGTTCAGACCCTGACACTCCTCGAACTTTTGTTGTACCTCCGGTTGAATCATCTACTGACATTGTTGCTTACAAGTCATCGGTCAGTCATTTAAAGTCTCAGTTTCGTCCAACATCTGAAGATCTAGTCACTTTTCTGAGCAATAAGGTCTTCCTAGGTGTCCAAGAATCTGATGAAGAAGAAGATGACGATGATGGCTCTGGAACTGATGCTAGTGGGTCAACACATCTTGAAATAGAAGAAGAAGGTCGTGAGGATGAGGGGACACGAGATGAGGAGTCTGAACCTCATCCCTCAGTTGGTGAAAATGGTGAAGGTTTAAGTAAGCTCTCTTACAAAAAATCTGATTCTGATTTTGACGTCAATTCTGAGGAGTCTTCGGAGTCTACTCCTACCACTCCTCCACCAAAAAGATCCACGAGAGCTGAAAAAAGAAAAGGTAAAATTGGGGACGGCTATAAAGAGTCCACACCTGCAAGTCAGAACAGGTCACTCAGGGATTTGCTTACATATTGCTTTCTACACTCAGTTTAGACCCGTAGATGTTTAAGTTTGAGACCTTTGACCAGAGATAGGCACTTTGTTAACCCTCTAAATTATTGCTTTCTGTCTGAAGCTACTGAGAGTTTGTTTCTTTTCATTCACCTCCTATCGTAAGTTCATTGTTTAATGTAAAGTGGTTATGTATGAGTTTGTTTTATTTGACCTGGTTGAGATTGTTGGTTCTCATAAACTGCATAATTTGTTGAGTTTCTCTGATCTGTTTATTGAAACTCTAGTCAAGGAATTCATGGAAAATGTTTACAAAAATTTGGGCAAGGCTGGAAATGAGTTTAGGTGGTAAGTGTATGTCAGAATGAGACATGTTACTTTTAGTCCTAACTCTCTACGAAAATGGCTTGGGTTCGATAAACTATCACTAGTGATGAAGAATTGGCTAAGGACAGTATTGCCCAAGACATGACTAGTTTTGCCAGGCCAGAAATTGGTTAACAGAATGCTTCCAGACTTCTGTCAAAATACAAAGTTCTCCACTAGATCTTAGTCAACAATATTGACACCCTAATGCATACATCTAACATTTCAGGCGATAGAGCAATTATACTATATAAGTTGGGAATATGGTTGACAGTTGATTGGGTTAAAATAATTTTTGACAGGATTGTCTATGAGGGGCTAAGAATGGCCAAGCAGTGCAGACTGCCACATCCAGCTCTCATTTATCATTTTCTTTCACACAGGAGTGTCTCCTATGGATTTATATAGGTTCTCAGAAGATATTCCTACCTTGGGTGTCCATGAGTTTTCAAATTTAGGTGGAACACCATATCCCACTCCCAAGGTTCTAAATCACGTTATGTCCTCTTTGGACCAGTTTGGTCATTTCGACGCTCTAGAGACTCAGCTGGGGCTAGTCAGAACTCAAGTAGAACAACTTTTTTTCTTGACCAAAATTTTCTTTGATGAGTTTGATTTCATACATAGGTCTTGACAAAAATTGAATATCTGGGAAATGCACATATCAAGTTTGCGTACTTCATTGTCACACCGAAATTCTCCGCACACCCTGAAGGTCAAGTGGAGTATCTAGATATGGATCCTGTGGTTAGATCAACAGCCCCTCCACCAGATGCTCCTAAGCTAACTGCTCTTTCACATGCTGCTCCATATCTTGCTCCTACCTGCAAGCGAGACGAAAGACTATCTGTGTCTGGTGTAAAGAAGTCCAGACCTTCTTAGAACTAACTGTGTTCTGAGTTCTGTCTCTCTAACTATTTAGTTCTAACTGATCTTGGATAACTGTATTAACCACTATACTGTGTTTTCCTTCTGCTTTCTCTCTCTCCTGCTATTCTATTTGGCTGTTTTATTACAAAAATGGGAAGTAGTAGTATTTTTTAATTTGTGGTGGTATACTTTAAACTTTGATGGTACTTTTGGTAATTTGCTAAGGGGAGCAATATTAAGTTTGTGTTTAATGTGTGTGGTGTTTGAAAATGTTGTTTACTCATATGATTTGTGAGCATAACTTCTTTGCAGTAGTTTTTGGTTTACACACTAAATGAGAGCAATAACCCTTCTATGATGATGCTCATGTTTTTTTTTAATTGTTCACATGTTTAACACACACCACACATTCACCAAAAATATTCGAGAGTTATGTTTTGTAATTAAGCAACGCCAAATGGAGAGATTGTTGGAAAAAATATGGTGTCAAGTTTTTTCCTCTTTTTACATTGGTTCATTTAATTAATATTATTGATTTTTATTGACAAACAAGGAGGTTAGCGTGTACGTTCTGATTGGTCGCATTGCTGCCAGTTCTGACTTGCTGTGTTGGTAAGCAGATTTTATTCCAGATCTATAGGCCAAATTTTATTTTGTTTCCATACATAAAATAATCTGATCACGTGAATATCAAAAACAACCCTCTTGTAGGTTAAAATATCTTCTCTTATTTTCTTGGATCTGTTTAGGAAGGAAATATTTAAAAGATAATCTTAAGGTTCCTAAATATCTTCTTTCGACAAATCTAAAATATCTTTTTGTATCTTTCCTCCTAATTTTCTTACAATTTCTTATTGCATATTTTTAGGCAAGAAATAATTCCTAATTTGATTATTACTTTACCTATAAGCAAGAGTACAAATCAATAAAAAATTAAGCTTTGAAAAATATTTGTGTGCTCTTGTTCTTCAAGCTCTAAACCAATTGACTCCATTGGTGAAAGAACAAGACATCAAGCTACATTGATTTAGTTTCAAAACAAAAAGGTTTTCTTCAAACTCATTGAAAAATAAAAAATAAATTGGTGCTCAAAGAACAATTACATACTTCGATTAATCTACTTGGTATGAAGTTAAGAACGGGGGTTCTTGATCCAAGTGATGGTTGCGATCAAGTACAATAAAGAAGTGGCAATAAAGTTAAGACCGGTGGGTTTGATTCCACTTCATCAACAAGTCAAAAGAAAAAGTATCAAAAGGGAGTTGATCTATATTCTTTTGATTGTTATTTTGTTAATTTTGCGAAATTACAAAAATTCAATACTATGTATTTTTAATCAAGATTATTAGTAGATTATTTTTAGTGGAAATTAGGCCACTTAGGCCATTTTCTCAAAAAAAATTGAAAAATACTATTATTTTTAAAAAATTTTAAAAATACATTGTGTTTCTTTTTGTTATAAAAGTGACATTGTGTGTCACTTTTTGCTATAAAAGTGACAATTTCAATATTTATCAAATTTCTTTAATAGTTGAAGTATCATGTATACAATTTAGTGTTAAATGATAAATTTTACATGCCATTATAATGTCAAGACCTATACCAAAGCAAAACACAGGAATGTCAACATTATTTTGAATAGAAAAACCAATATGCATGAATAAGTGACATACTTCTCACATAAAAAAAACTCATCAATCTTGCAACTTCCTTTTCTTTTGTCGCTTCTTCTTCAAAGGTGTTAAAGTTTGACACGATCTGCGATTGTGGCCAAAATAAATGATTCATTAATGTTTGATCATGCTTAATAATTCATGTCACTCTATAATGCACAACAAATATCAAGTTAAATCCTACAATTAAATCAACCACAGAGAAGATTTTGATCCAAATGTGTTTGTATAACTTGCATACATTATTTTGTCACTTTTTGAGCATATCACTTTTTAGGTAAAAAGTGACAAAGCATGTCACTTTTCTATCCGCAAGTCTCAATTCATATTCAAGAAAAAAAAACGATACATTAATATTTGGTCATGCTCAATAATTCATGTCACTCTATAATGCTCAACAAATAACAAGTTAAATCATGCATTCAAATCAACCACATAGATGATTTTGATCTAAATGTATTTTGTGTAACTTACATACATTGTTCTGTCACTTTTTGTACAAAAAGTGACAGAGCATGTCACTTTTCTATCTAAAGCTTCAATTCATATTCAAGACAAAAAAACGATACATTAATATTTTGGTCATACTCAATAATTCATGTCACTCCACAATTCACAACAAATAACAAGTTAAATCGTACAATTAAATCATCCACATAGATGATTTTGATCTAAATTTATTTTTGTAACTAGCAAACATTGTTCTATCACTTTTTAAGCAAAAGATACAGAGCATGTCACTTTTTTATTCAAAGTCTGAATTCATATTCAAGACAAAAGAAATGATACATTAGTGCTTGACCATGCTTAATAATTCATGTCACTCTATAATTCACAACAAATATCAAGTTAAATCCTACAATTAAATCAACCACAGAGAAAATTTTGATCCAAATGTATTTATGTAACTTCCACATATTGTTCTGTCACTTTTTGAGCAAAAAGTGATAGAGCCTGTCACTTTTTACTCAAAAAGTGACAAAGTGTGTCACTTTTTTATCTCAAGCATCAACTCATATTTAAGAGAAAAAAACGATAAATTAATGCTTGATCATGCTCAATAATTCATGTCACTCTATAATGCACAACAAATAATAAGTTAAATCCTACATTTAAATCAACTACAGAGATGATTTTGATCCAAAATATTTGTGTAACTTGTATACCATTCTGTCACTTTTTTGGCAAAAAGTGACAAAGCATGTCACCTTTCTATCCTCAAGCCTCAATTCATATTTAAGACAAAAAACTATATATTAATGTTTGGTCATGCTAAATAATTCATGTCATTTTATAATGCACAACAAATAACAAGTAAAATCATGCATTTAAATCAACCACGGCGATGATTTTGATCCAAATGTGTTATGTGTAACTTGTATACATTGCTCTATCACTTTTTGTGCAAAAAGTGATAGAGCATGTCACTTTTCAATCCAAAGTATCAATTCGTATTCAAGACAAAAAAAACGATACATTAATATTTTGGTCACGCTCAATAATTCATCTCACTCCAAAATGCACAACAAATAACAAGTTAAATTATACAATTAAATTATCCACATAGATGATTTTGATCCAAATTTATTTGTGTAACTTACGTATGTTGTTCTGTCATTTTTTAAGCAAAAAGTGACAGAGCATGTCACTTTTCTATCCAAAGTCTTAATTCATATTTAAGACAAAGAAATGATACATTAATGTTTGATCATGCTCAATAATTCATAGCACTCTATAATGCACAACAAATATCAAGTTAAATCCTGCAATTAAATCAACCACATAGAAGATTTTGATCAAAATGTATTTGTATAACTTGCATACATTGTTTTGTCACTTTTTGAGCAAAAAGTGACAAAAGCAAAAAGTGACAAAGCATGTCACTTTTCTATCCTCAAGTCTCAATTCATATTCAAGACAAAAAAACGATACATTAATATTTGGTCATGCTCAATAATTCATGTCACTCTATAATGCACAACAAATAACAAGTTAAATCATACATTTAAATCAACTACATAGATGCTTTTGATCCAAATGTGTTTTGTGTAACTTGCATACATTGTTGTGTCACTTTTTATGCAAAAAGTGATAGAACATGTCACTTTTCTATCCAAAGCTTCCATTCATATTCAAGACAAAAAAAACTACACATTAATGTTTAGATCATACTCAATAATTCATGTTACTCCATAATACACAATAAATAACCAGTTAAATCCTACAATTAAATCATCCACATAGATGATTTTGATCCAAATTTATTTTTGTAACTTCCGTACATTGTCCTGTCACTTTTTAAGCAAAAAGTGATAGAACATGTTACTTTTCTATCCAAAGTCTTAATTCATATTCAAGACAAAAGAAATGATACATTAATGCTTGATCATGCTTAATAATTCATGTTACTCCATAATTCACAACAAATTTCAAGTTAAATCCTACAATTAAATCAACCACCGAGAAAATTTTGATCCAAATGTATTTATGTAACTTGCATAAATTGTTCTGTCACTTTTTGAGCAAAAAGTGACAAAGCATGTCACTTTTTAGGCAAAAAGTAAAGTGTCACTTTTCTATCCCAAGTTTTAATTCATATTCAAGAGAAAAAACGATACATTAATACTTGATTCATGTCACTCCATAATGCACAACAAATAACAAGTTAAATCCTACATTTAAATCAACTACAGAGACGATTTTGATCCAAAATATTTTGTAACTTGCATACAATGTTCTGTCACTTTTTGAGTAAAAAGTGACAGAATATGTCACTTTTTAGGCAAAAAGTGACAAATCATGTCACTTTTCTATCCTCAAGCCTCAATTCATATTCAAGACAAAAAAATGATACATTAATACTTGATCATGTTCAATAATTCATGTCATTTTATAATGCACAAAAAATAACAAGTTAAATCATGTATTTAAATCAACCACATAGATTATTTTTATTCAAATGTGTTTTGTGTAGCTTGCATACATTGTTCTGTCACTTTTTGTGCAAAAAGTGGCAGAGCATGTCACTTTTCTATCCAAAGTTTCAATTCATATCCAAGAAGAAAAACGATACATTAATATTTTGGTCATGCTCAATAATTTATGTCACTCCATAATGCACAACACATAACAAGTTAAATCCTACAATTAAATCATCCACATAGATGATTTTGATCCAAATTTATTTGTGTAACTTACATACATTGTTATGTCACTTTTTAAGCAAAAAGTAACAGAGCCTGTCACTTTTTCATCCAAAGTCTTAATTCATATTGAAGATAAAAGAAATGATACATTAATGCTTGATCATGCTCAATAATTCATGTCACTCTATAATGCACAACAAATATCAAGTTAAATCCTGCAATTAAATCAACCACATAGAAGATTTTGATCAAAATGTGTTTGTGTAACTTGCATATATTGTTCTGTCACTTTTTGAGCAAAAAATGACAGAGCATGTCACTTTTTAGGCAAAAAGTGACAAAACATGTCACTTTTTTTATCATCAAGTCTCAATTCATATTTAAGAAAACAAAACGTTACATTAATATTTGATCATGCTCAATAATTCATGTCACTTTATAATGCACAACAAATAACAAGTTAAAACATACATTTAAATCAACCACATAGATGATTTTGATCCAAATGTGTTTTGTGTAACTTGCATACATTGTTCTGTCACTTTTTGTGCAAAAAGTGACAGAGCATATCACTTTTCTATCCAAAGCTTCAATTCTTATTCAAGACAAAAAAAACTACACATTAATGTTTGATCATGCTCAATAATTCATGTCATTCTATAATGCACAACAAATATCAAGTTAAATCCTGCAATTAAATCAACCACATAGAAGATTTTGATCAAAATGTATTTGTATAACTTGCATACATTGTTTTGTCACTTTTTGAGCAAAAAGTGACAAAAGCAAAAAGTGACAAAGCATGTCACTTTTCTATCCTCAAGTCTCAATTCATATTCAAGACAAAAGAACGATACATTAATATTTGGTCATGCTCAATAATTCATGTCACTCTATAATGCACAACAAATAACAAGTTAAATCATACATTTAAATCACCTACATAGATGATTTTGATCCAAATGTGTTTTGTGTAACTTGCATACATTGTTGTGTCACTTTTTGTGCAAAAAGTGATAGAACATGTCACTTTTCTATCCAAAGCTTCGATTCATATTCAAGACAAAAAAAACTACACATTAATGTTTAGGTCATACTCAATAATTCATGTTACTCCATAATACACAATAAATAACCAGTTAAATCCTACAATTAAATCATCCACATAGATAATTTTGATCCAAATTTATTTTTGTAACTTCCGTACATTGTCCTGTCACTTTTTAAGCAAAAAGTGATAGAACATGTCACTTTTCTATCCAAAGTCTTAATTCATATTCAAGACAAAAGAAATGATACATTAATGCTTGATCATGCTTAATAATTTATGTTACTCCATAATTCACAACAAATTTCAAGTTAAATCCTGCAATTAAATCAACCACCGAGAAAATTTTGATCAAAATGTATTTATGTAACTTGCATAAATTGTTCTGTCACTTTTTGAGCAAAAAGTGACAAAGCATGTCACTTTTTAGGCAAAAAGTGACAGAAAGTGTCACTTTTCTATCCCAAGTTTTAATTCATATTCAAGAGAAAAAACGATACATTAATACTTGATTCATGTCACTCCATAATGCACAACAAATAACAAGTTAAATCCTACATTTAGATCAACCACAAAGACGATTTTGATCCAAAATATTTTGTAACTTGCATACAATGTTCTGTCACTTTTTGAGTAAAAAGTGACAGAACATGTCACTTTTTAGGCAAAAAGTGACAAATCATGTCACTTTTCTATCCTCAAGCTTCAATTCATATTCAAGACAAAAAAATGATACATTAATACTTGATCATGTTCAATAATTCATGTCATTTTATAATGCACAAAAAATAACAAGTTAAATCATGTATTTAAATCAACCACATGGATTATTTTTATTCAAATGTGTTTTGTGTAGCTTGCATACATTGTTCTGTCACTTTTTGTGCAAAAAGTGACAGAGCATGTCACTTTTCTATCCAAAGTTTCAATTCATATCCAAGAAAAAAAAACGATACATTAATATTTTGGTCATGCTCAATAATTTATGTCACTCCAAATGCACAACACATAACAAGTTAAATCCTACAATTAAATCATCCACATATATGATTTTGATCCAAATTTATTTGTGTAACTTACATACATTGTTCTGTCACTTTTTAAGCAAAAAGTAACAGAGCCTGTCACTTTTTCATCCAAAGTCTTAATTCATATTCAAGATAAAAGAAATGATACATTAATGCTTGATCATGCTCAATAATTCATGTCACTCTATAATGCACAACAAATATCAAGTTAAATCCTGGAATTAAATCAACCACATAGAAGATTTTGATCAAAATGTGTTTGTGTAACTTGCATATATTGTTCTGTCACTTTTTGAGCAAAAAATGACAGAGCATGTCACTTTTTAGGCAAAAAGTGACAAAACAAGTCACTTTTTTATCATCAAGTCTCAATTCATATTTAAGAAAACAAAACGTTACATTAATATTTGATCATGCTCAATAATTCATATCACTCTATAATGCACAACAAATAACAAGTTAAAACATACATTTAAATCAACCACATAGATGATTTTGATCCAAATGTGTTTTGTGTAACTTGCATACATTGTTCTGTCACTTTTTGTGCAAAAAGTGACAGAGCATGTCACTTTTCCATCTAAAGCTTCAATTCTTATTCAAGACAAAAAAAACTACACATTAATGTTTTGGTCATACTCAATAATTAATGTCACTCCATAATCCACAATAAATAACAAGTTAAATCCTACAATTAAATCATCCACATAAATGATTTTGATCCAAATTTATTTTTGTAACTTGCATACATTGTTCTGTCACTTTTTAAGCAAAAAGTGATAGAGCATGTCACTTTTCTATCCAAATTCTCAATTCATATTCAAGACAAAAGAAATGATACATTAGTGCTTGATCATGCTTAATAATTCATGTCACTCTATAATTCACAACAAATATCAAGTTAAATCTTCCAATTAAATCTACCATAGAGAAAATTTTGATGCAAATGTATTATGTAACTTGCATAAATTGTTCTGTCACTTTTTGAGCAAAAAGTGACAGAGCATGTCACTTTTTAGGCAAAAAGTGACAGAGTGTGTCACTTTTCTATCCCAAGCCTCAATTCATATTCAAGAGAAAAAACGATACATTAATGCTTGATCATGCTCAATAATTTATGTCACTTCATAATACACAACAAATAACTAGTTAAATCCTATATTTAAATCAACCACATAGATGATTTTGATCCAAAATATTTGTGTAACTTGCATACAATGTTCTGTCACTTTTTGAGCAAAAGTGACAGAGCATGTCACTTTTTAGGCAAAAAGTGACAAATCATGTCACTTTTCTATCCTCAAGCCTCAATTCATATTTAAAACAAAAAAACGATACATTAATGTTTGGTAATGCTTAATAATTCATGCCATTTTATAATGCACAACTAATAACAAGTTAAATCATGTATTTAAATCAACAACATAGATAATTTTTATCCAAATGTGTTTTGTCTAACTTGCATACATTGTTCTGTCACTTTTTGTGTAAAAAGTGACAGAGCATGTCACTTTTCTATCCAAAGTTTCAATTTATATCCAAGACAAAAAAAAACGATACATTAATGTTTTGGTCATACTCAATAATTTATGTCACTCTATAATGCACAACACATAACAAGTTAAATCCTACAATTAAATCATACACATAGATGATTTTGATCCAAATTTATTTGTGTAACTTGCATACATTTTTCTGTCACTTTTTAAGCAAAAAGTGAAAGAGCATATCATTTTTCTATCCAAAGTCTTAATTCATATTCAAGTTAAAAGAAATGATACATTAATGTTTGATCATGCTCAATAATTCATGTCACTCTATAATTCACAACAAATATCAAGTGAAATCTTGCAATTAAATCAACCATAGAGAAGATTTTGATCCAAATGTATTTGTGTAACTTGCATACATTGTTCTGTCACTTTTTGAGCAAAAAGTGACAGACCACGGCACTTTTTAGGCAAAAAGTGACAGTGTATGTCACTTTTCTATCACAAGCCTCAATTCATATTCAAGAGAAAAAACGATACATTAATGCTTGATCATGCTCAATGATTCATGTCACTCCATAATGTACAATAAATAACAAGTTAAATCCTACATTTAAATCAACGACAGAGATGATTTTGATCCAAAATATTTGTGTAACTTGCATACAATGTTCTGTCACTTTTTGAGCAAAAAGTGACAGAGCATGTCACTTTCTATCCAAAAAACTATATTCATATTTACATTTTTACAAACACGTTGTATGCATCTCTGTAATTGGTAATTGACATTCACGCATATTTAGAACACCTTATTCAATACTATTGATCTAAAGTTGAAATTTGATATACAATAACACAAACAAAAATATAAGAAATCACAAATCTACAATGAATTGAATGAAGAAGGATATCTCTAGATTAAAATGGGAAAATGAGATAATTTATGTAATTCGAATGAAAACCATGAAGATGAAATAAAATTTATCATATTACCTGTAAATTTTGGATTTGAATTTTGATTTTGTGCTAGATTGGAGAAGAAACAACGAGAATTTTGTTACAATAATTTAGAAGAGATGGTTTGTATTATGAATTTGAATTTGTATGAAATTTTTTCGTTTTTAATTCAGATTTTAGCAAGGCATGTTTTCCGTTTGAATATAGAGTTGTTTAGGTTTTGATTTGGGTTTTAGCGTATGTAATACGGTTTTAATGTGTAAATAACTTTTAACATGATTTTTCAAAAAGTCCTCAATTTTATGGGTGTTTGTGTAATTTGCCCTTATTTTTACCCATAACATAGGGGCCCATTGATGTTTTCATTCAGAGTTTATCACGTTACATCTAATGTTCGGATTTAATTTTTTAAATTATGTTCTAAACAAATTAGATAAATGAACACTGCACTGATCTGTCTGTACGCGTCAAAACTGCTTTACAATACAATGCACCAGTTTTGACTGCATTCGTTCCACTGCTCACTTAATTAAGATTAAAATAGTTTTTAATTTAATTAATCTAGATTTTAGAACTTTACGGTTGAACAAGTTGCAAATATACTCACTTGCCAAAGAAGTAGTTTCTATAATTTAGTAAGCAAGTTGACCATGACTGACATCTTCAAGCCAGCTTGAGGGATAATGATTAGAATCTTGATCAAATAAGAGAAATTTTTTTGATTTAATTGTTACCTAATTTTCAAGGATAAGTTGTTGTATATTTTAAATTCAAAGAGTCCTTGGAAAGTTTTAGCTATCTCCTATCTTTCCCATTGTAATCTATCTATAAAAAGAAGATTATTTACCTTCTTTAATCAATCAATATACATGACAATTTTTACTCCACTCTAGAACTAATTCAGGAATACTAAATTACACCAAATTAGGATACTAAAATTAGGAAAATAAAGTAGGAAAATATACATCTATTCAATCCCAAAAATCAAGAGATTAATTCTCTAATTATTTGCAATTATACAATCACACAATTCAGGAACACTCTCTCTCAAGCTAGTAAAGAGATATTATCATTTCCCAACTTGTTTGTGGTCACTTGAAACGAAAAGCTTGACAATCCCTTACTTAGAAGATCTACGTGTTGTCCACTTGTTGAGACATACAACATGCATATTATCCCACTTCAATTGGTATCAACATTTACCATAAGTTCTTCTTAAGAGAGATGTCAATGGTTCGAATCGATGGGGACGCAAAAGAAATCCAATTTGGAGCTCAATCCCCAGTGGACAATACATCTACTAATGGCACATGGAATATGCCTTGGATGAGAAGCTTGTAGGAGAAAGTATGTGGTCGGTACAAAATAAAAAATACACATTTTTTGTAACGACCACGAACTTTTTCTTAAATGCCTCTCGCCTAGGACTATTCCATACACCGTTAGTATATATACTGTCAATTGGGGATTGGATCCCATAATAGATTTCTATCGCGTCTCCACCAATTTGAACCATTGACCTCCTCCCTTAAGAGGAATTTGTGTTGAATGTTGTACCAATTAAGCAAGTTTCCCAATTGGTGTCACATTAAAATTTATAGTATAAGATCCTCAATGAATTTTTTGAAGTTGAGGAGCAGATTCTAAGATTTTGACAGCAACTCCGTAATTTTATGAACGTGCTCACATATTTTAGTAAAGCTTACAAACATGTAAAATGCATAAATTTAAGCATAATCGGCATTTAAACATACCTTTAAGTCTCATCAAGTATTCATTAAAAATTTCACAACTTGAACATAATAAACCGAATTAAATGGGTGGTTTTTTGCCCGAGTACCTGCCATTCATATCGAGCCACTACACCGCATTTGCTTAATCTGAAATTTCATTAATATAGAGGTATCTTAGAGAAACATTCAGTAAAGTTGCACACTTTTAGCAAAATAATCCCAACAAACAACATGCAAAATCATGTATCAAAATCATCATAATAGCAAACTAGAGTGATCAATCGATTTAACAAAGTTCTGATGAGGCTCTACGACCACCAGTAAAACATTAATTTCTTGTTCTGATGAGCCTCTACAACCACCAGTAATTTCATCATGAATAACACAATAATTTACCATGAAAGTGGGGGAATAAACTTGCTCAATGTAAACACTTTGTGCAAGTAAAACACCTACCTCTTAAACTTGGAGATTGAGTGTTAGTGTGCCTGACTCCTAGCTTTTAAAATACTCCACGTGCTTCGTCTAGTAATTATTCCTTTCGGAATTTTTAATGTAAAATAATGTGTATATGTTGTTTCTTTTTTTTTTTTTTTCCTATGCTTCTAGAAAATCAAAGGATGAGAAAATGAAGGTAATAGGGAGAAGGACCAAGAGGTTGAGGGAGATGTGCATATGAATGTGTGATCATGTGTGAAGGGAGTGGAAAGATAGTTGAGCAAACAATTTAAATCCCACCAACAATTCCTCAATTCGACAATTCGGCTAACACACAACACGCATGCACTTCATGGATGAAAACAGTTGGTGATATTATGCACTAAAATAGGCCACTAAAGTTGACGAAAACATTTGTTGTTATACGCATTTCATTGGCCACAAAGTCAAAAGCTCAAATAGGTTGGACACGTAAAAGAATTGAAATAAGTAGAAATATATTTCTATTGGACAGTAAACAATTATTAAAATATTACAGTAAAATACGTTTCTTTTGGTAGTGATAACTTGGGCATAATTCGTTCATAATTATTTTTTCTTGAGCCCAACCTATATTATTTAATACGATCTTCAAAATGAGCCCAATATCGATATACTTTTATCCAATCTTATAACACTTAAATATTTGGTCAAAACTTACCTTAATAAAAAAACACGAATAGAAAAGTGGATTACATTTAACTTATAGACTTTGACATGGCTGGAAAAATAATACAATTGAACTAATAAATAAATTTCCAATTAAAAGAATTTATTCGTCGTTTAAAGAAAAAAAAATACTAGACAAGTGCGGGCAACATTTTATCGTGACCAAATAATTTAATTTAAAATTTCAAGAAGTGTCATTGCGATGCAGCAAACTAATTAAATTTATTTTCAAACTTCAAATGAAAATTTCTATGTAAAATTTTGCAAATTTTCTAGTCGCTACAATCCTCCCTACTTAAAATTATTACATCCTTGAAATTTAACTTACTTTCTTAACGAGGTCTGAGTACTTGGCTGTAAACGTTTTCTTCTCTTTTCCTAGTGGCCTCATCTTTTCCATGCTTACCCCACTGAACTTTGGCTAAAGGAATCTCTCTGTTTCTCAATACATGGACTTTTCTACCTAGAACGACTACAGGTGCTTCTTCATACATTATATTAACGTGCATGTACAATGACTGAACATTTACCACATGACTAAGAACGTGCCCATACTTTCTTAACATCGAAACATGAAATACGTCGTGCACTGTCGAGATCTCGAGTGGCAATGCCAAACGATATGCCACATTTCTAAATTTTCTCGATGACCTCAAACAGACCGAAAAATCTTGATCTCAAATTTCCGTTCTTCCCAAAATATAAAATTCCCTTCATCGGAGCCACTTTAAGAAATGCTTTCTCGTCGAACACCATTGGTCAGCATAACTCTTTTAGCGATCTTGAGCTGTCTTAATCATCAATCTAAACTTATCTATAGCTTCCACAATCTTCTCACTCCACCAACGAGTGAAAAACTCAGCCTATTGGCCACATGCTTAAAATTGGACGGATTTATTTTATAGTTCATCTAACTGTCACAACATGACCCAGAAATCCTACTCGATCCAACCAAAATTTACATTTTAGGAATTTAGCATACAACTTCCCTACACGCAGAGTCTCCAAAAAAGATGTCAAAATCATTCATTCCTATAATATGCAAGTCTGCCTATAAGATCTATCCATCAAAATCTATATGTACTGCCATAGCTATGTCATCTGAATCTATAATTTTTCTCAATGCCAGACTAATTTCTAGTACACTAACAGTTTTCTCACATGAAACATTAATCTTAGCTAGGCATGTATTAGATATAAACGAATGCGTCCCTCTAGCTAAGCATGTGTGAACATGTTTATGAAATTACGTAGTTGTTGTTTAAATCTCAGAATCTGTTCCTCAAGTTCAAAAAATTCGTTAAAGATCTTATATTATAAATTTTATTGTGATATCAATTGGAGAACTTTTCCAATTGGTACCAGAATTTACCGTAAGTTCCTCTTAAGGATGGAGGTTAAGGGATCAAATCGCTGGAGATGCAAAACAAATTCATTATGGAGCGCAGCCTCCAATAAACAATATGTAATCTAACGGTGCATGGAATAGCCCCTAAGTGAAAGGCTTGTAGGAAAACGTCCATGTTCATTACAAATTTTCCAATTGGTACCAGCATTTACCATAAGTTCCTCTTAAGGAGGAGGTCATGGTTTCGAATCGTTGGGGATGCAATAAAAATCTAATTTGAGGTGAAACCCCAAGTGGACAATATGTATGCTAACGGTGGATGGAATAGCTCCTCGGCAAAAGGCTTGTAGGAAAAAGTTTGTAATTGTTACAAAAAATCTATTTAATGAAATATTAGTCGACTTCAACATGTTTGGTCTGAACATGTTGAACTGGATTATGAGCAATGTTGATAGCAGACTTGTTGTTACAATAGAACTTCATTGGTCCTTGCAACTTGATTCTAAGATCAACTAGGATGATGTTTAACAATAAGAGTTCACAAATGCCATGAGTCATGGCTCGAAGTTCAGTCAGATGCAAACCCAAAGAGGACGGGCCAGGGCTATTGCCCGATTGGACCCCAATAGACATAGGTAAAAAAAGGGTAAATTACACAAATACACTAATTTTTAGAGGCTTTTTGAAAATTCATTGTAAATAGGGGTTTACAATGTAAATACTCCTTAAAACATATAACAATCGTATTTTTTACTATTTTCTATTCCAAAATCAAAAACATACAGTGCCGATAAGATAATTTCTCCAAATCACCTTCAAAATCAACAAATTACTCACTTGAGGCATATATATAATTCAATTCAAGCATGTTCTTCTTCAATTTTGTCAAAATTTCGAAAGTTTCAAGTATATTCACGTTGAAAATATTAGATTTTCAGCAATAATTTTATCTCATATTCTGATTTCAATCTCCAAAGGTAAATTATCTCATATTCCGATTTCAATCTAGACACATCATTCTTCATTAACTTTATTATAGATTTGTGATTTTTTATATTTTTGTTTGTGTTAATGTATAGCAAAGTTCAACTTTAGATTAATGGTATTGAGGTATTTTGAAAATGTGTGTGAATATCAATTATCAACTACAGAGATACATACAAGGTGTTTGTAAAAATGTAAATATGAATATGGTTTTTTTGGATAGAAAAGTGACATACCGTGTCACTTTTTGCTTAAAAAGTGACAAAAAATGTATACAAGTGACACAAACAAAATTAGATCACAATCTTCTCCGTGATTGATTTAATTGCTAGATTTAACTTGATATTTGTTGTGCATTATGGAGTGACATGAATTATAGAGGATAATCAAACATTAATGTATCGTTTTTTTTTTAAATATGAATTGAGACTTTAGATAGAAAAGTGACATGCTTTGTCACTTTTTGCTTAAAAAGTGACATGAACAAATTTGGATCACAATATTCTCTGTAGTTGATTTAACTGCAAGATTTAACTTGATATTTGTTTTGTATTATTAAGTGACATGGATTATCAAGGATGATCGAACAATAATGTATCTTTTTTTTAATATGAATTGAGGCTTTGGATAGAAAAGTGACATACTCTGCCACTTTTTGCTTAAAAAGTGACATGTTCTGTCACTTTTTACTTAAAAGTGATACAACAATGTATACAAGTGACACAAACAAATTTGGATCACATCTTCTCCGTGGTTGATTTAATTGCTAGATTTAACTTGATATTTGTTGTTTATTATGGAGTGACACTAATTATAGAAGATAATTAAATATTAAGGTATCGTTTTTTTTTAATATGAATTGAGGCTTTAAATAGAAAAGTGACATGCTCTGTCATTTTTTACTTGAAAAGTGACAGAACATTGAATACAAGTGACACAAACAAACTTGGATCACAATCTTTTATGTAGTTGATTTAACTGCTTGATTTAACTTGATATTTGTTTTGCATTATTGAGTAACATGAATTATTGAGGATGATCAAACATTAATGTATCTTTTTTTTTATTTTTGTTTTTAATATAAATTGAGTCTTTGGATAGAAAAGTGATATAGTCTGTCACTTTTTTCTTAAAAAGTGACATGCTCTGTCACTTTTTGTTTAAAAAGTGACAGAACAATGAATATAAGTGACAAAAACAAATTTGGATCAGAATCTTCTCTGTAGTTGATTTAACTGTTAGATTTAACTTAATATTTGTTGTGTATTATTGAGTGACATGAATTATTGAGGATGATCAAATATTAATGTATCATTTTTTCTTTTGAATATGAATTGAGGATTTGGATAGAAAAGTGACACAAAAATGAATACAAATGGCACAAACAATTTTGGATCATAATCTTCAGTGTGGTTGATTTAACTGGTAGATTTAACTTGATATTTATTGTGCATTATTGAATGACATGAATTATTGAGGATGATCAAACATTAATCACCGACCATAGGAAAGTTTACTGCGCTACAAGCACACAAAAAAATACTTATTTGTCCGTCACAACCTCTTCATCCTCTCAATCCAAAACCCACATCTCTCTCTCAATTCCTCCATTTTTCCATATTCATCTCCATATTCATCAAAATCAAACTCTCATCAAACAAAACTATCTCTCTCTCTCATTCTTCTCAACTTCTCAATCTATTAAAATCTTCTACGATCGGATTCCACCGTAAAGAAAAGCGGTATACTAGTGTATCGTTTTTTTTTTTTTTGTCTTGAATATGAATTGGAGCTTTGGATAGACAAGTGACATGCTCTGACACATTTTGCTTAAAAATTGATAGAACAAGGAATACAAGTGACACAAAAAAATTTGGATAACAATTTTCTTTGTAGTTTATTTAATGATGGTTGACTTGATATTTGTTGTGTATTATTAAGTGACATGAATTATTGGAGATGATCAAACATTAATATATCGTTTTTTGTTTTGTTTTGAATATGAATTGAGACTTTGGATATAAAAGTGACATGCTCGGTCACTTTTTACTTAAAAGTGATATGATCTGTCTCATTTTAAGCAAAAAGTGACAGAATAATGAATACAAGTGACACAAACAAATTTGGATCACAATCTTCTCAGTTATTGATTTAACTGTTATATTTAACTTGATACTTGTGTTGTATTATTGAGTGACATGAATTATTGAGGATGATCAAATATTAATGCATAATTATTTTTTATCTAAAATATGAATTAGGACTTTGGATAGAAGAGTGACATGCTTTGTTACTTTTTGCTTAAAAAATGACAGAACAATGAATACAAGTGACACAAATAAATTTGGATCACAATATTCTCTATGATTGATTTAACTGATAGATTTAACTTGATATTTTTTGTGCATTATTAAGTGTCATGAATTATTGGGGATGATTAAATATAAATGTATCATTTTTTTGTCTTGACTATGAATTGAGGCTTTGGATAGAAAAGTGACATATTCTGTCACTTATTGTTTAAAAAGTGACAGAACAATGAATACAAGTGACACAAACAAATTTAGATCACAATTTTATCTGTGATTAATTTAACTGGTGGATTTAACTTGATATTTGTTGTGCATTATTGAGTTACATGAATTATTGAGGATAATCAAATATTAATGTGTCATAGTGTATCACTTTCTAAGTAAAAAATGACATGACTTGGATTTCATATCGTTTATATCTCTACTTATAATTACATATTAGTATGAGTTAAATGATTGAAAGCATGTTTGTTAAATATAAAGTTTAGTTGTTTCTTTTTTATCATTTGAATTAATGTTTGATTGGAGAAGGTTGTGCTTTTGTAGTCTTATTATAAATTGAGTGTTATTGTAATGAAAACAAGCTTACACTAAAAAGTGATATAGTGTGTCACTTTCTCAGTAAGTTGGAGTTAAATGACATGAAAGCGTGATTTAATAGTCGTAGTTTATTAATACAATATTTTCTTGTATTATTTGCACAGACATTGGCTTCAAGTTGAATAATATATCATGTCAATGTTGTTTGTGCCTCATATTTTGTGAATGTTGAAGAAAAGACGTGTACATGCAATCAATTCTAAGTGGACAAAATTCCGTGTACACACGCATTGGCAGTTATTGCAAAGATAAATGACGACTTATATTTATATTATTCAAAATATTACACAACAGAGATGTACATCCAAACATACGGTGGTACAGTTTACCCACTTGGATATCGGAATGATTGGAATATATGAGATGATGTGAAAGTAAGAATAGTCTTAGCTTCTGATCCAAGAAAATCTGAACGATCAAAAGAGAAGAGAATACCATCAAAAGGAGGAAAAAAAAAAGCAAAGTACAAAATATGATAGATGTGATATTTATGACCACAATCGAAGATCGTGTCAAACTCCAGCGCATTTGAAGAAGAAGCCACAAAAGAAAAAAGTTGCAAGATTTATGGGTTTTTTATTTTTTATTTTTTACTATTGTATAATAAATATCTGAAACTTCAACACCTTTGATGAATATTGATATTACATTATGTCACTTTTAGAACAAAAAGTGACACAATGTCACTTCTTCATATATAATGGTATTTCTATTCAAAATAGACTTAATAGTCATGTGCTTTGTATTGACTTTAGAACGACATGTATACGTGATACTTCAACCATTAAAGAAGTTTGATGAATATCGATATTACATTATGTTTCTTTTAGAACAAAAAGTGACATATTGTGTCACTTTTTGAACACTGTATGTTACTTCATATATATTGGCATATCTATTTAAAATAGACTTAATACTCTTGTGCTTTGTAATGACATTAGAATGACTTGTATACGTGATACTATTAAAGAAGTTTGATTAATATTGATTATGTCACTTTTTGAACAAAAAGTGACACCGTATGTTACTTCTTCATATATATTGGTATTTCTATTCAAAATAGACTTAATACTCTTGTGTTTTGTACTGACATTAGAATGACATGTATACATGATACTTCAACTATTAAAGAAGTTTGATAAATATTGATATTATATTATGTCACTTTTAGAACAAAAAGTGTTTAATCTGTCTCTTTTTGAATAAAAAGTGACATCGTATTTCACTTCTTCATATATATTAGTTTTTATATTCAAAATAGACTTAATACCCATGTGCTTTGTACTGACATTAGAATGACATGTATACGTGATACTTCAACCATTAAATAAGTTTGATGAGTATTGATGTTACATTATGTTACTTTTTGTCACTTTTAGAACAAAAAGTAACATAATCTGTCATTTTTAGAACAAAAAGTGATACCGTGTGTCACTTTTTGAACAAGTATGTCACTTTTTATGACTCAACTCTAAAATATATACATGATACTTCTGCCATTAAAGAAGTTATTAAAGAAGTTTGATTAATATTGATATTACATTATGTCACTTTTAGAACAAAATATGACACGACATGTCATTTTTATAACAAAAAGTGACACAATCACCTAACTTGGAGTGATTCTTTCTTGTTCACGACACTTTGATCACAATTTATCACATAACAAAAAATGATGATTCCTAGCAATATAAAATTTTAGTGAGTGTAAGTTCGTCAATCTACATCATTAAATCATTTTTTTAACGAATTCACATGCCCGTAGCTTGTAAGAAAGATCAATCATGGTGGCATTTAACTAAATGTCCAAGTCATATAAGGTAAATTCAATAACTCAACACTAATCACGTCAATTGTCTATCAAAAATCGAGCCTAATACCCACCAATTCCCAACAAATATTCATACCCTTCCCTCATGGCATTAAATGTAGGTGTAAATTTCGGTTGTAACATTTTGTCAAACACCTTGAGTGTGTCTTCAAAATTCAAAGAAAAAGAAATTTAGCTATGGAGCTAACCCAAATTTTAAAAACAATAATTTCCCAATGCAATTATACACAAACTTATCACAATCTATGTCCAACTTCTTTCAATTATGAATGAATGAAGAAACTGCTCAAATTCGAATTTTAACTTCAAGAACAAAGTTTAAGCTGTGTTACCTAGAAATTCATGAACGTGTGATTTGTAAGGAAGATCTCAACTCTCTTTGCCCTTTGGTAGGATCTCTCTCTCTCTCTCTCTCTCTCTCTCTCTCTCTCTCTCCCAACAAAATAATTTGGGTGAAGAATATATGATGATTTGGGTTTTAAAAAAAAACTAAAGAAATAGAGGTAATTATATATTTGGATGAATTGAAAGGCTGAAAATAAAATATTGCACTTAAAGATCTACCAAAATTGAGGATACAATTTCAGAACAAATGATTGCCCAAAATCGTCAAAGAAAAGAATGAAGGGTTTAAGATTTCTATTACATAAATTGAAAACGACTTTTTTTGCCTCCGGTGAACTTTTTTAAATAAATGAGTGTATTTAATAATTTATGTAAATAGAAATCTATACATTTAAAAAAGGAGCGTATTTTTCTATTTTTTTTCTGGAGAAGGATGTAAGGGACCCAATTTCCACCCAAAAAAAAAAATCGATGTTGTAGTTTTGCCCATATGAATTGTAGTCTGTTCCAATTCAAAAGTCTCAGCCCAAACCCTGTCCATACTTTAAAATAAGGGAAAATTACATATATGACTAATATATATATATATATATATATATATATATATATATATATATATATATATATATATATATATATATATATATCTAATCTGCCTGGATGAAAAGTATAAAAAGGTCCAAATACTATTTTATATTGCAAAATAATCAATATTACTTGGTAATTACTCAATTTACCCAATTTACAAATTAGATATTCTCAAATCCCATAATCATCTCATAATCATAAGAACATCATTCTATTTCTGCGAAGAAGTATCAGAGTCCTCCATATCCACCATTCTTGTTAAATAGATGAAGCTCGAAAAAGAAATTCGATTATCACCAACAAGTAATCCACAATTCACATCGAAGCTTGAATTGTTAAAAAAAAAAAAAGCATAAGTCATCTTCATCAACACTTGTTATCAGATTCTAAAATATTTGATATAATTTTCATTTTCTGAACCCGCGAACTGGTTAGTATTCTCTTGTTATAATTGAAATTAATATGTTAATTGATATGGAAGATTGATTACATTTTGTTCATGAACGCCTTGAAACGAGTTATTGAATTATTTTGTGCAATTTTGGAAAATGTAGGATTTGTTGGGTAATTAAACATTCTCAATTCCAGATCAATTTCTTGGGAAAAATGCATTGATAACTTGATTATACTTGAGGTCGGTTTATTATACTTTTTGGTAACAATTATACAGTATTTATGTTCAGACGTTGCTTTATCTTTTTAATGCAAGATAATTGGAATGTATGTTCTTCAAATTTTTACTTGATTTGAAATTTTTATTTAAGGTATCAGCATTAGTAATTTTAACATAAACATTAGTTAATAAACTCTAATATTGATAACATTAGTTTATGACATCTAAATGTTTCCAGTAATAGACAAGTAATGGTTATGTAAATTAAAATGTTCAAAATCAAACATAATATGATTTTCTGATGCACTATTTATTATTCATCTGGTTTCATTTCCCTATATGAAATAAGAAATGTAACTTCTGATAATGAGTTTGTGCATCCATTTAATCATCTACATTTGTAATTAAAGACATGTATTTGATAATGGCAATATTTATTGTGTAGGTCATAGGATCTGTTAGTGTTTTGGTGTATTACGATGGTTATATTGTTCAATAACCCATTCGAATAATATATGACTACTCACTTGAATGAAATATGTGTGATGGTGCAAGTAATTTTACAAGAAAAACAAGCATGTGAGGTAAAATGGGAAAAGAATGTTGTGGAAGATGCGTGAAACTTGGAGGTTATTTTGGTAAATCACGTTGATTGTTGCTACAATTAATGTTGATAAAGATTTATGTCTTAAAAATAATTGATTTGTTGTACATTCAAATTTAAATTCAAGTTAATTTAATGTGTTATTTATTTGGGATATACAGTAAAATTATATGAAAAATGGTAAAATTAAGAAAACGATATATATCCAGTATCTTTCTAATATTTAAAAAAAAGGTATAGTTCCTAATTAACACTTAAAATAAGAAGAAATTACATCAATTACTATGTATATACAATATATTGTTAAATTTACTTTTCTAGTGTATATATTCTAAAAATAATGGGTAATATATATATATATATATATATATATATATATATATATATATATATATATATATTATTATTATTATTATTATTATTATTATTATATACATTTATATAATATAATATTTTACAAAAAGGAAAGATAATATATATTTCCTTTAATTTTGCGGGGAGAGAGGGAGAAACAAATCGTCGGAGCGAGGAATAACCATATTCACGTTCACAATCCCGCCGACATTACTCGCAACCGTATAATCTAATCCCCTAAATCTCTAGTATTCCATCACCAAATGGAACCCTAACCCCCAATTTGTAGAAGATTTTAGCCGCTGAATCAAGATACCCAACATGGATATGCCTAATCGCAGAATGACTCGGTCGGTGGCAAAGAAGGAGTCGTCTGACTTTGTGAAAAAGCCTGCATTACATTCCAAATAGAAAGTCATTTTCTTTGACATGCCCACTCCTACGAAAGATTCAATCTTCGAAAAGAACATAAATCCACATGATAAAGGTACGCGCCGACGAATGAGTTCATGTTCTTCGAAAGAAATGCACAAAAATGAAAATATAGAGAAGCATAGGCCGGACAAGGTAGCCCAGAGTTCTAGTCCAAAGAAAATTAACCAACCTCAGCCCTACGAAGCGCAGATAGTTCCATTTTAACTATAGTGTACCGAAATTATAGTAAATATTTAGTTTTATGTTTGTAAAATGCAAGTATGGGTGAATGTTGGGTAAATTCATTTGGGAAAAATACCATTATTGAGTTGATGATATTCGAGTTTGGGTAAAATTGCATGGGAATTTCTTGGAGTTTTTGAATCCTATATTTCGATCTTGTTTTATTTCTTATGTGTTGTGAATTTACTAAAGATTTGTCAAATTGATCGAATGGGTGAATGTTTGGTGAATGTACTTGCTCAAAATACAGTTTTTGAGTTGATGTTAATCGTTTTTTGGATAAAATTGCATGTCAATTTTTTGGAGATTTTGAATTCTCTTTTTGGAAATTGTTAATTTCTTACGTGTTGTGAATTTTCTGGAGATAAGTCAAATTGATCGAATTACTAGTTGAAACTTCCGTTGTTGAATAAAAGTAGTATCAGTGTTATATGGTTCTATGTTAAAATCTTTTGTTGCAATTAATGTTACAAATTATATTCTCCATCCTTTTTATTTTAACTCATACCAAATGTTGGACATATTAGTGTTCCCATCATAATGTTGCATCCCATATGATTTAATATGGCATATTGAATGTTACAAATCAGTTGATTTCAATGTTAACATCATCAATTGCAATGGTTGTTACAAATTATGGTTGTTACAAAATTTGTAACAACAATTGCAATGAATGTTATAAATCTGATATCTTGTTATCATGTTGCGATTTTTGGGTGATAATTTGTTGCAAATAGTATTACCAATGCAGAAGGGATGTTAGAAACACTTGTTGCAGTTTATGTTACAAAAGCCTGATAGTTGTTATCGTAAGTTGTTGCTTTATGTTGATATCATATGTTCCAATAAATCTTTTAAATGTTCAATATATGTTAAAATTGCCTCTTTTTTTTTTAACAATATGTATCGTTTTAATTTATAATTTCAGGATTGGGATAATATTATACACCCAAATGACAGACTTGGTTCGAGGATAATGGTTTCCGCGCCACCGGATGTAATTCTGAATTTGAACAATAGGATGAATGAGGCACAAAAAGGCTTGTTTGGTATATCATGTTTTGGGAACTTCTTTGATCTCCATAAGTTACATCTCCAGCATGAGTTGATACATAAAATGTTGTTGATGGAGGTTAAGCAGCTAAAGAAGGATGAAATGTGGTTCAAAATATCCGGGAAACTATTGAGATTCTCGGTAGAGGAGTTTTGTGTTATTACTGGTTTGAAGTGCATTGGTTGTGACGATTTATCGAAAATGAAATCAGGGAGCCCGGTCTTGAGAAATAGATATTTCAATCATTTGAAATGTATTTACAGAATAGATGTTGAGGATGTTTTTAAGAATATGCCCGGGAATTCGGCCGATGAAGATGTAGTGAAAGTCAGAATGCTTTACCTTATAACTTCGTTTCTCTTCACCACTCCGTACAAGAAACAAGTTACTGATGCCACGTTTTGCCTTATTGAGTTAGAGGATATTGAAACATATGTGTGGGGGAAAGAGTTGTTCAAAAATACCTTTAGTTATTTGAAAATTGTAATGACAGCGTACGTTTGATGAGACCACGAAGAAGGAAATTTTCACATACATGCTATACAGATTTCCATTGGCGTTCCAAACCTGGATTTATGAGTCTTTGCCATCTATAGACGGAAAAATATGCAAAAGGGTAGACTACAATTGGCCTCGTATATTGAACTGGACCAATTCTGCCACACGTGTGACTGCTACTCAACTAGATAAACTCAATTTTGATCTTGCAGATGTATGTTAAACCTGTTTTCTACTTTTGATGTTTATAGAATGGGTCAACAGATGTATCTTGGTTTGTTTAACTTATTTTATTAGTTACAAAATTTATAACATATTATGTTGCAAATATGCAGTTGGAGATTCGAGGAATTGAACCCGACGAAGAGGAGAGATGTGCCCCATACCTGTCTGGACTTTTTCAAATCAACAGGGCTGATCTGAACACTGAAGATGCCGACGATGATGATTTTGTTAACCCTCCAGTTAGATTGCGGAAAACTTTGAACCCCGATCCATTTTGCGCTTGTAATGAATCAAAGAATGCCAACAATTCCACATCTAAACTGAAAGAGGTAATGTATGTACTAGTTTGATTTATAGATGACTTGATGTTGTCTAATTTATTCAATTATTCTTCAAGTTCTAATTAAATCTTATGGGCTTGTCTACAGGATGAACGCAACTACTACAATGAAAAATTAAATAAGATAATGAGCGACATACGTTTGCGGCAAGATCAAATAATCGCTCAGCAATTTGATTTGAAATATGAAGTAAGGGCAATACGACGATCTGTTGATGACAAAATTGCTGTCTTTCTTGAAGAGTTGAAGGCAAAACTTGATGGAAGGTGTTCGTCTGATTTACTCCAGGACAAATTGTTCTATACAAATCTCTCAATACTGGCTTCGGTTCTGGAATTGGTGACCAAAAAAATACTTCTGATCCCCTGATGACAAGTTCTACACAGAAGATGCGATGGAACAGGTAGAAGAGATTATTAAGAGTGCTGAAAAGTATAAACATTTGGATACTATTGAGGTATAATATAAATCTATTATATTCTGTCATTTTCCAATATTATATATCTCTAAATAAAAATTCTGACACTATTGTTTTTGTTATCTTTCCAACCTTACCAAAAAGATTGAAAGTGAAGGTACAGATGTCCTTATTGGTGAGGCTGCAAATACCAGTGAAGAGGCAAAGAAAACCTGGGATTTGTACTAAATCCCCTTACCTCGATGGGAGACAAACTGTAACAGAATCGAGGTCGAGTTTTCATTTTGAAGCATGTGCATTTAACATTGGTTTGGTTCAACCTCTCATTGAGGATGTTCGTTCATTTGATGATTGGTTTCACGATGGTTACAGACCTGACAATATGTAAGACAATATCCTTGAATTTAAATATAGTGTTTAATTTGACTCAAATCTTATTTTTTATTTAACTAATGTGCAGCAAGAGGAAATTTTTGTTGAGGAAGATCAAAATCAATCCCCCATTTGTTTTTGGTCCGCTTGAAGTCAGTGACAAAACATGGTGGTACGAGCTTCGCGATCCGTCCGAATCACTAAGAGATACAGTAATTTATTAACTTTCATTTTTCATGAAATTGTATGTGTTATTAGTAGATGAATTAAAATATTCAGCGATTTCCATTCTTAAGTATAGCTTTTGTTTTTTTTATTTTTTCAGCACGTAGATTTATGTTTTTATTATCTTAGGAAGATGGCAACATTCAATAAAGAAATTAGAATGAAGGATATGACGACCAACTCATTTTTTGGAACCATGGTTAAGATAATATATCCTGCTGTAGTTCAGAATTCCAATGCTCTTGCTAGACAAGTATCTCTATTAGAATATCCATTGGGGGAATACATGCATTGCAACACACCTTGGACGGAAGTTGATCATGTTTTGATGCCCATGAGGATGGGTGTTCGTGCACATTGGATCCTTGGGCACTTGGATATCCGAAAAAGGTGTATCAATGTTTATAACTATACATGGATACGATAAGAGACAGAGAAGTCATAGCAGACGTTCAACCGTTTGCTTTTGTTATCCCACACTTGATGGCCAATATTGATGTCTGGAAACCTGTGAATGTTAATGGTGTACAATGTATTGAACCACTAGGTATTAATCTTGTTCATGACATCCCTCAACAGAGTAACGGGTGAGTGCTTATTAAAATATATTATTATTCTTTCAATATGTTA
The DNA here is from genome assembly GCA_030279155.1 of Forsythia viridissima. Classification (NCBI taxonomy): domain Eukaryota; kingdom Viridiplantae; phylum Streptophyta; class Magnoliopsida; order Lamiales; family Oleaceae; genus Forsythia; species Forsythia viridissima. The sequence goes on from CM059036.1 coordinate 26,597,644, forward strand.
TTCATCAATTAGTTAACCATATTATTTACTAACTTGAATTCGCATTTTTTGAAGGACTGACTGCAGGGTATTTGTGATAAAGTACGCGGAGTATTTTATGAATGATAATATGCAATGCATGTACAATCCCTTTGATGCTACAAGTGAGAGGACACATCTGGCATCGTAATTATATAAACACGGTGTGCACAAGATTACCGAAGGCTACGAATCCGATCATGATTTTCTTTCAAGGAGGGAAAGGAAAGCGAGAAAGGCAGCAAAAATAATATAACAAACTTTTATGCGACTTCTGCTATAATCGAACTAACCATAATTTCCTTGAATTGGTAGTTCACTTTTGCTGTTTCTTTTGCTAGGTGGTTTAGATAATTGCATGACAGATTCTTTAGGTCAATTTCTATCATATTAGCATGAGCTACGTCATTTTTTGATTTTTGCAATGTTACATGATTGATACAACCGTCTATTAGTAGTAGGTAACATAATGTAATTACAGTTTTGGCTATTAATAGATGGTCTTGTTTGTTATTAGTAACAAAACAAGACAAACAGTTTTTGACATTGTCTATCGGCATATGGTAATTGCATGATTTTTGCTCAATCATTATGAATGTTATAGATGTTATTGATTTTTATTTTTTTGCGTTACAGTTTTTCATTGGCAGATTTGTTATTTTGTCTATATATTGACACGTTTTTTGTTCATCCTTTGTATCCTTTATATTGACAGATCTAAATTTTTGTCTTTATGTGGTAGATTTTTATTATGTTACAGTTATTTTCTTAGGAAGACTTTGATTTAATCATTTGCGTATTATTAAAGTACTACTACCAAGCATGCATTTGTTGTGGGGAAAATATCATGAATAAACAATTCACATAGAAGGTTGTCCTCAATGGCTATTGCGAAAGTGGTGCCTTCAAATATAGCAAGATATTGGAACTGGTGCCTTCAAACATGCATCATAGACGTTATTACACCGGATCATTATGCAATTTTAACACCAAAGTATATTCAAATGACCATTTAAAGATTTCGAATGAGTTGACCAATATGAAATAACACATTCTAAGTTAGTATCAATTGAAAAGGTTACTAGTCTTAGGAGTATCAATTTTTTTGTGTAATCTTTCAAGCCTCTGCATCTATAAATTAAATTAAAGCATGATAACACTAGTACAAATAAATCAAAGCATTGCCAACATCCACCATACAAAAATGATGTAATTGTAATTCATTCATTGAATCATCAAAATTCAACATAATTTATGATATATGAAATCAAATCGATATTTAGTATCAATTATTTGCGCCAAGTGGAGATGAAATATATTGTTTCACCCCTTCTTTGTTGAATGTTTTATCATACCCAATGGATGCTTGCACGTCCTCTTATTATGGCCGTGTCGTCCACATCTCATACACTTTGTCACAAAAGTTCGTTCTCCCGCCGATCTGTACCTCTTTTCTTTAAGTCTTCTTGGTTTTCTAGAACGATTGGGGGCAAAAATAACCACTTCCTCTACATTTTTTGGCACTATCCAATTGGACCGGTCACCGAGTGGTACAATGTCGCCATCATATGCTGCAATATAAGCTTCTTTCGTGTGGTAAGAAGAACAATATTTATATGTTGCCATTCTGTGTTTGCTGATAACTTACAAAGCATGTTTGCACGGTATCCCATCAACTTGGAACCTGTTACATGTGCAATTGCATTTTTCTATGTCAACTGAATGCTGTGTGTTTTCATCACTAACTTGATATAGGACGTCGCTTGATCCTGAAACCTGTTTATTGAAACAAATTTGTGATGGCAACTAGTAAATAAAATAAAATAAATAGCTGGCTCAAACAGAAAACATTACTTTTAATTTGAGTGCATCTTTTGAGTTCGCCCTTAGCTTATTCTCATTTTTGGTTACCAATTTTGTAAAGGTGGAAAGTGCATTATTACGATTTTTGTACAACCAGTCTTGCAAGATGTTTCTCAAACATTCTAGCAATGTCACGATAGGATAATTCTTCACCGACTTTGTAATAGCATTGACCGACTCAACAATATTAGAAGTCATCGTAGAATATCGGTTGATTGGCATATGTGCTCTTGACCACCTATATAATCCCACTTTTTCTTGTTATATATGAAAAAAACATATCAGATTTAGCAAATATGACACATATTTATGCTTATGATAATAAGATAGAATTTTCTTACCAGATATGGTCGAATCTCATGGTTGATGTTGTCTAATTGTTTCATTTGGTACTCACATTCAGAAACAGTGTATGCTCTAGCAGCAGCATTAAATGGCTTTGTAATGTGTTTCGCTACATTTCGAAATCGTCGCTTTAAGTTTTGCAACAAATGGTAAGAACAGAATCCATGCATTACGTTTGGGTATATTATATTGATTGCATTTTCTATGCTTTTATGCCTGTCAGATATTATGCACATCTCATCTTGTTCTCCATAAGCGTCCCTGAATTTCATTAGGAACTATTCCCATGCATTGTCATTCTCAGAATCACCTATCCCGAATGCGAGAACAAATATATTATAGTTAGCATCCTGAGTACAAGCGGTGAAAAGTGTGCCACTGTAACGCCCAGTTAAAAAGTTTCATCGACAACGACCACATGTTTGCAGTATTTCCAACCTTGTATCGATGTTCCCAATGCCATGAACATATATTCAAATTGATTATATGCATTAGTCTTAGTCCGTGTTATGGTCCCTGGATTCTTCAATCTCAACATGTATAAGAAACTTGGGAGCTTGTTGTACGAGTCCTCTGGATCTCCAACTATCTTTTCTAATGCCGATTCACGTGCCCTCCATGCCTTTCCATAACTCAAAGTCACACCGTATGTTTTCAACGCATCATTTATGATGTCCCTTGGAGTGTAGATAGTTTTAGCATCTATATACTTGTGTTTGATGCAATCTGCTAATAGAGAACTTGTTGCCTGTCTATGATCTCCCATATTGTAATCTATTGAGCAGTTATGACCATTTTTAATATATCGTATCTTGAATAAATCTGTGTCGCTCAGTCTAGAAGCCCAAAAATACCACATGCAATTATCATCGAGACATTTGAGGATGTATTCTTCTTTGTCAGACCTGTACACCTTATACTGAAAGTTGTTATGAATAGCATATATGGATATAGTCTTCTTTAACACATTTTAATCCCTAAAAATCCTCCATGGTGAAATGTTGTTGAAGTCTGGGTGTTCAATTATAATGTTGTCTTCCTGAATTTCAACTTCTGGCAACTCTGGAATTGTTTCACATACACTAGCAGCAAATCTATGTAGACAGCACAAGTTGTTACCTGAGTTATTGAATGACAATTTAGGTTTTGTTGCCCTAATCTTTCTAGCTCTTGATCACCTGAAATATCCAAAGTATATATTGACGGTATATTTCCCAATAAAGGTGTAACATCAATTTGGGGGTAACTTGTTAGATTCTGATCCTTTCTTTTAAGCTCCAAATAAAACATCAATATGTTGTCATTCGTTATCTTCATTGAAGACAGGTACCCAGCTACTTCATATTGTATAGATAGTGCACTGCTATGTTTATCAAGCTTTAGTATGGACATTATCAAGTCAACGAGTTCTATATAAGTACAACATACTGGAACAAGGATTCATGTACTTTCTCCATTGCAATTGATGAAATATTTATGTTATCCATACCTGTCAATATTACGATAATAAATCATGTAATAATAGAGACATTGAAACAGTTATTGTAACATCAATTACAACATATTATTCATAGAGACAATTCATCCTACTTTGTAGCATTGTTTGCAACAGATTAATAATAAAGATACTGAATATTAGTTTGTAACAATGCTTGCAACATATTAGTATAAGTAGACAATGCACAAATTTTTGTAACATTCATTACAACAAACAAGTTACAACGGCACTGAAACAGGTTGTGTTACATCGATTGCAACATTTTAATAACAGATACAATGAAACAGCTTTATAACACTGCTTGCAACAGATAATGTTACATCGATTGCAACATGTTAATAGCAAATACAATGAAACACTTTCATAACACCTCTTGCAATAGATTATGTTACATCGATTGCAACATTTTAATAACATATACAATGAAACACTGCTTGCAACAGATTAACACCAGGGACACTGCTAGATATTTTGTAGCATTGTTTGCAACAGTTTAATTACAAATGCAATACAATGGTTTTCGTAACATCATTTCGCTAATGACAAGAAATGATACGAAAATAGCGATTTATTCATATAGCAATTGCATCTGATTTTGTAACATCATTTGCAACAGCGTATTAGCAGATATTGCAAATGATAATTAGAACTCATAAAAAGTGAACTGCAAATTATAACAATGCAATCCAGACGTCTAACGAAACAGAAAATAACATCTGGTTCTAAATGAGATCGCTTATTTGTAACATGGAATCAATATGATATAGTACAAGTGAAAAGAAAAATGCTTAAATCTTACCGTAACAGAGACGGATGTTATCGCTAGACAGGACTTTGCAGGAAGGAGATGAATTGCAGGTTGCCAAGATGAATGCTCTTTGTTTTCATGGAAGAGAGATTTTGAAAAGATTATAATTGATTATCATTTTTAGTCAAATATAGAATCCCTATTAATATGGTTAAATGGAGTGAAAAGTGGTGTCTGTTACATACAATTAATTAGATTTGGTGGAAAATTAAAAAAGAAAAAAAATAACAGCCTCATCCAGTATTCATGGAATATATAAAATGTAACAGTTTTTTTTTATAATTATTAACATATTATGGCTTATTGATGAAAATTTCCCTTAAAATAACCCAAATCCAAATCCCACAATCTCTTTAAAATAGCCCAAACTGGCCCAAGGCCCATCTACCCAAACCCAATCCAGCCATAATTTTCCCCAGCCCAAACCCAAACCCATCTATGTAGTCTGATTACACACCCAAACCCAAAGTCCTAATTCCCAAACCGAGTCTCTGGTAGCAGCAGGTGGAAACGCGTAATCCTTCATCATTCCTTTGCAGTTTGCATTTGGTCGTCTCTCAAATAAAGAAAGTTTTCTTCATATTTGATTTTTACAAAATTAGTTATTTCTCAGTTTCTAGATACTAACCATATGATATTGTAAACAAACATTTTAGTTTTTTCATTTTAAGATATGATTCATTCTGTTGAATGATTTGGAATTTGGATGAATTAAATTAATTCGGTTTTGCTTCAAAAAAAATTACTTATTTGAATTTATTGGGAGACAAAATTTGCAAGCAGTAAGTTTATTTTTTCTTTTAAGCATAGCCAAACATGTTGAAAAATTAAATTTAATTAGTGCCACTGACATACTGCCTTTGCCCATTAGCGGATTAACCCATTGCATTATTGTATGTTTGTATAAACATGCTAGCACCGATTCTCTGTTCTTTGGTTTACCTTTTTCAATATACCTACCGATGTATTGAAAGATAACAAAATTTACATTTTGAGATGGAAGTTTGGGTAGGGATAGGTTATATTAATGGTACTCAGGTAAATGCTGGGGACTGCAATTTAGCTTTCATTTCATTCTATTTAAGCTTTTAGTTAGAAATGAAAGTTGCTACCTATCTTTTATAGTATAATTGTATTGATTGTTGTCTTTCAGGCTTATTAGTAGATTGTTGTTGTTATTTGAAGTTGATAAAATTAATATTTACATAAAGTTGTTATATTGTTGCCTTGTCGACTTTCTTGATTATATATTTGTATAATCATATTGATTGTTGCCTTGTCAGCTTATTATTAGATTGTTGTTGCTACTTGCTAGTTGCTATTGACTAAAATTTATACTTAAATGAATTTGTTATATTGTTGCCTTTCTAGCATTTGTAAATTGTATGTTTGTATTTATTGTTGCGTTGATTATTATTGTGATTTTTAATATTTCAAAATACAAGGTCGGCCTTATGCGAAGAGGAAACCATATTTTCATTCTTTACGAAGAACTATCGAATAAGTAAAAGTACATTTCTCGGTGAATTGAATCGAGATATACCTTTAACTCCTATTGTGCAAACTCTTCCAAATCATGTCCTAAAATTAACCATCCTTCATCTTCAAATCCTGAATTGTAACTGTCTAATATCATTGAACGAGATCTGGGGAAAAGATCACAAATGTTTGAATGGTTTGTTAATTTACAAGATGAGATTATGAGATTGGATGGTTATATCTAACTGTTGGGCTTTATCAACCACAAATTGTTGAGTATAGAAGCACAAAAAGAAAAACTCAATCTCGTCGATTTTAGAAAAGATGGTTCAATCAGTTTCATTGGTTGGAGTATTCGACTATAACAAATAGGACATATTATTTTTACTGCTTCCTATTTCTCAATTATAGGAATCCGTTCAATTGTTCGGCTCAAGTCACTCACGAGATTTTATGAACAATTAGTTGAACTTCTTTCTCTCAGTGCAGCTTTAGATCCTAAAAATTCATTTGAATTATTTAACAAGGATCATATTTTAGATTTTTGTAAAGAAGTTCTATCCTAAAAATTTCAAACTGGATGATGTTCTTGCTTTGGGCATAGATTTACAACATTATAAGCACGACGTGATATATGACCCTCAATTTCAAGTACCTACACTTTCTGAGTTACGCTGGCAATTGGTTGCAAGTAGGAGGTGATTGAATTATCAACAATTGACTAAATTGATTTATATAGTATTGACTCTGCCTGTTTCTAATGAACAAGTATTTTCAGCAATGCAAATTTTGAAAACGGAACTCGTAACAAAATAGAGGGTTGTTTTCTTGCTGATTGTATTACAATCTATATTGAAAGACATTTTGCTGCTAATATAGATGTAAAATCTATTGTAGAAGAATTTTATACTATATGATATCATTGGATACCACATTAGTAAGTACTATATTTTTTCTCTTATTTATGAATTTTATTTGTACATTGTCTTTTCTCAAAATTTAAGCCCCCCGACATAAATTCCTAATTTTACCCCTGAATTGAGCTTGAGCCAACAACAGTTTGCATTTTAGTTCTCCATGTTGGAATTAATTGAATTTTATCGAGTTAAATCGTTAAATATATTTAATGATGTGGGCCATTACAATTAATTTTGAGTGAATTGAAAAAGTCTCCAATAAAAATTACGTAATTGGTGAATAGGTATGATGAATGGAAAATTCATTTAAGATTTAATCTGAACCATCAGATTACATAAAAATATGAAATGGACACATTCATTCATACTTGCATAAGTCTTCAATTCTATGACATAGCAGATTAAGACATGTATATCATGTTTCTTTAAGAAAATTAGTAGGTTTATGACTTATACCTAAACTTGCAACAGAAGACAAACATAAATGTAAGATTTGTGTTGAAGCAAAATTTTCTAAAAAGCCTTTTAATTTAATTGAAAGAAGTAGTAAACCATTAGGTTTAGTATATAGCGATATTTGTAGTTTAAAATTTGTTCAATCTCGAGGTACTAAAAAGTAATTTATCACGTTTATTGATTATCACAATAGATATTGCTATATATACTCGTTAAGTAGTAAAAATGAGGCATTAGATGCTTTTGTCACTTACAAAAATGCTGTTGAAAATCAACTTGGTAAGATGATCAAGCTATTGAGATCCGATAGAGGCGGTGAATATGATTCGTCATTGTTTGATGAATTATGTGCTAAGTTTAGAATTATTCACCAAACAACTACTCCGTACACTCCTCGGCAATATGGAGTTGCTGAGAGGAAAAATAACTTTAAAATACATGGTTAATGCTATGCTTATTAGTGGATTACCACAAAACTTGTGGGAGGAAATAGTTATAACTGCTAACTTTATTCTAAATAGGTTCCTCACAAGAAACCTGATTTAATACCTTATGACCTTGGAAATGAAGCATGCCATCCTACAAATACTTGAAAGTGTGGGGATGTTTAGCAAAAGTGGCTATTCCACCTCCTAAAATGATTAAATTAGATCCTAAAAACTATTGATTTCATTTTTTTCAAATATGCAATGAATAGTAGTGCTTATAGATTTCTTGTGCATCAATCTGACATAAGTGATATTCAAGTCAATACTATTATTGAGTCTAGAGATGCCGAATTCTTTTAAAATAAAACCAAATCAATAGGATGCAAATGGATTTTCAAGAGAAAATTAAAACCCAATGGTTCAATAGATAAGTACAAGGCTCGACTTGTTGCCAAAAAGGTATCGTCAAAAAGAATGGATCGACTTCTTTGACACTCTTTCGCCTGTAACAAAGATTACTTCTATATGAGTTTTAATTGCAATAGCTTCCTTGTATAACCTGTAGATACATTAAATGGATGTTAGGCCTGCATTCGTAAATGGTAAATTAAATGAAAAATTTTATATAGAACAACCAGAAGGCTTCAAAGTGAAAGGACAAAAGCATAAAGTTTGTAAACTTATCAAGTTCTTATACGGATTCAAGCAACCTCCAAAATAATGGCACGAGAAGTTTGACAGTGTCATGATTATGAATGGATGCACCATAAATGAATGCGATAATTGGGTATACTCAAAGAAATTCTGAGAAGCATACGTATTGGTTTGTCTTTATGTAGATGACATGATTATATTAGGAACTAATATGGAAGTCATTAACAAAATATAGAAAATGACCACCAACAACTTTGAAAGATATGGGTGAAGCAGACGTGATTCTGAGAACGAAAATCTCTAGAACATCTAATGGGATTAATTTGTCACAAACTCACTATGTAAACAAAGTGATTGAGAGATTTATAACATATGATATAAAAGAAACTAGTAATCTATTTCTTTCTCATATAGTTCTTCACAAGAATACTGGAAATGAGAAAAATAAATTAGAATATTCCTAGATAATTGGAAGTTTGATGTACTTAATGAATTATACAGGGCAGACATAACTTACTCGATAAGTAAGCTAGGTTGATATACAAGTAACTCTAGTAATGAACATTGAGATGCATTACTTAGATTGTTGGGCCACTTGAAACGTACCAAAGAGTATTCATTACATTATGAAAAATATCATCTGATAGTTGAAGGATAAAGTGACGCCAATTGGATATCAGATACACATGAATATAAATCACTAGTGGTATATCATGGAAATATTATAAACAAACATATATAGCTCAGTCAACTATTGAATCCGAGTTTATCGCTTTAGATAAAGCAGGAGAAAAAGCAGAATGACTTAGAAACTCTGTAGAAGAATGCTATATGTATTCATTGCGATAATCAAGAAACTATAGCCAAACCAGAAGATTGTGTATATAACACAAAGTTAAGACATATACGTCGTAGACATAATACCTTTCGGTAGTTGCTTTCAAATAGAACAATATCAATAAGTAAAAAGATAACCTAGTGGATCTATTTACAAAAGGAATTTCTAGAAAGAGAATAGATTGCACATTGAAGGAAATAGGTCTAAAGCTTAAATTTTAATGAGTTAACTCAATGGAAACCTAACATGGCGAATGGAGATCCCACGGACTAGGTTCAATAGTAAAACTAGTTACGAATGACTCGATGAGAAGCACTTTGGAGTTTTAACTCATTCCCATTTATGTGATGTAAAAGTGATGCCTACAAAGATTGATAAGGACAAGCTTTTCTTTTAATGATGACTATATCTTGTAAAGGTACAAGTGGAGTATTGTAGGGTATTTTTTATAGCACATCACCTATGTTAGTGCGAATGTGGCCGATTCTTTGAGAATTTTACTTAGGCAAATTTTCTAAAGCATCGCAGAATCGAAGTACTTCAAAGCCAAAATAATGGACACAATAGAGAGATGATGTGTTTGATCTATTCTCTGGGCCCTTGAATGGTTTTAAAAATGTAACTATTGCGAAAGATAACAAGCGCGCAAGAGAAAAGAAAATTACTTCTAAATTTTAAGGTTTTTACCTATACCGTGACAAGTATCGCCACAATTTATTTGAATTTCCAAACGAATTTTAAAAATTACAAAATTTTAACTGTAGATACTTGGAACCTTGGACTAATGTATGTTAAAATTATAGACCTTAGCTACGTCATTTGGTAGGTGAACATGTTGGCCAAAATTGCTAGAAAAACTGTCTCAAGCGACTTAAGGCTGCCCGCTAAAATAATTATAATAAATTCATACAATGAAATTTTTGAGTGGTTCCAATTGCTTCTATTAAACCACATATAAGACTTTTCATAACCACTGATTTCATTCAAAAAATCCAAACATACAAAGATTAATAATTTTTCAAAGTAGGGACAGAAAGTTGAAATTCATAATGTAAAACGAGACCATTTCTATCTTAAAATTTTTAATGACTATTAAACCAACATCTTGTTTTCCATATACATTACATGATCAAATACTTAAAAACCAACATCTAAATTATAATATTTACATCATAATTGACTCAATCATCAAATTTTAATTTAAATAAAGTAATTTCACTTCATATTCGCTAGCCTACGCCATCGTGTCAACGCCAACAATTTTAATCTGAAAATTTATTTACTTGTAAGTGAGTATTTCATAAGAAACACGCAGTAGAAACATATATTAACATGTGAGAAAATATATAAAAATAAATTACGACATGTCAAACATTTAAAACATACATAGGAACATATTCGATAACCGGCACCACATAAAACTTAAAAGTGATTATTTTCAATCACTAGCATACATATGTGATTACCTTCAATCACAATCATAAAGTTCAACGTTTTACATTAAGTATGGCAATTAATTTACATAATATTTTCTAATTTGAAAGCATGGAATTAAATCGGTAGTACAAGAAACTACCTTATAAATCAAAGTCATGTTGAGTTGAATTGAATAAAAAAATTGACTGTATTTTTCCTCAAAATAAAACCGTGTCTTTGCCTTTTTGTTCCAAAATATAGTAATATAACATGATATTTAAATTTCGACAAAAGAAAAAAATCAATGGCTGAACGAGGAGAGAAAAATTATGCTTTCTCTTACTACTGGGGTCGAAACTTGAGGAGAATGGGGACTGATTTTCACTTGATGAATATTGGAATTCTACGCCTACTATTGGGGTATCTTTTGTGCTTGAAATAAGGAAAATTAAGAAAACTTAAGGGCTAAAAATATAGAGTGATGGTGCAGGAGTAGGATGGGAAAATAAAAAGAGGAAAAATGGACTTAGGGGTCCTAATTTGGGAGAGAAATGGAGGAATTGCTGGGGCTGAAAATGAAGACTTAAGAGATGGCTTTTCTTTAGCAAAAAGAGTGAGAGAATGGATTTTTATGTAGTGGAAGAGAGGGTTGGATGTAAGGTTGAGTAACTATAAATTGGTGGCTGAACAATGAGGGGAAGAAATGGACTAAGTGGCTAGTTTTATCACTAATCATGGAGCAGTTTTGGGGAGCATCCTTGGGCACATTTTTGGAAGCTGAGGAAGGGGTCTTGGGACTATTTTTCTTCAATAAAAAGTAGAAGAGAATGGCTGGTTTATGGAGTAGAAGAGAGGGCTGGAATGGAGTTGAATAACTGTAAATTGGTGGTTGAACAATGAAGGAGAGAAATGGACTAAGTGGCTGGTTTTATCATTGATCGTATAGCAGTTTTAGAGAGCATCCTTGGACACATTTTTGGTAGTTGAGGGAGGGGTTTTGGGGACAGTTTTTCTGGAGAAAAGTTGGCTGAAAATAGAGGGTGGAAGATGTGGGGAAAATTGGTAGGAAATAGGTTGAAATAAGGGAGATCTTGGGTGGTTAAGTCTTTGGGTTTTAGGGGCTGATTTTGGCATGAGATTAGAGACTGTTTGTGTTTAATTAGCATTAAAAAATTTGTTTGGTCATTGACAAAAATTCTTTTTTGTTTGACACAAAAAATAAGGCAAATACGTAAAAAAAAAATCTAACACGACTAATGTGTTTAAAATGTATTAAGAAGTTTGCATCAACGCCAGAAATTGAAATTTATTTTTGTGAAATTTTAAACGCCAGCAAATTTTTTCGATCGTTACATGTACATACTGATAAATATAGACAAATGTCTTTATATGCTAGAGGTGGTTTTTCTTACTTTATCACATTTACAGATGATCATTCTAGACATGTTTTCATCTACTTGATGAAATTCAAGCGTGAATCCCTTGAAAAGTTCAAAGAATTCAATCAAAAACTACAAATGCAAACTGAGAAAAATATTCTGATACTTAGATCTTATCAAAGTGATAAATATTTGAGGGATCAGTTTTTATACCATCTAAGAGAGAATGAGATTATCTTGCAGTGAACTCCACCGTATACACCACAACATAATGGTGTATGTGAATGGAGAGACCGTACCTTACTTGATATGGTGTGACTAATGACGAGCCGCGTAGTTCTTCCAAAATTGTTTTGGATATATGCACTTAACATTGCATGCCCCCACACTACACCGTATCTCATCTAAATCGGTCAATATAACTCTATACGAGTTATGGAAAAGGAAAAAGACCCGATCTTTCATACATGTAGGTTTGGGGCTACGACGCTTATGAGAAGCGCGTTGATTCGGATAAGCTAGGAGTAAAATCTAATAAATGTTTATTTGTGGAGTATCCAAAGGAAACTGCAGGATACTATTTCTACAATCCTATCGAGATCAAGGTCATTGTATCGAAACATGTTATATTCTTAAAGAAAGAATTCATTCTTAGATAAGACAGTGAGAGCAAAGTAGATCTTGAAGGGGTTCAAGAAACCACAAATGAAATTGACTAATTAGTTAAACCAATGGTTGAGCTTGTATCTAATGAGGTACATATTGGGAAAGAGGAATCGCCAATTCCCGAAGACACGCCAGCTCTACGTAAGTCGAGCAGGGTCATTCATTCTCTTCGAAGATACGATTTTCTGATTACTAGTAATGTATTACTAATCAAAAAAGGTGAACCTACTACTTACACAGAATCAAAGTCAAATGTTGACTCAAAAAGATGACAAGAAGCTATAGAATCCGAGATGAACTCTATGTACGAAAACAAGGTTTGTGATCAAGAGGTAAAACCTATAGGCTGTAAATTAGTTTACAAGAAAAAGGTCGACATGGATGATAATGTTCATACTTATAAGGCAAGATTGGTTGTAAAGGGTTACAAGCTAAGACAAGGAATTGCCTTTGACGAAACCTTCTCACTAGTAGCCATGTCTAAGTCAATTCAGATTCTGCTTGCAATAGTAGCATTCCATGAATATGAGATCTGGCAAATAGATGTCAAAACCGTATTTCTTAACAGGAATCTTAGCGAGGATATGTACATGACACAAACTGAAGATTTTGAATCCACATAACCAAACAATTTATGCAAAGTACACATATCTATATATGGATTAAAGCAAGCCTCTCAGAGCTGGAATCTTTGTTTTGATGAGACAATCATTAAAAATGAAGATGAACCATGTGTATATAAGAATATTAGTGAGAGTAAAGTCGTGTTTCTAATTTTGTATGTAGATGACATACTATTATTAAGAAACGATGTCCCCGTGCTAAAATCAGTAAAATTGTGGTTATCCAAAAATGTATCCATTATAGACATAGGAGAGGCAACATCTATTTTTGGTATAAATATCTATAGAGATAGATGTAAAAAATGCTTGGCCTATTACAATCTATGTACATAGACAAAATCTTGAGAATATTTAGTATGGAAGAGAACAAGATGAGACTCTGTCATATTAGGCATGGAATCTATCTCTCAAAAGATTGTCCGAAAATACAAATTGTGAGAAATCGTATGTATCTCGATCGGATGTTTCATATGCTTTGAGTGTCACAAGTAGGTTCCATGTGAACCTTGGCGAGAAACATTGGATCACGGTCAATAACATTCTTAAGTACTTAAGAAGGACTTAAGACATGTTCTTGGTGTATGGAGAAAATGAACTCAGAGTTCATGGATATGCCTATGTCAGCTTTCAGTTTAATAAAGATGATAGCAAATCTCAACCCGGATATGAATTTACTCTAAATGGTGGTACGGTCAATTGGAAAAGTTTCAAACAAGATACAACCGTTGATTCAACTACAAAAGTCGAATATATAGCTACTTCAGAAGCAGCAAAGGAAGTGGTCTGAATCAAGAAGTTCATTATTGAACTTGGAGTAGTTCCTAGCATTGTTGATCCAATACCTTATATTGTGATAACAATGGAGTCATTGCACAAGCGAAGGAACCTATGTCTCATTAATGATCTAGATATATATTGAGGCAGTATCATCTCATCGATGAGATAATCTTGAAATATGACATAAAGATAGAACGGGTTCTAACATAGGATAATGTAGAAGATCTCCTAAAAATGTCGTAATCCCATCACACGCATGATGATCATGCTATTGGTATTAGATACATGAGTGATTGGATCTAGTTTGTATGAGACATTTTGTGATATAATCTTTGTTAGACATTGATGAAGATGAACAAATTGTTTAATTAAATACTTGTCTACATTTTAATGGTAAATCTGTTATTTTTAAATTTTATTATCTAAAATAATAAAATCTGAAGAAAAGTTCATAGTAACTTGTTGATCACAAGGTGTTCTGATTGTGAGATACAAGTTATAAATAACTTATTCTTGAAATATTCCTATTCATAGTAATAATGAGATGCGAATATCATTATCGCGGATAGACTAGCGTGTGATGTATTTTTTTAGGAAAGTAGTTGATCTCACGAGCTAAGATGTAGAGGGACACCTGAATGAACACATGAATACATTATTATGAGAACATGACATTGGATGACCTGCCTAGAGATTCTACATGGATAACTATCCAAGCGTTAGTGGTAAATCTTTAATGCGTGGTAGTGGATTTGGTCATTCAACTTGAGGACATCATAGAATCTTACGTGAGGACCGCTATACTTTGGTGAGCACTTGATGGAGCTCTAAGATTATGAGTCATCAGGATGACGTCGTATGGGTATAGTAAGAATCTTATGAAGGTTGTGAATGTCCAATATGAGGATTCGTCACTCCTGGAAAGTAGGAGATTATAACCAGAATTTTACCCACTTAAGTTGATATAAATTTCTTCGGCCGAAATCGAGTTATGAGTTAAAAATATTTCAATCAATGAAGATGAAGAGTTGAGGTGAATAATATAATTGGTTGAAATAAAATTGACATTGATCTATATCTCTTAACCAATTGGATTATATTAATGAAAAGATTATAATTCTACGGCAACCGCATATATATTGGTTCTTTCATACCACATGACATTTTCCTTCACATGGTTTGCTTTGACACATTGCTAGATGTCAATGTTAAACGGTGACATAAATTAATCGATCTAGGTGAATCGATGAGTATATCACTGCATTTGCTATCGTGAATGGAAAACTAATGGGTCAACACAAAAGGCGATTTAATCAGATTCTACGGTGGTCATCGAGGTAAACTTCTATGACGAATTCTATCTAAGTACAAGGTTGATCCGGCTTATAAGAATTGCAAATTTAATTTTCGTTGTCCATGTATACATCAATTCCTAACAGCAAGATATTCAACTCTTTCTCGTCTTTTCTTTAAATCCGGTTATGTCTTCCAAACTCTTTATATTTTCTTTTTCTCATATGATTACTTTCAATTCTCAAGGTTTTATGGAATTAATGGATTCATGTATTGATTTTACTTATTTCCTTCATGCTTGAATTACTTGATCACTATTGATTTGTGGATTTTAACGAGTCGATAGATTAGTTAACAATTTAGACCACGTAGTAAAATTCGACAATTGGATAAAAAATAGAGATACGTATTTTGCTATTGTTGCGGTCCTTAATTGAATTCCTAGGTGTGTTTAGTTAAGGTTTATTCATATTTACATAGAGATAGAGATAGAGATAGAGATATAGTGAGTTGACTTAATTAATTATGGTTGATTTGAACTCAAGAGAGGTAAATTGATTTACTTTGTGAAGTTGGCCGAATATAATTGTAGAAATTGACTTGAGAAGCAAAATTAAAGGTGATAACTATGGTGAAATCGTATGTCCCGACACTTTGTCAAAATTTGTTTTCATTAAATACGCAGTAGAAGTAGTTAAATTAGTATTCAAATAAAATAGTTCTAGTAAAAAGAATAATAATTCGAACTCACTAAGTCTACTTTACTACTTGTTAAACAATAAGGGTGGGATATGTGGTTAAAGTAGAATACTCCATATGAGCTCCCTTGTATACATCTATAGTATAGAAAAGTTGTAGTGGCATTTCATTCCCACCCCACCCCACCCCACCCCACCCCACCCCACCCCACCCCAAAATGTACATCAGTCGGATGTGTTTTATGCCTTGAGATTATTGTGAACAGTTATTCCCATGACGTTTTGAAAAAGTATTGCAACTTTTCATGCATGGCTAAATAATGATTTAGAACGCCCTCTCAAATTATGAATGCGGATGGCAAGGCTGGTGTATGATTGATAAATATTTTTATAAATTATAAACAATGAATCTTATGAAATGTGTAGATAAAAATGATATTTGATTGATTTATAAATATTTATAAGCACACACAAACATATCAAGTTGGTATGCATGGTAACGTTAGAGAGGCTTGCAGTTATCCTACTGCAGATTTTGTTTAAATTTGGGCATGTATGTTATTCTCATATTGCCTTTTCTTGCTTACTACAGGGTGATAATATATATTTGTCATAATGTATGAATCACATTGTGTATCACATGTTCATATTGCAGAATGCGAACATCGATGCTATAATTGCGAAATGTTTGACATCTTGACTGAAAGTATTTGATTGTAGTGAAGTGACCTCTTATCAGATAATTGCCAATATATTGCTTGAATTTGAAAATCCCTACAAGTTTGAATTTAGACATGTTGACCTAAAGCAAATCCCAATCTAAACGCAAAAATTGTTGAGTAATGTTTGGTATCTTACTATTAATCTCTATCGGCCGACAAAGTAAAACTAATAATAATAATAATAATTGACTAAATTCGTTATTGATGTCTTATTGGACTTGTTTTGATTTTTCCTCTTTTTGACTACTCTTTTGCATCTTTCTTACTTTTTCTAATTAAATATGAATAAAGACAATCGAAAATTGACTAATTTGGATAGTCAAACGACAAATAAATAGGAAACGGGTCAATCCCATATATATGTAACAAAAGGAATAAGGTTTTCAATGCACTTGGATTGGCTTAGTGGTTTCTTTTCATTTGCTTCTTTATGGCTTCCAAGCAAAGTTAGTGGAACCAAATATTAACAATCATCTTGTTGAGTGGCATTTTTGTTGTATTTCCAGTCTCTCTCAAATTAATATTTTTTAGGTAAATATTAAATATAAGTTTTTTAGTCTTTCTCGTAGTATGGTTATGAATTTTCAATCTTCAAATATGAGATTCTGAGTCATCAACTTATTTAAATATTTAAATTTGGATGTCTAATTAATGCTGATAGAAATTGTCAATATAAATATTAAAATTGTATTCGATTTTTTTCATGATATAAAGTTGGATGGCATCAATTGTGTTGGGCAAAAAGTTGGTTTTCACGCTGACATTGGCCCACATTGACTGTTTGTGGAACAATTTAGAGAATACATGTATTGGATGAGTGAGAAAACACAATGTGGGCCAAACAATAGGGTTATTTGTGGATAGATTTTCTTGTAGACATTTCCAAACTAAAAAGTTGGTTCTTAAATAGAAAAAACTCAAATAAGATAAAGGCTTGAATAGAGACAAGATTTATTTGTCATACTCGATAAAGCTGTAAAGTTAAAGCTTGGTGGGGTGGGGGTGTGGGGGTGGGGGTGGGGGTGGGGGTGGGGTGGAAATTAATTCCAATGCTCATTGCAATTTTAACATTGTTTTCGTGACTAAATTTTAATTATTTTTTTAGCAATCGTCTTTAATGTTTACTTTCAATGTAGAAATAGTCCACAACGTTTATTTTTTAGCACAAAAATCTCTAATTTATGTATTTTAGTGCATAACTGGTCCTTATTTGATGAATAAAACAAATATGTTCTTAGTTTTAGTGTCTGTTTGGTGTGGATTATAAACTAATTTATTTAACCAAAATAGTTTATTTGACAAAAAAATATTTATTTGACCAAAAATTATACCTTTTTAACATGATATTTTTGACTATTCTTGGTTAAATAAACTAGTTTATAAGAGCCCGTTTGGTGTATATTATAAACTAGTTTATTTGACCAAAATAGTTTATTTGACCAAAAATTATTTATTTGATAAAAAAAAAATTACCTTTGTAGCATGATATTTTTGATCATTCTTTATTAAATAAACTATTTTGGTCAAATAAACTAATTTATAATCTACACTAAACGGGCTCTTAGTTAGAGAAATTTGCAATCAAATTTCTAACATTTGCAAAAAATATAAATGGGGCCGATACTTTAATTTTTTATAAAAAAAATTAAAGAAAACTAACTAGTTTTTTTTTTTTTTAAATTTGTATTCAAATTTTTCACATCATATAGAAATTACATATACTTTAAAGCACAATAAATTTACATTTAATTGACACGACTATAGTGATATATTTAATATGCTAAATATTATTTAATGAATATACAGGACTTTTTTGAACATTTTACAAAGTTTAAAAATTCAATTGTAATTTTCTATAATTAAAATTAAGGACATATTTGTCTTTTTTATCAAATAACGACCAATTGCGTACTAAAACACATAGATTAGGAATTTTTATGCTAAAAAACAAACGTTAAGGACCATTTCAACACTAAAGACAAAGGTTAAGGACCATTTATGCCAAATTTCCTATTTTTAAAGTTGTTTTCACATGACTTCAAAAAAAAATAAGTTACTTTACTTTTAACATAGTTTTTCATTTGTCATTTTGGATTGTTTGAAAACTTAACAATTTCGTTTACCATGTCATTAAAATCGTTAATTTTTAAATGAAATAAGATGAATTGATGATGTTGAAATTATATTAACTAATCAAAAAATTTCTGAATTTCAGGCTTTGTTTGACATGGTTTAAAAATTCATTTTGATTTTTTTTCAATCGTCATTTTTGACTTTTCAACCCATTTTTAATATGAAAATTCAACAATTTCAACTCAAATAAATCAATATTAGTCAAACGGGCCCTCAATGACATTTGAGAAACAACATTATTTGTGCCCTGCAAATGACAAGCAATGTTGCAATAGTGCACGTGTGTATATATATACATATATCTATTTGTTGTTTTGTTTGTTTGGAAATGTGACAAAAACCACACAAGTGGCATCTTTGAATAGTTGAATAGGGAATCCATTCAACATTATGAGATAAAGACTATTAAAATACAAAGTCAGCACGCATGCTAAGGCTATGGTGCTATGGTAAAAGCCGTATTCATTATTTCACAAACTACTCTTTCAATTGCTATCAACAATGAAATGTCAATAACTCAACTTACGTTTCAATAGCTTTAGTGTATGTAACTATAATGCTTTAAAAACTTGTACAAAAATACCTTTACATTTTATCTTAACCAATAATTACTCAGTGAAAATTTTCATGGAACTTATTTTCTTTTAAAGAAGAAGATTCAGATTCAACGAGCTTTTATTCGTAAAATTTGTGATAAATGTTGACTAATTCGTAGACGAGGATGCAATATGGTTGTTACTCGAAACTGAAAAATCACTTGTTCTACTATTGTTGATGAAGTTCATGAAATTTGATATGGAACAAGTGATTTCTCCATTGTTCGCGCCTGACCATGGGGAGAAACCCAGATTTTTCCCATTAAAAATATTTCTACACTGAAAAAATGTAGAAAAAAATGCATAGAAGCTAAATAACAAAATATTTTCATAATTCAAAACAATTTTGAAGTAATGACGTCATTCGTATTTGGCAGATGATGGTAAGAAAATAATTGGGTTTATGGTGGTGGTGTTTGGCAGAGACAAAGATGGCATCGTTGTTTGAAAAGAAGATGAGATATTTTCTAAATTTTTTTTGGTTTTGCTTTTTGTTTTTGTTTTGTTCACTTTTTATTTTTTTAGTCTCCAATATTTCAAAAACATATGGAATATACTTCTAACTTTAAAAAAAAATACAAAACATTCCAACGTTTGATAAAATAGGCATAGCAGATCGTTAACGACATAATCTATCCATTTTATCCAATATCTAACTCAAGTTGACTTTCACATGTTATTTGAATAAAAAAAGCACTTGAAATCGAATGGATAAAAGTATCAAATCACTAAAAGCACTTAAATTCCCGAAAAAAAGGAAAATAAATTATAAACCATAACAAAAACAGTAAATCTTCATATTCTCCAACACACCCCTCTCCCTCCCACCCCAAGCCCGAAAACCATCAGTACGAATCCTAGTGGAGACGGTAGCGGCGCCGGCTTCACCCATTACCATCCAAATACACCTCTACCGCCGCTGATCCTACCACCATACACTATTACCACCAACAAACCAGGACCAAACTAGGCTTGACTCCAACAAACAACACATCGAGCTTGACTCTCGCAAACTACCATCATCATCTCTAATCACAAGCACCACCACTAGGTTCTGAATCTAGTCACACAGTGACCCGTCCAAGAACACCATTTCAAACACCAGCACGCACCGAAAACACCATATCCACATCCAAAAACTAGCCGATGAAAACAACCCACACCCACAAACGAAAACCCTACACCACCACCACCTCAAATCTCACAAAAACTAGGAAGAAATTACCCCTAGTTTTTGTGCTAACTAGGGGTAGATATTGCCACTCGTTTTGCGAAAATGGGGAGAAGGGTGTGTTGGAGAAGATGAAGAATTACTATTTATTAACTATTTTCATTTTTTTTTCCTTGAATTTTAAGCGCTTTTAATGATTTGACACTTTTACCCATCTGACTTCAAGCACTTATTTTTAGACCAAATTATGCGTGAATTCCACTTGAGTAAGATAATAAAGAAAATGGACGAATTATATCATCAGACCTAACATGTCTATTTTCTCAAATGTTGGAGATATCTGGTATTATTTTTAAAATTTAAGGGTATATTCCTTACATTTTTTGAAGATTGGAAATCAAAATATGCTAATATCTTTTATTTTTATTTTGGAGAACTTCCAACAGAGGTCTCAAACTTTTTAAAAATATGTTATCAGGTACTAAACTTTCTAATCTTAATACCTACATCACAAACCTTTTAATAAATGTACATTCTAAGGATCTTAGACGATTTTTGTCCAAATAACAATCAGTTGACCAAAAGTCAAGTCTCGAAAACGCGTTTACTTGAAATTTGTTAGATATTTGGGCTTGCTTGGAATTAAAAACAATTAAAATTAATTAAAAACAATTTAAGCTTGGAATTAAAAATATTTAAAAACAATGAAAAACATTTAAACACAATTAAAAACAATTTAAACTTGGAATTAAAAAAATTTAAACACAATTAAAAACATTTAATTATGGAATTAAAAATATTTAAAAAACATTAAAAACAATTAAAAATATTTAATTATGAAATTAAAACATTTAAAAACAAAGAAAAATATTTAAACATAATTAAAAACATTTAATTATGGAATTAAAAATATTTAAAAACTATTAAAAAAAATGAAAAACATTTAAAAATAATTAAAAAAATTAATTATGAAATTAAAAATATTTAAAAAAACATTAAAAATAATTAAAAATATTTAATTATGGAATTAAAAATATTTAAAAACAATGAAAAATATTTAATTATGGAATTAAAAACATTTCAAAATAATTAAAAATATTTAATTATGGAATTAAAAACATTTAAAAAATATTAAAAATAATAAAAAAACATTTAATTATGGAATTAAAAACATTTAAAAACTATTAAAAACAATTAAAAATATTTAATTATGGAATTAAAAACATTTAAAAACAACTAAAATTTTGGAAATGATAGGGGTATTGATCCACTTACCACCATTTACAAAATCACGCTTATGGCCACTTTGGAAAGAAACCGAGTTTGGTTAAAAAAACGCGAAAATGGTTAAATTATCATTATTTTGCCCAGCGTAAAATGAAAAAGAAAATGCCGCAACCAAGATTCGAAACGTAGACATCCACAGCCAAAATGCGGGTTTTGGTCGTTTTGGCAATCATCGCATTTTGTAAAGAAAACGTCCAAAACAATGAAATGATCGTTTTCCATTTCCTTCGAAATTTTTTTTGTGTTTTGAAAAATGCATTTTCAAAAATGACAAATTAAACACGTTTTTACTATTTTCAAAAACATAAAATAAAAAATAGGTTGAAAATGGGCAAGAGAAAAGGCCCTTAATCTTTTTGATAAAACATTTTTGACTATTTAACAATTGAACGGATGAAAATAGTCTAACATGACAATTTGTGCAGTGAATTGGTAGATTAGAGAGTTTTAATTCAAAATTTGAAGATTGGGAATGGATGTGCTGGATCGTATAGATTAAAATATTAAATGCACCAATTTTCATTGATTTTTACATTTTTGACAGATTTTTCTTTGGGCCTCAGTCCTCACCCATTGTAGTAGTGCCTATAGATTCCAACTCTGCTCATCATCATGGAGGAATTGCATGCTTTTTTCTCCCGCGCTACACATCATTGTTCGAAAAAACATAAAATTTAGTTAGATATTAAAGTTGAGTTTCAAATTTTTCAGGTCTAAACGAGGCTTAAACAAAGATGAGATGAGGGTGAAATGTTAAAAAGTGTCTTCTCTAATTTTAATATTATTTTAAATATTTGAAAAATAAATGAAAAGAAATTCAAAAGCAAAAGTGCGCGCCTTAGCACTCTTGAAGTGAGGCGTGGAGACTGAGCCTCGCGCCTAGACGCGCATTTTCAAACACTGGTACACATACAAATAGAGGTATAAGCTACTTCTATATTCTATTGCATTGCATGCGTAATTGTTAAAAGTTTTTTGGTCTCTATCATTTCTATACTTCTATGTTTTTTGCATCCTTTTGTTGAATTTTATGAATTCTTACTCCTAAATGTCTGAACCGTTAACTTCGTGGTATTTTCTTCTATTATTAAGTCCTTTCAGCTTCTTAATTAACACGTATGATGGTGTGGGTGTTGACTATATTAAACAAAAAATATATAAAGGGTTAAAAATCTGATTAGGCACTCAACTTAGCATTGTGCCATATTTTGTTTACTTGTCTTTTTTTTTTTTTTTTACAACGAATTTAGCACTCAACTTTCATTTTCTTACACTATTAGTCAATCTCATCAATTCCATTAGTACAAAAATAGTCAAAACGTGCATGATAATAGTCGTTTGAAAAATCAACTGAAAATTAAATATAATTACTTTAGGAGAATCATAATAAAAACTGTTAATAGATGATTTGATTGACTCCGTATGAGCTCGACCATCTACAAAATGTGGTTGGTCAAGTCACCAACGGCCGACCGACCAGCCATAAACTAGGTGGCAGAGCGACCGACCATGGTAAGGGGGATTGTAGGCCTCGACCAGTCTCCAATGTTTTTTGTTGACCTTAAAGAAGGTCGATGACACCATTGATAGCCTTGAAAACATTTGAGGCCTTTCACGAGCTTGTACCTCATCATCCATGTGTCATAAGTGATGCTTAAGGTATTGATAAGTACAATTTTGTACTTATCTGAGCTCACAAAAAGGGACAATTATGAGTACTCTTGTTTGTTTTCAGTATAATGGCATGTTGTTTTCTTGTTATTTTAGGAAATAATCAAAGTCAAGTGTCGAATTGGCAAAAAGAGACCACATAGAAGAAAATGGGATGCAATTACAAAGATAAAGATACTCGGAGGACTTGGCGTGCAAATATCAAAGAGAGAAATTCAAATTAAGCATCAAAGTTAACCATGCAATCGCATGGTTAACATTTGGTGCGATCGTAAGAAGGCCATAATTGGTGCAGAACAGAATTTGCACCAACCATGCGATCGCATGGCTTCCCGCAGCAGCAATTTGGCAGTTTCCTGATTGGATTATAATTCTACCAAGTCTAAATTAATTCAACTACCTAGGCCACGTTTTGAAGAGTTGGGAAACGAATATAAAAGCCAGAGAATAGACATATCGCGGACGACGAATTTTGGGGAAGGAGATACAAACGAAGAATCGAAGATCAAGGCACAGGATTGAAGATCATTGAGCCGGGATCACGAGTTTTATTTACTTTTTGTTTTTCTTTCTCCAGATGATGATGAATTCAATTATTGCAGGAGGTGGCTCTATCCAAAATAGATCCGTCGGTGACCTTTACGATCTATATGAAACCATGAGTTAACAGTTCATTATGTGGCCAGAAAGAAGATTGCAGAAGAAAGCAACAGGATTACATAATGTAGATACAAATTTGCTTGTACTGGAGAAAATCGATGCATTGGCAAAGCAGATGGAAGCAATGAAATATTCTCATTCAGCCAATATAGTTCAGATGTCTCCACCAATTTGTGTAACATGCGGGACAAACCATCAATCATCAGAGTGTCCTTTGACAAAAGTTGATATGTCTCCTGAACAAGTTGCAGATGCTCAGAACTTTCAGCGACAGCAGAATAATCCATATTCACAGACTTACAATCTAGGATGGAGAAATCATCCAAACTTCTCCTATAGCAACGCCCAAAATATTTAGAATCCGCCAAATCAGGAGAGACCACAAGAGAGAAAAGGAAGATTGGAAGAAACTGTCACGCATATGGAATCTGAGTTGAAGGAGATGCAGAAAAGACAATATGTTACTATAAAGAATATAGAAAATCAGATTGGGCAGTTGGCTAAACTGTTGATCGAGCGACAACCAGGCACATGGCCAAGCAATACCAAAGTTAACTCAAAAGCGCAAGTCAATGCAATTACCACGAGAAGCGGAGTTGAGTTGCCAAAAATTCATGTGAAAAGACCGGGTGTTGAAAAGGAAACTACGTTAGGTAAAGAGAGAGATAACAAATCAGATGCAGAAGTTGATCAAGAAAAAGAAAGCTCTCCACCAGATTATATTCCGCCACCGGTCAAGGCTTATGTTCCTCCAATTCCATTCTCTCAAAGGCTGCGAAAACATAAGCTAGACAAACAATTCGAGAAATTCTTTGATGTGTTCAAGAAACTCCAAATCAACATACCGTTTGCTGATGCTCTAGCACAGATGCCAAGTTATGCAAAATTCATGAAGGAAATCCTTTCAAACAAAAGAAAGTTGGAAGAGCACGAAATAGTTGTGCTTACTGAGGAGTGTAGTGCTATCTTGCAAAACAAGCTACCACCGAAATTAAAAGATCCAGGGAGTTTCTCTATTCCTTGTACTGTTGGTAGTTCATTTTTCGAGAAAGCATTATGTGATTTAGGTGCTAGCATTAATTTGATGCCTTATTCTATTTTCAGGCAACTAGGTCTTAGAGAAGTAAAGCTAACCACAATATCACTACAGTTAGCTAATCGATCAGTTAAGCGCCCACATGGGGTTATTGAAGATATTTTGGTAAAAGTGGACAAGTTCATATTTCCAGGTGACTTCATTATCCTGGATATGGGAGAAGACAGGGATGTAACACTCATCTTGGGATGACCATTCTTAGCTACTAGACGAGCACTAATTGATGTGCAAAAATGGCAGCTAATGTTGAGATTGAACGAGGAGCAAGTCAATTTCAACGTGTTCAAAGCAATTCAGTATCCAAGCTCCTCCGACTCATGCTTTCAGATCGATATCATTGATCACGAGGTAGCTAACACATTTGCTTTAAAAAATCCTTCATATCCATGGGAAGCGTGTATTGTGCATTCTCAAGAAGAAAATTCCGATTCTCCAGTTCTTGAAGAATGTGCCAAATATTTACAGGGAGCAGAATAGATGGAAAGAAGAAGTAAATATATGGATCTGGGTACCACACCTCCTCAACAGCCACCATCGGTTCAAAAGGTACCAATTCTCGAGTTAAAGCAATTACCTTCTCTCCTTAGGTACGCTTATCTTGGTGAGTCATCTACTCTTCCAGTCATCATTGCAAATTCTATCAATCAGGATCGGAAAGATAAACTACTCCGAGTTTTGAGGAATTACAAATCAGCCATCGGTTGGACTATAACAGACATCAGAGGTATCAGCCCGTCCATATGCATGCACAAGATTCTAATGGAAGAGGCATATAAACCAGCAGTGCAACATCAACGCAGATTGAATCCTCATTTGCAAGAAATAGTCCGAGCTGAAGTGTTAAAACTACTTGATGCCGGTATCATCTATCCTATTTCAGATAGTGCTTGGGTAAGCCCGGTTCAGGTAGTGCCTAAAAAAGGGGGATTACAGTTGAGAAGAATGATAATAACGAGCTCATACCAGTCAGATTGACTACCGTCTGGCGAGTTTGTATCGACTACAGGAAGCTAAATGATGCCACTCAAAAAAATTATTTTCCTCTACCATTCATTGATAAGATGTTGGAATGTTTGACAGGTCATTCTCATTATTACTTTCTTGATGGGTATTCAGGCTACAATCAGATTCATATAGCGCCAGAAGATCAAGAAAAGACTACCTTTACTTGCTCTTATGGCACGTTTGCATATAGGCGTATGCCATTTAGCCTGTGCAACGCTCCTGCCACATTTCAGCGTTGTATGATGTCTATTTTCTCAGATATGGTTGGAAAATTCATTGAAGTTTTCATGGATGATTTTTCAGTTATTGAATCATCATTCGACGAATGCCTCAAAAATTTGACCATGGTGCTTCAGCGTTGTGAGAAAACCAACTTGGTACTTAATTGGGAAAAATACCACTTTATGGTCCAAGAAGACATCGTGTTAGGACACAGGATTTCAGCTAACAGCATTGAGGTCGACAAAGCAAAGATTCAGGTTATAGAGAAACTGCCTCCTCCAACAACAGTTAAGGAAATTCGATCTTTTCTGGGACATGCGGGTTTCTATAGAAGGTTCATAAAAGATTTTTCAAAAACAACTAAACCGTTGTGCAGTTTACTAGAAAAAAAAGTTAAGTTTGACTGTCTTAAAGCTTTCAACATTCTCAAGGACAGTCTAATCTCAGCACCTGTCATTGTACCACTTGATTGGGATTTACCGTTTGAAATCATGTGTGATGCAAGTGACTTTGCCATCGGGGCAGTTTTGGGGCAGCATAGAGAAAAAGTCATACATGTCATATATTATGCCAGCCGAACTCTCAATGACGCTCAGATGAATTATGCCACTACAGAAAAGGAATTACTAGCAGTAGTATTTGCCTTCGAAAAATTTCGATCTTACCTCATTGGATCGAAAGTAATAGTGCACACGGATCATGCAGCATTGAAATACATTTTCGCTAAAAAAGATGCAAAACCAAGACTCATTCTGTGGATACTGCTTCTTCAAGAGTTTGACTTGGAAATTCAGGATAAAAAGGAGAGTGAGAACGTGGTAGTCGACCACTTGTCAAGAATAGAACAGTCAGAAGGGAATGAAGAAGGTGAAATAAATGAAAAATTTCCAGACGAGCAGATTTTTTGAGATAGAGCAGATAGAAAGTGCACCATGGTATGCAGATTATGTGAATTACCTTGCAAGCAATATCGTGCCACCTGATTATGATCATCAACGCCGAAAAAGTTCTTTTCAGAACTTAAATACTATTTTTGAGAAGATCCTATCCTTTATAGAAGGAGAGCTGATCAAGTAATTCAAAGATGTATACCTGATGAAGAAATGGAGACTGTCTTGGAACAATGTCATTCTTCACCATACGGAGGTCATTTCGGAGCTACCAAAACAGTAGCCAAAGTCTTACAATCCGAGTTTTATTGGCCGACATTATTTAAGGATGCCTACAGTTTGGTAAAAAAATGTGACAGGTGCTAAAGGATAAGAAATATATCTCGAAAGCATGAAATGCCCCTTCGAAGCATTTTAGAGGTTGAAATTTTCGATGTATGGGGGATTGACTTTATGGAACCATTTTCACCATCGTTCTCAAATTCCTACATTTTGGTGGCTGTAGATTACGTGTCTAAATGAGTAGAAGCTGTAGCCTTACTGACCAATGATGGCAGGGTGATGGTGAATTTTCTCAAAAAGAATATTTTCACGCGTTTCGGGACTCCTCGACCAATCATAAGTGATGGAGGTAAACATTTTTGCAACCGACAGTTTGAAACTCTATTGTCAAAATACGGTGTGAAGCACCGTGTGTCTACTCCGTACCATCCACAAACTAGTGGCCAGGTAGAAATCTCCAACCGGGAGTTGAAAAGAATCTTAGAGCTTACGGTAAGTACCTCGAGAAAAGATTGGTCGAGAAAACTAGATGATGCTCTTTAGGCATATCGAGCTGTATTTAAAACACCAATTGGAATGTCACCATATCGCCTAGTTTTTGGGAAGGCGTGCCATTTACCGATTGAGTTGGAGCACCTAGCCTACTGGCATTGAGGAAGTTGAACTTTAACTTGAAAGAAGTCGGTGAGAAAAGACTGCTTCAGTTGAACGAAATGGAAGAATTTAGGTTCGAGGCATATGAAAATGCCAAACTGTACAAAGAGAAAACCAAGAATTGGCATGACAAAAACATTCAAAAAAGGAAGTTTGAGGCGGGACAAAAAGTTCTCTTATTCAACTCTCGACTCAAACTCTTTCCTGGGAAACTACTTTCAAGATGGTTCGGGCCATTCACGGTAGTGAAAGTCTATCCACATAGAGCGGTAGAAGTAGCTCATGACACAAAGGGCAGGTTCAAAGTAAACGGACAAAGGCTAAAACAATACACAGAGGGTGATTTTCGAAAGAAAAGTCCTTTATCGCTTTGAGTAATCCGGAGTGATCACCACGACAAAGTCGAGCTAAAGACTTTAAACAAGCGCTCAATGGGAGGCAACCCATTTTTCTCCCCTTTATTTGATTTTCAGTATTGTTTTAGTTTTAGGAGTTGATTCACGTTTTTGCATGTTTTAAATTTTTAGGATTTTAAGTAGGTTATTAATTCTTAGGTAAAGAGGCACACATCGTCATCTTGCATAAGCACGTTTTCAATGATTTTAAAATTATATTTAAAATTATAAAAAAAAATATTTGAAATAGGGTACATCACTATGCGATCGCATGGTTAAACCCATTGCGATCGCATAGACTGGGCAGAAGACATTCTGCCCAGATTTTGGTACTCCTACGATCGCAGGAAATTCATTCCTTGCAATCGTAAGGAATACCAGAAAACTTAAAAAATCAATTTTGAACTCTCATTTTCAAACACTCAAACTCTACTTTCCAACCAACTCTCTTCAATCCTAAATCTCCAAATCACCAAACGAGCATCTTTGGACTTCAATTTTCACACAATCAAGCATTCATAATCATCAAACTCACGAACTAAAAGGTAAATTCACAATCTTTTGTTGTTGAATTTTGGATTTTTCATCATTTCTTGCTTTAAATTCATGTATTTTGATTAGTATGGAGTAAAGTTGATTATAATAGGCTTGAATCGTTGGGCACAATGGATAATGATTGGGTTTAGATGAATAGGTTGTGAATTTTGTTTTGGTTTGATTGATTCCCCCTTTTTGTTCAAACCCTTGAAGATAACTCAATGCATGCAAGGTGTTTAATGAAATGTCCCATCCACATTTTTTACCAAAATTGATGTAAACCAAACCTTAGGCTATCCCATTGAACTAATGTAATCGTCTAGGAGCATTCACCTCGGCTTGGGCACATTTTTAACACGAGATAACTCCAACCGTGATCATAAGGCCTGCAGCCTGCCATGGCAGCCCACAAGCATGCCACAGCAGCCTGCCTCCGTTAGCACCTTCGTCCCCCATCCGTTTGGCTCAAATGGCATCGAAATGCTATGAAATTTGAATATTAGGTAGACCAAAAGATGCACTTTCATGCCACCCTCTTCCGTTTCACTTTTGTAAATTCTTAAGTAGATTTCTTGGAACACGAAGTAGCCTAGTCGAACACATTTTTTCTTGAAATTTTACCTAAAGTTTAAGATAGTTTGGGGGTAAAGTCTTAAACCATATATGTTATTTTCTGTATCTAACTTATTTTCGTTTTTTTTCAGATTATGGCTCCAAAACGACCCCCGACTGTCGCCGAAAAAGGAAAGAAAAAGGCAACCGGTAGCACGTCGAAAAACATGGGTAGAAACCACCAATTCCCGCCATTATCTTTCCGGGGAGCACAAGGAATGATTCACCAAGTTCATTAGCCAGTGGACCATTTGGAAGGAGCGGAGATTGCATTTGGACGACTTCTCTCACTCTGAGCTGTATAACCTCATTGATATTTGCGGATGGTCCAAGGTAGCTGATACACCTCATAAATTTTACTCCTAGTTCGTCCATGAATTCTACACCAACTTCAACCAAGAGATCGACATTCAAGAGACGGAGCACTATGGGTAGACTTGGGTGCGGGGTACATGGTTCATGTTTACCCCGAAGGTCATCAACGACTTCTATGGTATAACCACTGAAGATATTCACCCTCTGCCCTCTATTCAGGATATAGGTGAGGTGGCTCGGTTTCTATATGGCTGAGACGATGTATGGCCACTACCTGGGAGGGACTTCTAGAACAGCAAATTAACAGACTCTCTCCTTATCTTGAATGTATTTGTGAGCCACAACATCGACCCCGACCAGGCATCGTACTACTATCAATGATGCTAGGGCTTGACTGTTATATCATCTCGCTAAAGGAAGAAGATGGACTTGGAGAATTATATCTACATCCTGATCAGCATGCTGGGCTTCCAGACAGACAAGAGGCACACAACCATCTTCTCAGCTCTGATCAGTGGTATCTGTGAGGCAGGGGGTCTAGATCTCACTTGTAGAGCCAGTATTGAAGGCAAAGAGACCTATCAACTACTTTTTCTTGGAAAATGCGAGACGGCATACTGCACGAGCTGTGGGGGTAGTCCTAGCCGCAGACGAGCAGCTTCAAGAAGAGCAGCCAGCCGCACCCCAGCTAGCCGTACCCTAGCATGCCGTACCTCCAAGAGACATAGCATCCATGCTACATCACTTATTGGAGGGACAGGCTGAGCAGACCAGGCTCATTGTCGCTACACGGACTGAGTTGCGCACGGTGCAGCAGGAGTTGACGATGCTGCGATCTCGAGTGGATGTAGTCCGACACACTCAGATGACTATGAAGATCAGTCAGCGTCAGTCTGCCTTGGAGCAGAGTCGAATTTAAGCTGACTACGACCAGGTCAAGAGACGGCTTGACAGATGTGCAAGCAAGCTGGATGATATCCATGACCAGATTTGCCGACCGACACCCATGCCAGCACATCCACAGGTTGATCCTTCCACACTACTTCTGCCGGTACCTTCAAACCCACCTCCGGGAAGTCTCTAAATTTTTATGTGTTTATTTCTTTTGCATCACATTAGGGACAATGTACGTTTCAAGTTTGGGGAAGATGAATGAAATATTTGCTTGATTTGAAAAATGTACGTTCAATTGACTTGATAAATGATATTTGATATTTGATTTTTAAGTTAGTTTGATTATTATTAATTTATTCTGTAATAAACAAAAACAAAAAAAAAATTCTATTTGTTTGCATATTTATGTGATATGAATAGTCTTGCCGGCTAATGATGTAACTTTTTATTTAAGTTTCGCTTTAATTCATGACTTGTGAACAGATTATTACTTTTGGTTAAATGTGAGACTATTTGACCATGTCTGATATTGTGTTGTGTCGGTCAGTTAAGATGATTTTTAGCTATGTTGGTGTATTTAAGTTGAAAACAATAAGATACTTTTTAGAACTTAGAATCATCTGTATCTCAAACCAGAAACCAATATAGTGAGAAAATGTGGTATACCAATAGTAATGGTGGCTATCTAGGTTGTGATTAATTCCATGTTTGCTGAAAAATTGTGTGGAGCACTGTAGACCAGAGGAAGCTAGGTATTGACCGAATGTTAGGAATCTAGTCCCCTAGTATGAATTTATTGCACGCAAGGAACAAAATTTTTATTATTATTGCTTAACTCTTTTTGTAGCCTAATTGACTTAAGTGAAAAGGTCTGTAGGGGTTTCTCAAAACCCGATGCCCTAAGGTTCGAAAGACTTGGGAGTCATCGACCTCAAGCTCGTTACATGAGTCATTTAGAAAGCTTAATGGACTGAGTTTTGCACCTTATTAATATCTTATAACTCTTTTCGTAGCCTATTTGACTCGAGTGAAAAGGTCCGTAGGGATTTCTCAAAACCTGATGCCCTAAGGTTCGAAAGACCTAGGAGTCATCGACCTCAAGCTCGTTACATGAGTCATTTAGAAAGCTTAATGGATTGAGTTTTGCACATAAGATCTATTTATAAAAATAATAAAAAAAATAAAAATTGATTAATTAAAAGTTAATATTTATTTCTGTCCAGTGAAAAATCCTTTGTAAAGCAAATTTGGAGATTAGATGATAATGTGTTTGACTTGCTTAGTAGAAACTTTCTGGTCGAAAGTGCTCATAAATTAGAGAATCTTCACAAACTTAGGTTGTTACGATTGCTAGCTCTCAACCAGCTTCGAACAAGAAAATAATGAGTGGACTGTAACCTTTTAACTGAAAATCTCAGGATTTGAGAGAAAACATCATTTTGGGAGAAGTGTACCTTACGAGAGGAAAATGAAAAGTTGACCAAGTAGTTGGACTATTACCACCATAGAACTTGCGGGGATCGGATTAACTACTATCACAAACATTTCAAGTATGGTTTAAGTAGAATCACGTTTACAACTGTATTACTTGAACACTTGTCATGAATTATAAGTTTTTCTTTTTGCAAAAGCTGAAGCAAGAACAGCAAGCTATTTATAGTGTGAATTGTGTTATTGCTTATTTTGTTAAGTGCAAGAATATCTTTAGCTAGTTTATTCGAGGACAAATAAAAGTTCAAGTTTGGGGGTATTTGATAAGTACAATTTTGTACTTATCTGAGCTCACAAAAAGAAACAATTATAAGTACTCTTGTTTGTTTTCAGTATAATGACATGTTGTTTTCTTGTTATTTTAGGAAATAATCAAAGTCAAGTGTCGAATTGGCAAAAAGAGACCAAATAGAAGAAAATAGGATGTAATTGCAAAGATAAATATACTCAGAGGAATTGGCGTGCAAATATCAAAGAGAGAAATTCAAATTAAGCATGAATGGTTAACATTTGGTGCAATCGCAAGAGGGCCAGAATTGCTGCGGAACAGAATTTGCACCAACCATGCAATCGCATGGCTTCCCGCATCAGCAATTTGGCAGTTTTCTGGTTGGATTAGAATTCTACCAAGTCCAAATTAATTCAACTACCTAGACCACGTTTTGAAGAGTTGGGAAACGAATATAAAAGCCAGAGAATAGACATATCGCGGACAACGAATTTTAGGGAAGGAGATACAAACGAAGAATCGAAGATCAAGGCACGGGATTGAAGATCATTGAGCCGGGATCACGGGTTTTATTTACTTTTTGTTTTTCTTTCTCCAGATGATGATGAATTCAATTATTGTAATAATTGATGAAATTATGTCCGGCTAAATTTATTTTTTCTAAGATGAACGATGAAACCTCGCGTTTTTAATTAATTATAAGTTTTTTCTTTTTAGTAATTAATTGCTTTTGGGTTGATTATTCCTTATTCATTATTTCTATTATTTTAGTGCTTGATCACCATTAGAGTATATTGTGATCTGTATTGAAGTCGAGAGATTCAATATAGATTAAGCACGTGGTATTGAATAACATATGGTCCAATAATATATAGAGATTACTATTATACTTTATGAAATCCATTTATGTGTTCTTGAGATTTTAATGCATATGTTTATGTTCGAATCTTAATTAGAGATGATTAGGTTCGCATACCGTATAGAATTGATTGACCATCGAGAGAGGCTTTTGATTATTTTAGGAACGCCGATTTTCAATCCAAGGTGATTAAGAGCTAAAAAGCGATTAACGGATAATTGATTATAAAGCGTATAAGTGGATTTGTAAATCTTAGTGTTGGTAAAATTCAAATTCGTTCTCATAATTTAAAGTTGCTTATTGATATTTTAAATTTAATTAAAATAGTTAAGCTAGTTTTAGAATCACGAACCAAAATCAAATTTGTATTTTTTTATTCTGTTAAAAGTTGAGTTATAAATTAATTGATTAAATTGTTATCTAGTCTTCGTGGACTCGATATTCTATATATCACTTTATTACTTGTTAACGAACCGTACACTTGTGGGATTTTAATCCCACAACATGTATCATTTAAACCACAAAATCCATGACGAGCGATTGATCTTATGAATGGGGACGATCGATCAAATTCCATCCATTCTCCATTTTAGCAGCAGTATTACTTTCCAAAGCTAGCATAAAGCATGTTGCACACGTGATTATTAGTCCACGTCACCCATCTTAGCCATTGTAAAAGGGAGTGTGCACATCATGTGTGAGTTAGTGAATTATTTTTAAGAGTTATATACATACATTTTCAATATATGTATTTTCAACTTTTCTTCATTTACAATGCCACTTAATTGCATGTAACCAAGCAAAATAGTTCATTTAGCATGTTGATCGTCATATACTTCTTAAACAAATAGTTTTTTTGAAAGGTCACTCGAGCGATTTGGGCTACTGATGTCTTGCTCGAGCAGACAAAAGTCTCTTCGAGTCAAATATTTTATTTTCTCTATTTTTTTTGTGTCTGCAGAATCGACTAAAACTCTCGATCTGATATCATGACATGATGTCTCTGAAGTTCTCTCTATGAATCCCAATGCATCGTGTATAAATTTTAATTCGAGCAGGTAATTACTATTAGTGCGGAACTAAAACATCTTTTTCAAAATCTTGAATTATTTAACACGCTATTAGTGAGCTTCTTATTCTATAATTTATTGAAAGAATAAACGGATTCTCGAAGCTAGGTATCTAAGTCTCCTAATTTGATTTTTAAAGATTTACCGTTGCATTAGGACAACTACTTTTTATTTGTTAGTCCACATTGTTAGTCTAAGTTCACACCCATAAAATACAACCACAGATTAAATAAAATCACATATTACACTAAGAAACAAGCCATTTACATTATGACACGATTTCTATGTTGCGCTTCCATTTAGTTAATTTATAACAAGTAAAATTCAAAAATGATCTTAACCCGCTTATTAGGCAAACTGCCCTAGAACACCAAAGTAAGTAAACAACATCTCAAGTGCCAAAGAAACTTCTAAATTTTATAATAAATACTTCCAAGCCATCCATTTATAACATATCGAAATTCTATAATTTATTAAGTATGGTAACAACTGCAAATAGACAAGTAAATTGTGTAGCAAACAAAGTTCGAAACTACGACTCTGTATTGTAACTCCAAGAATATTTGACACACCAAACGACTTCATAAAATTTTAAAAATTTGAGTAAATACTTATACCATATCATACTAAAATATTTTAAAAATTCAGAACCTAACAAGTTCAAATGGGCATCCAAACTACTCATATTATTACACAAGATAGATTTCGGGCCGTAACTGTACATCATTACAAAAACAGGCACAACTCAATTCATGACCACTCTACTGAAGTGATTCCAAGTCTAAGGCATGAAATTCGTCAAGATATCGAGCCCAACTGATTTCACCTTAAAATTCAGAATACACGACCTGGGGCATCCGTTCAAAGTCAGACTCTGGACATATTCACTATTTAAACTCAAACTCATTCAAATATCATCTATCAATGCATAAATTGAATTTCTAGCATGAGGAACCTATAAAGGGGCTTATTAAACATCAAAGAATAGTAAAAATTAATAACATCAATCATTCTCTTTAAAATTTAGCAACAATTAAAAAGTGAAAACTTGTCAAAATGTCCATTAATGTCTTGCAAATCATCATCATTCCTAAGGCTTCTCCACTCGATCATCAATGCCTCCATCTAAGGATGGCAATTGGGCTAGGCTGCTTGTGGGCCTG
The DNA here is from genome assembly GCA_030279155.1 of Forsythia viridissima. Lineage (NCBI taxonomy): Eukaryota > Viridiplantae > Streptophyta > Magnoliopsida > Lamiales > Oleaceae > Forsythia > Forsythia viridissima. The sequence continues at coordinate 26,633,754 of CM059036.1, forward strand.
GTGGCTCTGCCCGTTATGGCCCCGGGCCAAGCTGGGGAAAAAAACAAGGGCCGAACTGACTTGGCCCTTAGAAATGACTGCCTCGTGGGCCACAGTCCCAGCTTTTAAAAAGATGGGGACCAATTTTAATGGTCACAAAAGTACCGTTGCAACCCACGGTCACTTTGGTGACCATTTTGGTCCCTTTTTTCTTTTTTCTTTTTTTCCAACGGCAAGTTTTCCCCCCTATAAATACCCCCCTAAACTTTCATATTCTTCACAAATTCACAACTCTCTCAACCTATACAATCCAAAAACATTATACTGTCAATATTAGCTCTTTTATTGTGCAATTTATAGTTAAATTTCTACATTTCTAGTTTTCTATATTTCTAGTTTTCTACAATTCTATATTCTACTTCTATGGATCAATACAACTAACAAGGAAGTGCCGACCACCAAATTTATGATGATTTTAGTGGATTAAATATTATTCCAATTCCTGAATTTGGTGATGATTATGGGATTGGGAGCACTAATCTCATTGTCGATTTAGAAGATATCGATGAAGAATTAGAAATGACCAACACTACTACAACGACTCGACTACTAAATGAAGAGCCGGAAAACAAAAGGATTTGTGTTATGATCATTTCAAATTAGTGCAAACCTGTGCAACCGCAGACGGACAGCCAATCTTCAAGGCAGTGTGTAAATATTTTAAATAAAAATTTTCATGGCAAAAAAGTGATGATACGAGCCATCTAAACCGACATTTTTCTAAGTGTATACAAAAGTACGGAGGAGTTGATTCCAATCAAGCTTAACTTCGATTTGGATCTCCTAGTGGATCTTCTAGTTCTAGTCCGAATCTTAATAACTTGGTATACTTACAAGACTCTATGCATCAGGAAGGCATGACTCAGTTAGTGGCCAGTGGAGAGTTTTCGCTTAGCATAGTGGAAATCCCTCACTTTACCATATTCGTACAAAAATAACTTCGAACAAGGTATGTGCCATTTGCTAGAAACGCTCTTCATGCTGATACTATTACTTTATATAATAAGAAGAAAGAAAATATAATAAATGATTAAGTAGCAATGTAGATTAAGTTTAAAAAATAATTTTAATAGGTATAAGACATTTACAAATTTTTAAGATATTGTAGTAGCAATGGAGAATAAGTTTAGAAAATATTGGGAACAACTCTTCCTGTTAGCGTCAATTATAGACCCTAGAGTAAATTTAGAAGATACAAAACATAATATTTCGAAAATTTCTAATAAGTTAAGTTATGAAATTCAATAACTTATGGCAATTTAAAGAAAATATTATTTGAAATGTATGACTTTTATGAGGAAAAAACTGATAGGAACGTTAGAAGACTTCATGTACCAATCCTTTCTTCGTCATCAAATGATGCTAACGATTATTGGAGTTTCCTTTTTTAAGAGGAACTCAACAATCTAGTTTTTCTTCTTCACTTTTCCGTGCCACAAACGTAGAAACAAATATTAGAGACGTACATTTAAAGGTAGCTAGATATTTTGATCACGATATACTTAATATGTTAGATAAAGATGAGAGAAATAATTTTGATATACTTAGGTAGTGGAGACAAAACGAGCATTAATATCTAATTGTTTCTATCATAGCACACGATCTACTAACACTTCCGGTATCAACTGTAGTATCGGAGTACGCTTTTAATACAGATGGCAGGATTATGAATGATATGAGGTTAATACTAAAACTAGACATATTAGAGAGTTTAATATATTTAAAAAATTGAGAGGATGCAGAACTTCGAATCCAAGATAAAGTATACCTCGTATTGGCCGAAGAAGTGCAAGAGCTGGCTACATAATATGTAAGTATAGTTTGTATAAATTAAATTAATTTTTCTTAATTTTAAGTGTTGATATATAAGTTTACCAAAAATTGTACACGTAACAACTTGTTCGTGTACAATTTTAACTCCGCATACGCTAAAAGTAGTCGGTCCCAAGCATGGAAAATGGGGAGAGTTTTAAATGTCAATTTTATCATAACTTATTTTATTTTAAGTTTTTTAACTCAAAAAAAAATGCAGTTCACGTGCAGCTTGTAGCTCGGCACGTGTGGCACACAAGCCACGGGCCGGTCCGAGCTCATGGATTTAGGACAAGCCGAGCTGGGGCCTTCTTGGCAAGGGCCGAGTCGAGCCATCTCTACCTCTATCCACTTCTCCAAAATTTAGGGAAGTGTATTCAATTAAGATTTGATAAGACTTTTATAGATTTTAAAAGTCTAGGTGTATTTAATTCAGATTTTTTAAATTCTATAAAAGTCTTGGGGTATTCAATATAGATTTTTAAATACTTCTAAAAAGTCTTATAAAGTCATACGATATTCAATTCAGACTTTTTAAAATCTTACGAAATTCAGGAGTATTCAAAATGTTAATGACTCTATAGAAAATTTTGTATGTACTAACTTTAAAGCACAATATACAAATAAAAATAATCACAATTTCTCTCTCATTCACCCATAAGACTTTTAACGACTTTGGGGGAAAGAGAAAATTCTTTCATCCCCTCATTTTTTTTTTCTTTATGCAATATTTTTTTCCTTCAAAAAACTATAAAGTCAAAATTAATATTTGTCTCTTTCTTCAATGTGATTTTTTTCCCTCTTCAATATATTCTCCTAACTATTTTTTTCTTTTTCTTCTTTTTCCTTCTACGAACTCTGTAACCATGATTAATTACCAATATTTTTATCAAAAAGAATATTAATATTTTTATTCTAGTCAATTTGATTTTTTTCTTTTCAATATTCTTCTAACCGTTTTTCCATTTTCACATTTTCACATTTTCTTTTTCCTTGTATGAACTTTTAGATAGTGATTTTTTTTCTTCAATATTCCCATAACTATTTTTTTTCTTTTTTTTTCCCCCATCGTTTTTCTATTTTTCATTAAAAACAAGATACATTTATAATTAAATTCTTATATAATTGTTGATTGTAGTTTATTAATGAATTTCTTCAGGTTAAAAATTAATTTTTTACTAGTGTATTTTTTATTTTTATTTTCATTCTTGTTTTTTCTATTTATCTTGATGAGTATGGTTGTATTTTTTTCTTCGTAAATTGGTATTTTGACTATTTATTTATACAATTGTGGTGACTAATAATAATATGTTACCTATAGATTATTAAATATAAAAAAGGAGATTATGAAATGGATAAAAAAATTTGTTGGAAAATATTTTTAAAAAGAGTCGCATACCTTAATTTTTTTAATTTATTCACAAGTCATTTGAAAGTTTATAATTTTACCTAAAATAAAAAAAATATATTGAGTTAATAATTTATGTAATTAACTTTTGACGTAGTTTCTTGCAGCAAATAAATAGAACATTTTTTTATGAATTTAATAATATTAATATAATTAAATAAATTATTATTAGACTTTTCTCGTGCGACAAATTTTTTTAACTGTGGGAAATTAAATTTTTATTTTCAAAATTTTTAATTAAAAAAATAAAGTCTATAAAAATCCATAAAAGTCTGTGAAAGTTTAGAAAAACCTTTCAAAATGAAATCCATAAAAATCTGTAAGAATCTATTAAAATCTATAAAAGTCAATAAAAGTTAATGAAATCCATCAACGTCAGTTACTCGAAAATGTCAATCAAAATCTTTAGAAATCTAGATTAAATACACTCCCTTAATCTATTTGAGAAGGGAATGAATGGGTGGGAAAACTCAATACGAATACAAAATCTCATGTGCAATCTCAATTTAATGTGAGACATTCTTTAAATCCGGGGCTCAAGGGTTTAAATACGGGGCTCAAGGGTTCAAGACCCATAATTTTTTCTCTTTTCAATCCTTGAAGGACCAAACCATATTCTCTCTCTTGTCTATTCTAATGTAGAATAAATTTCTTTCTTGTCAATTCCAAATGTGGAATAAACTTCTTTCTACCCGGATGGTCATAAGTTCTTAAAACATGATTCTTTAGCATAACAACTATATAAAAACATACAATTTGAAAGTGGATGGATACCACTTGCACATGTATTCCTATCTTGGAAAATTAGTAGATGAATAAGGTTTCAAGTCTTGCAAAAAATCAGCCATTTAATCTTTTTTTCTTTCTTCTTCCTTCTTGTTTTTTTCCTTCTACTCTTGCTCTTTTCTTTCTTCTTTCTTACTTTGCTTGAGAGAAATTTGGGGTGTGTATTTGTGTGCATTTGTGTGTTGTGGCCGAGAGAGGGAGAGAAAATGAGGGGAGGAGGGCATGCGTATGTATAGGGGAGGGGCAATTTTGGGGAGTTAAGTGGGGAGGGGTTTGAGAGGTTTTCTTTTCTTTTGTGCATTCAATCATGGAACGGAAGAAATGGAAGGATTTTCTTGCTTATCCATGGGAAAGTTTCCCTCTTGGAATATGGAAAGATTCTTAACACCAATATAAATATTTGAGTAATGCACTTTTGGTCTCCAATCTTTGCGGTTGGTTATTAATCTATCCCTAACTAATTTTTATAGCATTAGACATCCTCAACTTTTGCAGTTTGTTGTAAATCACATTCTCATTAACATATTTCGATCGAATTAGTCGATGGTCATCAGAGCTTGAATAAGCTAAACAGAACGTATAATAGTGTACAATCAACTTAATATACATTTCATCGATACGATCGAGTTACCTTGTGATTCCCTACCAACAACGTTGGGAGACGTTTAGAACTACTACATTCGTTCTGGATTAATCGACTACAGTAGTTTAAAAAGACATTAGTTGTTTCAAAACATATTCAATTATTTAGAAAATTCCTAACAGATGATGTTTGGAGACGTTCAGAACGACTCTAGTCGTACTGGACGAAACATCTACAGTTGTTTAAAACGACAAATGTTGTTTTTTTATATTTGTAGCATATTTTCACTCAGTAACTAGGAAGGGCAATGCAGATAAAGAACATAACATCTGTAGTCCAAAGAAAAATATATAACTTAACAATTTGTACCAAATATTTGTTTTGTTTAACTACGATAGAAACATAAGTATTCGTTATAAACACAACATATATAGTCTACATAAAGATAAATCTCAATTCATACAATACAGAGATCACATTTACATAAAAAAAAGGACAATGCATTAATCTTCCGCTCTACTGTCACCCATTAGAATCTGTTTGTACATCTTAGACAGTTGTAACCCGTTTCCCGCACATTTATGTCTCTTGGGAACTCTCCAACAGATGGTATTTTCGTTGTTCTCTTACGTCTACCTTGTTGTCTTGGTAGATGTAGTGGCAATGGTGTGTTGTAACAGAAGAAAATAAAGTAAGAAGTTGCTCATTTTTTAACTGATTGTCTTTGACCGCCTCTGGTCTAAATGTATAGCAGGCAGGCAGCATTATGAGAATTTTCAGTAAGAATATCTAAATTCTAATCATCTGTATTTATATCCATCACATCTCAATATTTATCTACATTTTAATCCACTTCATTTATATTTTATCCTGATCATCCCTAACAAACTTACCAAAATAAAATATATTTTACTATGACGATCCCTAACAAACTCATCAAAATAAAATACAACAATCCATACTGGTGAGTCCATTATTGCAATTTATTTAAAATTTTCATATGCAATCTAAATAAAAAAATTGTTTTTCAAAAAATTAAAGATTGTGTTTCAAACAACTTCAACTAAGTTGCAATAGTAGTTCAAAATATGTTTCGGTGTTTACAATGACACATGGTCGTCTTAAAACAACCACTGGCATTTAAATGACTAATCTGGTTCAACAAGACTACAGTAGTTTTAAACGTTCCACAGTAATTTAAAACATTTCAAAAAGTACAAATAATGCAGCTTCTCCCTCAACTCCACAATTTTAGATGAATAACCACAATTGCGAACAGACACACAAAAAATGTCATGTACATATGAAATAATGAAAGGAAGGAGAAAATATTACCAATGACGAATTTGCAACAACAAAGCTTGACTATCGACGACAAGTTTTTCTCTTGGCCTACAAAAAATGAAGGAAGAAACCCAAGATTACAATGGAGATTGGAGGGAGAAGTAATTTCTGGAACTAACGTATGGTTTCTTCAATTTAACAACTTGACATCGTTAATGGACTGAAATGTTGTTGAGGGTTTTTGGGTCTTTTGTGTTAAAGACATTTCAGTTATTATAAAAATATAGTAAGGGTATTATAGACTTTTTCCACTAAAGAGGTCTTAAAAAGACATGGAGAATAAATTAGACTTTAAAAATACATGAGTTGTTTGACTATGCCTTTTAAAAAAAATACTCTGAGTAGAATTTGAGTATGAAATTTTTTTTTCAAACACAAAATATAATAATAATAATAAAAAAATTCTTTGGGACTAGTGACACCACTGGCCCCCACCTCCCTCCCCACTAGTTCCGCGGGTGTGTGTACACGTACAATGAGATAGCCGCAAGTCAGTTATCCACATATCAAATTATTAGTGTTCGAGATAGGAACAAATGGAGTTTATGCGGACGCCTTGTTATGCCATGCATTTCGTAGAGTGTCTTGTCACAAGTTAATTTTTTAATTGAATGAAAGTAGTTTGATTGAAATAAAACTTATATAATTAAATTATGATAAATTTAAGTTTAACTTACTTAATTAAAACTAAGCTTTCAATAATTTTTACCTATTTTAATTGACTAACAAACTTTTATAAATTTTAAAAAGGCTATACACCACTTGTCACCTAAGTGATATTTCCATAGGCCTTGTGTTCAAGTTTGCATATCCCAAATCCCACAATGTGGAAATTATAAGAGATAGATAATATTGTCAAATTGAAAAAATAAATAATTATTTAGTCAATAATGGATTTTGCATCACCGAATGAATTATATAAAGTGTAATATTCTATAAAATTAATTCTACCTAATACAAATGTGGTATAATTTACTTGAAAATTCAAAATCAATAGATTGAATCACTTGTCTTGTTTACTTTTTTATGATTCGATCAAAACGCTGCTATTTCGTCTAGAAACTCAATGACAATGAAAATAGTTTAATCTCTACAACCCAAAAACTGAATGTAAGATATTTTTCAACCCACCAACTTCATATATGCTTCTCTCTCTCTCTCTCTCTCTACATGTACGAATTTAACTTCCATATCAGATGAATATATAGAGTTGTGGGAGTTGATGGAAGTTATATGAGGTGGGGAGTTAAGTTTCAAATTTTAAACTTAATTTTTCCCTCCAAAACTATTTCTATATAATTTGGATCGGGTCAACCCACATGGACGTCTCGTTTCAATCTAACATCTTTAACTCGCACATGATGGTGTTGACTTGAATCTAATATAAATTAGATTTATCTCAATATCTCAAAGTTCTTACTAGTAAATGGATCGAGCGACCAATGAATTTATTAAAGAACACACAACGTCATACACTTGTTAGAGATATATAGCAGCTCTACTAGATGAAATACTTTTCTCGCTATACCCCAAATCATTTTCAGTACATTAACATGCAATGAAACAACCTGATAAGGCTCTGATACCAATGTAATATTCTATAACATTAATTCTAACGAACACAAAAGTGGCAGAACTTACTTAAAAATTCAAGATCAATAGGTTGAATCACTTGCTATGTTTACTTCTTTACGATTCGATCAAAACGCTACTCTTTGGTCCAGAAACTCAATTACAATGGAAAAAGTTTAATCTCCACAATCCAAGAACCGAATATAAGATATTTTTCAACCCTCCAACTTCATGCATGCTTCTCTCTCTCTCTCTACATATACAAATTTAACTTCCATATCAGATGAATATATATAGTTGATGGAAGTTATATGAGGTGAAGGGTTAAGTTTCAAATTTAAACATCAACTCCTCCCTACAAAATCATTTTCATATAATTTGGGTCGGATCAATCTACATAAATATCCGGTTTCATTTCAACATAAGGAATTAAGGATATTATTAATATCAATTACAGCTCATATAAAAGCAATTTTAGCCGTTCCGACACCCATTGATTTTGCACTTTCTCATATTTCTAGTTGACAATTCTCTTCGAACTTCTTCGTTCACGATTTTATGTAAGATTAAAATAAAATTGTTACTCAATTGATAAAGAAGGGATTATGTGTTGTCCGAATTCGGGCAACACATAATTCGGACAGCACATAATGCCCAACTGCATGAGAGGAATAACCCCGCTCCCCTCCTTTTGAAGAGCCCCCCTCCAATTTTTCAAGAATTGCGGCTGGTCCCTCACCCCCAAACCACCCCTCAAATTCCAAAACTCATTTTTTAATTAAATATCCCTATTTTATAAATTGAAGCTATTTTCATCCACATCTTTTTAAATCAATCACATTTTTATTGCAAATAGCCCCCAATTGTTGTTTAAAAGTAATTATAATGTATATTAATTTATTCCTCATTATTTATTCAATCATAAATATACGTGAACTAAATTCAAGCATAATATTATGCAATATTCCAAACATATTAAACATATACAAAACAATAATACAGATAATCTTTAATCATAAATTACAAAGCAAATATGTTGACGTCGGATTCTGCACCAGACCACTTGTCAACAGATTTCTAGTCACTCTTCTGTCAACTTGTATGTTACCTGCACACTAGAACGACCGTTAGGCACCAAGATCACCGAGGGAAAAGGGATCGGCGATCGTTGGTACTCCGACGATCAAATCAACTGCTGGAATATGGAACAATATACGGGGAACGAAAATAATTGAGTGTGGGAAGGACAAGCAGACAGAGATTTAAGCAGAGTTTAGTGGTGAGAATAATGTGTAAAGAGTACGTAAAAGTACTTTCCTTAGAATAATCGTTGTGATGGGTTCAAGAGTGCTAATATGTTCGATGGGCCTCTGAGACCTTCTAAGAATTTACGAAGCCCTTGTTAAGCCCCCGAGGCCTTCGCCGGGTCTATGGGCCATTTGCTGAGCTTTTGATGACATACCAAAATCGGGTGGTAACAAAATATAATATAAGAGAACGAGTACTGGTTGTTGAAAAACCCAGGGGCAGTAGCAACTTCAAAGCTGCCACTGGATTTTTCAACAACTAGTACTCGTTCCCTTAGATTAGATTTACTTTGTAATTTATGGTTAAAGATTATCTGTATTATCGTTTTGTACAAGTTTAATATGTTTGGAATATTGCAGAATACTATGCTTGAATTTAGCTCACGTATATTTATGATTGAATAAATAATGAGAAATAAATTAATATACATTATTATTATTTTTAAACAACAATTTTTTTTTGTATGGGGGGTATTATTTGCAATAAAAAGGTCATTGATTTAAAAAGACGTGGGTGGAAATAGCTTCAATTCATAAAATAGGAATATTGAATTAAAAAATGAGTTTTGGGGTGGGGTGGGGTGGGGTGGGGTGGGGTGGGGTGCAATTCTTGAAACATTGGAGGGAGGAGGGCCTCTTCAAAAGGAGGGGAGGGGGTTGTTTCTCTGATGCAGTCGGGCATTATGTGTTGTCTAAATTCGGGCAACAGATAATCTCTCGTTGATAAAGATTTCAATAGTTGATTGATAAAATTATTGTTATATATTATATTATATATAATACATAATCCCTCATTGATAAAGATATCAACAGTTGCAATCAAATCACAAGTACTATTGTTTTTTTATAAGAGAAATAATGTGAAGATGTACTATATATTTTCCTTTTAAATTAAATAAACTTTCTGTGTTGTGGAAGGTGCGTTATGTTGGTATGTGCATTCTTTTACAAGATGATGAAATTGAGCCTGATAGGGGTGGGGTGGGTTGGGTTGGGGGGACTGAAAAACTGCTATGCAGAGGCACTGATCCAATTTTTGTCATCTGAGAAGTAGACAGAGTCAGTAATAGCTGGATTTTGTTTCATCAGTTAGAAGCTAGGGGCCCCACCCCTATCATCATATACTTTTCTCCATCTTGTGCGGCTTCATCTCAATTTCTGCAGTCAATTATTAATAGCACCTTAGCCATTTGAACTCACACATACACATACATGCGCGCGCTCGCATACATATACATACATACACACACATATAAGTCACTCGATAAATTTAAGAGATATGTTCTTAATAGAATTCTGATCTCCTGTCCCTTGGAAGAAGGAGATTGGGACTGGTCTTTAATATTCCAATAGTCACAACTCACAACGAATTTGAATAAAATACATTTGCTCAACAACTAAAGATTTATCGAAGAAGTATGGGAAGTATGTCGAAGAAACAAAATTAAAACAAATTTCAAGAAAAAAAAGTATTAGAAAAATAAATAATACATAGTATATTGATTTGGGAGGATTATGCTAATTTTCCATTATGGGCAGTCAATGTTTTATCCTAATATGGAAGGGAACAACAAGAAAAGATAGGATCTCTCTCTCTCTCTCTCTCTCTTATTAAAATTCTACATGAATGTCAAAATTTGACGTCAATATGTGTGTTATATTTTCAGGAGATGTGTCACTTAATTCTGTCGTGACTTTAAATTTTGAAAATAAATTATATTTAAAAATTGATAGTAATTCATCCAATGGAGTATACTCAAAGCTCAATTCATTCGAAATTTCAAGATTTTGCAGCCACAAGATAATTAGGTAACATATTTATCTAGAAAAATAGATTCATTTAATTTTCGTAAAATAGTGACTAACATTAAAAGTTATATTAAAGTTTAGTTATGTGATAATGACAAGATTTTCTCGAAAGTTAGAGCTGGTTTGACATGGATTATAAACTATTTTTGGTTTATTTCAGCCGTCATTTTTGACTTTTCAACCTACTTTTAACATGAAAAGTCAACAATTTCCACTCAAATAAACCAATTTTGGTCAAATAAACCAAAAATTAGTTTATAAATTAGTTTATAATCTCTGTCAAACGGATCCTTAAAGTGAGCAACAATAAAATTAATATTATTATATAAAGAATATAATATTATACATTCAAGAAAGTTAATAACTAAAATTGATATTATTATATTATACATTCAAGAAAGTGAAATAAAGAAGCAAGAATATTATTTATTTACTAATAATTAAAGATTAATGAAAACCCTCCTCTACACACTACACTATAAAGGTACAAATGAGAGCAATCCAAGAAACGAAAAATGGAATCCAAATGAAAAATTTTTGGGCAAAAGAATTGGAAGCTGCATGCCCTAATTAGTTTAATCCAGAGTATGTGTAGTTGTTATGAGAGGTTCAGTTTCAAGTGAAGCTGATGATGACTTCTTCAAGTACTCATCATTATTGCATAGAATCTCGTCTAATAAGTTCTTGTTAGCTTCCTTAACAAGTGTGGAAGAATCCGAAGAAGAAGACACTGGTAATATTGAAGCAGTCGTCGGAGATTGTGTTGTGAGCTCTTTTGCTCTCTCCATTTCAACAATCCAATCTGTTGTGTAGAGCACATAAAACATTAGCAATACACATGAAGCCTGAGCTGCTAGCAAGCCAAGCCACAGGCCACCAAACCCCATTTTCAGCACAAATCCCATCAGGATTGCCACTGGCATTCCCACTAAGTAAAATGAACCTAAGTTGATATTTGCTCCAATACCAGGCCTTGCACTTCCCCTCAACACCCCACAACCGGTGGTTTGTGGGCAGTTCCCGAGCTCACATAACCCGGCTATGGGTAATGCTATTGCGGTGAGATCAAGAATTTCTGCATCTTTTGTGAAAAACCGGCCCCATTGATGCCTCATTAGGGTGGTGAACCACATGGCTGCAAAACCTAATGCCACTGCGCAAGTGAGTGAAACAATCATCGAAATTCGCGCTTTAGCCGGCCTTCTAGCGCCGAGCTCATTGCCAACTCTGGTGGAGACCCCCAGGCTGAGGGCTGATGGAAACACATAGACTAAAGAGGTTGTTTGGATAAGGATTCCCATGGAAGCAATTGTAGCTTTGGGGTTTGCTAGCAGTCCACAAAGCATAATCATGAACTCATACCACCACCACTCGAGGCAAACTGAGATACAGTTTGGCACAGCTAAGGCTAGTAAGGATGACCATCCGCGCAGGCAATCCATGCTTGGAGCAACCCACGAGTCCTTATCTACACCAGAGAAGTATATGAATGAACAAAGCAGAAGGAAGAGATTCAGATTTGTCCAAGCCATTGCCAAGGCCACTCCCGTAATGCCCATTTTGAAATATGTTACTAGAAGAAAATTTAACGGAACATGTAGGAGAACCGATATAGCTGAACAATAGGTTAATGGTAATGTGATGCTTTGAGTCCTGAGATAGATTCTCAATGGATGAAGCAGAGAGAGGAAGAAGAGATCAGGAATGGCAAAGACGATGAAAGTGTGAGCCATGGATGAGATTTCCTCGTCTTGGCCGCACCATAAAAGGATTCTTTTCATGTTAAGCCACATGAAAGAGATAGGTATGCAGGTGGAGAGTAGAAGAAGCACAGTTCTTTGTAAGGTAAGTCCAAGGAGCTTCATTTGTTTGGCGCCATAGGCTTGTCCACAAATAGGTTCCATACCCATAGCCAAGCCCGAGATGACTGAATAGCCAGTGATGTTTGCAACACCAATAGAAAGAGATCCCCCTGCAAGCTCAAGCTCTCCAAGATATCCAAGAAATAGTATAGAAATCATTGACCTCGAATATAGTATCAGTCCCGTAATAGCTGTTGGTCCTGATATCCTTCCTATGGCTTTGATTTCTTCCAATGCCTAAATTAATGCAACAACATGTAAATAATGAGTAAATCTTGAAGATAACACCAGTAAATTTAAGAAACTCTTTTCTATGTGATTACCTCAGAAGTAGTAGGCCATCTATGAAGTTGTTGATCGACTTCGACGTCAAGATTCGTGGTTTTCTTGGGGTTTAAGAAATGAGATACAAAGGATGATGCAGAAGATGGCTTTGGGTTGCACATACCTTTCCTTTCTTCTTGTGTTAAGATATAACTAGTTTGAAATGTTAACAAAAAGGTTTGCTGGTAAAGGAATATATATAGGAAAATCTTGTTTGAAACCTTAATGGAATGAAGCCATACAACAAGTGTGTGAATTGTTGCTTGCTTCTAACAGACGTGTCAACAATTCAATAATCAAAGTAGAATGCTACGAAAAGCGGCTACTAGTTTTTGGGGGACCAGGGTGGGTCCTTTCTTTCTTCCTCAACTTGATATGTAGAAATAGTATAAAAGTTACGATTGTGTGGTTGACGCCCAGTCCTTCCCAACTTTGGCCGACTGTAGCTAATGTTCTCCAAGTAACATCTCGTAAGCACCTTTGTGCTGAGCCATACATAGTGCTAGTGAACTGTTAAGGTTTCTGGATCAAAGATTGGAGGGCTAGGCAAGTTGGATTCCAAAAAACAATGAATTGAAGTGCCTCCATTTATGTATTTATCATGGTGGGATTTTGGTTTAGTTTAATCAATCTTTTTGTTCTAAGCGTGTAGGAGAATCTTCTGTGAGAGAGAGAGAGAGCGCGCGCGCACGCATACACACACACACACACATATATATATATATATATATATATATAGAGAGAGAGAGAGAGAGAGAGAGAGAGAGAGAGAAAGAGAGAGAGAGAGAGAAGTGTGGGCATGGATGTTGGCTTATACCAACACATGTGAAGCAACACAGTCTGAGCATAAGTTTTGTTGTCTAGGATCCATTTTAACATCCAAATACCGCTTGGTTTATAGAGGTACAACTTCATTATGTAATTACTTTGAGGCCCCATCCATCTGATATGGCTCTATGTTTTCACTTGTCTTATTATGAAAACTGATAACTACTAAGAGTACCACATTGGGTACACCGTGGGGAAAATTGTGGTCCGACTTTCTCAATTTATTCAAGCAAGTGAAGGATGACAATCAATTGGTTTTCAAAACTATCCGGTAGGGTGAATTCAGTCTTTGGGACACCTTCAAAATCTGAGTGTTCAATATTACACTTTTGGCTCCATCGATCCTGCAACAGAATTCACCTCTCTCTCTGTCTCTGTCTCTGTCTCTGTCTCTCTCTCTCTCTCTATTCGATATAGAAATTTGAACTAAGAAAGTAGAAAGTGGGCAAAAGTGCCAAATCTGTTGTATCTTTCTAAATATAATAAAATTTGCATTCCTAGTTGCTAACAAGAGCTAATATGCCGTCAAAAAATAAGCCAGTATTTAAAACAACGGATCTCATCTCAAAGGAAAGGGAGAGGGCCACCACACATTAATTAATGGGAGTCACACTACTAGTAAATGGTTGAAACAGGGAGAGAAAACAATAGAAAGATACGTAATATCAGTACGTGCTACAATTGTAACCATTTAATTTGTATCCCTTTCTCACAGCAGAGGATGAGAATGCCTCAAAATGGGGACCTGAAATTGTTAAAGCCAACAGAATCAGAACAGAACCCTTTATAATCATCCTCTCAAACAAAAGGCCACTTAACTTCTGTACATATATTTTCCCAAAGCAACAGTCAGAGAAAAATACAAAAGGGAAAAAAAATAAAAATCGGTTCTCCTTTTGTTCTTTTATGCAAGAAAAAAACAATTATTATCTCGAAAAATCGCATCATCGTGTCAGGCAACATGTGTGCACAGCTCAATAAGTTGGCAGTTGAGAGAGCACTTTCCCTTCCCGCCTAGTGCTGCTGAAATATATGCAGGTAACAGTACTGTCCAAAACTTTTCTGTTTCTATCCTGCTTTTCCATACACGTTCTATATATTGATTAAAAGTCACAACCAAATTGATGAAGGCTCATTAGGAATCTGCAATCATAAATAGGAAATTGGAGTTTATAATGGCTGGCACCATCAGAATTTACAAAATGCACAAAACTAATCTTAAACATAATTACAAGCAAAATTGCCGCATCATGACATATTATGTTCTAGCGTGATTATTAAAATTACGAATGTCCTTCAGTAATATGGATTCTGTGAAATCAATAAAAAAAGATCAGCAATTCTAACTTAGCGTTTTCTTCTAGAAACGACGATGGAGGTGGAGCATAATCTTTCCTCATTTTGCAGTGCTCGTATTGTCCCCTCTCCCTCCATCAAAATGTTAAAATGATAACACAAGTAGAGTTTAGAAAAGAATTACGCCTGCAAAATTTCCAAGTCATAATATGTAAAATCTAGTAGAGAACCATATTAACAATATATATGTAAGATGCAACTATATTCTGGTAATTCTATCAAGCCGTCATTCTATCTAAGCTCCGACATAATTTAAAATGATATTTCCGTATGTCCCATTAGAAATGCATTTTAAATCTTTTCTGCATGGTAACAGGCACCCGAATGGCACAGATGAGAAATCAACCTTTTACAGATACTGATAAGTGCAATAAATACAAGAATTTATTCCAAAGTTAAGATGCAAGCAAAAGTTAAAGAGAACAGTTATAAAGTGAAACTTTCACAAAAATCAAGCCAAGTCTTCTTACCACCAATCAGAGTATGAAGACAGGTCTTTGAAAAACCGTGGCTCTGGAATATTAGCCAGCAACCACAATTCCCAACATTAATTCATCAACTTGGGCACAAATGGCACGAGATTCTGAAACATCACAATTAAATCACTAATGGGCAACAGCATTATTAAAGAAATGATATTTACTTTTGGAATAAATTCCAGTGACATGCAGCTTATCTTAATAATGGGTACAGTAGTCTTGAGAATGATATTAGAATCATGAGATGAAAGCTAACCTTTCTTTTCCATGATGTTTAGCCATAAAGAACCTCCTCTAGATGGGTCACATAAATGCCTCTGATTCTGTGCAGCTCATGGTGCACAACCGTCAATCCTAACCAATTTGGCATTTTTTGTAAAAAAAAAACCTATTGCTCTGAGTAGCCTCTTTCAACCACAGGTTATCTATACGGGGTTCTCACTATTGTAAAACAGCAATAGATATAAAACTTGACAATAGCTGGCTATACACATTTTAGATAGGTATGTTCACCAAGATTTAATTTGTATCCATTTCCTGTTATGAGGTTTAACTGGGAATATTTTATAAATGTTTAATATGAGGTGATAATACATCATCAAATTTTCTTTACTTAATGCAGAATATTAGATTTCGACGCTTCTTCAAACATAATCTGGGCCAAACTAGATTTTTAGCTCCTCGCAACTTTTGTCCTCATAATTGTCACTTCTTCATCATCATCCCAATCATGATCGTTTCCTATTGTACATTCCATTGCATTCCATGATTACCAATCAAAAGTGTCTCACAAGAAGCTTTATCATGCAGTAGTTTCAATAAAATATTCAAGATAAACCATTAACAAGAGTAGAGTATAAAAGTAATCGGTTAATGGTGAGATAAAAAAATATAGAAAAAATACTCGAGAATGTTGTGCACGTGTGACATGTGTATTAAGAAAATCCCAAACTTCCATAAGAATCCTATTCAGCTCCTTGTGACCCATCACAAATTGTACAAATATTAGGGCAGTATAACTTTTTATTTTACATCTTTACATTTTTTTCAATAATTTAAATAGGGTTTTACCACGGAAACAAGCATGAAATAGAGAACAAATTTATTTGTTTCAATTTCATTGTACTATATAAAAGTTTTTCATACATAATATCTATGATATATGAATATACCTGTGTGCTTGTATGTAAATGTATACATATTTTTTCTTTTATGCAATACTTCGAAAATGGTTATTGGGGAAGGGAAATACTCATGCTTAGCTAAAAACCTACTGGGATGATGCCAATCTAATCCTAAAAGGAAATGGGTATTGCAATCCTAGAACCATAATACATAGGTATTGTTCTATGTTGAAGGGCAATTTTTTTTTTTAAGGGCTATTTTTTATCCCATGTGAGGGGGAGGGGTGAGGGATACATCGAATAAAAACTCAACTTATTAGAGAATAGCAAATCTTAATAATTTATGTCTACAAAGCTACCCTCTGCATACAGGAGATTCATTTTGTCAAGGCCAGCCTGTCTATTTATCACAAATAGTGATAGCAACAATATCACAATTAGAGGTGGCAACAATCGAGCCTAGGACAGGACCTTTGTTTGCTCCAATGCCACATTGAATAACCATTGTATAGCTCCACTATGATGTCGTCATTTAATTACATACCTTATCTCCGAAATATCTTTCATGATCTGTTTGGTAGTGTGGAAAAGACTAAATGATAGCTACTGATTTGAACAGAATGAGAATTACAGATTTAGAAGACAATGGAAGCTAAAATAGAAATTATGAAACCAAAAAACAAAACTATGGCCAGCTTTAGAAAAGATCCTGAACTCTAGAAAAACTAAGAAAGGAAACAACCTCTTCTATTTACATAAACGATTTCCTAATAATCTGTCAATAAAATAAAGAGGAAATTATAGCAAATGTCTTTTTGCAGGTGGTACATTTGAAAAATGGCAACTTTTGAAAACAAGTTGAAAAATGACTATTTTGGATAAATATAACTTCAAAAAATTACTTAAACACCCACTATATCTTAGTCCAATCTAAATCTAAATCATTTATTATTTCACTAAAATCAAATCTTGCTCCACCACCCACCACCTCGTGTCACCGCCTTCGCACCACCATTTGCCACCAACTACCCCACCCCAAGTAATTTACTATTTTGATAGATTAATTTATATTATAAAAGAACAAAAATTCAATAAGTTTTATGCTAGATTAGTTTAGTTGTTTTTAGATCTTAAAATATGAAAATATGTTGAATATAATTGCTCAAAAATTGTTGGAAGAGATTGGGTTCATGAATTAATGTCTGATTGACGACGAAGAACGTGAAAACGGAAAACAAACGAAATGAGTTGAGCAACTATCGTTCGACAGCCTCAAACTGTTGGAAAAAAGAATAAGAGAGAGAAAAAATTAAGATAAATTTTGAGGAAAAAAAAATAAAATTATATATATATATATGTGTGTGTGTGTGTGTGTGTGTCCACTGCCGGCAACCGGGAATCTGAGAGCCCCCTCTTCCCCTCCGCTCTCGGCTTCCCTCGCCTCTGTTTCTTCCGCTACCGCCACCTCAGGTGATTAATTACTGTACGCCGGCATATAGATATATACATATATAAGCAAGCATTTATAGTATATATACACAAATTTCCAAATGCCGTTGCCGAATAGTAATCGGAAAATAAGCAACGAGAAGAACAAGAAGGGAAGATTATCTGAAAAGGCGTCGTTGTTTCATGAGGCGTCGTCATTTCATGAGAAAAACAGCGGGGTGGTGGTGCAGTGCCGGAGTTGCTGGTTAAGAAAACAGATGTTATGAGTTCAACTGAGTTAGGGGTTATCCATGCTTATGCCTTCGTTTCCATTTTCTGGTATGCTGGGCATGAACCTTGATCTAGATGGTGAACTGGATCAGAAGTTCATGTAATAGTTCAAACCATTTGCTGATGAATTGGCTTCTGCACTTGTCCCATTACTATCTCTGTAATTTCCTACTACTCCAGTTGCACCATAACCTGAGATCAAACAACAAGCATTTAGCAATCCATTCTCGCCCGAGATACCAAGAAAATGAATACTAACAAGAGAACAGCTTGAAACATCTATTCTAATTGCTATCGGCCGCAGAATCCATTTATGGCTAAAAATTTATTCATAATACGGTCGAGTCCACTATTGTGTACTTTGCCCTTTAGGGTATTGGGGTATCTACTTGTAAGGTAATCTATAATCACATGTACAGGAAAAGTCAGGAATGCACAGATATTCAGTGTAATATGTGAAATGTTCAATTTTCATTTTTAATCTTTACTACATTTTTGACATTTAGCATGCATGTTAATAAATAAATAAAGCACCGGCAATCGAATATGCGATACAGCCCTTGAGTAAGTTTAGAGATTCCTTTATTTCTTTTCAATTTTCCAAGACAGTTTGCAGATCTCGTCAATTTAAGAGCGGAAGTAAGTCTTGTCATATATAACTCGAACAAATACAAATCTATGCAAAATACAAAAATATGGTAAATTGATCTCCATTTAGAAACTCAGGTACCTCAATGGTGGGTTCTCTATTTTTCAACCTTTTTGGGGAATAGCCAAGATGGCTATAAGCCCGGAAGGAAATGCAGAGGGTGCTGCAGTAAATAAGGCTCTGAATTGCCACCCCAAAAAGTTGATCCCATGGTCCAGCTCCAAGGGAAGCAATTACCGGTTTACAAAAGAAACGATTCATGATTTAAATGACTAAAGAATTCTAAGAATGAGAAGCAAACAAAGGGCCTTGTATTTTGGAGCTTTTGGACTTTCAGCAATATCCCATTATAAAATTTTGCTACTATAGGAGTCTCTCCTTTCAATTTATTTCATATTATTTGTGAAGAAAACAAGCTGTGTTAGTATACTGACTGCATAAAAAGAACACAGCTCCACAAATTTCTGAGTTACAAAGACCCTGAAGAAAGATGCCATATCCACATTTAGCTTAATTCTCAAATATGATCTAGGATACACGGTTAAGTGAACATTTTCTGAAGTAATGATTAAAGCTGATTCTAAGCAGGAATGGATATGGAAAATATACATTTTCGGTCACCATCCTTTTGAATTCAAATCAACATGTATTGACATTTATTCTTGTCCACAGACAAGAATAACTTGCAGAAAGCCACAGTTCATCTTTATTAGCAAACCAAATACAGGATTACGGTGGTCCAAAAGAAGTGGATGGACAAGCAGTTATAGGGCAACTCCATTTCCATATTAAAAATATATTTTTCTTGCTTAAGCTCCTAGAAAAAACTATATGCCTATAATTAAATGCTGAAATGTATATCAGATTTTTGTATTCCCATAGAAGGAATTTTCTCAATTAAGACATGCATCTCTATCATGAAATTTTACTAATTCACTGTGATCCCTTTGTTGATCACTTAATACAATTATGCTTTTAATATACAACTACAAATTTTAAAAATACTGATGTTGAAGCATCACGTGTCCTAATAAGGGAATCCAGTATTTTCTTCTCCATTGAATATAACCAAATTATTTCTATCTTCATAGTCAAATTTTAAACTTTGTTACCAATAATGCACTTCCTTTTCCATAAAACTCAAGCCTATTTTTGTAGTTAATATAAGTTAAATAGCTAATATGACTGACACAATAGTGTAATTTGAGCAAATCTTTTAACTTCTTTCTCATTTGAGAAAGTGAAACGAAAACTATGATGAAAACTCTGTTTTCATGGCAGAACTTAACAATTTATAATTTTAACATGGTCCAAAGTTTCAGTAACATGAAAAGTTTCAGGAGGAATAAAACAGAAACTTTTGAGAAGTAATTCAAAAACAGGGTTTTTTTCTATTCATTTTTGCCTTGTTTACCTATAACTTGCCTCTTAGGTGCTATGGTGAATAAGGGCACCACTTGCTTTTCCTTTTTTTTTCCCCTTCCCTTCCTCAGTCCAGTCCATCGTGCAGGTATAGAGTCAACCCGGATCTCGCTTTCCTACACAAACTACCCCTCCCAGAAGCAATCTTATCCACGAGTTGATTATGAACAAGATGCTGACATTGGAAACTTGGTGAACTTTAGGAATAAACTAATTTGTTTTAAACTGTTAATTCCATTTTCATATGTTTATCAGAAACATGTTTATGTGATTTAACTTTCAATAATATCAACCAACTTGTGATAAAACGGACATAAGAAAGTCTTGTTGGAAATCTTATAGTTTCAAATATGCCCTTGTTCATTCCTTTCATATCTCTGAAAATTGGAAAAGCTTGGACGTTTCAAAATTTTGAACTATAATTCTGAATAGTACATGTCAGATGTGTTTATTTGAAATACCAAGTAGGGCCCACAATCATCACAAGTCCAATAACTTGTGATAGATCCAGATACTTAAGATCTCATTCAGATATTGATATGATCATGGTCCGTGATGTTACTCGAACTACCATGAATATCCACAGCTCAAGAACTCTCTTACGGGAGCGTGTATAGCAGAGAGAGAAATCTCTTGTTTCTTATGCATTAGAAATTTTAAAGGTCACACAGCTCAATGTCCAAAAAACTCAATAATAAGAGATGACCGTTCTGGAAAAATAGCTGAAATTAGCATAATTTTAGGAGTTGATTGTATGTATTACCATAATTGTATTACCATAATTGTACAACAAGTTATTATAGCAGCAATTATAGGTAGGAGATGGTGCGATTTGATTGTTTTATTTATTTCTATCGGTCCTGTAAGAAAGGTTAACATCCACATAAATATATGTGTGATATTTCATATTACTCAACCCTAATAGTAATCCATATACTCAATCTTGTCACAGGAAAAAGGCAAATTTCATATTACTCAACCCTAATAGTAATCCATATACTCAATCTTGTCACAGGAAACAGGAAAAAGGCAAAAATAGCTACTTTCAGAATTGGAAATTGGCCTTGATTTATTTCCCCACGGAGTAGCTTTAGAATATCTCGGAGAAGTTTTTGCTAGATCGTCACATTTGTATTTATACAGTTGAGAATATACATGAATATTACTAGATGCTAGTTTATCTAGAAAGGGTTGAAATGTCTCATCATTAACCAAATACAACAGTCATCCGAAGAGGTCGTCATGCTGTAAAAGAGAAGTGTTCAGAGTAAGGGAAAAAATATACATGCCAACAGCCAAGATAAAGAAGAGCAGTACCTGTGGAATCACAATTGCAAGGTTCAGAATCCCCATGGACAACCCCTGCAAGACTGAAATCAACCTCCAGGTTACAAGACAGCTGCAAATCAAGCTTCCACTTCCTGATTGAACTTTCTATTCAAGGGTTGTACCTGAGAATTTTTTAATTCGATTCATTACTTGTATACTAATCGTATTATATAAAATCCATACAGATGCACACATCAATAACAAAAATATAAAAATCCAAGCCACATAACAAAACGTTTGTACTTGCGTGTATGCATGTATTGTGTCAAAAGCGTACCAGTGAGAACAGAGAGGAGGGCACAGCAAGGGCCATAAGTCATATTATTGGCAACGTCAAGAAGCAAGAACCCAATGACAAAGAAGGCCACCGCGGGCATTTTCTTGTGGTCACGATCCCTGATTAGAGGATGCGTAGAAAAGAGGCAGAGGAGGCCAGAGGGTGGTGGCGGCGGGAGAGGGGGATAAGAGGTGCGTTAAGGATGGACCAAATGCCCTTCCTTTGGCCAAGAAATTTCACATGGAAAAGTGTTTATAGTTTGCGATGTAGCAGTTCTTTGTATGTATAAGGTCGGCGGTCTAGTTTCTAGTCATTATACTTTTTACTCATTTTTTTATTATATTATATCTATCTCTTTTTTTTTTTTTTTTCTTTTTTCTTTCTACAGTCCATCTACTCATTTATTCTCTCTCTTGTCACTTAGATTTTTTTAAAAATTGTAGTATCTATATACTAAACATGGGCGAACAGGAGTTTTGAAGTGGGATTACTATTTTTAAAAAACAAAACATTTACACATCAGACTAAGAAGGGTGTAATGAAGTCAAATTTTAAAAGATTTGTTTATATTTATGAATTTGAATAGAATTTCATAGAATTTAAAAGATTTCAACAGAATTCTATATTATAAATTTCAATATATTTTTATACATTTCTATTAATATTTATGGATTTGTGGTCTTTTTATTAAAAATAATAATTTTACATTTTTTTTTATTTTAAATAGTTTAAGTGACTGTCTTACGTAAACAAATATTTTGAGTAGAATTTTAGAAAAAGAAAAATTATTGAAATATAAGTCAAAGAGGTGAATGATCCAATGGATTGAGAATTATATCAACCTGACAGCGTTGTTAGTTAAGTTCTTAGTAAATAAACTAATAAATAGGCGATTTGTCGTCTCCAAGCTCGAAACGCAATTAGATCGATTGTTTGAGAGAATTCACATAACTATTATCAATTTCCTCAGTTTTGAATTAAAAAAAAAAATTGATTAAAGAGCGAAACTTCTTGAAAAAAAATTGAAATTTCATTTTCTTTCTACTTGTCTTTTTTTTATAAATTTTTTTTTCTTTCATATCCGAGACTAGATGATAAATATTTAAGATTCATTCTCTTCCAAAATCAGTTGTTTAACCATCTTGTATAAAAAATTATTTTATGGCTTGAAAAGATCATTTACCTATGTCGTAGTTGACGAATAAAATCAAAAACTATAGTTTACTACAAAAACTTGTGTCATAAATTGAAGAAAGATGGATTGAAATTTTGAAGGGTGGGAATAGAATTCCTAAAGAATTTGGTATTCATATTTATGAGCTCGAAATCCATGCAAATCTGTTTAAATCTTCTAATTAATGAAATCTTTAGAAATACACTAATAATTGGGAACACCTAAATTTCTAAACAATCTATTTAAATATGAGTTGATAACACCTATATTTCAATTGAATCTATTAAAATATGAGTTGGGGATACCAAAATTTACGTGGATTTTTAATATCTATTCAAATCTAAGTTGAGTACACCTCCTAAACTGTTACTGAAAAAGAAATCAGAACGGGACTGGACTCCGGTCTGCCCCTATTTTCGCCTCTGGGCTAAATTGTTTTTCCGTCCCAATATTTACTATTAATACTCTCTCCGTCCTATTTATATAAGCTGCTTTTCATTATTTGTTCATCCCAAATATAGTCAACTTACTTGTTGAGGGTGTATTTGATTTTTTATTTCTTAATATACCCATATTGAATGTACTTTGTTATCAACACAAATAAACTTGTACTTTTTCAAATGTAGTGGGAATTGATAGTAAACTAGGAAAATTCTTTGCAAAAATGACAAAGGAATAGGATCCAACTTCACCTAGAATATTTTCCTTTTCAATAACATTAATTAAAGTTTCTTAATCCGTGTGAAAAACGAAATCAGCCTATATAAATGGAACGGAGAAAATATATAAAAATAAGTTTAATTAAATTTTTTGTTCTGTCCCAATATTTGCTCATAGGTACATTTTTGTTTCTAACTTTTTTTTTACAAAGTTTTAGCTAGAGTCTTTCATTAATTAACTTAGCACGACTGTATGGTGTTTTCTCTGCTATGAGAAGAAAAAAAAAATACTTAAATGTGTTACTACGTCTTCAATTTCTTCCATCACAAAATATCTCAACCAAAATTTGTTGATTCAATCCATCTCCCCAATTCGGTTATCTATTTCAATCGATCATCTCTACAATTTGCTCAATCCATCTTCCTCCACCGATCATTTCCACAATCTGTTCACCGCCTCAATCCATTATCATAATATAGCCTACGGTCGAATTCGCTGCAAGAAAGCGGTACACTACTAGTATTTTTTCTCACGAATTTTGTTCATATATACCGTTAACACAGGCATGTGATGTGCACACATTATTTTAAAGAAGAGTAATAATGTCAAAACACATATTACTTTCCTTTTTTTCCTCCAACATGCATGTTTTTCTTTTAAATGTCTAAAACACTTACCCTAGCATCTATTTAAGTTATTAAACTACAATTTCTTGCATCTTTTATTCAATTCAAAGAAAATAGATGTTAGATTTTGCAGATTTGGGAATCATTTGGAGCTCGAGACCTATTGGACCAACACAAATCCCACAAGAAAAGTCTTTGTTTGTGAACAAAAGGTGGGACGACAAAATAATGTTAATGCCCCCAAACATGAAACAACTTAACCTCAAGAATATTGTTTAGAGGTATTTTATTCTATCTCGAAATGTTACCTTTGCAATGACATCAGTCATATGCCTTTACGAGCAGGGCCAGAGCCTGGATATGGTAAAGAGGTGGGCGGGGGGAGGGCGAACCCCCATCACGGGGCCCCTGAAATTTTTTTTGAGTCCATTTTAATGAGAATCTAATGTTTTCAAATAAGTCATAATCTTTAAAAAGCTTATAAGAAGTCATTGCACAAAAATATTCAAGATCTAAAATTAGTTAAAGAAAGTTGTGTCCGACGATCTTTTACAGCTGCGAATTTTTATATAATAGAATCTATATCTATTTTATTAACCAGCTCTCTCTCAACAAAAATTGTCATATGATTAGCAAGAAACTCGTCACCCATTTTGCTGCGAATTGCTGTAACGCCTCAAAACCTCCTCTACGAGGTTTCAGTGCATCTCTCCTATTCTTACCTTTTAAAGTCCAAAAGTAAACTAAAATTTTTGCGAAATTCTAGATATTGTTCAAATAGTTTACAAATGTGAACTTATCAACTATACAGGCTTTAAAATCGAGGTTATCAACCCTTAGAGGATTTTAATGAAAGTCTAAACTTCTAGTGTACCTAATTGTAATATAAGTTTATTGTC
Source organism: Forsythia viridissima (assembly GCA_030279155.1). NCBI lineage: Eukaryota > Viridiplantae > Streptophyta > Magnoliopsida > Lamiales > Oleaceae > Forsythia > Forsythia viridissima. The sequence continues at coordinate 26,659,142 of CM059036.1, forward strand.
CTTTATTTCTTATACACTAAAACGAGCAACCCAAATGTCATAAAAGCTTATGAAGTTTTAACCAAATAATTATAACTCATCCTTCTAGTACATACTAAAATTTCACAATTTTAGGAAATTGTTAAGACCATCAAAAGGGAATCAAAGTATACGAGAAACAGAAGCTAGACAGTTTTCAGACTCATTTTAAATCCCAAATGTTTCCCTATCAAAAGGCCTTGAAAAATTCTAATATTTTTAGTGATAAAACATAACATAATATATTAACTCATATCCAATTTAGAATTTAATAAAATATGTAAGGTCTCCAAATCAACCTCTAAAACATGGAAGGTAGATTCTCGAGTAGAACTGTCTATCATCACCAAAACTTGCATATCTTGCTCTACAAACATTTGAATGAGGTGATTCCAAGTTTCAAAGGACCTAAATTGATATTTCATAAATCCCACCAAACCCAAAACCTGAAGTCTACCATTCAGGACGTCTATTTGAAACTGGACTTGCAAGTTAGAGTTTCTGGACATTTACATCTCGGTCAACATTATACCCTTTAAAAATCCTCTAACATTCATCAAATTTAAAAATATCATTTCATAGGGTTCCAAATAAGTTCATGTCACATTAAAAATTAACAATCATCTCAAAAACATCTTATAACATATAAAATTCAGAAATCATAACAATATAACGCAATGGTCATTTATTCGTCTTCTTGACCGAAATCTCTTTTCCTATGGCTCAATCCCTTCATCATCCCCTTCATAATCGAGCCTTCATCTAACCCTACAATTAATCTAAGAATAGGAGAAGGGTGAGTTTAGGAAAAACACAATAGGAATATCATCATTTATAAATGTGCAAATCCCAATTTATATATCGAAATTAAATGTAAGTAAACCATGCTAATATTCATATTCTGGTGAGTTCAAAGGGTCGAAACCCTAAATTCTTTCATAGGTTTAATCTCGAAGGATTTAAAAACCAATAACATTCTTTTTTAGGTTTAATCCCAAAGGATTTAAAACCATAAACATTATTCATTTACATCCAAAGTAGGATGAACATCATATCTTGTTCATTTCAAAGGAACAAACTACATTCATATCCGGATGGCCATAAACATTAAATCATATAGCATAACATACACATAATTACAATACATAAAGGGATTTAAATCACTTGTATAAAAATATTTCTACCTTGTTTCTTGAAAGAGAATGAAAAACCTTTTTTAAAAAATACTTTATTCTTTCCTCATTCTTCTTCTTTTCTTTCTTTGTAAAAATGGTTTAAGTATGTATACTAGAGGAGAGTGGGCATTTTTGGTGTAAGGAAAAGAGAGGGGGCCGAATTCTAGGGAGAAAAGAAAAGGAGAAGGGAAAAATTGAGGATTTTTGGAGTTTATTCCATCCTCTTGCAAGCACTTACTTTTTTGGATTTTGGTAAGGTTTTGATATGGTAAAAATAATATAATTTTAAAATATCTTACCATTCTTCCCCTTTTTAGAAAATAAATATAATTAATTAATTAATTAGATAAAACTAAAAAATTATTGGATATTTTGTCTAGTGGACTCGGGTCGTTTATTATTATTGGACCTCGTTTGGACTTTGGAAGGACGTGTGGCCACAATTATTTGCTAAGAATTTTACTTAGCCCGAAATAAAATTCTAAATTTTTGGGGCGTTACATCCTCTACTCATAAAATTTCATCCTCGAAATTTAATTTATGATAGAAACAGCGATGGGTACTTGGCTATGATTTCTTCTTCTTTCTCCCAAGTGGCCTCGTCCACTCCATAATTTCGCCATTGAACTTTGACTAACGGCACTTCTTGATTTCTCAAAACATGAACCTTTCTGTCTGAAATATAGATTGGAGTCTCCTCATAGGTTAGATCCTTTTGCATTTCCAAAGACTGATAGTCTATCACGTGTCTGGGGTCATGAACATATTTTCTAATCATAGACATATGGAAGACATTATGCACATTTGAGAGTTCTGGAGGCAAAGCGAGACGGTAAGCGACATTACTAATTCTCTCAAGTATTTCAAAAGGTCCGATGAACCTATGTCTTAACTTTCCTTTCTTATCGAAAAGGAGAACACCTTTCATTGGTTCAACCTTGAGGAAAACCTTTTCGTCAACTTCGAATTCTAAAACTTTTTTTCTTTTATCTGCATAGCTTTTATGTCGGTCCTAGGCAGATTTTATTCTAGTTCTTATTGTATCGATAGCCAGATCTGTTCGTTCAACGATTTCAGAGCCTAACACTCTCTTTTCTCCAACTTCATCCCAATGTACTGGAAATCTAGATTTTCTGCTATAAAGTGCCTCGTAAGGAGCCATCCCAATCATAGCTTGAAAGCTGTTGTTGTAAGCAAACTCCACTAATGGCAAGTGGGACTCCCAGTTGTCGCCTAAGTCTTAAACATATGCCCAAAGCATGTCTTCTAAAATTTGAATAGTTTGTTCGGACTATCCATCTGTCTGAGGATGATATGCAGTACTAAAATTAATCTTGGTGCCTAAGGCTGTCTGCAAACTCTTCCAAAATTTTGATGTAAACCTCAGATCTCTATTTGACACTATTGATAAAGGAGTTCCATGCAACTTGATAACCTCTCTAAGGTATAGTTGCGCTAATTGATCCATGTTGAAAGTTATCTTTACTAGTAAAAAATGGGCCGACTTGGTCAACCGGTCCACTATTACCCAAATGGCATTGTGACCTCTTGCTGAGTTTGGAAAACCTACTATGAAGTCCATGTTTATGTGTTCCCACTTCCATTCTGGTATTTTTAACGGATTCAACGGCCCTGATGGGCTTTGATGTTCTACTTTGACTTGTTGACAGACTAAATATTTTTCCACAAACAACCCTATACCTTTCTTCATGTTTCTCCACCAAAAGGTGTCTCGGAGGTCACGATACATCTTCGTTCCTCCAAGATGTGCTGTGTAAGAAGTTGAGTGCGCTTCTTCCAAAATTTCTTTTCTCAATCTCATCCTTGGGTACACATTATCTTCCTTTGAACATGAGTGCACCGTCTGTATTCAAACTAAAATCCTTGCATTTATCTTTACCAACTTCGGCCTTGATCTTTTGCAAAAAAGGATCCTTATCTCGTGCTTCTCGAATTCGATCTCTGAGAGTGGGTCGAATCATCAAGGATGTTATTCTTGTAGTATCTTTACTCGATGGTGCTAAAACTTCTAGCTGTAGTCTCTCGAAGTCCCTTACTAGTTGTTCATGTACTGTGATTATCAATGTCAACTGCCTTACTGTCTTTCTGTTTAAGGCATCAACCACGACGTTGGCTTTACCTAGGTGATAATGGATTGTACAGTCATAGTCATTCACTAACTCCAACCATTTTCGTTGTCTCATATTCAACTCCTTCTGGGTGAAGAAATATTAGAGACTCTTATGGTCCATATAAATACCACACTTGCTACCATACAGATAGTGACGCCATATCTTTAAGGCATGAACTACTGCAGCCAATTCTAGGTCATGCGTTGGATAATTTTGTTCTTACAGTTTTAGTTGTCTCGAAGCATATGCGATAACTCTTCCATGCTGCATAAGCACACATCCCAAACCTAGTTTGGATACATCATTGTAAATGACAAATCCTTCCGATCCTTCTGGTACTGCCAGTACTGGGGCTGTGACTAAACGTTGCTAAAGGTCTTGAAAACTTTGTTCACTTTTGTCATCCCACTTAAACTTTACTCCTTTCCTGGTTAACCGAGTTAACAATCTAGCAATTTTATAGAAGTCTTCTATAAATCTTCGGTAATAACTGGCTAATCCTAAGAAACTGCGTACTTCTCCAGCATTGGTTGGTCGTTCCAATTCATTACTGCTTCCACTTTGGCTGGGTCGACTTCAATCCCTTGGGCCGTAACTACATGCCCTAGAAAACCTACTCGATCTAGCCAAAATTCGTACTTCTTGAATTTGGCATACAAGTTCTCCTTTCTTAATATCTCCAACATTATTTTGAGGTGTTCTTCATGTTGTTCACGATTCTCAGAGTATACCAAGATGTCATCGATGAAGACTATGACGAACTTGTCCAACATTTCATAAAACACTCTGTTCATTAGGTCCATGAACACTACTGGTGCATTGGTTAAGCTGAAAGGCATAACCACAAACTCGTAATGCCCATAACGAGTTCGAAAAGCTGTTTTCGGTATGTTTCTAGCCTTAATCTTCAATTGATGGTACCCAGATCTAAGTCAACTTAGAGAAAACCTTTGATCCTCTCAGTTGATCAAACAAATCTTTAGTCCTTGGAAGATGGTACTTATTCTTTATCGTCAACTGATTTAATTCTTGATAGTCAATGCACATTTTCATCGATCCATCATTCTTCTTCACAAAAAGAATTGGTGCACCCCACTGTGACACACTTGGTCGGATAAAGCCTATATCTAACAATTCTTAAAGTTGAGACTTTAGTTCTTGTAATTCTTTTGGTGCCATTCTATAAGGTGCTTTAGACATCGGTGCCACTCTAGGAACTAAGTCAATCGTGAACTCCATTTGCCTGTCCGGCGGAATCCCTGGTAGATCTTCAGGAAACACGTCAACAAATTCCCGTATCACCTCTACGTCTTCAGCAGTTACCTCTGGTTGCGAGTTACCTGAGGCACTGAAAGGTTTTCCTTTACTTGGCATTGGATAGATGCATGGTTACATCCCAACCAATCCATGCCTAGGATTACGTCAAAGTCTCTCATTTCTAAGATATACAAGTTTACTTCTAGTACTTTTTCTCCAATTTCTATCTTAACTGATTTAGCTAGTTGATTCGTAAAAAGTGACCCGCCTAAAGGAATGCTAACCTCTAGTGTACTAGACGATTTATCACACACAAGCTTAGCCTTAGTGATAAAAGATACAGAGATGAAAGAATGCATTGCTCCAGAATTAAAAAGCACGTAAGCAGGAAAATGTGACAACAGAAGGGTACCTGCTATCACGTTAGGATTCTCGTCTGCTTTTTGCTGGGTAAGAGCAAAAACTTGCCCCTTTCTATTCTTATTCTTTTTTCTGTCTCCCTCTTTCTCTTTCACATCTCTTCTTTTGGATGGTTCTGGACAATTCATGATCATGTGGCCCAGTTTTCCACATAGGTAACATACGTTTCTCCCAAACAAGCACTCTCCTAGGTGAGTCTTGTTACATTTTTGGTTGAGTGGAGCGAAGGCTCCTGGCTTGACGTTGTTGGATCCGGTATTCGGCTTCTTTTTTGCCATTTTCCTTTCCCTACTTTCTCTTTCCTGTAAAATCTTTATTTTGAGGGGCAGACTTATCTGAACTGGCTTTACGGTACCAAATTGACTTGGCCCGAGCTAGCATCTTCCTATAAGAGGTGAAGCTATGGGACAGGAGAATTAATCTCATATCTGTACTCAAACCTTTTGATCTTCTTAACTTCAGTATCAACAAGGTGAGGTGCATACTTAGACAATTGTTCAAATTTCCACTCATATTCTGGTAGTGACATGCTGCCTTGCCTTAGCTGTAAGAATTCAGTTTCTTTGCTATTCCTTAGTGCCTATGGAAAGTATTTCTCCATCAGTTCCTCCTTGAATTGACTCCAAGTTAGAGCTTCCTGCTCTGACTCACTCCTAGTGCGGGACATAGATTTCCACCAGTGACTAGCATCACCAGTGAACATGAATTTTCCGCACTTAACTTTCTACGCATTGGTACTTGTCAACAATCGGAAGATGTGCTCCAACTTACGCAGCCACTCCTCTACTGCTAGTGGTCTGAAAGAGCCATCGAATGTAGGGAGTTTGTGCCTACGAAAATGTTCTATCATGGCTGCATGATTGACAACAGTTGAAGTTGAAGATTGGGTAGGAGGTAGAAGGGGAGGAGCCTGACTTTATCTGGCCAAGTCCTGCACTGCTCTTAGCATATCTCTGATCAGGTTGTTTTGAGTTGGAGATGTCATTTCCTTTAGACAAAATAAGGGTTGTCCATCTGGAATCAATAAAACCTCTATCTCAAATGACATAAGGAAAAGCTAGAATTTTTATTATTAGAATAATCTTCGACAAAATGTCGGAAAACTGCAATTATTTGGAAGGAGAATAATAATACAAAAAGTAGCAAAAGTAAAATTAGGTTACAACTGCAAATCTAGAAAGTGCTTTCAATGAAAGTCTGAATGTGAATAACATAATGGAAAATAATTAAATGACGCCTAATCTGAATCTTCTTTCCGATTGGGCATTGGTTAATTGACGGAAGTCTTTGATCCTGTATCTGAGTCTCCTGCGTTAATTGGAAATTTCCAATTCATATAATCTTCGTGACAGTGATTTAGAATGTAGCAATATGTCTCGACATCGATATGGTTTGGGTCTTTTTTCAACATTTCATTCTTAAAAAAATTTTCCATCTCTACTCCAGATGGGGTAAAGATACGCAAAAAGTAATCGATATCTTCAATGTTACTAATTCTATTCCCATGTCTTGTTGCTTTTCGCCACAATTGAAGGTATTTCTCAGTGTGTTGAGGTATGGGCATATAGGAATCGAAGTCCTCATAGGCTCGCAGTGCTAAGGCTTTTGGTCTTAGGTGACGCGGTAAACCTGTAGACTTTCTGGTAGTATGTCTCACTTTAGCCATCTTATCCTAAGTCCAGTCCAACATAAGTCCAAAGAAATTTAAGAAACTTTCAATCAAAATAAGTAGCACTCTAATATTTGCAAAAAAAAAAATATAACCTTATGGAATTCAACTTAGCAAAATCAATGCTAGAAGACTGTGAAATAATTCTTTCATGTCCCAATTAAAATCATACATGAGGGTTTAAGGATGGTAGTAGTCAGATGAAGTAGGATTGCCATGGGGAAACTTTACATTTTAAATTTTCTTTATTACCGATAGAATACAAACTTTAATGTAATCATGTAACATATTTCGGTAATACAAGAAATCATCATATAATTAAATAAATACACATTAGGAGAAAAATAAATTTTTTTGCGAACAGTGTTCGCTCGAGCGGACAGAGAGGTAATCTGTTAGCTCGATGGCAATTTTTTTATTTGTTCTCTATTGGTTCCTAAAATTTTTTTAGTCTATAGAACCGTTTTAAAACTCTGGGCTCTGATACCAAGCTGGGATGCCCCAAAACCTCCTCTTCGTTGCGTTTATCTTATTCTTACCTTTTAAAGCCTGAAAGTAAACTAAAAATTTTGTGGAATTTTAGATATTATTCAAATAGTTTACAAATGTGAACTTATCAACTATATGTGCTTTAAAATTGAGGTTATCAACCCTTAGAGGATTTCATTGAAAGTCTAAACCTCTAGTGTACCTAATTGTAATATAAGTTTCCTGCCCTTTATTTCTTAAACACTAAAATGAGCAACCCAAAGGTCATAAAAGCTTATGAAGTTTTAACCAGATAATCATAACTCATCCTTTTAATACATACTAAAATTTCACAATTTTAGGAAATGGTTAAGGTCATCAAAAGGGAATCAATACTCATTTTAAATCCCAAATTTTTCCCTACCAAAAGGCCTTGAAATTTTTTAATATTTTTAGGGATAAAACATAACATAATATATTAACTCATAACCAAAATTCAGAATTTAATAAAATATGTAAGGTCTCCAAATCAACATCTAAAACATGGAAGGTAGATTCTTGAATAGAACTGTCCATCATCACCAAAACTTGCATATCTTGCTCTATAGACATCTGAACGAGGTGATTCCAAATTTCAAAGGACCGATGTTGATAGGTCATCAATCATACCAAATTTCATCACAAAACCAGACGTCTACCATTCAAGACGTCCATTTGAAACTGGACTTGGAAGCTGAAAATTCTGGACAGTTATATCTCGGTCAACATTATATCCTTTAAACATCCTCTAATATTCATCAAGTTTAAATATCATTTCATAGGGTTCCAAACAAGTGCATGCCACATTAAAAATTAACAATCATATCAAAAATATCTTATAACATATAAAATTAAGAAATCATAACAATATAGCGCAATTGTCATTTATTCGTCTTCTTGACCGAAATCTTTTTTCCCATGGCTCAATCCCTTCATCATCGAGCCTTCATCCAACTCTACAATCAATCTAAGAATGAGAGAAGGGTGAATTTGGAGAAAACTCAATAGGAATATTATCATTTATAAATATGCAAATCTCAATTTATATATCGAAATTAAATGTAAGTAAACCATGCTAACATTCATATTCTGGTGAGCTCAAAGGGTCGAAACCCTAAATTCTTTCATAGGTTTAATCCCGAAGTATTTAAAAACCAATAAAATTCTTTCTTAAGTTTAATCCCAAAGGATTTAAAACCATAAACATTTTTTATTTACATCCAAAGTAGGATGAACATCATATATTGTTCATTCCAAAGGAACAAATTACATTCATATTTGGATGGCCATAAACATTAAATCATATAGCATAGCATACACATAATTACAATACATAAAGGGATTTAAATCACTTGCATAAAAATATTCCTACCTTGCTTCTTGAAAGAGAATGAAAAACCTTTTTTTTTTTAAAAAACTTTCTTCTTTCTTCATTCTTCTTTTCTTTCTTTGTAAAAATACCTTAAGTGTGTACACTAGATGGGAGGGGGCGTTGTTGGTGAAAGGAAAAGGGAGGGGGCCAAATTCTAGGGAGAAAGGAAAATGAGAAGGGAAAAATTGAGGAATTTTGGGGTTTATTCCATCCTCTTGCAAGCACGTACCTTTTTGGATTTTGTTAAGGTTTTGATATGGTAAAAATACTATAATTTTAAAATATCTTACCATTCTTTCCCTTTTTAGAAAATAAATAAATAAAATTAATTAATTAATTAGATAAAACTCAAAAATTGTTGGATATTTTGTCTAGTGGACTTGGGTCGTTTATTATTATTGGACTCCGTTTGGACTTTGGACGGACATGTGGCCACAATTATTTGCTAAGAATTTTACTTAGCCTGAAATAAAATTCTAAATTTTTGGGGCCTTACAATTGCTATCTTCACAAGTTTCATTGCTGAAAATGCTCTCTTAGTAGTCGCAGTAGAAACATGTAATGTCAACACAAGGCAAATCAATCTAGTTACCATCTTGTCATCTTCCGACCTTCCAGTTTCAAGCAACTTTTCACATAATTTTGAAAGTGTTGGTATTTCAAATTGAGGATCACGAACCACATCGTCACGATAATAATGCAATTCAGTTAACAAGGCATTCATCTCTTGGCATTCAAAATCCTTAGGATAAAACTCCACTGCAAGCTCATAGATTTCATTTGCATTAACGATTCAAATAAATTTTTAGGATCTAAAGCCACACTAAGTTTAAGGAGCTGATATGATATCTCATTAAATTATCTATCCAACTCTATTAACTGAAAATCTATGACTTCATTGAAAACGTCAAAGTGATAATGTAACACCGCATGTCCATTTACATTATTATTATAGTCAATATAAATGCTCGTCTTAACAATACATTCAATTCTTAATTAATAAATTTATTTTATTTTGACTGACCATGTTTTTTTGCAGTGGAATGTACCAGAGATGCCCTAGACGATTAACGTGCCACTGAATTTAATTAAAATATACATACAATTCAATTAAATTTGGAACAAATTATATAACATATTTATTTGCTTGCTTGCATTTAAATTTATAACTTGCCATTTTTATGTAAGTTGAACCTAGACTTGTCCTTGAAAACATTCATATTTTATATTAAGTAAGCTCTATTCATGTTAACTTGATTGATAATTAGACAAGGAATTAAGATCTTAACCAACTAATAAAAAGCAATTAGACGAAAATTAGAATAATTACATACCTTATTTTTTCCCTTTTTAACGGGGCTATATAATTAGAACTCAAAACCCTTTTCCAAATTCTACTTCTTCAATTACAAAAAAGAAAAAGAAAAGTAAAATCTCTATTCACGTGATTCTTCCACAATTCCAGTGTTTTAACTTCTTGGATTTTAAGGCTTGCACATAAGGTATTACAATGATTCTTTTAATTATCTTATCTCATGGTTGGATTCATGATGAGGCCATTTATCTTTACTTGGAATAGTTTAATTGGCTTTCATTGATTTATATGTATACACGCATGTATAGTTACACACACACACACACACACACACACACACACACATATATATATATATATATATATATATATATATATATATATATATATATATATATATATATATATATTGTTGTTGATAATATTTATTTTGCCTTATTCATTTTTAAAATCCCATAAGTTATATGTTGAAATTACGCATAATGCTTCATTTCCTGGTTTGTTCTCATAAAGACAATATATTAATATATAGTGATGTATGAAATTTTAATAAAAGGGTGTGTTCTTTTTATCAACATATTTTGTTTGAAAATCTGAGTTTTCATTTACAGACCATCTCTTATATATATATATTATTCACTTACACCAGCTTTGTGTTTACATTTATTAAACTTAGTTTTTAATAGGACTGTTGAATCGAGAAAGCTAGCAATATTTAGGTACTGGGAACTTGCTTAATTACCTAGACTTTATTGAATTTTCACTCACAGATCATGTTTGGCACTTTCCTTGTTGTCTTTTGTTCCCATTAAATCATCCATAGTAAAGGCAATTATTAATATTATTATTTAGTGATTCAACAAAGCAGGATTATATAAGTTGGAGCTGTTTTCTTTTAACAGAAAATCCACCGTTAAATTTTATAGGATTCTTGGCACTTTATATTTAGACTTTGGTCCTAATTAATTAATAAACAAATTTATCTTAATAGAATAATGGTATATTTCAAGAAACGAAAATTGTTTGGAATTTTAAATAAATGGTAATGACCTAGAATTTTTGGCACGTTGACTCCGTGGGCAGCTCGGGACATCTCCATTTGCTACTTAAAATGTGAATAAAGATCCAAGATAAGTAAACTCTCCTAGTATTCATTTGTGGATTGCAATGTTAATTGTCTAAATGTGTTATATTATTATCTGACATATCATTTTGTAATCGATTTATATGTAATTAATATTCATGTGACATATTCTTGCATGTGTAATTATGTTAATGCATCCATAAGCATGCATGAAGTAAAGTTTTAAATGGTAGTATTGTAAAGTATATTTTATTAAAAAATGATATGTATCTCAAATTTTATAAATGAAATGGTGTACGCCTATACTATGAAAGGCGTGAGTGGGAAATGGGGCGTGGGGGATTGGTGCACCCGACGAATGATAATGTTGAATGTTGAATTTTAACTGCTTTGCAGTATTACCGGTAGATGGAACGGGTTCCAAATGATAATGGCCCACTGCATTCTGATTGGCTTGGCAATACACAAAAGTGAGATCACAATATTAAATGTTTTAAAGAAACAATAAAGAAAGAAAAAAAAAGGGATACACATTTTGATGAATCATTTTTAAAGTAAAGCATATCATAAGCATGCATCATGTGCATGAGGTTTTCTTACTAGCGTTAGCTTATCCCATATTCTCCACTTTTCAGATGATCAGAGCTAGATGATTCGAGACAACTACTTAGGATGAGATGGACTTAGTATTGTTTAAATCAAAGTCTTATTTTTGTTATTATTTTAGAAATAAGATGCCTTAGGCCGATTTAGTATTATTGGAATATTGTTCTTTTACTCATTTTGAATTAGCCAAACTATGATGTTTTCCGCAATTATTGCGTTCATTCAATAAAGAATTTGGGCATAAAATTTATTATGCAAATTATTGTTTTTAATTAATATTACTGAAAATATATATATTCTCAAAATATAATAATACTAATAAAGATGAATATTTACTTTTGTTGACGTCGGAACTTGTAACGTCTACGTGTCAACAGATCTCCAGTCACTCCTCTGCCAACTTGTATGTTACCTGCACACTCAGACAATCGTTATGCACCAAGATCTCTAGAAGAAAAGGGTTCGACGATCGTTAGTACTTCGACGATCAAGTCAACTGCCGGTATAAGAGTAATACACGGGGGGCGAAAGTAATTGAGTGTAGGAGAGACAAGCAGGCAGAGATTTGAGCAGAGTTTAAGGTGGGATTTTCAGTGCAAAAATAGCGTACCTTGGAACAACCAGAGACGTCATATTTATAGCGCCAAAGTCTTGATTGATTTAGGTAACAAATCAATCAGATACCCAATTGGATCCTCCTTCCTTATGGAATAGGGATCATTCTTTGTCAAGGCAATCTCCAAGATTACCTTCTTTATTTGAGCTTATCACGTTGCATGATTTTAGGAGATTATGATTCGGTTTTCTTGTGAGGACCCATGCGCCAATCCAACGCAATCTGTCTTCAATTATCTCTCTGGTCATCCCAGAATATCGTGCTACTTGCTAGTTAGGGTTGATACGAAGCCCTGCGAGGCCCTATAGCTCGACCGTGAGTGTCGAGGCCTTCCATGGGCCTCGTGGCATTCTAGATGCAGAAGACTAAGATGTCTGGTGGGCCTCCGAGGCCCCTTTTAGAATTTACGAGGCCTTTACTGGGCCTATATAGAAATCTCGTTGGGCTTTTGCTGACGTGGAAGCCCTATCAAAATCGGGTGGTAACAATAGTCCCTCAAGTCCAAGTCTATTATTCATAATAGGCGTGGGACTTTGAGAGTGAGGGGAGAAATTTTTGACAAAGAAAATTTTGAATTTCAGCAGAAAACGCGGAGTGTGGTCTTCGCGTATGGTCCTCGAAAATTAGGTTATGAACTGGACTTTATCCAGTATAGTCCTCCAAGTCCGAAGCCGAACATTTATGACGGGTGAGGGCTTCAGGAGACCATGCCTTTGGTGACGTGTCCATGGTTGGTGTGATACTGTCAATCAAGACTGTCAATCTGTGGCTAGGCAATCATGAGTGAGATGATGTATGTATTTAATGCAATGGCGCGTGGCAGATAACGGGGGCGCGCGTAAGGCACATGCGTTCTTGTTGTACTAAACGCTTGGGGTTTCGTTTCCCGCTTGTTGCCCAATTTTAAACACGCGTCCACCATCCAACGGCTCAGATATAACACTTGGAAGTTGGACGGTAGGGATTGGAATGCCTCAATCTATAAAGCTTGGCGCCTTCCTTCATTACAACTTCTTTTTGCTTTTGTGCCCATTGTGAATGTTGCGGATGCTCTGCCGGTAATCGAGAAAATCCAAGTGTGGGCGTCGTTCCAACTGCATTTCAGAGGTAAGCGCTCTGAGAGTTGCTGTGATTTGTTTCGTTGGTTGCTTTTGTGATTATTTCTTGATTTCGTAGTGTGGGGATTATACCTTGTTGCGCGTTCTGACGACAATAAGAGCATCAACTTCCGGGGTAGAGAGGGGTTTGTAATGTCGTTCGAAAACGACGACTCACAAAATCAATCGGACGCCTGGACAAACCTTAGTATTTGGGGCGAGTCATTAACATCTGCCTCATCATTTTCCTCCTCTGAGGTTGTAGGAGAAGTCAACCAGGCGCCTTTAGCTGCAGTCCCGTCAGCTCCATCCACAAGTGGGAGGGAGGTCTGTCCATCTGGCCGGTCGGAAGAGACCAAGAAAAAAGAAGGGTTGGATGCCGGGGTGCCTGAGATGACGGGGTCGCTTGATAAGAGGGATGTCCTGGCAGCCAAGGCGCTTGACGAGGAGCTCAAGCGGTCGACCACCGAAGCGTCCATGGCGCGTTCGAGGATCGCTGAGGGAGAATTGGAGGATATACAGCTATCCTATGATATTCCCGCGTCTGTAATACTCAGGGCTCCGGCCCAGAGGAACGCGCTGACGACCCTCCTGAAGGATTTGTCACGATTTACAAACCTGCGATGCAGCAGGGCCTTCGCCTGCCTATGCATCATTTCTTTTGTGAGGTTTTGAAAGATTGGAATCTGGCCCCTTGCCAGATAACACCGAATGGTTGGGGACAGATGGTGGCCTCATACCTATTGTGGGGCATTACCGAGACGGGAGGGAACCAGACCCTGAGGGAGTTTAAGTCTATATACTAGTCCTTCAGATCTGCGGGTTGGTATAACATTTCTCCTCAGCCAGGCCAGAAATGGGGGACGGCCACCGACAGTCCCAACAAAGTACATAACTGGAAGGAAATGTTCATCTCTGTAGGCGGGGACTGAGAATTTATGCCAAAGGACCCTCTTCCCCATATGTCAATTAGGGGAACTTGGTATATATCGCCGTATTTGTATGGAATTTTGATCATAGTTCCTGACTTAATGTATTGCTTTCTTTTGCAGATTGCGGGAAGCCACCAATCCCGAAGAGGGGCCAAGGGGAGCTGAGGTCGAAGTGGAAAAAGGTGTGAGCTCTCAGCAGCGACTTCAGGAGCCTCAGCAACTTGTTGAAGGACGACAACTTATTGGCCAGCTGTGGAATGATAGGTGAGTTCCATAAGTTTCGATATATCGGTGTCGTTGTGAAGAGTTGCCTAAATGTGTTGCATATTGGTGTGGTCCATCGCAAGAGGTCCAGGATGCTATGCCATCAGGGTCCATCCACCCACTGGCTCCCGATCCCTCCGATTCTAGCCAGAACGTTTCCTCATCCACCCCCGCATTCGTCTTCCTGCCGTCCGCCCAGCCCTGTTCCATCCAAGGATAAAGGAAAGAGAATTACCGAGGACACGGGTGATGCGGTCTCGCGAAAGAGGAAGGCTCCCGCAGCTGCGGGAGGGTTTATTAGGGATGCTCGCAAATTGAGTCAGGCTGAGAGTGCAAGGAATTCTGGCTCCTTGGCTGGGCAAGAGAGTCCTGTCCACATTTTCCAGCACAAGGGAGAATTGGAAACCTCTGTCATGGAAATGCTTCATGCTCACCCTGCCATGATAGCAGCGAGCGTGCACAAATATTGGACCCAAAAGTGGGAAAAGGCAGCCGGCGAAGCCACTGTTCGAGAGCGGTTGCAGATGGCAGAGATGAACTTAATACAGAGATTGGTTATGACCAAGGAATTATTCAGCACCTTGGAAATCTTTGATGGCCAGTGTAGCGAGGAAGAGGCCAAGTCCATTAGGTTGGCCGAAGAGCTGAAGGCCATAAGCCTCGAGAAGTCGCAGCTAGAATCTAAAAAAAGGGGTCTTCAGTTTAAGTTGGACTTGGTTGTGACGAAGGAGGCAGACATGAAGGGCAAGTATGAGATCGAGTTGAAAGCCGCCAAAGAGAGTTTGAAACAAGCCCGAGATCAGAAGAGGGCTATCGAAGCTTCTCAGAAGCGCGCTGAGGAGGCTCAGAAGCTATTCGAAGACCAGACCTTTGTGGCTGAGACTGCACTGGCCGCTTCGAACAGTAGGGTAGAGATCATCATCGTGGAAAGGAAGAAGTCGCTGATCGAGGAAAACAGGAGTTGTAGAGAGTCCGGGCCGAATGTTTGGGTGCCGAGGTCAGGGCGGTGGAGGCATAGCAGGATGCATTCGTGGACACGCCTGAGTATCAGGGCCTCGCTCATCGCTTGATAACCATTGGGGGCGAACAGTTGGTATCACGGAAATCCATCCAGAGTGGGACATCTCTTTCCTTCGGTAGGCTCCTACCGAAGCTTTGGCACCAGAAACCGTTCCTGGCGAAGCCAATGATCAAACCCCCCCACCGGTTATGGAGGAAGGCCCGCAATATGCCCACCATTAGAAAGGCGGCGGGGCATCTGAACTTTGAACCTTGTCATTTTCTTTCGCGCATGTTCCAGAATTAATTGTCAAACTTGTTTTTCTTAATGTGTCCCTGTTTCAACATTTAGTTTTATGAATGATTGTGCACGGAGAGTAGCTCCTAAAATCTAGGGATCACCCCCTTGGACATTAATGGTGCTAACTTTTGGCAGAATCTGAAGAGTTAGCGTCTTTAATGTCCTGGAGAGGCAACACATTTGTGTGGCGTTCCAAATGCCCCTGGAACATTTGTATTCATTGCTTTGTGTCAAGTTCCAATGCAACCTCTATATATAAGTAAAGAATACACTGAGAGCCTTCCATCGTGCTCCTCATGCATGCGCAACTCCAGTAAATTACGTGAATTAGATTCTTGTGTCCCGAAATTTCCCGAGTCGTGTGATCGGGCTTTTCGTTTTGAACGTGCTATAGAAGTATGGATAGGGAAACGGCGTTCAGAATGCCTACCAATTGGAGAATCAACATTCAGGGGACCAAACGTACGGAGAGGTTAGGCATAGCAGCCTTAGCCTGACCATGCCCCGAACGGCGGGTCCCTGATTTGGGTGATACGACTGGGGGCCCACTACCAAAAGGTGTCAACGGCATTTTTTGAGCAGTGTGGTCTAATTAGTCACCAAATCAACTCATGTTGGTTCTGGGAGACTCCCAATCATGGTGGAATCAGATCCCCAACTCCTGATGATGCTCGGGGTGACGAAGACCAGAGAATAGGCTTAGTAGATCTAATATCCCAACATGTGCAGACCCAAAGAGGCGACGGGGTAGTAGGAGAATTATCATGCGTATTTGTTTCTGCCCTGTATTCTGAATTATGTTGAATAAAACACGATTGTACCGAAATTCCCATGGTTGTTTCATTTGTGTTGATTGCATGTGGTGTCCGAGCTTCGGATTTTGTTGACATTTTGTGGCGCCAATGGGGCCACCAAAATGCCTCAAGTGATGGTATACATTCCAATAATGGATAGTAGCAAAGTCACCATCCATGAGCTTACACTAGTCAAATCTCAATTCACAATTACACAAATCTTCTCCATTCCAAACACCAACAAAAAACCAATAACAACATCATAAGCCAAAAAACGAAATATTTCATTAATAAGTCTTGTCAGGGCAGGAGAGATTCATACAAACATAGAAAAACAGAAACAATAATGGATAGTAGAAAAGTTCCTACATTTAACAAAAGTCATTAAAGTTTTTTTCAAGAGTTAAAACTAGTTTTCATCTGTCTACTCCTCCTGTGAGCTCTCTTCATTGCAATCTTTCAAAGCTTCAATGGATTTCCTTAGAGCCCGTAGCTCTTCCAGCACTTTAGTTTGAAAGCACCGCATGTCCACCAAGAAGTTTTCCCAACTCTCTGCGGTAGGAGAGCACCAAACATGGGTTTCTTTGCTTTAACCCAAACACCATCCACCAAAGAAAATTTTGCTTTTAGAAGTGACTTATCTCCAATCTCACTATTTTGGTGTAAGGAAACTAACGCCTCATCCGAGAAATCCACCCCCAGTTTACGCATTAAATCTGTAATGAGGCAACCAAAAGCCATTATCTCAGAATTTGGATGAAAAATGAACTCGGAAATGCTATAGATTATTAAATCAAAAATATTGAACCTATGCCCCCCAACTATCTTCCACATCATCCAAATGTCCTCATGTGACAACCGAGACAATCTACCCGACATAGGTTTGAAAAAGTGGACCACAATGAGGTGAATTAGCTTCATATCTCTACTTAGACTCGCAACGTCGAACCGATGAGAGGTTAACTCTGAAACCTCATACACAACCCGACAAGCCTCCAACAAGCGAAATTTATCTCCAAAAGCTTCACCGAACAGTGGCACTCCATATGTTCTAGATAATAAGCCCGCATCAATCATTAATGATGTTCCCTTCACATAAGTTGATACACGATCAAACACCCCATTGCCATCATCCAATATCTCAGCATTGCTATAAAAATACCTAACGATCCTATCACAGTAACAACCTTCTATCTCTAGTAATTTCATCCATTTAAATTCCTTGAATTTAGCTAAGTAAGGAAATTGCAAGGATTCTAAAAATTTCATATTAATGTACACTTCCGGGGGCAGAGCACCCACTAGTCGCGAAGTGGTTCCGCGAGTGGATGCGGCTCCTACATCATTTTTTGCCACTTTCTTCTTGGTTTTGGGTTGAGAAATGGGAGCCTTACCTTTTTCTTTTTGATTCTTGGTAGGAGCCATGGTTGATTTGGTGAGAAATTGATAGATTAAAAGTTAGGGATTTGAGATTTTTTGAATTGGGAAAATGTGAGGGGTGAGAGAGATGAAGGAGTGGCTGAATTGAGGAAGAAGAATGAAGAATTGGGCCGGGTCATAACTAGTTAAATGGATAGTGGACCGGGTCGTGGACCTTTAGTTAATTAGTGGGCCTTTTGTTTTTAAATGAAAGAGTCACCATGGACCAATACTTTGGGCTCCATGAATTAAATTAAAGACCCAAAAAGGTAGAAATCTTCTGTGAATATGTTGGGCCATTTAAAAAAAAACTAATGAATATTTAAATAATAATTGGTTGTGGGTAAAAAATTAATTTTAGCCCAAATTAATAAATAAATATTCATGCATGATTATTAAAGAAAAGAAAGAGATTAACCTATCATGTATATATATGTATGTACATAAATGATATTCATGTATATATATATATATATATATATATATATATATATATATATATATATATATATATATATATATATTATGTGTGTGTGTGTGTGTGTGTGTGTGTGTATTATGATTACTACGTATGAATATTCTAAATAATAATCTAATAGGCATATTAGGGATTTATGATGAGAATTTTTTTTAGCATAAAATAACACACATTTTCATGGCAAATTGATACATTGCCTATGCTTTAATATATTGTTGAATTAAGTTTCGACTAATTAACAAAAGTAAGTTTCATTATAAATTCCAGAAATATAGGCGAATGGTACGAGCAAATCAAACAATAGATCGGCTGACATGACTCATTGAACAACATGCGCGTCAAATTGAACAACTCGTGAATTGTCCCGCTAACAATCCCAATCAAGAAATGGACCAAAATAGAGAGCCGTTGCGACATCTAAATCCACCTACTTTTATTGAGGCAAAGGACCCATTGCAGGCTAAGAAAGATGGAAAGAATGTTTGCGTATGCACACGTGGGCGATGTTGAAAAGGTGACGTGTGCATCATTCATGCTTTGAGGTAGTGCTGGCCATTGGTGGGATACTTTGGTCAGCATGAGCGAAATGACAAATCTAACTTGGGAAAGATTCTATGAGATTTTTAGAACCAAGTATTTCTCTACGTCTGTCCGGAACCAAAAGATGAATGAATTTATACAGCTACGTTAAGGGTCCATGACAGTATTAGAGTACATTAGAAAATTTGAAGAGTTCTCACATTTTGCTACTCATATGGTCGACACCAACAGACACAAGGTTGATAGATTTCTTGAAGGACTAAGGCCTGATTTGAAGAGAGACATATATCCAGAATTCAGAACATGACCTTTTCCGAGGTTGCTGATAAGGCTTTGTTGGTGGAACAAGCAGAGATAAAAATTTCCAAAGCCCGTGAGGCGAGATATCAAAACAAGGGCTAGAATTCAAGCAAAAAGGGTTTCGAAGATACCAATCCTGGGAAAACAATAAGGATAATAAGAATAAGAGATAATGGTCGGAGAAGCTGCAAGGAAAAGGATCGTACCAAAAGGGACCCATCCAAAAGAAGGATAAAACAGAGAAAAGCCGGGAGACAAGGTCGCGACCAATTGTACCAAATGCGGCAAAAACCATTTGGGTGAATGTCTAGCTGGGAAGAATGTGTGTTATACTTGTCACAAGCAAGGTCATATGTCTGTTAATTTCCCCATAAGAGCTAAACAAGGAACTACTAGAGCCTTTGCATTGGTCAGGCCTGACGCTGGGACGAGTAATAACGTGGTGGTAGGTACGATTTATATTAAGTCTATACCTGTATATATTTTATTCGACTCTGGAGCAACACATTTATTTATAGCCATGAACATGCTAAGAATACTTAAACTAGCCATTGAACAACTTCCTTTAGAAATGGAAGTCATCATACCCTTTGGACCTAATTGTTTCGTCAATCACTATGTCCCTGATGTGTTGATTGAAATTAGGGAGAAAACTCATCCTACAGACCTAATTACCTTAGATTTGAAGGATTTTGATGTAATCCTAGGTATGGATTGTCTATCGCGGCATCAAGTAACCATTGATTGTAGGGCGAAAACATTGAGCATGCCTGGAATAGGGACGATAGCTTTCCCTAAGCCTGAGAAAACATCAAAATTAGTCATATCTACACTAAAGGCATCGAAACTACTAGAGAAGGGTAGTGAAGGATTTTTGGTTAGTTTACATCAAATTTAGGCCCAATAAAAACATGAACCCTCACTAACCGCCTTACCAGTAGTGCAAGAATATCCCGATGTTTTCCCTAAGGACTTACCAGGATTACCACTTGAGCGAGAAGTAGAATTTGGGATAGAAATTGTTCCAAGAACTTCACCTATTTCAAGGGCACCATACAGAATGGCACCCACAGAACTTAAAGGAGTTGAAAATTCAATTGGACGAATTGATTCTTAAGGGTTTCATTAGACCTAGCACATCTCCGTGGGAAGCACCTGTACTATTTGTGAAGAAAAAGAATGGCTCGATGAGGTTGTGTATTTATTATCGAGAATTAAATAAGGTGACCATCAAGAACAAGTACCCATTGCCCATGGTATATGATCTATTTGACCAACTCCAAGGCTCTACAATATTCTCAAAGATAGATCTCAGATCCGAATAGCACCAACTAAGGATAAAACATGAAGATATACTGAAACCAACTTTTAGTACTCGTTATGGTCATTATGACTGTTTGGTGATGCCTTCTGGGTTAACAAATGCTCCAGTAGCATTCATGGATTTATTGATGACATTCTGATTTGCTCTAGGACAAATGAAGAACATGCCAGACACTTAAGGATTGTCTTACAAATCTTAAGGGGGAAACAATTATATGCCAAGTTTGACAAATGTGAAATTTGGTTGGAAAAAGTGGCATTTTTGGGACATGTAGTATCAAAAGAAGGCATAGAAGTCGATCTTAGCAAAATAAAGGCGGTACTAGACTGGCCACGACCGTCGTCACCAACAGAAGTTAAGAGTTTCTTAGGTTTAGCCGAGTATTATCGACGATTTGTTCAAGATTTCTCCAAGATTGCTACCCCCATTAACTCAATTAACTCGCAAGAACATACAGTTTAGATGGAACATGAATGAAGCTTTCAGGAAATAAAGAAAAGACTCACTTCAACCCCCGTTCCAGAAATTCTCTCCACTGAGGGCGGATACAGTATTTATAGTGACACATCTAAACAAGGATTGGGAGGTGTACTCATGCAGCACGGTAAAGTAATTGTCTATGCTTCTAGACAATTAAAGCCGTATGATAATAATTACCCTACTCATGACCTTGAGTTGGCGGCAATAGTGTTCGCTTTAAAGATTTGGAGACATTACTTGTGCGGTGAAAAATGTGAAATATTCACGAATCACAAGAGTTTGAAACATTTTTTTACTTAAAAAGAGTTAAACACGTGGCAACGCCGATGATAAGAGTTGATCAAGGACTTAATTGCAACATTAGCTATCACCCAGGCAAGGCAAATGTGGTAGCAAATGCGTTAAGCCGAAAAGCACCAAAGAAATCAAGTGAATTGTGTAAAGAAATAGAGAACTTAGGTTTAGAAATTTTCACATTAGGATATTTGAGGCTATCCACTATGATCATTCAATCAACCCTACAGGAACGGAATAGAGAGGCACATAAAACAGATTCTTTAGTTGAGAAGATGAGGAAAAGAATAGCAACTGCAAAGCCCACTGACTATCAAATATCTATCCATGGACTTTTCCAATATAAGGATAGAATTTATGTGCCCGAGGACGAAGGAATTAGAGAGGAAATTTTTCTAGAAGCTCACAATACACCATACTCAGTACACCCTGGATCATCAAAGATGTACCATGAAGTCAAGACATTATATTGGTGGCCGAACATGAAGAAAGAAATTGCAAACTTCCTAGCCAAATGCCTGATTTTTCAACAAGTTAAGGCTGAGCATCAGAGACGAACATGTACCCTAGAACCTTTACCAATTCCAGAGTGGGAATGGAAAAATATCTCGATGGACTTTGTAATAGGTTTATCAAGGACGGGTAAATGATGTGACGCCATTTGGGTTATAGTAGATCGACTAACAAAGTCATCACATTTTCTACCTATCAAAACAACATACAAAATAGATCAGTACGCAAATCTCTACATCCAAGAAATTGTGAGATTACATGGAGTACCTAAGACCATCGTATCAGATCGAGACCCTAGATTTTTATCCCCTTTTTGGAAAATTTTACACGAGACTTTGGAAACCAAGCTGTATTTTAGTACTGCTTTTCATCCCCAAATAGAGGGACAAACTGAAAGGACAATTTAGACACTTGAAGACATGCTCAGGGCAAATGTTTTGTAGTTCGATGGAAGTTGGGACAAGTATTTGCCTTTAGTCAGATTTTCATATAACAACAGTTACCAAACATCCATAGGGATGCCACTGTATGAAGCATTATACGGTAGGAAGTGCCGGTCGCCCTTATACTGGTATGAAGTTGGTGAATGAAAGATGTTGGGACCAGATTTGGTTCAGGACATGACATCAATCATCGAGAAGATTCGGGAAAATATCTTTACGGCCCAGGATCGATAGTGAAGCTATGCAAATAAACGATGTAGACCTTTAGAATTTGAGGTTGGAGATAAAATATTTATTAAAATCTCGCCAATCAAGAGGATGTTCATATTCGAAAAG
The DNA here is from genome assembly GCA_030279155.1 of Forsythia viridissima. Lineage (NCBI taxonomy): Eukaryota > Viridiplantae > Streptophyta > Magnoliopsida > Lamiales > Oleaceae > Forsythia > Forsythia viridissima. The sequence continues at coordinate 26,681,827 of CM059036.1, forward strand.
AAAGGAAAACTTACCCTGAGATATATTGGACCATTTGAGATCAAGGAGAAAATTGGAACTCTGGCCTACAAACTGGAATTGCCTGCACAGTTAGCAAAAGTACACAATGTATTTCATGTGTCCACTATCCAAAAATATATTTCTGATCCATCACATGTACTTAAGGACATTTCCATGGGGGTGCAAGCATATTTAACATGGGAAGAACAACTCGTAAAGATCCTCACGCGAGAGACAAAATGCCTTCATAACAAAGAAGTACCTTTAGTAAGTCCTGTGGAGAAGCAACATAGTTGAAGAGGAGACGTGGGAACGAGAAGATGAAATGAAGAAGTTTTTGGAACTTTTCTAGGTAAATTTCGTAGACGAAATTCCTTAAGGGGGGATGATTGTAACGCCCCGAAAATTTCATAACTTAACTTTATAAATTTAGAAAATCTAAATTCGTATTTTCTTAAGAAAAATCCAATAATCACCCTAAAATTTGTTGAGTTTGGTATGTCAATTTCAATAAGTTTATGGGAAAAGTATATAAATTGCATTAAATTAAAGTATTTGGGACTATTTAGGCAAAATATTAAGTTGTGAAAAATGTTTGGGCTTAATCGAGCTTAAACCCATAGATAGGGACTAAGCTGAAAATTCTAGAGAACTTTAATTTATTTACAGTTTTGCCATTGTATTGAACCAACTTTACAACCGTCGTGTGTAACGTGCGTTGACTCATAGCCGATACATGTTATACTATCGCGTAGTTCATATTGAGACGTTTAATTTGATATCAAGTTTGGGTATTTTTCAAGTCGGGGATAGCCTTCAAAGTCGTACCAAAATTGTGTAAATAGATTTTACGTAATGCAGAATTTTTCACAAAATTTGGCTAAGTATAGGAGTCAGTCGGGTAGCCATATTCGAGCTAATCGTACGAGCTACCGAATCACCCGTTTCTGTTGCATGTGTAGTCATTGTAAAGTTTAAAGTGTGAACTTTATGATGGTATAACGTTTGACTAAAATGGAGCACGTATCGACCCCCAAACGTTGACCCGAATGTGGCCACTTGAATCATGAAATCTGCGAATTAATGTAATAAAATATTAGTTAGTGGGACACTTGTCCAACTCTATGATTGACGGCTTAAGGGTTGTTTGGCAATACTTATCATACACAAGAAACAATGTTGGATTAATAAGCAAGAGTTTTCTCCTTCTTTTTTATTCTATGGGAGATAAAAGTGATGAAATCTTAAACTTACAAGAAATTCATCACATTTATACCCATTGTATACTAGAAAAGAAGAATTTTCGTTCAGAAACTCGAAATCCAATTTGCAGCACAAAAGTGAGGCCACTAGTTGCATAAAAAACAATACAAAATGCTTCTAGTAGCCCTGAATCTGCTCTTTTCACTAGCAGTTTTGAAATCAGACAGAAATAATGAGTTTTTGACAGAAATTCCTTTGTAACCCATGGCTAACATATGAATTTTAGTTTTCCCTTTTTTTAGCTGTATTAAACCAGAAAAACTTGTGAATTTATGTGTTCATATGGACAGAATGTTTGGCATAAGTTTTTATGTTAAATGAACTTCCTTTTATGATTTGTTATTGTTACTTGTTAAATTCCAAACTAGTGATGCACATACCTTGAAATTGGTTGCTTATATAGGTGAAGTAAGGCTAAATAAAAAAAAATCTGCAGCAACCTTAACTTCATGTATATGGTTTTGCATGTCTCTAAAACCTAAGCTTAAGTCGATTTTTAACAAGTTTATAACTTGCTGCCTTATGTTAGCTTTGAAAGAATGGTTAACATAACTTTCGATGCTTAAATGAAGTCTTATCTTATGTATTATTATTGTTACTTGTTAGAATTTGGTTAATGTTGAATATCCCTTGGTAAAGGTATGCTTGCTTAAGTCAAGAATGGCTTAAACTTCTGCTGTAACTTCAACATCAATTCTACGGCTTTGCATGTCTAATAAACTCAAGTTTATGATTGATTTTAATAAGTCCAGAACATGTACTTTTCGGGTATCATGAAACTAAGGGTATTAATACATGAAAATATGATTTTACATCACTTAAGATAGGCTCTACAAATGAAAGTATGTATGGACATCTTAGAGTTTACAGTCATGTTTGGATATCTATTAAAGTTGGTAGAGAACCGAGATAATTATGAGGTCTAACAGCTTGTAATACATCATATGTATACGGTAGAACCAACATATGATTAAAGATAGGGAATGAATGGAAGTAGTAACGTAATGAAGGACTTTAGTCTAATCTCTTGTACGTTGATTGGAAATTAAAGCAATATGTTTTGAGGAAAAACTTGATTAAGTGTATATGTACAGAATTGTTGAGTGAGGCTTAGTATTAAATCATTCGTTAACAAGAGGTTTCCATGTGTTGCATCATGGAATCATTCAAAGAAAGAATTCATGATAATCAAACATTCAAGCATGAGTTATGTTTACACCTAATGATCATGATTGTTTAAGAATGCCTTATTTAGGTTGTACACCATGGGAGCTAGTCCCAATTTGAAAGGTCACGGGCTATTAGATGCCCACGGGATGAGATGCTCATCTGGAATGAAAGTACTTGTGAGCAAAGTGCTCTAAATGAATTCGAATGGAAGTACTTATGAGCATAGAGCCTCTAAAGATGAGGTGACCTTGTGTTTAGCAAAAAATACTATACTTAAATGAGCGCTCGGTGTACAACCCTAATATGGGAAGGGCCCGAAAACAAAGTTATAAGGAAATGAAAAGTAAGAAAAGATTGGTAGAACCATAATTTGTTAGCATGTGCATAGCATTTCAATGTCTTGCATTCATACCATGCACATTGTGTTGATTGCTTTTGAGTGATCATCAAAGGCACCACATGGAACGAACATGTTATTAATTATTTGGAAGTTGATATATGTTAAGTGATTATGATCTTATTCACTTAAATGAGAAATGCGTATCGAAGTTGGAAGGTAAAGTGTAAAATTCCATTCAATCGAAAGTATTTATGATGTGATTTCGTGCTTACGTGCTACTTTACTCACTTAGCTTGCAGAAAATGGAACATAATATTGTCGAGGTGGTTCGGACCCACGAAAGGAAAACAACGGTTGGAATACCATATCATCAGAAAAAGGGAAGTTTGGGTTCACTTTCCGCCATGGCCGGGTCTTTATATTAAAGAAAGAACATATAAGACGATACATGTCTATGATGGCAATACTCTAGAGCTGATAGGGACTCTTCTTTTTTTATATTGTAAAGATCGAAGAGTCTTTAGATGGTCGTTTTTGTAGTTAAATGGATTTCTAGTATTCCGTAGCTACTTATAAATATTTTGAAGTTATTAACTCGAAAAGTTTTTGAGAAATGGGCTAACCATGTGTGTCATTCCGACCTTTTTGCTATTGGAATGGAAAATCATAACTTGAAAGAAGGATACTACTTTTGGTATGAAAAATGTACTTAGTAAATGAAATCCTTATGTAATGGCATGTATAAATGAAATTTGAAGTACTTTAAGTTATCTAGTATGTGGTATATCTTCGTACTCTTATTTAGAAATTGTATGTAATGTTTCAAATATCTCTTTTAAGAGTTTTTAGGTAAGTTACGGAGTGATATATACAATTTGAGAAAGTTTAAAAAGGATTAAGTTCGAAGAATTTCTTATCATAGCTGCAGGCATCTAGTAGCCACCTGCAGCTGTGTTTTCAATTCAACTGTGTTTTTAATTCAACTGAAGGCTACTAGTAATCTTCTGCTGAGAAAAAAAATTTAAATAAAATTCAGAGGTCGTCACAATTGTTTTGTTTTCATATTTATTGTGAAATGGGTTTATTGCAATATACATACTAATATGGATCATTCGTTTTTTTTTTGAAGTATCACAAATATTTATTGTGAAATGGGTGTACTTTTTTGTAAATTTGGCCCAAATATAGTTGAAAATAGGTTCAAACCGAAATGTGGAATGACAAATGGGCTAAAACTTAAATTGTTTTCGGCCACTACCCAACTTGAGATACCGACCTGACCTGACCAGACCAGACCCGACCCAATCCAAATCGATTTGGGTCGAGTCGGTTTAGTGCAACTGACTTGGTCGGTTTGGGGGTCGGGTTAGGACCTAACCCGACCCGTGCCTAGCCCTAGTAGTGAGTACTCAAAATGATTTGGAGCAATTTTCTATTTGAAATATTTCATCGAACACTTGTGGGTCACCTACAAAATCAAGAGATATACTACATGATTCCTGAAAAATTTCATACAAAAGGATGACGACAACCAAGATTATAATGTGTTCAAAATGCATTCTAAATGCAAATTCTATCTAAAACTACTACCTAAAAAACAATCATTAGATTGACTTTGGGTTGCCTCCCAATAATCTATTATTTAAATTCATTAGATTGACTTTGTCTCAATGATAATTCAAAACGGCTTGAATTTGGCTTTGGAAGTCTTGTATTGCTTACAATTTATGACTTTTCAAGTGTAACACTCCATATTTTCTTAACCCGGAGTGTCACTTAAAAATATTGAACTACACTTGACAACTCTAAATCTCAATTTCCTGTGCCTTTGAATAGATTTTAAAATTTAATTACAGCAGAAAATGGCAAGCGCGCAAGAAAAACTCATAAGGACTTTCAAATATTCATAGTTTTAAACATTAACACAGGGTGTCAAAAAAACTATTTGACCATCTAAACGTGCTCAAAAAATTATATTTTTTGAATTGTAAGTACTTGACACCTTAGGCTAAATAATATAAAAAATCTAAATGGTATCCAAGTCGTTTGATATGAGGAAAACATAGCCAAAGTCACATGAAAAACTACCTCGGGTACGCAATGACACTACCCAAGAAAATGGTCTCCTACTAACATAAAACTTATAAATACATCAAATGCCACTAATTTCACTAAAAATTCCCACTACACAGAAGGTTATGGAATTCTGAAGTCGGTGCAGAATGCTGAAAATTTCAATACTTTAAGCAATAACTTCAACTTTAATTTCTAAAATGGCAAATTGAACATAAATTTGGTTTTCTTCCAATTTACAACCTTAAAACAGATTTAAATATTGTAACATAATTTACATAATAAAAGGCTCAATCATATTGACTTCAAAACATAAAACTACATCTTTTTTTTTACTGTCGCTACTCAACGCCATCACACCGCCGCCAAGCATATCAATCTGAAGATTACATGATTTTGGGGCATGATTATTTCAAATAAATACTCAGTACCAATTATATTAACATATGAGAATTTTATACTCAATCATAAATACAACATGCCATACTTTAAAGCATACTTATGGAACAACATGATATTGGTAGCCGGCACCACATAAATTCTTAAGTTTCACTAACATAAATAGATGATTACCCTAAATTACTGACATTCTTAACTGATTATCTTTAATCACTAACATTCTAGGTGATTACCTTCCATCACCGACATTATGTTCACCATAAAACATTTTAACATGGCATATGAGCTGTATAATATTTTCTCAAGTTTAAAAATAATGAAATCATATAAATTATGCAGTATAGGAACTACCTCAAAATAGAGTTTCGGTTGAAGTTGTGATGTTGAATAACTTGTCACTGTCCTTTCCAAAATAAACTCGTACGCTTGAATTTTTTTCATGTAAAATTGTGCACAAGTGTGATTTGGGAGAAGACTGGTGTGGAACAAGCGATAGAGATATGGGACCGAATCTGGAGAGAAAAAAGAAGATGAAGAAATGTTGGACTGAAGGCTTTATTTTGGAAACAAATAAGGGAGGGATTAGTTCTTAAAACCATAAAAGAGTGGGAGAGTAAAGGGCCGAGAGGGAGGTGGATTTAAGGGGAAAGGAAAGGTAGTCTTTTGGGAACTTTTGTGGACTTACTCTGGAGAAGGAAAAGTGGTGAATTTCTGGAAATGGGGAGAAGAAAAAGAGCAGCTTGCTGAGGGACTTTAAGGGCCAAAATCTGGGAGAGAAACAAGAGATAAATGATGGGAAAACTAACTGAAAAATAGGGGGAAAAGGGGGCACGTTGGCCGAACCTGTGTAGAGGAAAATGGGAAAAATGTTGGCGGATTTTGTTTGCTTAAAGTGACTAGAAATGAGAAAACCGAATGAAAATGGATGAAATGTAAGTCGAGGCAAGTGTTGAACACTTTGTCCTTAAGTTAAATTTGCCCCGCAATGGTGCCTACGGTTTATGGCAATCGACTCCCAAGATACAACGATTTCTACTTGTGTTTGTAGCACTTCAAAATACAAGCACAACGAACCAAAATTGGTTTTGTACTCCAAAGGATGAAAATGAAATGGAAAAACCAGAATTTCATGCAACAAATGCAAGAATTTTGGTTCAAAATGATGAAATATGACTTTAGTGTGTTTGCATATATTTTCTGTATGTTAAAGGACGTCCAGAGGGTCCATTTTAACGTTGATGAAGTGTTGGGAATGAAGAGGTGTGGAGCCAAATCGTGCAACACTTCAAAAAGACATGCATGTTCGCGCTTATACCCGTGCGATCGCATGGTTTTAACATGATGCGATCGCAAGGTACACTTTTGAAGATAGATTTTAATCCAGGATAACCATGCGATCACATTGCTTTGTCTCCTGCGATCGCATGGTGGGACCAAAAAATATTCTACTTAAAAATTAGGCAAGTTGCGATCGCAGTATAAAATACCCATGCGATCGCATGGTCAAAAATTGATTTTGTCATTTTTCGTAATTTCTCATCCATTCGATATTGGTTTCGAGATGCCAAATATACCCTTCAACACATGCAGAGAAATTTGAATTCTATTTCGGGGACGCTACCTCCTCGACTCTCGCAACCTGACTGGGCAGGTCGAACCCCGTTTCCCCGAAGTGGCGAAGTGGCAAATTATTTTGCCTAAACAGATTTGGTCAGGTCTATATATTTTGGCCAAGTTGACACGAAGTCATTTTAATTGTTTTTAAACACTTAGTAAATTTCTCGAATTCTTACACCAATTTCCAACAAAAAAAATACTGGAATTTGGGGCTGAATTAGTGAAGAAAGTTGGGGTTCTTGAGGGACTGAATTCTGGGACAAAATAGGGAGAAAAAGCAGTTCACTTTAGGATTGAAATGTGGGGGAGAAATGGGTAAGAAAGTGGGGGGTTTGGTCCTTGGATAATGGACAGTTTTTGGGAGTTCATGAGAGAGGTTTTTGGCTGATTGAGGGGCCGGTTTTGGAGTGATGGAGGGGCAGTTTCTTGGCTGAAATCTAGGGCTGAAATGCTGGAATTTTCAGGACTGGAAAATGAAGGAGAATTGGGACTTATAGTGACCGGATTTTGGGACAGGAAGACGGGAAAAATGTGCTGTGATTTTGGAGTTGAATTAGTTAGGAAAGTTGAGATCTTGGAGGGGCCGAAACTAGAGAGAAAGGTGAACAAAAGCTGAAGATTTGGAACTGAAAAATGAATGGAAAAATGGGACTTTAAAGGGCAGTATTTTGGATAGTAAAATAGGAGAATAGCTAGTGTTTATCTTAAGACTAATATGAGGGGATTAACAGGACAAAAGGGGGGGCGAAGTTGGGAGGTTTCTTAAGAGGGAAAATTAGTTCATTTAGTGGCTGAAAAAGTTAGGAGAAATGGGGACTGCAGGGGCCGAAATCTAGAGGCAACTGGGGAAAATTAGTTGCTTTAGTGGTTGAAAAGTGAGGACAAACGGGGATTGCAGGGCCAAAATTTGGAGCAGTTCTTTTGGCATTTTTTAGATAGTGGAGGAGGACTGATAGTGAGGGTTAAAGTGGGAGAAGAAAATGGCTTTAGTTATTGGATAATGGGTGGTTTTCTTGGGGCTCAAGGGGGACGACTTTTCTGCAGATTTGGGGGGTTGTATTTTGGGCAACCAGGTGGTCAGTTTATTGGCTGGGTTTTGGGGCCGAAAATGATCGGGTTTTGGGCCGATTACGGGTGAAGACTTAGGGCTAAAATAGTGGCCATTTTTGGATTTAAAATGGATAGATAAGTGGACTGAAATTAGGCCGAAAAATATTTAAATTTTGCTTGGTTTTTTAATTTAAACAATTGACCTAAAATTATCCAAGAAATTAACTTAGGAAAATTTATCTGATCTAAGAATAATTAATGAGGCTCGGTGATATATTTCATATTCGTCATATAAAATTTAAGGCAAAAAGGGGCAACATTTAACATGACTAAATATTTTAAATCATAATAGGGAGTTCGTAGCGACATCAAAAATAAAAATTTTTATTTTCATGAAATTAATAAATGACGAAAAATTTTCCGTTTGCTATAGAAAGATTTTTCCTCACCCTCCAAACTTCTGTTTTTCCTTTCTCACCAAACTTCACTTCACCACAGCTTCCTTGCTTTTCTTTTGGCCTTGGCTCTTCACCTCCCATCTTCATTTCTGACATGTACGTTTCATCACCATTCATTGTCACCACTTTCTCGATCATAAACAATCTTCGAGATTGGATGGTTTCTTGAGCGAGGTGAACACGTTGAACTTTGATTGTTCATTCTACACCCTCAAGATTAGCTCACATTTGTCCACATCAATCAGGGCTTGACTGGTGGTTAGGAATGGTCGGCCCAAAATCACTGTCATGTCATGTCTCGATCTTCCTCAATATCTAAGATGATGAAGTCCATCGAGAATACAAATTTTCCTACTTTGATGAGCACATCCTCAACCATATCTCGAGGATGCTTAATCGACCTCTCAGCTAGTTAAAGTGATATTGTAGTTGCTTTGGCATCTCCAAACCTATTTTATTGTAAACAGAAATGGGCATCAAGTTAATACTAGCACATAAATCACATAAGACATTAAAAGTTAAATGCTCCTTATGGTACAAGGAATTTTGATGCTCCCTATGTCCTTTAACTTTGGAGAAAGTTTATTCAATAATATAACACTACACTCCTTACTTAAAGTCAATGTCCCAAACATTTTAAAGTTTTCACTTATTCGATAATCTCTTTCATGAATTTTAAATATATTGGCATTTGAGCTAATTCTTCGGCAAATGTGATGTTGATGTGCAACTTCTTGAAGACTTCAAGGAATTTTGTTAACAAATTATCCGGTTTGAAGTTTTGCATCCTTTGAGGAAATGTTATATGAGATACATATGCCTTGACAAGAATGATTGCCTTAACCTGTAGAGTATCTGAATTTTGTAAGTGACTTTCTTCTGGTATCCGTTCAGAACTTTTCACTTGCTCCTAATCTATGGTAGGTACTTTTTCTTCTTTAGCAAGTAGCATTTTCACATGTATCTCAGGTAGCTGAACTCCACTACGTGTGGTGATGGCATCAACATGTTCTTGTGGATTTGTTTCGGTGTTACTAGGTAGAGTGTCTTGTGTCCTCCCAGATAATGTTGCAGCTGTTTGTCCCACCTAAGTATAGATTCTTTATGGATACCTGTTGGTGAAGTAGAGTATTATTAATTTTTGTAATATTCTAATAAATTAAGTCTTCCAACGAAGACATTTTCTCGTGCTGCTGGAACTCTGGTGGTTTCCCTTGATTTCGATTGTTACTCCAAGAAAAATTGAGATGACTTCTCCATCTCGAATTATAAGTGTTGGAGTATAGATTATTTTGTAGGTGTGGAAATTATGTGCATAGTTGACATCTTCGGGATTAGATGTAAAAGTGGTGGTCAATGGACAAGTAGAAGTCTGGTGATTCGCCCCACACCCTTCACAAACCAGATTAGGACTGTGTACTATGTTGACTAATTTAGTGACGATGTCTATCTTTCTTGTCAGAGCTTCCATTTGAGCAGATAGTGCTGAAATGGCGTCAACATTGTGAAGTCCAACTGTTTTCTCAATATTTCCACTTCTAATGGCCACATATTACTAGTTTCGACCATTCGTTCAGACAATTCATATGCCGCTCGAATTGTCAGTCTTATTCGACCCATTGGATAACGAATCAATTGTAGATTTGCTGGTTGTAAGTAACGCTACATAAAAATATTGGACTTGAAGTCCCTTCTTGATGTCATGATTTGGGCACTTGTGTAGTAATTCCTTAAACCTCTCCCAAGCTTCTTGAAAATTTTCTGAATCAAGTTGCCTAAATATAGATATGTCATGCTTTAGGTTGGCAACTTTAGCAGGTGGAAAATATTTGGTGGTAAACTTTTCAATTAGACCATTCTATGTAGTGATGTTGCCGGTAGGATGAGAGTCTAACCACTCTCTCGTTCCATCTCTCTATGTATGTGGGATCAATTTTGAACGACTGGTGGAGTCATAAATTCTCCAACAGGCAAATCATCCTCATCATTTTCTACAATTTGATCTTCTTCGTCTGCCATGATGATCTGTTGCTATTTTTGGTGTGCTTCTTTTTGTTCTCTTCTTCGATGTAGAAAAGATCTTTCAATCTCGGGTTCAATTGGAGATCTTCCAAATTTTGCATACACCGACTGCTAACGCCTGAAAAGAGCAAAAAGAGAAATGAAGTATAAAAAAAGAGTAAAAAGAAAAATCAATCACTAGATAAAATTAATAAAACTTAAACTAGATATCTTATTTCCCAGCAACGGCTCTAAAAACTTGTTCGGTGAAATCCTGCAAGCGCATGGGTTCGTTGACAAGTAATAGTAAAAGTAAGTATACAAAAAAATATCATTCGCATGAGGATTTAGATTTTAACTTATATTCAATTAATTCGAGCTTAACCCTAATACATAATCATTATTTAGATCAAGAGGTTATAAAACTATAACTATGATTTAAACTATGTGCAAATATGATTTTTGGAGAAAAATTAAGTAAATGAGTTATGCTAGGAATCTGACTCCACCATCAGTATTTATTTTAATTTCCAAAATTCCACGTTCTAATCCAATTTAAGTTTACATTGATAATCAATAATCTTATAATCTAATAATCTCTTCCGAGTAGAATTAGAATATTCTTATTTTGAATTCGAATATACAAAAATGATTTCAACCACAAGATTATCTAATTTGATTACACCAAGTATAAAAAAATTATTCCGAATTTCTATAGGACTTAGTGTTTAAAACCATAATGAGCTGACCTATTTTGAACCTCCCAGAAACGAAAACAAGTCTCAAACACATTCAAACAATGATATATCATTCAAACGGACATTCAAACCATGACATAAATCAAATAACACAAATTTATATTAGGAGAGGGAAATCTTGAATTAAAATATGAAATAATGGTTTACATCATCATCCATAGCATAAAGACTTTAGCATTTCTTATTAGAGTTACAAAAACACTTAAATAATTAGAAGTACGTCACCCGGATTCTATGAAGATGGAAGAAAATAGAAGATAAAATCTTGACCACTTGAATGTATTCAACAAATTCTTGAACAGTCTTCTTCATCATCATCATTGAAAACCAAGAAGACCAAGGTTGCGTGAATTCTCCAAGAGAAATCTTGTGTTTTAGCATATTTTTCTCTCCAAAATTCTGACCCCTCTAAGTCTAAGAGTTTTAATATTTATAAGTGTCCAATTAGGGTTGAATTTAGCACCCAAAGTCTCCTAAAATATGCACTAAAAATCTACCTAAAATAACTTAGTTTTAGCTCAAGAAAACGTCCGCTCGAGCGGACAAAGAGAAGTTAATTTTAAGTGAAAGCCCACTCGAACTAGCATGTGTCTTGCTCGAGCGGACAGAGAATGCTCCATCGACAGATTACTAATGGAATATGTACGTCGCTAATTTGAATATGTCATATAATATTTTGTCGATAATCCATCACTAATTTTAATTTGTTGTTCAATATTCCATTGTAATTTGTCGGTATATTGCGACATAAATAACCCATACCCATTTTCTTTCCCATTTTCTCTCCCACTAAAATACCCAAAACCTAACCCTGACCTCCCACCGCCTCCCATCGCCGATGCACCAGCCTCCACTGGTGGACACCAATCTCCACCTTTTTCTCTATCTCTCTCTGTTTCGCTCTCACTCTCTGTCTCTCCATTTCGCTCTCTGCCCATTCTACCGCCACCGCTGCCGTCCTTCTGAACAAGAGAGTTTCACCATTCCATTCTAACTTTCCATGATCTGTTCGTAAGTAAACAAAATTTGTTTGTCCAGCTGCGCATTTTTGTTTTTATGAATCTCTCAATGTTTAGTTGTTTGATATTTTCATTTTTTGGATGATATTTTCTAGAAGGTGTGCTGATTTGATAATACCTGATTTGCTTAGATCCAAAAATGCATTAATTATCGAAGGTCAACTTTCTATGATATTTATGTTGACACTTTCTACAATATTGAAAGATATTGTAACACTTCAATTAACAAGAATAGTGGCATGAGTTATTGTGACAAATTGGTGTCAGTATCTATGGTATCCAATTTTCAGTGACTTCTGTAAATTGATTAGATCACATTAAAGTTTAGCAACTAATCAGTAGTGGGCCAGAAACATGTGATATGATGATGATGATAATCACCTCTCAGCCCAATCCCAAATATGTCAGCCTGCGAAAGAGCGACTTTATAAATTAGAAGAAGAGACTCACACCTTTGATCTGCAATCGTGACCGTTGGATTATCACAATTAATCATGGCGGCCAATAAAGGGTGTTATATATAGGTTGTTGGGGAAAATAGATCATCGAATCTTTATTTACTTGCAAGAACAATCGATATGGCTCAGATTAATAGTGTCCAACTCCACAAAAGTAATACCAAGTAATAATGACATAGAAGAAGATGATCAATTTCACTAAAGAAATAATGAAGGTGGTGGCTGCAATTTTCACTAAGAAAAAAGGATGGCTGAAGCTTTTGGTTTTGCTGCTGACTCTGTGTTGTAATATGTGGTGATCTATATTCGCTACCCAAAACCAAGCACTTATATATATATATATTATAAGAGTCTTAAATTTTTCACTGTAGATTTTTCGTCCAAAACGCACCATTTTTGCATTGAACACAATTGCAATTTTTTTTTTTTTTTTTTTTTTTTGAGATTAGAAAGCCAAGCAATGCCCATTTTGATAATTATATATTTTTTTTCTTATTTTTTTTTCTTTTACTATTCAGACATTCATCCATATTTTCATTCATTTTTTTACCAATTTTTTTAATTTGATCTTATAAGAAAATTGTACACAATTCTTTTTACTTTTTTTTTCCTCATTTTTTTCTTTCTTTCTCCAATCTCAATACAAACAGATTTTTATTTAATTTTTCACCATTCTTTAAAAGTAAATTATACATTTAATATTTCGCTTTAGATATTTTGGTCATTTCACTCTTGAGTTTGGTTCAATTCAATCAGATTATATATTTAGATTTTTTGTTTCACTTTGTCTAATTTAAAATCCACCGAGTACCATTACTTCAAGTTAATAGGATCCAAATGTAGATTGTCAATTGAAGTATATATTATCCAAATATGTTATTATTATACAAATTTTATATCAGGTGTACCCAGGAAAACAAAATACACACATAATTTAAATAAATGGCAGTAAACAATTTTACGAAAATTAACATTCATTTATTTGTCCCAAATTCTACAATATTATAATTGCTACACGTACAACGCACGTTCTTAAAATTAGTATATATATATATATATATATATATATATATATATATATATATATATATATATAGGTGTATATATATATATATGGTATAATATAATAACCTATAATATATTATACTCCTAATATATATTATACCTAAATCTAGCAGACATACTTTAAGTCGGGTCAAACACACTAGGCCACTGAGCAACGACCCAAAGGTACTTTAAAACTTTCAAGCGACCCATTAGGTCCTTCATTAATTTGAGCTGACACATTGTAGAGTGGACTATACAATTATCTTTCAATCCTAGACTTAAAGTCTATGATAATATAACAGGTCCGATTCATCATCGCTGTCCCGGGTTTATTTAAGATCACAAAAATTCCAACAACCTCCAACTTGATTCGAATATACCTACAAACCCCAATAATAAAAAATAGCTTAGTAGTTGCTAGAAAAGGGATTCCAAACAAATTAGAACTTTATGTACCTTTACCGAAGTTTAGAAGTGTAACTCAACTTCTAAACTTTACCATTGTGAACACCTTAGTGCCCATGTCTGCAATGTTATAAACCTTCAAATACCTAAGCAACAACTTTAAAGTTTTCCAATATTTGGGACCGGGATCAAACATGTACCTACTTAAAATATTAACAGTAGTGAAAACTATCAAGTACATAATGGAGCCAATAACATTAGAGTAGGAGTTTTTACTCATAAACTCTTTTTTCTTATCATGTTCATTAGACAAGATAAATTGATTACCAAGAGGCACATAAGTGGGTTTATAATTAACAATGCCAAATTTCTTCAAAAATTTTAAGCACATAAGGAGTTTGATATACAAATAAGCATGGATTTAACCTATCTCTATCAATCTTCGTACCAAAGAACCTTCTAGCATGTCTTAAGTATTTCATGTCAAATTATTTACTTAATTCAACATATATCTTGCTTACCAATTTCATGTTAGGTCCATCCAATAACATGTCATCCTCATAAAATAACAAATACACACAATTAATATTTGTGCTGTGGTGCAAGTAATACAAGCAATTATCAAACTCATTCCTCTTGTAACCAATATAAAGAACATGCGAATCAAACATTTTATACCACTGTCCCTTAGCTACTAGCCTAGCCTCGTATCTTACAGGCTCACTCTCAGTGGTTCTCCCTTTCACCTTATAAATCCATTTGCATCCCACTATAGATTTATTCTTAGGTTTAGGAACTAAATCCCAAGTTTGATTCTTAACAAGAGAATTCATCTCTCCTCTCATGGTACTAAATCATTCTATGGACTTCTCACTCTTTATAACCTCCACACAAGTATTTGGTTCTTTATCATTTAGTTCTTGGTAACTAGCATAGGCTATGGTAAAGTTGGATAGTCTTTGGGGTTCCCTACGTGGTCTCATCTCTCTATCTCTGGCCAATTGATAATCAGCCAAATGATTTTGGTCAACGGGGTTTTCCTCTATAACATTCTCGTTACCTTCTACATCTATGTTCTGCTTATTTTGATGTGTGTCACTCTCCACCTCACTAAGGGTAATGGGAATGAGTGTACTCACTTTCTCCACCTCAACTAGAGACTCTTCCCTAATGGTTTCTTGCTATTTTTTACTCTCTAACAAGGCGTCTCTGACTCATTAAAAATGATCTTCTAACTAATGATGATTTTCACACCATTTTGGCTCTTATCCCACAATCTATACCCCTTAACACTCTCAGGGTATCCTAAGAAATCACATTTCCTCGTCTTGGGATCTATTTTTCTCCTCACTCTGATGAGAGAAAATAGCACAGTCAAAGGTCTTAAGTATGGAATAATCATCACATTTACCATACCATTTTCATACGGTGTATCACCATTTAAAACAATAGAAGGAGTTACATTAGTCAAATAGCAAGCAGTCATAACAGCTTCACCCCAAAACGATCTAGGCACACTAGAGCTCAACATCATACATCTAACCTTATCAAGAAAAGTACGATTCATCCTTTCAGCAACCTCATTCTGTTGAGGAGTGTAAGACACAGTTTTATGTCCAATAATATCACAGTCATTGCACAAATTATCAAAATTAGCATTGCAGAATTCAAGACCATTATCATTACGCAAATATTTTATCTTTTTACCTGTCTGATTCTCCATTTGAACTTTTCAATTTGTAAATTTAATAAAAGTTTCACTTTATCTTTCAATAGATAAACCCCACACACGTCTGGAGAAATCATCAATAATAGGCAAAAAATATTGTTACCACCAAAAGTGGGATTGCTCTCGGGACCCCACAAATCTGTATGAATGTATTCTAACACTCTAGATGTTATATGTGTGCTAGAAGAAAATGATATTCTACGATGTTGTTAAGCACACAATGATCACAAAATGGGATGTCAGGCACCTGATTCTTACCAAACACACCATTGTCGTTAAGGAACCTAAGTCCCTTAACACTAATGTGAGCTTACCTATTGGCCACTTTTGTGTGTGATCAGTGTCAATGGAAGAGAAAGTAGAATTTAGACCACTCATCACTTCAACATGTGTAATATTTATGCCATTTCTTCTAGTAGCTTTAAAAGCTCTAAATGTACCCTTACACATTTTAAACATGCCATCACCAAGCCTACCAATAAAACCTGTACTCTCTAACTCCCCTACAGAAATCAAATTTCTACCCATATGCAGAACATGTCTGACTTCTCTTAATGTATGCACAAAGCCACTGTCAAATTTAACAGTTACATTACTAACACTACTAATTCTATAAGCAACTCCACCTCATACAACTACATGTCCATGACCAGACTTATGCAAATGATCAAACCAAAATTTATTAGATGTGACATGAAAAGTTGCACTAGAGTCAAAAATCCATTCATGTATATAGAAGTTATAGACAGATTAATTTCAGCTGGTTCAGATTTTAAAAGCATGTAAATCTCACCAGATTCATCACTAGAGGTCACTACATTTGTCTCTCTCTGATCTTCTCATCTCTGTTTGTTTTTCTCTTTAAAATAGTCACTAATGAAATGTCCTATTTTACCCGTAACATTTCTTTCCTTTTGCCATCTCCCGTGACTTAGAATGACTTCTACCCTCTCTATTGCCACCATTGTTTTGCCCACCTCCACTTCCATTTCCATTCCCCGAGTGAGGTCTACCCCTCACAAAATGGACCTCACCAATTTTTTTCTCATTTTTTCCAAACTTCAACTCTCTCTCTTTAATTTTTAGAGAGTCTATGACAATGTCAGATGTAAGGGTCTCCCTCCCATACTTAATTGCATTATTGGTCTCCCTTCCATACTTAATTGCATTATTGACTTCCTTATATGAATCAGTAATGACATTTAACAAAATTATAGCTTTGTTAATTTCAGGGACCGTTTCACCACAGTTTGTAATGTCTTGCTCAAGCTTATTAAAAACATCAAGATTGTCATCCAAATCCCTTGAGGGATCAATTTTAAAACTGAAATTTTTTTCAAGTAGATAAATTTTATTTGGAGTGGATTAAGTTAAATAAATCTCTTCTAATTTTTTCCAAATCTTTTGTGTGAAATCAAATTTTCCAACTTTCCACAAAACAAGGTGTGATAAATGAAATATGATAGAAGTATAGGCAAGTTTATCATAATCTTTTTTCTGATCCTCGGTAATAGTTGGACCAAAAGAATTATCAGTAGCTTTTGAAACTTTTTGCTGAAACAAAATACCTTTCATTTTTTGTTGCCAAATAGAAAAATCACATTTACCAGTAAAGACACCCAAATAAAAACGATGTGCAGATATTTCAACAAATAAGAATACACACCAACAAGCACCTCCTAGATAATCATGCAGAAAATTCTAAAGGCCTCGATATACACCATTTTAGATTTCCAATGTTTCATAAGATTCACGATCTCAGATCAAGAAAATTGTCAAACGGGTAAAGTCCAGCTGACAGTTCTAAATAATAACACTGGTGCAACAAAAACAAAGTGTTGCAAAATAATCAGAACCAAAACAAAAGCTAATAGAAAACACAAGTCACAATAATGGGCACGTAAATTTCTAAAGTCACTAGCAACAAGCAATGGTTACCCTGCACGGTAACCCTAAAACCTAATGGCCACCCGACACGATGATCGGCTAGTGCTGAAATATAAAAGAGATCAGTAAATTTACTAAAGGGACCAATCTGATAATCCATATTAAATAGGAGATATGCGAAATTGATTAAAAGAATTCTAGCAACAACAGCGACCACACAATGGAAAAACCACAAAGGTTTTGCAAACGTCAAATATGTTCACTACCGAACCACTGCCCAAACTGTCTGAACCACCAAAAATAGAACTAACCATTACAGAAGGTCAGAAAAAGGACAAGGATCACAACGCCGCTAGCCAATCGTCGGAATACCTCCGCACGTGCCCCTACGCACCGGCTAAATAAATCTACAGTTGTCTTCACATGCCACCCAAGCACCGTCTATGTTTTTCCACGCATCGCACGTGTTGTGCCGTTAGCTCCACCTTGACATCAGGAGCCAGAATATGGCCTCCGTTCACAAAGATGACATCTTCTTTGGCCTAAAATGGACGGATAGATTTGGGAAAATTTGTGTTTCATTTTCTTCATTAATCTGACAACCCAAAATTAATTTTCCAACACTACGGAATGCCACTGAGGCTCTAATACCAATTCATGGGAAAAATAGTTTACCGAATCTTTGTTTACTTACAAGAACAACCGATAGGGATTAGATTAATAATGTCCAACTCTACAAAGGTAACACCAAGTAATAAGGAAAAAGAAGAAGATGACCAATTTCACTAAAAAATAATGAAGATGGTGGTTGCAATTTTCACTAAGAAAAAGGATGGCTGAAGCTTTTGGTTTTGCTGCTGTCTCTGTGGGGTAATATGTGGTGATCTATATTGGCTGCCTAAAACCAAGCACTTGTATATATTTGTATAATGTGTGTGTGTGTGTGTATGTATAATAACCTATAATATATTATACCCTACTATAGATTATACCCTAAATCTAGCCGACACACTTTAAACTGGGTCAAACATACTGGGCCACTGAGCAACGATCCAAAGGTACATTAAAACCTCCAATCGACCCATTAAGTCCTTCATTAATTTGGGCAGACACATTTTGGATTGGACTATACAATTATCCTTCAATCCTGGGCTCAAATCCTATGAAGATATAGTGGGTCTGATTAATCATCACTACCTCGTGTTTAATTGAGATCACAAAAATCCCAAAATAGGTGAATCTCAGATTCTAAGGTTATTCTTCTTTTTCTTGCTCAGCTTTCTATTTTTCTTTCTACTTATACTCCGTCTTTTTTTCTTTCTCTAAATTCAAGTGTTAAAAGGTCTGAATCTAGAATTGGTTTCCAAATATTTGCATCTACAGTAACTAGCAACAAATTGATGGTTGTATTTTGGGTTTGGAGTTAGAGAGGCGCCTGTGTTATCACAATTTAGTTGTTGTTTTCTTTGTAGATCTGAGTGATCTCTGAGTAAGTCAGCTTGTAAACAACTCTTTTGTAACATTGGTTTGGCAATTTCAACACAAGGGGTATATCAGTCTAAAGATTGATGAATTGTGTTTTTCATTCATAATACATCTATAAATTACAAGGTATATATAGGATTTTCATGACATAAACTCCAGAATCAATCTAAGATTATAATCCCTTAATTACAATATTGCAATCTTCTATAGTTAACCGAAATCATCCTAAAATAGGAAAGAATTAGTGACATATTTCAACACTCTCCCTCAAGTTGGTGCATAGATGTCACACATGCCCAACTTGTCTACAAACTTTAAGAACACTTGATTTGAGACTGTTTTGGTAAGAATGTTCGCCAACTGGTCATCTGATCGAATCTTAGGTAATTCTACAATCTTTCCATCCAATTTTTCCTTAATGAAAAATCTGTCTACCTCGACATGCTTTGTACGATCTTGTTGAACTGGATTATGTGCGATATCACATGCTGATTTATTGTCACAAAACAGTTGGATAGGTTGTTCAGATAGATAACCCAAATTCTGCAGGAGGAGTCTTAGCCATAATGCCTCACAAAGTACGTTTGCCAAACTCCTAAATTCAACTTCTGCGCTTGAGCGAGCTACATCATTTTGTTTCTTGCTTCTCCATGTCACAAGATTACCTCCTACAAAGGTAAAGTAACCAGAAGTAGATCGCCTGTTACCCACATCACCAGCCCAATCAGCATCAGTATATGCTTTTATGCTTTGATAGTATGTGTTTTTAGTGAATAATACTCTATTTCCTGGAGCAAACTTCAAATACCTCAAAATGCGAATAACTGCCTGCATATGTTGTTCTCCAGATTATGCATAAATTGACTAACAATACTTAAAGCATAAGCCAGATCTGGTCTAGTATGAGACAAGTACATCAATCTCCCTACAAGTCTTTGGTATCTTCCTTTGTCAACTGGTATTTGGTTGGATTCAACACATAGCTTTAGACCTTCTTCTACTGGTGTATCAATTGGTTGACATGCTGACATACCTATCTCTTGTAATAGATCTAAGGCATATTTTCTTTGAGATAGAACTATTCCTTTATTAGATCGGGATACTTCAATCCCAAGAAAATATTTCAAGGGGCCTAGATCTTTCATTTCAAATTCTTTGGACAAGTAATTCTGTAAGGCCTCATTTTATTTAGGATCATTCCTTGTAACCACCATATCATCCACATATAAAATGAGTGCAGTGATCTTATCTTGCCCATTTTTTAGAAAAAGAGTATGATCTGAGTTGCTCTGATGGTAGCCGAAGGCTATCATAGATTTTGTGAACCTTCCAAACCAAGCTCTTGGAGATTGTTTCAGTCCATATAACGATTTCTTTAGCTTACATATCTTTTGGCTGTGTCTTTTGGGTATCATGCACCCTGGTGGAAGATCCATGTAGACTTTTTCAGATAATTCACCAAGTAGAAAAGCATTTTTCACATCGAACTGTTGTAATGGCCAATCCAACCTTATAGCTAAAGACAGTAGGAAACGAACTGTGTTGATTTTAGCTACAGGTGCAAATGCTTTTGTGTAATCAATCTCATATGTTTGAGTATATCCTTTTGCTACCAATCTTGCTTTAAAGCGTTCAATTGTATCATGACCATTGTACTTCACGGTATAAATCCATTGACATCCAACTGGTTTCTTTCCTGGTGGAAGATCAACTAGTTCTCATGTTTCATTTTTTTTCTTGAAATTTCATCTCCTCGTTCATAGATGCTTTCCACATAGGATCAGTTAAGGCTTTTTGCACACTGTTAGGAATAGATACAGCAGATAATTGATTCACAAATGATATGTTTGTTTTTGACAAACATTGGTTAGTTACATAATGGTTTATGAGATATTTTACTTTGCTAGAAAGCTCAGGTTCATATGTGGCTTTATGAATACCTCTGGTATGATGTTGTGGTAATTGTCTTCTATGTGGCTCAGGAACATCTTCAGTAAGCAATTGGTGTGATATGTCGAATGGAGATAAAACCATATTTTCAAGGAACTCGGTTTCATGCTGAGTTGGAGATAGACCCACTTCTTCGGTTATTTGGTGCTCATCACTTACTTATTCAGTTATTAGGTTCTCATCACCACTTTGATCTAATGTCATACCACTTAAATCCACGTTGCCCACATCCTGGTTATCATCTTCATCATAAACTAGAGTTTGAATTTCCTTCTGGTACTCCTCCTGAAATTCAGAATTGGAGAAATACATTGTATCTTCATGGAAAACAACATCTATCGTAACAAAACATCGACGTGTTGGAGGATGGTAACACCGATATCCTTTTTGGTGAGTGGCATACCCAAGAAAAACACATCGCAATGCTTGAGGAGTTAACTTGGTACGTTGATGCTTGTGTAGGTGTACAAACACCACACACCCAAAAATATGATGAGCTAAATTCGAGACAGCTGGGGCAACAATTGCGTCAGTAAGGGTTTGGAATGGTGTTTTGAAATTGATGGTGCTGGAGGGTACCCGATTGATTAAATAAGCTGCAGAATTGAGTGCTTCTCCCCAATAAGATAATGACATATGGGCTTTGATTAACAAAGCGCGGACAATTGCCAACAAGTGTCGATTTTTTCGCCCAACCACCCCGTTTTGTTGGGGTGTGTTAGAACAAGTTGTGTGATGAGTCATTCCTTGTGTTTCCAAATAGTATTGAAATTCAGTACTCTGATATGCTCCACCATTGTCACTACGAAGAACTTGAATCTTTCTATTGTAATGAGTTTCAATCCTTTTATGAAACTTTTGAAATATCGAGTTCACTTCACTTTTGGATTTCTTCAAGAAAAGCCATGTCATCCTGGTACAATCATCAATAAATGTTACAAACCAACGTGACCCACCCAAAGTAGTGACCTTAGATGGACCCCAGACATCAGAATGAATAATCATAAAAGAAAGTGGACTTTTATTCAATCGTAATGGAAATGAAGCACGATGACTTTTCGCAAGTTCACAAATATCACACTGAAAACTAGAAACATCAACTTTTGTAAATAAACTAGGAAATAATTTTTTTAGATATCCAAAAGAAGCATAACCAAAACGGCGATGCCATAACCATATTTCTTTCTTTTTTGTGTCTTCAGAACTACCAACGGCCAGAGCTTGTCGTAGATTATCGATACTCTTTGATTCCAAGTCCAAGTAATACAGCTTCCCCCGCCTAATACCACAACCAATCGTTTTCCTGGTTTTGATGTCCTTAAACACACAAAAATCAGGCCAAAAAATTACAACACAATATAAGTTAGCCGTTATTTGAGAAACTGACAAAAGACATTAATCTAAACATGGAACCACTAAAACAGAATCTAAATTTAATTTATCGTTTAGAGTCAAAGATCCTTCTCCAATAACTTGGGTCGAAGTTCCATTTGCAGTAGAGACAAACTTTTGGGTGGAAGGATTAAGTGGTGAGAACTGTCTAGAATCATATGTCATATGATCTGTTGTGCCAGAATCAGTTATCCATGTACTATTCAAAATAGGTGTAGAAATACTTAAAAACTTACCACCATTGTCGGCAGCTATTACCAATGCCGAGGCTGTGTCAGTAACTTCATCTTCTATTTTTGTTTGAGCAACTGCTGTAGTGGAAGAATTTTGTTGATTTTTCTTTGCGCAACTAGGATCCCACCATTCTGGATATCCCACCAGATCAAAACAATGACTTTTGGTATGACCAGTCTTATTGCAATGAGTGCATTTGTAGGAAGACTTGTCGATACCATTGGTCGGTCTGCCATTGTTAGGTCGGGCTCGATCTTGTTGACCCTGATAAGGACGGTTCCGAGCTACCATGGCACTAGATTCAGATGCTTCAGAATTACCTTTCACGGTGGTACTACGAACAGCTTCCCGACGAACCAAAGAATAACACTCATCTAGGTTTGGCACTGAGTCTCTGGCAAAATCTCTCGTCGGATTGAATCAAACTCTTCGTCCAATCGAGCCAGAAATATGTAAAATCTTAATCGTTCAATAGACTTATGGTGAGCTTTGACATCATCTGGATCTTTCATAATCACTGAATCACGATGGTCCAACTCTTGAAAAATTTCACTCAGCTCTCCATAATATACAGAGAGGATTATTCCCTTTTGTGTTGCAGAAAAAGCCTTCTGATTTAAAGTGAAAACTTGTAATTCATCACTTCCATCGTAGAATGCTTTTGACAAGGCGTTCCAAATGTCGTAGGCAGTGGGTAAGCATAGATAACGCCTCATAATTTCTGGAGACATAAACATTAAAAGCCACCGTTTGACTTTTTGATTTTCAACATACCATTTTTCATATCATTAGATTCTGCAGGTGGCTTGGTCTGGCGACGAATGTATGTGATTTTGTCCCGTTCAGCAATTTTCATTTCCATCAGTTGAGACCACATGTCGTAATTTGATTTGGTGAGGGTGATTCCTGCATTAAAAATTCCTTCGGACTGAACTACAACTGGATTTTTTCCACTCACTTTTTTCTTCAGATTCGAAAAAAAATGAGGATTTTGAGAATTTGGGTTTGGCCACGGCTTAAATTTGATTTAATATCTGGGTTTTGGTTATGGATATGGAGATGGGTATGATTTAATTTTATGAATTTGGGTTGTGAAAATTTTGGAACGAACGAACCAAACTTGGCTCTGATACTATCTAAAGATTGATGAATTGTGTTTTTCATTTATAATACATCTCTAAATTACAAGGTATATATAGGGTTTTCATGACATAAATCCTAGAATCAATCTAAGATTATAATCCCTTAATTACAATATTGTAATCTTCTATAGTTAACCGAAATCATCCCAAAATAGGAAAGAATCAGTGACATATTTCAACAATCAGCTATTTGCAGAACCTCAAAGGTAGATGTAGTTAGTGGTACCCGTACTCCTGTCCTTTGAGACGAACAATCTTGGTGTTATTTCTTTTTCGATTTTGAATAATTGGTGGGTTGTTTCACTTGTGTGATGTGGTTCAAAAAATCATAACAAGTAGTATAAGAGCTTATGCTTTGTTTTGATTTTTTCGTAGGTTCAACCACGTCTCTCCTTTTGAATTGAGTCTATTCTTAGGGTTATAAGTATAATTCTCTCTGTGAAATTTTGAGTATAACTATTTAGGCTTAGAGTTTTGAGATTCTTATATAGTTTTTTGTGAACTATAAAGCCAAATCTGTAAATAAATTCTTTATTTTGTTTACTTTTTGAGAAACAAACTATAAATATTTAAAATTTTGGTTTAGTAGATCGTTTTGAAATTGAGTGTTTCTTGTTTCATATGTATAAACCCTATTCTTTAACCTAGATCTTATTTGCTATTATTCAGTCTTGAAAGACTGTTCATGTTTGATCCGTTGACCGGAGAACGTGATTATCATGGATCTTAGGGTCTTATGGACATAAAGTCCTAAAGACAGTTGCATGTGATAAACTTGGTAATCGTGTGCTATTGAAGCTGTGTTTTACACTGTGTGTGCATCTTTCAATAAATAAATGCCTGATTTTATTTTGCTAAGTGTTGAAATGGCTTCAACAAGTTTTCACTTAGATGAGTTTAATGGTAAATCCAATTTTCCTATTTGGTAACAGAAAATGATAGGTGTTATTGTTTAGCAAAATGTATCAAAAGGAATCGACAAATCGTATGCTTCTACTGAGACTAATGAACAAAAAAAGAGAGTTTGATGAATTAGCCTATACTTCAATTATATTACATCTGATGCTGTGTTATGACAATAGGAAAACAAAATGATTCTGAAGCCTTATGGAATATGTTAGAAGAGAACTATTCAAAAAAATCATTTAAAATAGACCCTCTCAAAAGAGCTTGATGAGAATCTTGATATTGTTATCAAACTAGGGATAAATGGATAGATGAATACAAATCCATAATCTTTTTTAATGCAATTCCTGAAACCTATAAGGAAGTCAAAAAATCCATTAAATATAACATGTATATCTTGACTTTAGATATAGTGATGAATGCTTTAAGAAGCAACGACTTGAAGTTTAATAATGACAAAAATAATTAAAATTTTGGTGAAGGGCTAGTAGTAAGAGAAACGAGTCAAAATAGGCAGTTCAACAATCATGAGGAAAATAATAATAATGTAGGACCATGAAAAGAAGAGGAGAAGTAAGTCTAGGGCTAAATCCAAAGCAAAAGGGAAAAATGCTATGTGTATGGAAAATTAGGCCAAAAATAGGCAATTTTATTAAAGATTGATACAAAAATAATAATAAGTTTCAGAAGAATAAGCAACTTCAACAGACAAATGTTGTTGAAGCAATGAAGCAACTTGAGGTGTCTATTTAGCCACATGCGAGAAATCTGGCCCAAAAGTAAATCTAGTGTCCTTTACCATTAGAGATAATGAATGGTTACTTGATTCTGGGTGTAGTTTTCTCTTGACTCTTAGAAAGTACTTGTTCAGTACTTATAGTGAAATATGACAGTGAATTGTGGTGATGGAGAAAAATATGTTCTGTAAAATAGCTGGAATTGGAAGTATAATGCTTAAATTTGAAAGTGGGTATGTCTGTGTCCTTGAAGATGCTACAAATGTTCCTAATTTGGCTAGAAATCTCATCTCAGTTCGATCATTGGAAGATACTAGTTTTAAAAACTCATTTGGAGATGATTGTCTTAAATTAAGCAAAGAAGTTCTCCTTGCTATTAATGAAGTAAATATAAATGGTTTGTATTTCACTAAAGCAGAAGTTGTGTCTTCAACTTATGCCATGTCCAATTCTACAAAACTTGATAAAACAGTTATTTGGCACCATAGATTAGGTCACATAAGTAATAAAGGCCTCCAATTGTTAAGTAAATAAGGTGATTTAAAAAAAGGGTTAATTACACTCACAGTCCCCATTCTTTCATCTTTGTAGCAATATCATTCTCATTCAATTTTATTCGCAATATCGTCTCTATCATTTCATTAATTCTCACATATGGTCACCACTCATGGAAACTGTCCAAAATTGTTGTTAACTGGGTCAGGTGTAGTGTTTTCTACTTTTAAACATGAAGGCATTTTAGTCAAGCCACCTAAAACAATTTCTTACTACCCTCCATTTGTTGTGTAATGGAATGAAAATATTATATTATTGGATCCAAGTTCAGATCTGTTAATTCATTTATCATCTGTTTTCTCTCTTCTACTGTTTTCATCTTTCTACTCTCCTCTACTTTATTATGTATCCTGTGTTGTACCATTACAACAAAGACATGGAAGGTAGAATATGCATATCTGGAAATCTCATGGATCTAAAGACTTATTGGACTGATGCGAATCCAAGAATAAGATTATTGTCTGTGACTAAAAGGTACCCTTTAGCACAAATGCTTGATTTTTTAATCCAATCTCTAATGTTAATGTGTTTCTTGTATGGATATTGTTGTCGATGCTTTGTGTGGTATGATCCACTCATATGTGACTGGTCAAAAGAAGTAATTCCGAGTTTGTTGAGGTCAACGCAAATATTGGAAGCAGAGAATTCTACATTACAAGGAGAGAATAGAAGATTGGCAGTAGATTAGAAGATGATAATACAAGATTTCAATATGAGAAAAGAACACTACAAGCTCAGAATAGAAAACTAGAAGCAGAGAATGTAATATTAAATGATGAGAACAGAAGACTAGAAGTACATAGTCGCGACATTCGAGCACAAAAACAAACACCGGCAATTGGGGACGGTCGTACTCGAATTATTTTTGTTATAATTTTGTTGGTTATAGCCTAGATATTTGTGTACTAGGTTACATATATGTAGTAAATGGGGATGTTGTTGGTATTGATGCTTGTTCCAATTTTGAATAGAATGAATATAATGAAGTTAAGGTGATGTTATTGTCGAGTCTTCAATGGAATGAGTGTACAAAATGTAGTACTAAAATGTTATAGCTGTTATCACATTTTGGAGACCTATGCTATGAATTTATGTAAAGGACGAATATGGTAGTTGCGAGTTTAGTAAAGAATGGGGACTTACACTGTGACTGTAAATAACGAATGGGGACATACACTGCCAAATTATAGAAGGATGGGGACCTATATTGCTACACCTTTTGAACGAAAAATTGAACATGTCCACGCACATCCGATGACATCCCACAATTCACAACCAACAACATCCCAGGAATAACGTAATAAATACATCTGTACTACATGAAAATATATCTACATAAAAGCAAAAATCAACAATTTTCTATTGATCATTGACAAAAACATGTCCCAGCACTATTGATCATAAGGATAGCATATGCACAAGACAAAACACAACAATCTTTCACCCATCCATGCAAAGCAAAGTACTGATCTAAGCTACAGTACATACACAAAATACTTACAACAAAACAACTAAAAAACCATGTACTTAAGTAGCTTCAGAAAATGCATTGAACAATTTTTTTTAACTTCTTCCATAGATCTACAAATAGTGACAAGTCATGCATTGTTCTTATTTTTTGCCCCCATGGTGCTCGTGGTGCCTTTGGAAGTGTTCTCGCAACTACGCTTTTTGTGTCCAGTTTGACCACAATTTTTAAAAGATAAATGAATACTAAACATACAGCTTTTAGTGCTCGGCGACGGTGCCTCGTCAACTTATTTTCTTTTTACTTACTTCGGCCTTCCAAGTTTTAACGATGTGGTAGTGGTTGTATTGGATTCTAATTGTTGTCTATCCAAAATTCTAGACCTGCAATTGGATAAATCATTGGACGGTATGCCTTCATCGATGACTCTTTACTATAGCATGTATTTACATAGTCTTCAAGGTGTAAACCCCTACTCGAAATAGAGCTAACTGCATCGGGGACATGGCAGACCTGAAAGCTGTATCCTCCTACACATGCATGTCATTTTTTGTAAGTCAACAGCATAAATAAATCAAGTAGTGTTATCCCTCACCTCAAACTGCTTGTCTCATATATATGTGGTTTGGCAGTACCTTACTTCAAGTTTTGTCTTCTCCAAATTTTTTGAACTTTAGGGCCAAAAGGATGAACCCATTCATAATGTTTTCCGTCTATGTAGCCAAGCGCGTCATTAGATAATACCTTATATTCTCCAACAAAAAAATTATTGGTTTGTCTCTAACTTGTACAGTGGCTGCATTAAATGACTTGTATAGACTATTCATAATGATGGCACACTTGTTCATTTCTCTAAAGTGTGAGCGACTCCACTGTGTGGCCAACTTATCAATCAACTAATTATATGCGTCCACATTTTCTAGCTTCATTATCTAAGATTAACCTTCCACTGTGGCTCTGTAGTTGATCTTGCATTAGCCCACAACATCCGTTTCAAAGTTAACCCACTAAACATGTCCCTGAAATTGCTGTACAAGTGTCTTATGCAAAAATGATGATTCGCATTTTCACAGTACGTCTCCAATGCATCCACCAAACCCTTTTACTTGTCGCTAATGAAGGTCCAACCATGATTGTTACCAATTCCTGCATCATCAACTAAAATTTCAAAAAACCACTTCCAACTCTTTGAGTTTTCACTCTTCACAACCGCATACGCAAGCAGATACATTCCATTATTCATATCAATCCCAACAACAGTAAGCATGTTCCCACCATTTCACTCTTTAGGAAACACCCATCTAGCCCAATAACTTGTCCACACCCTACTCTAAACCCTTGTTTCAAAGCTCTCAAGACGATATACATCCTCCTAAATTCCCTACAATGTCTAACCATCTATGCCTTCAAAACTACTATACTCCCAACATTACTCTTTTACAACTCCATCATATAATTTGAAAGCAATTTATATTGTTCTTTGTTGGACACTCTTATTGCCTCCAAACACTTTGTCTGAGTCATATAGAATTGGGACCTTGATGCATTCACAACGCAATATTTCTTTACCATGTCCTCGAAACAGTTGAACGTCAAATTAAGCTGATTTCTGAACATGTCCATATACTTTATCAGAAAATAAATTGAAGTGGCATACTTATTTTCAAAAACCATGCCACAATTGTAATTCATGTCTAGTGTGTTGATCCAAAATGTAGATGTCTTTGGTATCACCCTCGCATGTAACATCCATGGACAATCCTCTATATTCTTAGCCCATAATCGAATTTTGTCATCCTTAATAAACTGGATTGCTCTATCGTGCTTTACCGAGTATTGTTTGATCATGCTCTTCAACTGTGCATTGTTTTCAAAATTTGAACTTGCATGTACATGATCAAATCTTAATTAACAATGTAATGCAAGTTTGTAAGTTACATAAGGACATAAAATGATAAAAAGTAAAAGAATGGAGATAAGAACTGAAAATTAGATACCTTTCTAATTCGTTGTCAGCCCTACCTGGGTAGACATTATCACTCTACTTTCTTTTTCCATTGTCTACTTCATCACTGTCTAAACTTCTCAACTCATCAGAATCATCATCGTCACTGTCTTGATGCACTATCAGTCTGTCATCATCCCGTCACTGTCTTCATGCACTATCGGTCTGTCATCATCCCAAGTGTAATGTGCCTCGAAATTGGCATCAGCATTTAGAATTGGAACTTCATGCTCGTAGTTTGAGTCATTGAAGTTATCATGGTCATTTGGATCAACACCACGATTAGATTCTTCATTCTATCCTTCACTAGCCTCTTCATCACATAGAACATCAGCTTCTTCATTAAGTTGTTCATCATCTCATCCCACTTCACTTTGTTCATTCTGTTTCCATCACATCTTCTCTAAATTAACCTTCGTCATTATGTTGGTCACTGTAACGATCAAAAATTTTTTGTTGGCGTTTAAAATTTCACAAAAAAATAACATAAAATAAACTTCAATTTTCGATGTCGTTACGAACTTTCTAATGCATTTCAAACAATTTAGTCACGTTAAGCATTAGATTTTTTTCATGTATTTGCCATATCTTTAGTGTCAAACAAAAAAAAGAATTTTTTTCAATCACCAAGCCAATTTTTTTTTATTCTAATTAAACACCCAAACAGTCCCTAATCTCATGCCAAATTAATTTGCCAAAATCAGCCCTAAACATTCCCTAAAACCCAAATTTTTAACCACCCATGATCTCCCTCATTTCAGCCCATTTCCTACCCATTTTCCTCACATCTTCCAACCTCTATTTTCAGCTATCTTCCCTTCAGAAAAACTGTCCCAAGCTTCCTCTCTCAGCTGCTAAAAATATGCCCAATGACTCTATCCAAAACTGCTTCATGATTAGTGATAAAACTGTGCCACTTAGCCACTTCCCTCCCCCCCTCCAATATCTTGCACCATTTATTTCAGCTAATCCACCTGCCATTTTTCCTCCATAAAAACGTCCCAAAACCCATCCCCCTTAATTTTCAAAAACTGTCCCAAAAGAGCTCCCCCAAGCAAACAAAAACTGTCCCACTACTGTCCCAAAAACGCAGCAGAAAATGCACCACTTATACACCACTAAACCCACTTCCATTGCTGACAAAAAAAAAATCTTGATCGGCCCATTTTTACTAAAGAAAAACCGTGCTTGAAGTCTATATTTTTCAGCCAGCAAATTGTCCCTTTTCTCTCCTAGTTTTCGGCCATTTTAAAGTTCCATTTCCTCCTTTTATTTTTCCGTACTACACATACACTTTCACTCTATATTTTCAGCCCTTAAGTCCCCTTAATTTTCCTCATTAAAAACATCAAAGAATACCTCAACACTAACTATTTTAATCCCTTATTTCAATTTCATTTTTTCTCTTCTTTACCCATTTACAGCCAGCAAGAACAGGTTTTTACCTCATCCTTCTTCATGTGTGTTTATCACCCAAACCAACACTACAAACCTTATACTTTTAGAAGTGAAAAAGGGCAATCATGGAGTCATCATTTGAGTAAAAAAACAACCATTTAATCCACCAACCAACGAAAATTGTTTTAAAAGGTAGTTTCTTGTACTACCGATTTAATTTCATGATTTGCAAATGGAGAATTTATTATGTAAATTGAATGTCATGCAAAATGTCAAAGTCAGAATTTTATGATTGTGATTGCATGTAATCGCATATGTATGTTAGTGCTTGAATGTAATCACTTTTATGTTTCACGTGGTGCCGGTTACCAAATGTGTTCATATCTATGTTTTTAATGTTTGGCATGTTTCATTTAATTCCATATAATCTTTCACATGTTAGTATATGTTACTACTGAGTGTTTCTTATAAAATACTCACCCCAAAATGAATAAATTTTCAGATTGAAACGGTTGGCATTGACACGATGACGTATGCTAGCAAACACGAAATTGACTTCTTTTATTTAAATTAAATTTTGGCGTCGAGATGATTGAATCAATCATGATGTAAATACTATAATTTAAGTATTGGATTTTCATTATTTAATTAGGTAATGTACATGGAAATCAAGATATTGGTTTAATCGTCGCTTACATTTTTAAGATAAAAATTTGCCTTATTTCATATTCTAAATTTTTAGCTTTCTGCCAATTTGGATTTTTTTAGTAAAATTAGTGGATATTGAAAGCCTTATATGTGATCTAATGGCAGCAAATGGAAT
Organism: Forsythia viridissima; assembly: GCA_030279155.1. Lineage (NCBI taxonomy): Eukaryota > Viridiplantae > Streptophyta > Magnoliopsida > Lamiales > Oleaceae > Forsythia > Forsythia viridissima. Next base: position 26,713,596 of record CM059036.1, read on the forward strand.
CACTTCAAAATTCCATCGTATGAATTTATTATGAATGTTTTGGCGAGCTGCCTTAAGGCACCCAGGACAGTTTTTCAAGCAACTTTAACTAATGTTTTTACCTATCAAACAACATAGGTAAGGTCTGAAATTCTAAAATAGTTTAGTCCAAGGTCTCAAATATATACAGTTAAAATTTTGGAATTTTTAGAGTTCGTTTGAATGGTTAAATAAATTATGGCGACACCTATCACAGTATAGGCATATACCTTACAAATTAGAAATAAATTCTTTTTTCCTTGCGCGCTTGTTATTTTCTGCAATATTTTTTTAAACCCTTCAAGGACATGGAAAATATTATTTGGAGTCGTCAAAATTTTTTTATAGATTATTTTAGTGACCCTACGGGTTGAGAAAATCTAGAGCGTTAGAGTCACCATGTTGACTAACCTCAATTTCTTCATTTGGGTGATCATCAACTCCAACACCATAATCATCAAACCCTACATTCCAGTCAAATAGATCCTCAAATTGAATCCCAAAGTCTTGATTACTAGTTAATATCTCTTCCCACTTGCTTACTTCTTCTACGTACTCGCTGTTACCACCAACATCACCTTGCGAAGTAACAAGAGATAACAAGAGGCTGTGAACCAGAAAATGGCTGACTTTATGAAATATCTACTGAACATCTCATTTTTCTTTCAACTTCAGAAATGCTTTCATTGAATCCTTCCTCAATCTCTTCTACAAATAGCTCAATTGGTGTCCCCAAATGTATTTTATTTCCACATCTACTTCACTAATTTCTACTTGTTTTTCAAAGTGATGCTTAAGCATGGTGTTGGTGGTGGAATAAAATTTACGTCTATAACCCTAACAAACTAAGGTCTTTAAGAAATCCCAACGCATCTTTGTCACTCATCAACTGCATCAACATGTAGGCGAAGGACAACTTAGGCCTCTTGTAAACATTTCCTATCGGTTGAGAAAGCCCTAGCGCCTCATCAATGACGTCTAATTCAAACTTTGAAAAAAAAATCTGAATCAATCTCGTTAATGAAATCAACCTTGTCATGGGAATAGAACATGTTCCTCATTCTCTTGAAAAAATTTTCCCATGAAAACATTTCATAGTGAACAAAGTCTATTCATCTTCTGCGTAAAATACCAAACAAAAAATAACATTTAGGGAACGAATATTTACACTCGGGTAATTTTCTTCAAAAACTGAAAAATTCCAAGTGTAACAAAACTGAATTTCAAACACTAACTGTACTCTAGAATACTATCAGCCACTCTGTGAGATCGCATTTTTAGGTTCCTAAAAATTAGATGAACAAAAAATAAGTTTGAAGAAATGATTTTTCAACACAAACCACAAACGAAGGATTTGAGCTTTTGTCAATGGAGATTAGGAGCATATGTTTCAACAATATGAACAGTCGCCTAAATAAATTTTTCACGCAATGTCTGACAGTTTAAAAGTTGAAAGAAAATGTTTTAGGTGGCTTGACTATAATGCTCTCGTGTTTAAAAGTAAAAAACACTACACCTAACCAGTTAACGGTGATTTTAGATGGTTTTTGTGAGTGGATAATTGAATGAAAATGATATTATTACAAAGCCGAAAGAATGGAGACTGTGAGTGTAATTAAATTTTTAAAAAATTATCATATTTCAGACCTTCAATTTTGTGAAAATTGAATCTTAGGTAAACAACCTAAGGTTGATTTCTCAAGTGGCATATATAAAACTTCTCATTGTGTTAGAATTTGTGCACTCAGACCTATGAGGTCCATCTAGCACGCCAACATATAGAGGAAAGAGTTAGATGTATGTTATCTAGCTCAAGTCTTACTAAATCATTTTAGGATGATGCAGTGTGTCTTCTTGTTATCTAATAAATAGTTCTCCATTAGTTTATTTAAATGGTAAAACACCTGAAGAAACATGGAATGGAAAGCCAACTGATTATTCAAACTTGAGAGTGTTTGGTTGTATTGTTTACTCCCATGTTAAGGGAGATAAATTTGATCCCAGGTCGAGAAATGTGTGTTCTAAGGGTATCTTGAAGGGGTAAAGGGCTATAGACTTTGGGTAAAAGTTTTAAATGGTTTTAAAGTAATCATAAGTAGGGATGTTGTCTTTAGAGAAGATGAAATGACATGCTTAACAAAGAGTGAAATAGATAAAAGAAAAAAATGATACGTATTAGATTGAAGATGAAATAGAGTTGGGACATCCTAGTGACCAAGTTACTCATGCTCCTATTCAGGTGGAGCAGTAGCCACCTGATCCTCAAAATGAAGATGAATTAGATGAAAACAATGAACCAAGCTTAGATGGTTGTGTTCTATATCCAACATCAGACCTAGATAGTTATCAATTAACTAGAGATACGGTTAGAAGAGAAATTAGACCCCCCCTGCCAAGTACTATGATTTTGATCTTACTTCTTTAACTCTTATGAAGACTTAGTTGATAAGATTCAAAAAACGATTTGTAGCAAAAGGATTCAAAGAAGACATTGATTAAAATGAAATTTTTTCTCCAATTGTGAAATATACTACAATAAGAGTTATGTTTGCTTTAGTTGCACATTTTAATTGGGAAATAGAACAACTTGAAGTTGAAACAATAAATATTTTGCATGGTAAGTTATAAAAGACATTATAAAAGACAAGGCTAAATCTGTTTTAGTTCTAAAACAAAGCCCTTTTATCCAAAAATTGCTTAAGAAATTTGTAATAATAGATGCTAAATCTTCTAGTGTGCCTCTATCTAATCACTTATATTTAGTAAAGACCATTGTCCTAACAGTGATGAGGAAGAAAAATATATGGAAAGCGTCCCTTATTCAAATGTAATATGCTATGTGATGTACACTATCGTGTGTATAAAACCTAATTTTGCTTTCTCTATTAGTACTTTAAGTAAGTATATGTCCAATCTTGGTGTTCAACACTTGAAAGCTCTTAAATGGCTTCCAAGGTACTAAAAATGTGGGATTAGTTTTCAAACATAGTAGTGAATGTATAAAATTAAAAGGTTATGTTGGTGTTAGCTATACAAGTGATAGGAATAATATAAAATCAATTACTTCATATGTGTTACTTTGTGTGATGCGTGCATTAGTTGGAAGTCTCAATTGCAACACATAGTTGCTTTATTTACAATTTAATCTGAATATATTGTCGTGACTGAAGCCATGAAGGAAGCTTTGTGGCTAAGATGTTTTCTTAAATAATTACTTTTCTTTCAAGAGAGATGTGGTATTCTCTGATAGCCAATATGCTATCCAACTTTGTAAGAATCTTGTCTTTTATGACAGGACAAAACACATTGATGTGAAACTTCACTTTATCCGAGATATGGTATCAAAAGAGATAATTAAACTTGAAAAAATTCCCTCTAGTTTAATCCATCTGATATGGAGACCAAACCTCTGCCTCTATTCAAGTTTATGCCATGTCTTAGATCGCTGAACATTGAAACGGGTTGAAAGTATTATCCTAAATCTGTTTTTCCATTTTGTATTAGTTTTTATATGTATTAATTAAGTTTTTTTTTTGGCAAGTACCTAGAGGCTGTGAATCAAAGTTATGGAGATTATCTTCTTGCACTTATGTTACCATTAATAGAGAAGCAAATTTTTCTTCTACATAAGGGCTAGTTTTAACATCATTCTAGGACTAAATGTGGACTGTGATTAGTGTTTAGATTCTTCTCCTAAGATCATGGCAAGTCAACTAGTGCAAGCAATGATTTAGGACTACAATCTTGCAACTGATTCCCTGCAATTAATCTCCTCACATTCAGCTTTGGATTGATTTAATTCTATAAATATGTACATAAAGTTTTGTATATAAGTCATACATATAGCAATACAAAAGTTAAAACCTTTCAGCAAACTATTCTACTCTTCATGGTATCAGAGACCTACTAGCTCCATCGAACAATCTTTTCTTCTTCTTCTTTTTTTGCTCCCTCATGGCCAATAACTCTCATGAACATGCGCCTTTCCCTATCATCTCGAGTTCAAATCCATCTCCACCCAATACCAATGCTCTTATCACAATCAACATTGCAGCTCAGTTACCTCTCAAATTAACACCTTCAAATTACTCCTCATGTCATGCTAAATTTAATTATTTCCTTCTCGGTCTTGATCTCCTCCATTTTGTCGATGGCACCTATGTTTGCCTTTCTTCTACTATTGAATCAGATGGAAAGTCCAGCCCAAACCCTGATTATAATTTGTGGCTACGACAAGACCAATTGATATTACACGACATCTTTGCTTCATTGTCTAAATCTGTGATTCTTCTTGTTTCATCAACAAAAACTAGCAAAGTTGCGTGGGAGAAATTAGCAAAACTTTATGCTAGCAAGTTACACTCTCGTATTGTTCATCTCCGAGACAAATTGGCAGTCATGAGACGTGGCTCAAAACCTGTCGTTGATTTTCTTCTTGGTATTAAAACCATTGCCGACGAATTGGCTTTAATTGGTGCACCACAATCTGAAGATGATATGCTCATTATTGTCTTTCGTAGACTTAGTTCTGAATTTAAAGAAGTTGTTACTGCTCTCAAAACCCGTGACACTCCGATGTCATTTGAGGAACTCTATGACAAGCTCACATGATATGAATAGGACATGAAGACTCATGAAGTACCATCATAATCATTTCCAGTTACTGCAAATTACACCCACAAAACAAACTCTTTCAATTCTTCACACAAGCATAAGTCCAACAACTCTAACACCAATAAGAAGCAAACAAATCATCAATATCGTGGTATTCTTCCATTACAACAGGCCCCTCAAACAAGCAATCAACATCTTTCCTTCCAATGAAATTTCAATCAAGCTCCAACTCTAGTCCCAGTAGTTTGTCAATTCTGTGGCAAAAGAGGACATGAGGCTAATCGTTGTTACAAATTATTTTCTCATCTACGACCAACTCCATCAGCAAGTCATACAACTATCTACTATTCTCACAATGGTAATTGGCTCATGGACTCGGCAGTTTCTCACCATGTGACATGTGATCTTGAAAACCTCTCCCTTCAGCAAATATATGAAGGACCAGATGATGTTGTTATTGGAGATGGTCCAGGCCTTGAAATTTCTCACACTGGTTCAGTCTCTCTACCATACAATTCTCATAATTTCAATCTCTCTAATGGTTTGTGTGTTCCCTCCATAAATAAGAATATTATCTCTGTTTCTCGTTTTTGCAAATCTAATCAAACTTACTGTTGTATTTTTTCCCAAATTTTTTGTTGTGAAGGATCTAAGCACGGGGCACAACTAATTCGAGGTCAGAATAAGCAAGATGTTTATGAATGGCCAAGTACCATACAACCTAGAACATCATCTCCTACTCCACCTCTTGCTTATGGTGGAATAAAAGCCTCTCCTCAGATTTGGCACAATCGGCTTGGTCATCCTTCTGTCAAAATCACAAGTTACTTAGCTCAGTCTAATCGAGTCTTATTATCATCTAAATTATCGTCGGATTTTCATTGTGTGTCATGTCAATGTAACAAAAGTCATTGTTTACCTTTCAGAATGTCTTCCTTACAAAGCAGATGACCACTTGATCTAGTGTATACTAATGTATAGGGTCCTTCTCCCTTTTTATCTAATGATGACTTTCGTTGCTATGTCATTTTCGTAGATCATTTTACCAAGTATATCTGGCTATACCCTTTACGACGTAAATATGAAGTTTACCCAGTTTTTACTCAATTCAAATCCATTGTCGAAAAGTTTTTCAGAACTCATATCATCACAATGATGGTGGTGATGAGTATGAAGCCTTAAAATCATTTTTCAGCACTCATGGCATTCAACATCTCAAAACTCCACCTCACACCCCAAACACAATGGATCTGCTGAAAGACGTCATAGGCATGTAGTTGAAACAGGGCTAACCCTTCTTCACAATGCTTCACTTCCATTAAAATTCTAGCCACATGCTTTTTAGACTGCTACCTATTTGATCAACAGGCTGCCTACAAGCATTCTAGCATACAAATCATCATTTGAAAGTCTATTTCACATCACACCAAACTAAGCTAAATTACGTGTCATTGGTTGCCTATGTTTTCCAAGGCTAAAACTATATTCCAAAAATAAGTTGGAGCCTAAATCAAAACCATGTATCTTTTTGGGGTATTCTACAAATCAAAGTGCATATAAATGTTTTAACACAGAATCCCAGAAACTTTATATATCTTGCCACATTCAATTTGTAGAGCACATCTTTCCATCTAACATTAGTCCCATTCAAAAATTTATCCACCATCACATCTATTTCAGAAATGGTCATCTCCTTCTTTTTCTCTTGCAGCATTATTTTATCTGTCTCAGTTGTTCCAGATGGTACATCGCAAGCCCCTACACCTGTCCTTCCAGCTTTTCGTATGGGTTCTACTAGTGCTGCTACTTCATCAACATCCATGCCAACTTCTGATTGTGATACTGGTAGTGCACTCACCTCTTTATCCTCACAACAACCCTATGTTCAACCTATAGTATCTCCAACTGTCCCTATGACTCGTACCAATACCATGGTAACTAGGTCCCAAAACAACATTTTTAATCCCAAGCAAATAAATCACACCATAACCAAACATCCTTTACCATAGTCTATTGAACCAAGTTGTGTATCTCAGACACTTAAAGATGAAAATTGGCGTCAAGCCATGTCAGATGAATCGAATGCCTTGTTAAAAAATGGCACTTGGGAGCTCGTTCATCTGCATACATAACAAAATATAGTTGGATGTAAGTGGGTTTTTTGCATCAAGAGAAATCCAGATGGAACAATTTCTCGGTACGCAAAAGGATTCCACCAAAGGCCTGGGTTGGATTATCGAGAGACTTTTAGCCCTGTTGTTAAACCCGCTACCATTCGTTTGGTACTCAGTCTTACTCTTATCCATGGTTGGAAAATTCGACAATTAGATGTCAATAACACATTTTTACATGGTACGCTTACTGAGAAGGTGTTTATGCAACAACCACTTGGCTTCATTGACTCAACACATCCTTCATATGTATGCAAACTACAGAAGGCAATCTATGATCTTAAACAAGCCCATCGACCTTGTTACAATGAGCTAAAAAGTTTTTTGCTTGACTTCGGATTTACCAACTCCAAAAGTTACACTTCTTTGTTCATTTACAACTGCATGGACATCACAATCCATTTTCTAGTTTATATGGATGATTTAATTGTTAGCGGTAATAATGAACACTTTATTACTTGTTTTCTAACTTCTCTTTCAAAAAAATTCTCAGTCAAAGATTTGGAGATCTACATTACTTTCTTGGTGTTGAAGTGGTTTCCACTCCTAGTGGCCTTCTTCTTACACAACATAAATACATTCAGGATTTGCTTGCAAAGACCAACAGGACAGGAGCAAAAGAGGTCGCAACACCAATTTCAACAACTCAGCTATTGATGCTTCATGATGGTTTCGCATCAACTGATGCTACTCAGTATAGGAGTGTAATTGGAGAACTGCAGTACCTATCTCTCACTCGACTAGATATTTTATTTACAATAAATAGACTAGCCCAATTTATGTATCAGCCCACATAAAATCATTGGTCAGCAGCCAAACGTCTTCTTCGTTATTTGAAGAATACCATTCATCATGGCCTATTTGTCAAAAAAGCTCAACCATTAACTCTCACTGTCTTCTCCAATGCTGATTGGGCAGGAAATAAAGATGATTGTCGATCTATAACTGCATATATTGTCTATCTTGGTGGCAATGCTATATCCTGGTCCTCGAGCAAACAAAAAAATGTTGCTTGGTCATCAATAGAGTCCGAATACCGTGCTCTTGCTTCCACAGTGGCTGAAGTACTATGGCTTAAAAATCTACTTGGAGAACTCGGCATGACCCTTTCTATGCGTCCAACTATTTACTGTGATAACATTGGTGCCACATACCTTTCGGTCAACCCAAATTTTTACTCAAGGATGAAACATATAGCTATTGATTACCACTTTGTTCGTGATCATGTGACAAATGGAACCTTCAATGTCTTGTACATATCTACAAAAGACCAGCTTGCTAATGCTCTAACAAAGCCACTTTCAAGACAACAATTTGCTGTATTACAAACCAAGATTGGTATCTCCAATGGGAGTATCATTTTGCAGGGGCATAATAGAGAAGCAGATTCTTCTTCTACATAATGGCTAGTGTTAGCATCATTCCACGACTGAATGTGGACTATAATTAGTTTTTAGATTCTTCTCCTAAGATCATGACAAGTCAACTAGTGCAAGCAATAATTTAGGACTACAATCTTGCAATTGATTCCCTGCAATTAATCTCCTCACATTCAGCTTTGGATTGATTTAATTCTAAAAATATGTACATGAAGTTTTGTATATAAGTCAAACATATAGCAATACAAAAGTTAAAAACTTTCAGCAAACTATTCTACTCTTTAACCATCACATGGATCAACGTGGAGTATGTTAGTGGGCTAGAAACACTTGACCTATGATGATGGTAATCATCCTTCAACCGAATCCCAATTATGTCAGCCAAATCAAGCCGATGTATGAACTCTATGAAAGTGGGACTTTATTTATTGGAAGAAGAGACTCACATCTTTGATATGCAATCATGCCTATTGGAATAGTGGTATAAATAGGTGAGTCTCATATTCTAGGGTTATTCTTCTTCTTCTTGCACAACTTTCTATTTTTCTTTCTCTTTCCACTTCGTCTACTTCTCTCTAAATCCAAGTGTGAGAGTTTCTAAATCTGAAATTGGTTGTAATTTTGGGTTTGGAGTTATAGCGGCGCATGTTTGGTCCTATGTGATATTCTGTGTTGGGTTGTTTTCTTTGTAGATCTGAGTGATCTCTAAGTGGGTCGCCTTGTAAACAACTCTCTTGTAAAGTTGGTTTGGTGATTTTAGTGCAAGAGGTATATCTGCTATTTGTAGAGCCTAAAAGGCATATGTAGTTAGTGGTGGACGTTCGCCTGTCATTGAGGATGAACAATCTTGGAGTTATTCTTTTTTTTAGGTCTTTTTTTTTACTTTTGAATGATTGGTGCGTTTAACTTATGTGATGTGGTTGCGAAAAAAAAATATAAATTAACTCTAATATTAAATTAGAGACATACAATTTAGAGAAAATTAATGCTGAACTCTTTAACATTTCGTGTAGGACTAAACAACAAAACTGCCAAATCTAGCTGAAACCGCCTTTTCGAAATTGTTGGTTTGAATCCACGTAGATTCGTCAACGTTTTGGTTTGGAACCGAACCAACCCGCTTCAAAGTGGTTTGGTTTAGGATTCAATTTTTCCAAACCGTTTCAAACCACCAATTAAACCAAATACCCAAACGAATTAATATCCATCCATTATTCATATTACTGTTGGTTTCTCTACAATTTCTTCTCGATCCTGACCGCCACTCTTGAAACCTTTGATCTGCCTTTGCCTAAGCAACCATCATACTCTGATTTTCTTTCATCAAACTTCCTATGGGTTTTGAGGAGTGATTCAATTTGTAATTCGGGCAAGTTCTCTATCTTCTTTGTAGCGATTTAGTTTATTTTCTGCCAGATTTGTGGATGTTATAAGAAAATGATGACTCAATCATTAGCTCCATCAAAAGATGCTACTCAATTAGGTAGCCCAAGTCCTTCACAACTCCTTTGGGTATTTCCAAACTCATTCCATCAATTTTTAAAGCTAGACTTGTTCGAGAAGCTCAAACTAAGAAGAATGATTTGGTGGATTACTTAAGTGATCGTTGTGAAGATTTGACCAATGAGCTTTTCGACATATTACTTTGGTAGAAATTGAATGCAAATAACTACAAGATTGTCTCCAAAATTGCTAAAGATGTGTTATTCATTTAAATATCAACAGTTGCTTCTGAATCTGCATTCTCTACTAGTGGTTAGATTCTTGATTCCTGTGGGAGTTCTTTGAGTGCAAAGATGGTTGATACGGTGATTTGCTCTAAGAATTGGTTGGATAGTAACAAGGAACCTATAGTCATTCGTCAATATTTGGATAAAGTAGAGATATTAGATGATTCAGAGAAAGCTACATAAGGTATTATTGTATTTCATATATCTATTCATTTTCTTTTATTACTAGCTTTATATTATTTAATTATAATTAATGAATACATTTGCTATATTGTTATCTTTATGCAGGAATCATGTGTTACAACTAGAGATGTTGTGCCAATTAATATTGACTTAGGGGTTACTCTAAACTATTGCTATCACGTTGTTGTATTACAATGATTAGAATGAAAGTATAGAAATCTGGTTTGGAATATGTAGTTTTGGTTGGCAGTGATGCTAATACATTTTTTGTGTTGTATTCATACTAACATTTATGTTTTATCTTGAGATTGTAGACTAATATTGATTATTTAACTTGTTTGATATAGTTTTTTTTTTTTTTTGCTAAACCGTAGTTTTAAACCGAACTAAACTACAAAAAGTGATTGGTTTGGTTTCGAAAGGAAGTGGTTTGGTTTGGTTTCGAAAAATTTCAAACTGCTTTAAGTAGTTCGGTTTGAAAATTTACTCCAAACCGCCCAAACCGAATTGTGTTCACCCCAACTTTCATGTAGCATAGTTCTAGGTCATTAACCTTTAAAAAGGAGGTTCTGGGTCCCCAACTTATTTAAATATGTGAATTTGGATCCCTACTTGACGGAAAGTCCAACTTTAAGTGATGTGCAATGTTAAAATCCACATTAACGATTTTCGCCTTGCAGGGATCCGGATTCACATATTTGATTAAGTTGAGGACCTAAAAGCTCACTTTTAAAGATTAAGAATTCAATACTATACTACCTGAAAAGTTGGAGAGCCCAACCCTGATTTTCCCAGCAATTTATTCAAATATCTATGAGATGTAAAGAAATTCATGTTTATGTTATTCTTTGAGAGGACGGGTTCGGGCATAAACTCAAAGCTTCTTTATGCAAAGAAATGAACCACTCTGTTTCACTCTTTACAACTATCCTACCAATTATGCCACTTATATATCTCTTCTCTTGCACCCTCAAAAATAACTTACTACTCTCTCTCTCTCTCTCTCTGTATCTTGGAAAATATACATAAATCTTGATCCTCAATGGCTGCCCAGGGCGTATTTTTCTTTCTTGTGTTGACACTTTCTGCGTGCACTTCTTGCCAAGCAATGATATCCAGGCAGTCTCAATTCTTAACTCTCATGAAGAAATCACTCTCAGGGAATTCATTGATCAATTGGGATGCAAACACACGAACCCCCATTTGCAATTATACTAGGATTTCCTGTGATGATCAAGAAAACATTGTGCAAATAGATATCTCCGGATGGTCAGTTTCTGGTAAGTTTCCTGAAGAAATATGTTCATATTTACCAAAACTGCGAGTTCTTCGTGTCGGACAAAACTTGTTCCATGGGGAGTTTAGTCGAGATATCCTTAACTGCTCTCTCTTGGAAGAACTGAACATGACATCTACTCATCTCACTGGAACATTGCCAGATTTGTCTCCCTTGAAATCCTTAAGAGTACTTGACCTGTCTTATAACTTCTTCACTGGTGAGTTCCCTTTGTCTGTTACCAATCTTACCAATCTAGAAGTGTTAAATTTCAATGAAAATGGTGGTTTCAACTTATGGCAACTGCCGGAGAACATATCCAGACTCACAAAACTTAAGTCCATGATCTTGACAACATGCATGTTGCGCGGAAAAATACCACCTTCCATAGGAAACATGACATCTCTGATAGATCTTGAATTAAGTGGAAATTATCTAGTTGGCCGGATTCCGGCAGAACTTGGCCTGCTGAAGAACTTGCAACAGCTTGAGCTTTACTATAATCAACTTGAAGGTGAAATACCTGAAGAGCTGGGGAATCTGACAGAACTAAGTGACTTGGACATGTCTGTCAACAAGTTGAAGGGCGAAATTCCAGAGTCCTTATGCCAACTTCCGAAGATTAAAGCGTTGCAGCTTTACAACAATAGTCTTACAGGGGAAATTCCTGCTGTTTTGGCTAACTCAGCCACCTTGAACACGTTATCTCTTTACGACAATTTCTTGACAGGGGAAGTCCCACAAAATCTTGGAAGGTCATCAGCCATGGTTGGCTTGGATTTGTCTGAAAATCAGTTGTCTGGGAATCTACCTGGAGGGTTATGCGATGGTGGAAAATTGTTGTATCTCCTAGTCCTTCAGAATATGTTTTCTGGTGAAGTGCCCCAAAGTTATGCAAAATGCGAGTCTCTTATTCGATTTCGGGTTAGTAACAATAATTTGGTTGGGGAAATACCAGAAGGGATCATAGCGCTTCCACATGCTTCAATCATTGATGTGGGATATAATCAATTGAGTGGTTCTATTCCTAGAACCATTTCAAATGCCAAAAACTTGTCAGAGCTGTTCATGCAGAGCAACAGGATTTCTGGTGTTATACCTTCTGAAATCTCCCTGGTTATCAATCTGGTTAAAATTGATCTCAGCAACAATCTTCTGTCTGGTCCATTACCTTCTGAGATCGGAAGGTTAAGAAGACTCAATTTGTTGCTATTACAAGGTAACAAGTTGAATTCTTCCATCCCTGGCGACTCACTTTCTTCACTCAAATCCCTTAATGTTCTTGATATCTCTAGCAATCTCTTGACGGGAAATATCCCGGAAAGCCTTTGTGATTTGTTACCTAATTCGATGAACTTTTCAAACAATCAGCTTTCTGGTCCTATTCCTGTCTCATTCATAAAGGGAGGATTGCTAGGAAGTTTTTCAGCCAACCCAAGCCTTTGTGTGCCTTCCTATCTAAAATCATCAGACCCAAATTTCTCCCTTTGCTCTAATTCTTACGACAGGAAGAAAATAAACTATATTTGGGTGATAGGAATTTCAGTGGGAATCATTATGGTTGGAATCGTCCTCTTTATGAAGAGATGGTTTAGCAAAGAGAGGGCAATGATACAAAATGAGGATACCTTGTCAACTTCAATTTTCTCATATGATATTAAAAGTTTCCATCGGTTAAGTTTTGATCAGCGAGAGATAATTGAATCCATGCTTGATAAAAACATTGTGGGGTATGGAGGATCTGGGACAGTGTACAAAATTGTATTGAAAAATCGGGAAGTTGTAGCTGTAAAGAAGCTGTGGAGTCGAAAAGGTAAAGATTCTGCATCAGAGGATCAACTGACACTGGACAAGGAACTGAAAACTGAGGTCGAAACTCTTGGAAGCGTAAGGCACAACAACATTGTGAAGTTGTACAGCTACTTTTCCAGTGTAGACTGCAGTTTGCTGGTTTATGAGTACATGCCAAATGGAAACCTTTGGGATGCACTTCACGGAGGGAAAATCCTTTTGAACTGGCCTGCTCGACATAAAATTGCCCTTGGAATTGCTCAGGGTTTGGAATACCTCCACCATGATTTAGTAACACCAATTATTCATAGGGACATCAAGTCTACCAATATCTTATTGGATGTCAATTACCAACCAAAAGTTGCAGATTTCGGAATCGCCAAGGTGTTACAAGCAAGAGGAAGCAAGGATTCCTCGATGACAGTAATAGCAGGAACTTATGGTTATTTGGCACCAGGTAACAATTTTCCTGATGCAACTCAGTTCTGTTTCACTAACAAATATTCATTGAGCAAGTTTAAGTGATCATACATGCTGGAATACCTCACAGTTTTTCTATTAATCGACTTTAGATAGTCGTTTCAAGTCTATAGATTTATATCCTAACTTTTGCAACAAACAGTACACAATTTATTTTTGTAAATAATGTTAATATGTTATGTCTTTCTCCTAATTCATCCTTACGTTTTTATTATTCTTATTTATAACTGTGGTAGAGTATGCTTATTCTTCCAAAGCGACCACCAAGTGTGACGTCTATAGTTTTGGAGTTGTATTAATGGAACTGATAACTGGGAAGAAGCCGGTGGAGGCAGAGTATGGGGAAAACAAGAATATCATAAACTGGATTTTAAGCAAGGTGGAGACAAAGGAAGGAGCCATGGATGTGTTAGATAAAAGAGTATCTGAATCATTCATGGAAGAAATGATTAAGGTACTTCGCATTGCCATACGCTGCACGTGTAGAATACCAACACTCCGTCCCACAATGAACAAAGCTGTTCAATTTTTGATTGAGATTTGATTGCTGCAACTCGATCGAGAATCCATATCATTTGTGAAGTTATTACATGGGCGCGATGAGTTCCCATAACTTGACGAACTATTTTACCTTCTTTGTTTAAAGTAGTATATAGATGAATAGATTCTGTCTCACCTTTCTTTTTTTTCTTGGCATGTTGTAAATAATTGATAAATTTTATTAGTGAATGCTTTATCACAAAGCTAGCATCCATATTTGTAAAGGAAAAAAATTCTCTAGCTTTTAAAAGGAATTTTGTTTGTATCCTCTTTTACTTTGATGAGAAGAATCCAATCAAATGAAGATTTCAATGAAAAAGAAAGTGGGTTTCTGATTCTGCATTTAGAATTGATGTATTATTTGTGGAAGGTCCTATTCTATAGAGTGGAAAAAGAAAATGGATTAGCCCTTCTTTTCTATTTCGACTTTTTTATGGTTGGATTTGATTGCTGTGTTACATCACAACAAAGATTGTTTGGCCGTCGATGGTGTTCGATTAACGGCCCCGCCCCTCTCCAACCTCGTCCTCCCTAACCCCGAATCCAACTACTTAAATACTATCAAAATTTAATCACATTCTAAAGAAAAAAACTTATGTACCATGTAGTGTTATAGATCAACTTGTATGTTTATGAGATTTTAAAATTATTTCCAGAACAAATCATAAAACACACACAATACACATGCATCTGTCAATATGAACTTTGCCAAGTGGTGAGGGAGTCATCCAAAGAGAATTAGATTCATTAGGACAAACATTTCTTTTGGCATGGTGGCGAATCCATCATTAAAACTAAGATCACATATTCATCAATACTTCAAGGGAATAGTTTCAGCAACAAAAGACAAAATAGCTATTAAAAGTTTTATCTAAAGGAGACAATTGTCTTTCATGTTAAGGAAATTATGGAGGTGACTTGCAATTAAAGGTAAAATTCAGAAAAGCCTAAAATAAATTGAAAACAAAGGTTAGCGTTGAATAGCTTCCAATTTAATTTACGTTGAAAACTAACAGCTAAGATCATTTCCAATAAACTCTTTTAAATGTAGATGATCTTTAATTTAAAGAATCAATCTTTAAAATTAAGTTTCAAATGACTCTATATTTGGAGAGTCAAAACTAAATCTCTATATGTAATTAATTATTGCATTTAATAAATTGTAAGTTTCATTACTCCATTTCTTGTATTATTCAAATCATATTTGAATATTTTTGTCATTGACATCTAAAAAAAAATATTAATTACAAAATGATGGAAAAATAATAAATGGTTATTGGAAAAATAAAAATAAAGAGCTAAAAATAAAGTGTTTACTAGAGCGTGTAAAAAAATTCACTCTTTAAATGTAAATATCAGTATTCTAAAAGACGTAATATGTGACAAGGCAACGAAGTCAAGCCTCAAGCCTTACGAGTCTAGGAGTAAAAAGACGTTTTTTTTAAAAAAAATATTAGTTTAGTTATTCTAAACTATTAAATAAATAAAATAATGCATACCAAACAACTAAAATCATAAATACAATAATTACTTAATAATTCCTACAGCTAAACAATTTTCAAGTTTCCAAAACCTAAACAATTTTCAAGTTTTCAATAAGACAATTCTTAGTAATAGATTTATAGGAACTTCATACATACACAAAAAAATAAGTCTCAAAATCATAAATGCATATTCAATTAACAATTCCTACAAGTAGACAATTTAGAAAGCACCATTATTATTTGGCTGAGATTTATAAGTTGGAGGTATCTTATAAGTAAAATAAGTACATTATTGAAAAGCATATATGTTTGTGCATATAAGTACAATAAGCACATATATTTGGATGGCCCAACTTTGCTTATAATCTTTTGACCTTTGTCAAATTACAAATGTATCCTCATAGTGTTTGAGCAAAGTCAATATTTGTTAGAAATTCTCCCATGATTAAAAAATAAATTATAATTGTACCATAATTCTTTGTAAAATAAAAAATTAAAACTCCTAATTCACTTTTTAAAAATGTAATATTTCTTTCATGATTTTTTAGTGTAATTTCGTATATTAATTATGAAATCAGGTGAAGCGTAGAAGTTTAATGGTTTTAATTGAGTTGATGGTAAATGTTGAGTTGTTGGAGAGTAAATTGCTTGGTCATGACAAGAGTATTTTACACGTTTATCAAGCTTATAGAACATTTGGCAGAGGCTTTCTTAGTATTCCGTGGTATGCAAACTGCGGCTTACCCGTGGCCAACATCAAAAGCCACTAAACGTATTGTTTGCTGTGGTCCAGTCGTAGTTTGCAAATTGCGGCCTGCCTGCATTCCGTCTGGAGAATTTTCTGAATTTATATCTCGTGGAAGCCGATGGTAGTTTTGTCTTTTTCTATGCACAAATTTTGAGATAGATACAACACTATATAAAGACTCAACTTAGGTCGAATTTGGGGTTGGCCAACATAGAGAAGGACTTAGAAGATAATAGAGATCGAAGGGCGAGGGTTTCAAGACTTCGGCTTGAAGAATACATATTCTTTTTGCAAGATATTCATCTTTTTATCGTTTTTCCTTTAAACCCAGTTATGCCTTCCAATCCTTTCTTGTTATTTCCTTCTTTTATGATGAGTAGCTAAATTATTATTTGGGATGAATGATGTAGCCTAGATTTGAACCTTTAATTTCAAATCTAACGTTTTGCGTAATTGATTGATTTTATTTCTTTTCTTAATACTTGAATTACTTGATCACTAATTCATGATACATGGGTTGTAACAAGCCGAGAGATGAATTAGAAATTTAGACCACACACTAAAATCTGGTAATTGGGTAATATGTAGTGATGCACTTTTACTATTTTTGTGGTCAATTGAATTCCTAGGTGATTCAATGAATTTAGTTAAGGTTTATTCACATTCACATAGAGATATAGGGTGTTGACTTGACTATTTATGATTGATTTGAACTCGAGGGACGTAATTGATTTAATGAGTGATTTCGATCGAGTATTAACTTTAGGTTTTGAACTTGAGAGCCGTGATTAAAGGTGATAACTATGGTGAAATCGTGAGTCCCAACACTTTAATAGTCATATTTGAGCTTTCATTTAATTGCTTTCACTTTTCTTAGTTAATCTTAATTTAATCTAAACTTTGCCCCAAATCTTGTCTTTGTCAAATAAGAGGTAGGGTTATTGAAATTGATAATCGAATAAAATAGTCTTTGTGGAACTATAACCCGGACTCTTTAGGTCCACTATACTTCTTGTTTAATTCACATCGTACACTTGCGATTATAAAACCAACAAGTTTTTGGCGCTGTGCCGAGGACTATTTCTTTATTTGATATTGGTTTAGATTATTTCTAGCCTTTGTTTGATTTTTCTTTATTTGTTTCTTTACAGTAGAAAAAGGTGTTCGTTTTATGTTTTATTCACAAGGCAGTGATCTCGAACCAATCGACCTTGAGATCGAATGTACTTTCAGACGATGAAGCAAAAAACACAACCAAAAACAAAAATTTGCAACAAATCACTATGGCAGATGAACAAGCTAGAATGGCTACTGCAGAAGCAGACCGATTAGCTGCTCAACATATTCAAACACCAAATCGGAGTGGAAATTATGAAGATGATTTGTCGGTTGCACATTTTTTAACTCTAGCAGCAACTCCTAAGTGCTCAAGCATCGTCTACCTTGACTTTGGGTGAAATGATTTTAAATTGAGGGTGGATCTTATCAATCTATTCAGCAACAATCAATAATTTTATGGAAAGACACGTGAAAATTTGAATACTCATATTTCTAGATTTATATGGATGTGCCAGAACATTCAATTTCAAGGAGTATGGGATAATGCTATCAAACTCATATTATTTCCATACATATTGAGATTTGGTGCTTTGGAATGGTTAGATTCTGAACCACATGCCAGTATTACTAGCTAGGATGATTTGACAAGGATGTTTTGCAACAATTAGTTCTTACCAGCTAAAGTGTCCAATATGAAGCTGAAATTTTCTAATTTTCAACAATTTGGTGGAGAGAGCTATCAAGAAGCGTGGGACAGATTTAAGGAGTTACTTAGAAAGTGTCCAAATCACAACATAAACAAAGGTCAAAGAATACAATACTTCTATAAGGTCAACGAATACAATACTTCTATGCTGGACTCTCACCTATTTCGAAATCTTAGGTGGATTTTTCAGCAAATGGTTTTATCACAAACAAATTAGTGAATCAAGCATTGGAATTATTCAAATTGATTGCAAAGACACATTCTATGTTCTCGTCAGACCGTGTAGTCCCAAAAAAGTAGAATGTATTCATGAGATAGACAATGCATCAGCCACTATTGCACACACTGTGGCATTAACGAATCAGGCAACACTCTTCGTGAAAGCACAAGCACAGGGTGTGAATGCAGTTTATGCGAGCTCAATCTATGAGATATGTGTGGTGAATCATTATATTGAAGAGTTGGTATTGGACACCACAAACGAACAAGTAAATTTTGTGCAAAATAAATCAAGTCCACAATACAATCAATTCTCGCAAACATACTTAGTATGGAATCAACACCCAAATTTATGGTGGTCTTAAAATCAACATAGTAGTAATTCCTATAACCATCAGCAAGAGATAAGGCCAAAATTAGGAGAAATGTATCAAAAATACATGCAAAAAACAGATAAGATTCTTCAGTAAAGTGAGATTAATTATCAGAATCAACAAGCATCTATTAGAAAGTTAGATATTGAAATTGACCAAATGCCTTGCAATTATCAGAAAGGATACAATGTACTTTACCTAGCAACACTATTACAAATCTAAAAGAGCATGTACATGCCATAAATACCAAAAGTGTGGTACAACTACCAGAAATACATGTAAACAGACCAATGAAAAAGGACAAACAAGTGTTGATTGAAGAAGAAGCACTTGAAGAATAATCTGAACCTACCAACAAAGTTGATCGGAACGACAGTTCAAAGACTTCTGAGGCTAAGGCACCAATTTCAATTAAAGCTTATATGCCCCATATATTCTTTGTCCTCAGAGATTGTAGAAACATAAGCTCAATAAGAAGTTTGCAAAATTCTTAGAAGTATTCAAGAAGCTGCATATCAATATCCCATTCGACCTATTCGTCGACGCATCGTGTCATTGCAACTATCTGATCGATTTATCGAACATCCTCGGAGAATTATTGAGGATGTTTTGGTGAAAGTTGATAAATTTACATTTTTAGCTGACTTTATCATTCTAGATATGGAGGGAGGATAATGATATTTTTGTAATTTTGAGAAGACATTTTCTTGCTACCAGCAGGGCATTGATAGATATCTACAAAGGAAAAATGATTCTTACGGTGGATAATGAACATGTAATCTCTATGTGTTCAAGGCTATGAGATATGCAACAACTTCAAAATCTTGTTACAAAATCAATGTGCTTGACAAGCTAGTAGATGAAACTTTTGAAGTAGAACATTCATCTAAGCCCAATATGGAATGTATAATGCGATCTGAATCAATTAAGTTAGAAAATCTAGATATTCAGATGTGTGCCCTGCAATTGGAGGAATATCCACCTAGCTATCTTAAGAAAAATATGTATTATTAGCCACTTGGTGAAAGCCTATCAAGACCTATACCTTTGGTGGATAAGTCTCCTACTCATGAGTTGAATTCATTGCCATCTTACCTACGTTACACCTACCTAGATAGATCTAATACTCTTTCGATGATCATCTAACATGATATAACAAAATTGGAGGAAGAGAAATCACCCAGGGTGCTCAGAGAACACAAACAGCCATTAGGTAGACCATAGTGGACATTCAAGAAATTAGTCTATCTCTTTGAATACACAAAATTCTCATGGAGGATAATTACAAGCTGTCAGTAGAGAGCCATCGCAGATTGAACCCTAACTTGAAGGAAGTGGATAGAGCTAAAGTTCTAAAATTGCTAGATACTGGTATAATTTATCCTATCTTAGATAGCTCATAGGTGAGTCTAGTTCACGTGGTGCTGAAAAAAGAAAGAATTACAGTTGAGAAAAATGAGAATACCAAACTTATTTTGACTAGATTAGTCACCGAATGGAGAGTAAAGCTTAACAACGCTACAAGGAAAGATCACTTTCCATTGCCCTTTATTGAACAAATGTTCGAATGACTGGCAGGTCACTCCTATTATTGCTTCTTGGATGGATACTCAAAGTATAATCAGATTTCCATTGCCCTAGAGGATCCAAAAAAAAAAGGACCTGGGTTTACGAGAATGCCTTTTGGCTTATGTAACACACCTGCCATTTTGTAACATTGCATGATGGCCATATTCTATGACATGGTGGAGCACTATACCAAAGTATTTGTGGTTGATTTTTTAGTCTTTCAGGATTCTTTTGATGATTACTTGAGACATTTATCTCAGATGTTGCAACAGTGTGAGAAGATTAATCTCGCACTAAATTGGAAGAAAAATCATTTTATGATGAAGGAATGGATGTTTTTAGGCCATCGGATCTCAACTCATATGATTGATGTTGGTAAAGAAAAAATACAAGTGATTGAGAAATTACGGCCATCAAATTCAGTGAAAGGAATTAGAAGCTTTCTGGAACACACGGGTTTTTATAGGAGGTTCATTAAAGACTTCTCTAAAATTACATAGCCTTTGTATAGCCTATTGGCAAAGGGTGTGTGTTTCACTTTTCTGATGAGTGTCTCACTTCATTTAACACTCTAAAAGAGAAGTTGATAACTGCACCAGTGATAGTTACCCCATACCGGAGCTTGTCATTTGAGCTAATGGATGATGCTAGTGCTTATGCAGTAGAAGTGGTACTTGGACAACACATAGAGAAAATTCTTTAGGTTATGTATTATGTTAGAGAAATATTGATCGATGTGTAGATTAAGTATGCTACTACTTTAAAGATGATGTTAGCTATAGTCTTTGTCTTTGACAAATTCCATTCATATCTTATTAGGTCAAAGGTTACACTGATCACACATCATCTTCTTGAGAAGAAAGATGCCAAACCCAGACTAATTCGATGAGTGTTATTTCTACAAGTGTTTCACATTGAGATTTGTCATAAGAAGGGGACAAAAAATCAAGTAACAGATCATCTATCAAGACTTGAGCAGATAAGAGAGGCTGATGAAGTAGATATAAAAGAAGTGTTTTCTAATTAGCAGATCATGCAAGTGGGGGCAATACCTTAGTATGGTGACATTGTCAATTTTTTAGTCAGTCAAATAATATCTCCAAAATTCTCTTATCAACCAAAGAAAAACTTTCTCCATGAAGTTAAATTTTATTTTTAGAAAGAGTCGTATTTGTACTGGAGGAGACCAAATCAGATTATTCAAATATATAACGTGAAGATGAGATGAAACTAATATTGGCAAGAGTCCACGCTTCATTGTATGATGGTCGTTTTGGTTCTAAGAAAACAACTGCAAAAGTACTTCATGGTGGTTTCTATTAGCTAACACTATTCCAGCATGCTCACAGCTTTTGCAGGTCTTGTGACCAATGCCAACGCAATGGTAATATTTTATCCTAGCATGAAATGCTTCTGAATAATAGTTTAGGGGTTGAATTGTTTGATGTATGGGGCATTGAATTCATGGGACCATTGCGAAGAAATCTCCAACAAGTATCTTGTCCAAAAAGCATATCGTGGTGCATTAGCCTAGTGCATTGCGAAGTAATCTCCATCAAGCATGTTGTCCTCATCAATCTCAGAAGTTACATCATATCTTGCTATATTAGCTTGGTGCATTGCGAAGAAATCTCAACAAGCATGTTGTCCTCATCAATGTTAGATTGGCTATGGATGATATGTGGAGTCAAAAATTCTCCAACTAGCATATTGTCCTCATCAATACTAGATTGGCTCTGGATGATGTGTTGAGTCATAAAGTCTCCAACTAACATATTGTCTTCATTAATCTCCTGATCTTCCATTTTGTGTTGTGGCCTAAAAAGAGAAATTGAACACTGAAATAAACTAAAAAATAATAATAATAAAATAAAACAATAAAGTTCGAATTAGTGCTAATATAACTGAAAAGAACTAAAACTAAATCCCCGGAAACGGCGTCAAAAATTTGTCAGCGATTTTATGTATTTAATATCCCACAAGTGTACGGATCGCACAAGTAATAAAATGAATTATGAGTCCAAGTATCGTACCAATAGAGATTTAGATAGTTCAATTTCAATTATAATAACCTTAACCGAATCGAATAAACTTTAGGTGTTTGATGTTTTTAAACTAATTAAAATATAAACTAAGAACAATTACACAATTGTAATTCAAATAATTAAAAGATTAGATTAGAGAAGAACTACTTTAAAGAAAGGAAAAGAAAAGCGTACTAAGATCCCGAATCCACTTATACCAATTACCACCGTTGAATTTGATAACATGATTTAATTATGAAGATCAATATTCCTAATTTGTGTAACAATCTCTCTCGAGTAGAATTAAACATATCCCTATATGTAATCCGGCTATATCACTATGACGGATGCGAACATGCAAGAATGTATTAAAATTTGTGAATACTTAAAGATCACGTAAAGCATAGCGGTATATCCTCTATCCCCTATCGAACTCTACGATAATTGATACTATGTATAACCTATCTCTCGATGGTAAAATAAGCTACAAGAATCATACAATCATTGCGTATATAATTGTAGATGAAGAGAAATCAATATCAATTATTCAAAAATTAAAACATGCTTAAATATCAAAAACTAGGTTCAAAGAATTAAATATTCATGATACAAATTTCATCATGATCCTAGCACTAAAATAATCTAGCCTAGCATACTACGAAGAAGAAAAGAAAAAGAAACATAAAACATAAAAGTCATCACCAGGATATGAAGAAAACTTGAAAGAGAAGAAATATTGATCTTGATCTTCATTGAATTCTTGAAAGAGTAATTCTTGATCTTCGTTTCTTGTTTCTCTTCTTGTTTTTCTCCCAAATCGGCTTTAATCCAGCTCTCTTGTTATGAGTTAATAACTCATATTTATATTTCCCTCATTCTGTCCCAAAAGAGCCCAAAAATTCATTAGTATCCCAAAAGGTTTCCTAATTGAAGTTGAACTCAAAAAGGAAACAAAAATTCGCGTCTGCCAAAATTACACTGGGCGATATCCCAGTGAAAACCCAGGCGATTGCCCAGGCCAAGCGAAAAGCTCTCTGCTACCAAAAATACATGCCGGGCGATCACCTAGCTCAGCATTTTCCTCTGTGACGACTGTTTTTCAAATAGTCATAACTTCTTGTAGAAAACTCCAAATTGAGATCTGTAAAAAGCTTTGGACTCGTAATTTAATTATCTTTCCAATGATATATCATTTTTCTTGTGGAAATTTTAATACCAAGAGTTTTATACGAATTTATCCACATGCTTTGATATGTAGTTTCTCAATTCGGTTCTTTGGCTTTCCGGTGTTTGATCATTTGCTTCAACTATTCTTTATCACTCCAATACACTTTAAACTTATGGATTTTATCTTCTTCCTCATCCTCCAATGTTTGGCTCTTGATATTCACTTCAAAAACTCAACTTATTTTCATTTACTCATCGATTTCACCAAATTGTTGCTCTTTTTATTCGTTCTTCTCCAATTGCTTATAAACGGGTACAAAACTGAAATAGGAAGAATAGTACACTAAATTAAGTATAAAATCAATAATATGAGAGGATAAAAACTTAGTTTAAAGGCCCGAATAAGTGCACAAAGTACACTTATCACATAGCCGTGCGAATAATTTTAAAAGGACTTTTTATTTTAGCCTTTGAGACTAATAAAAAAAATTTCACCTTCCATTTTAAAGCTTATTAAAGTGAGATAAAATCCTACAATAACACCCATTGATTTTGATGAAAAGAAAATGTGAGTTACAATAAATAAGTTGTAATATTCTATAACATGCTTCTACCGAATACAAAAATTGTAGAACTATCTTGTAAATCCAAGATCAAGAGGTTGAATCACTTGCCTTGTACACTTGTTTGCTATGTGATCAAAATGATGCTCTTTGGTCCAAAAACTCAATCACAATGGAAAGAGTTTAATCTCCACAATCCAAGGACCGAATTTTGAGTTATTTTTCAAGCCACCAACTTCATGTTTTTCTTATCTCTCTCTACATGCACGAATTTTTTACTTCCATATGCAGAGATTATCTTGAGTAGTGGTGGAGAGTTAAGTTTCAAATTTAAACCTTAACTCCTTCCTTCAAAACCATTTTCATGCAACTTGGATCGGGTCAACCCACATGGACGACCTGTTTCATTCCAACATCTCTCACTCGCACATGATGGTATTAACCTGAATCTAATATAATATCAATTAGATTTATCTCAATATCTCAAAAGTTCAAACTAGTAAATGGATCGTGTGACCAACAAGTTTATTAAAGAGCACACAATGCCATACACCTGTCAGGGATATATATCAGCTCTACTAGATGAAATACTTTTCTCGCTATACCCCAAATTATTTTCCCAACACTAATTCTAATATTTCCGATCCCTCAAATATTTATGGAACATACTTGAACTCCATACTTAATTTTTGTATTCATAATTATGTTCTAAACCCTACATGGTCAACACAATTATCTGGTCGGTGAATACAAATAGAAATGTTGGTCAAAATGATTTTCCTTTCCTACTCAAATATTTCAACTTTGAATTAGTTGCTTTCCTAGACATGTTCCATCAAACCGAATCAATCATAATTATTGGCAACATGCTAAAGTAGCAACAATGAAATAAAATTTTGAGAAAAAAATCAAAAGTCATAAGGGTATATATAAGGTTATGTAAACCATGGGGTCTAACAAAATGAGGAAGCAGGGATCCATGCACTCATTTACCCCATATTGGTCGTAAAAGCACACGCGGTATGAAACACGTGCTATGGTGTTTTCTCCCTTTTCAGTGCGTATGTCATATTCTGTAAATTAAAACATATCGTACAGATTTTAGTTCATGTATCCTTGATACCTAACTTGAATTCTCTTTATATTCATTCCTCAAAGAATACTCAATCGAGAACTCAATCTGGCTATTAAACGGGTCTAACGGATAGTTGAATCCATTTTAATTACTTATAGTAATCTCATCTCGATATCTCATCAAGGCGACCAAATCATGTACATAACATAATCACTTCGTCTCATCCCAGTACAAACTAAAATTGTCTTAGGCGATTGCTCGTGTAAGTGAGCCAATCTCAACCTGTTCGACATACTTTGTGTGCATAAAAATCAATCATCTATTAGTCACAACAATAGATTACACATAATATATGAACTCAAAACATTGTTCATTAATGAACATTCAAGAGTTTATAATATACGTAACTAAATTCTATGCAATCCTAGATATTTAACATGAGTCATAAAGACATGTCTAGGTATCGATTTTGTAAATGGATCAGCTACCATATTATGCATAGAAATGTATTGAAATGTATTGCAAAGTCAATTCTTTTTTTGTTATGATGTCTCTTACAAAATTATATTTTGTATCAATATGTTTAGTTCTTTGTGATACTTTGGATCCTTCGTATATGCAATAGCAGCCTGACTATCACAATAAATCAATGTATGTCCCATATCACCACTAAGGACTCTTAGATGCTAAAAGAATCTTTTTAACCAAACAGCTTCTTGTACTGATAAAGCACAAGCCACAAATTCTGCCTCCATTGTAGACAAGGAAATGCATGTTTGTTTCTTGCTACTCCAAGAGATGGTGTCATTATTAAGTAAGAATGCATATCTAGAAGTTGACTTGCACTCATCTAGGTCTCCACCCCAGTCAGCATCTGTGTATCCTTTTAAGCACAAATCATTTCTGTAACGCCCCAAAATTTCTCAAGTCTCGGAGAGTTAATAAAATCCTTAACTATTAAATATTGCGGAAAAAGACTGTAATAATAGGAAAAAAAATAATCCCAATTGCCAAACAATTGGTTAACTCGTAAACAAATAAGAAAATATTTGTTAAATGATAAATAACTTAAAATTGTGAATAATCGTCTTATTAGTTAAACATCATAAATAAACTAATTTATTCTTCTGGTGACCATTGGCCTGACAACCTCACTGACCCTCCACGCATCCATCATATTAATCATTACCTGAAAAATTATTTAAAATGAGGGATGAGTATAAATTGAATATACTCAATGAGATACTTGCTAATTTCTACGAACAATCTAAATATTATAATTAAGCATAAAATTAACTTACTAAACTGAACTGTGAATTATCACACCATGACAATGATAATTCATGCAAGCGCTGCAAATAAATGAAACTCAAAGGTTTAACTGAACCCAAAAGTTTAACTGAAACCCGAAGGTTTAAATGAACTGGTTCATGATTTCTCCCAAAGGAGCACTGAAATTAAGTAATCGATTCACATGCATAAAAATAATAATTAGAAAATTGTAGACATCAACAATAGCACGTAGTATCTCACCTTACTTCTTGTGAATGATTGCACTAAAAATGAATGGAAAGCTTGAAAAAGAGCACGAATAAATGTGGAAAAGAAATAAATTATCTGGTGCGTGCCTGGGTGCTAAGCCGCTGCTGATAATTGAAAAAATGTAAAAGGTGACTAAGTTTATAGGTTTAGTATTGGTTTAAAAATTTAGAACTCTAGAAGTAGGTTAAAATAGGATTCTTTGTATCTAGGAGAGAGAGAGAGAGAGATAGAGTCATAAGCTACAGAAAACAAGTTTGAAAATTCAAAAATTGAAATCTGGCCGAAAAATTGATAAATTCCAATGAGTCCCTTTTTACTTCAAATTGCTATAGAAATTTTGAACTGTCTATATCTTGAATTTAGCTTATCTAAAAATACTTTTTCTTGAGCCGATAATCATGATTAATTACGAGCTATCCAACGAGTCCAATATTGAAATATTAAAACTCAAAATTTCACAAATTAATTATTTAGCCCAAAATAATCTAATTGATTCTAAAACATATTTTCACTTAGGTCCTAAACAAATAAAATAATAATAAAATTCGGGATTCTACAAACTATCCTCCTTAAAAAAAAATTCGTCCTCGAAATTTTACCTTAGCTAGTCAGAAAGTTCTTGATACTTAACTTCTGTTGCCTCCTGCTGGTTTAAGGCGAAAACCCTGGCTTCTCTATCTTTGCCCTGTTCGTTGTCCCTTTTCGATGGGGTTTCTTGGCAATTTCGGACTATATGACCCGACTTACCGCATCGATAGCACACATTCTTCCCGTACAGACACTCGCCCCTATGGGTCCTATTGCACTTAGGGCATTGCGGGATGATTTCATTCGGTTTGCTTGATCCTGATCCAATATTACCCTTCTTGTTCTGTCCATTTCCATTTTCTGTATACGGCTAATTCCATTCTCGCTTTTTAAAAACCTCATAACTGGGTAGGATTTTCTCTTCCAACCCTAATCCAGTAGAGATTGCCTGTGCCCGACGTAAAGCTTCTACGTAAGTTGTATACTACTGGGCGGCCATGATTCCTTTGATCTCAGGTCGTAATCCCATCTCGAACCTCTTGGCCTTTGTCAGCTCGGTGTTAACCATGTGCGGTGCATATCTAGACAGCCGTTCGAATTTCCTTTCGTATTCCCCAAGCAGCATGATCCCTTGCGTGAGTTGAAGAAATTCTGCTTCCTTTTGGTCTTTCAGTGACGGGGGAAAATATTTTCCCAGCAATGCTTCTTTAAATTGGTCCCAAGTGAGACTACGTTGCTGCTCTGCAGTCCTAGTGCGTGAATCGGAATCCCACCAATGGCTAGCATCGTCAGTCAGCATGAACTTCGCGCAAGAAACCTTCTGCATATCGTTGCAGTTTAGATGCTCAAAAATCCCTTCAAGTCTCCTCAGCCACTCCTCGGCTGCGAAAGGATCATCCTGGCCATTAAAGGATGGCGGTTTGAAACGACGAAACTGTTCAACCATCGAACTCGTGTTGTCAACTCTTGTTGCATTTGGGGGTGGCTCCTGGGCCTGCTGTCTGCCCAAGTCTTGCACAGCTCTCATCAAGTCTCTGAACATAGTTGCTTGGGTTTGTGTTTGTCGCGCCATTTCTTTTAAACGAAACGAAATAAATTTATCTATTTAGGTTAACTAACCATTCGTCCCCTTTTTTTTTTTTCCATATTGTATTTCAAGTGATAACAGTTACAAAATTTAATTAGAATACGCATATACTACTAACTAACGTGAACATAAGGGAACAACTCATTGTTTACATTTTGTATTCCAAGTTTCTGGTCATAAAATACACTACTATGTTTCGCATATTAGTTAACTTTTAAATAACTACACCGCATTACTAAATAGTTCAAATGCAATAGTGAAATAAGCAACAAATACTTTATAAAATCATGCTAATCAATTTATTTAGACTAGCAAAATAATTTACGGCAATTAAGCATATTCACTTATTTCATACCTCAAAATATTGGATGGTGGCTGATCAGTGAGCTCTGGGGGCCAAATGTCTCGTACCAAAATAAAACTCTTTTTTTTTTAAAAAAAAAAAAGAAAAACTTCACTGCTACTATTCAAAAATAAATAAAAAAATATTTTTTCTTATTACTGTTCATGTGAACAGTAAAGAGGTACTGTTCCGTCAATAGTAAAAAGTTATTATTCATCACATTTTTTTTGTTTTGGGTTACTGTTCTCGCTACTATTCACGTAAATTAAAAAAAAAAAAATTTTCCCCCGGTTACTGTTCCGTGAACAGTAGAAAATACCGTTCATAAAAAATTTTTAAAAAAAATCCTTCTTTTTTTTTTACTGCTACTGTTCACGTGAACAATAGACGTGTACTCTTCCGTGAACAGTGGAAAAGTTACTATTCATCGTGCCAAAAAAAAATTTTTTTTTTCCCAAGTCTACAGAAAAGTAAACCTGGGTACTCTGATACCATTTGTAACGCCCCGAAATTTCTCAAGTCTCGGAGAGTTAATAAAATCCATAACTATTAAATATTGCGGAAAAGACTGTAATAATAGTAAAAAAAATAATCCCAATCGCCAAACAATTGGTTAACTCGTAAACAAATAATAAAATATTTGTTAAATGATAAATAACTTAAAATTGTGAATAATCGTCTTATTAGTTAAACATCATAAATAAACTAATTTATTCTTCTGGTGACCATTGGCCTGACAACCTCACTGACCCTCCACGCATCCATCCTATTAATCATTACCTGAAAAATTATTTAAAATGAGGGATGAGTATAAATTGAATATACTCAATGAGATACTTGCTAATTTCTACGAACAATCTAAATATTATAATTAAGCATGAAATTAACTTACTAAACTGAACTGTGAATTATCACACCATGACAATGATAATTCATGCAAGCGCTGCAAATAAATGAAACTCAAAGGTTTAACTGAACCCAAAAGTTTAACTGAAACCCGAAGGTTTAAATGAACTGGTTAATGATTTCTTCCAAAGGAGCACTGAAATTAAGTAATCGATTCACATGCGTAAAAATAATAATTAGAAAATTGTAGACATCAACAATAGCACGTAGTATCTCACCTTGCTTCTTGTGAATGATTGCACTAAAAATGAATGGAAAGCTTGAAAAAGAGCACGAATGAATGTGGAAAAGAAATAAATTATCTGGTGCGTGCCTGGGTGCTAAGCCGCTGCTGATAATTGAAAAAATGTAAAAGGTGACTAAGTTTATAGGTTTAGTATTGGTTTAAAAATTTAGAACTCTAGAAGTAGGTTAAAATAGGATTCTTTGTATCTAGGAGAGAGAGAGAGAGAGAGATAGAGTGATAAGCTACAGAAAACAAGTTTGAAAATTCGAAAATTGAAATCTGGCCGAAAAATTGATAAATTCCAAGGAGTCCCTTTTTACTTCAAATTGCTATAGAAATTTTGAACTGTCTATATCTTGAATTTAGCTTATCTAAAAACACTTTTTCTTGAGCCGATAATCATGATTAATTACGAGCTATCCAACGAGCCCAATATTGAAATATTAAAACTCAAAATTTCACAAATTAATTATTTAGCCCAAAATAATCTAATTGATTCTAAAACATATTTTCACTTAGGTCCTAAACAAATAAAATAATAATAAAATTCGGGATTCTACAATTTCCTTGATAACTTAAAGAATAATCAACAGTATCTTTCAAGTATCTTAATATTCTCTTGACTGCTTTCCAATGTCCTCTTCCAGAATTAGATTGATACCTGCTGACCAAACCAACGGCATAACAAATATTTGAGTAAGTACACATCATAGCGTACATCAAACTCCCAAATGCACTGGAGTGCGGTACTCTGGACATTTCTTCTTTTTCTTCCCAAGTCTTAGGGCACATGCGTAGACTTAGAGTTTTACCTTTAAATATAAGAGTATCAATTGGGTTGCAATTCTCCATTTTGAAATGTTCAAGAACCTTCCTTATATATGACTCTTGTGACAGAGAAATAATTCTCTTAGAACGATCTCTATGGATTTTAACACCACGTATGTAATCTGCTTCACCTATGTCCTTCATTTCAAAATTAGAAGACAACCATTTCTTAATGGTCTCAACATACTCCTTATCATTCCCAGCTAATAAAAAATCATCTACGTAAAGAGATAAAATTACAAATTTTCCATTGACCTTTTCACATAAATACAGTGATCTTTGTCTATCATAATGAAGTTATATGAGATTACAGCTTTGTCAAATCTCAAGTACCACTGTCTCAAAGATTGTTTTAGGCCATATATTGATATTTGCAATTTACAAACTTTATTCTCTTGGTCTTGCTCGACAAAACCTACTAGTTGTTGCATGTAAATTTATTCATCCAATTTTCCATTGAGAAAAGTAGTATTTACATCCATTTGATGTAATTCTAAATCTAAACGCGCCACTATGGCAAAGAGCAGGCGAACAGAAATAAATCTCACTAGTAAAAAGGTTTCTTCATAATCTATACCCTTGGATATAACCTTTTGCCACCAATCGAGCCTTATACCTCTCTATGGACCCATCAGCCCTTCGCTTTATCTTGAGAACTCATTTGTTCCCAATAGCTTTTCGGCTAGACGAAAGATCAACCAAGTTCCATACATGATTAGATTTCATAGACTTCACCTCCTCTTCCATTTATTTCTTCCACTTTTCATTTGCAGGGCTTGATAGAGCTTCATGAATAGATGTAGGCTCTTCATCGTCTTCTGGAGATACTAGAAAAGCTTGCCCTTCAATTTCAAAATGACGTTTAGGCATACTTTTCCTAGTACTCTTACGATGTGGAAGCTCCGTAGTGACCTTGTCACTTGGAGACAATTTGCTCCCACTTGGTTCATAAGGTGGAAATGCCTCTTCTTGCACCTCAACCGATTTATCGAAGACGGCTTTATCATCTAATTCAAAATAAAGGTTCTTCTTTTTTAATTTCTCCTCTATTAGAAAAATCATTCTCAAGGAATGTCACATCGCGTGACTCTATCTCAGTTATAGTCTCATCCTGATTTTCACCTAGAAACACATATCATTTGGACTAGTCTGAGTATCTTATGAAGATATATTTTCTTGCCTCTTGGACCTAACTTTCCAAATTTGCGTGAGGAATCAAGGATGTATCCAACTAATCCCCAGGGTCTAAGATAACTTAAATTATGTGATCTACATGTCAAAAGCCGATACGGTGTTGTAGGTACCGATTTTGAGGGAACTCTATTAAGGATGTAAGTTGCAGTTAACAAAGCATCTTCCCAAAAGAAAATAGGTAAGTTAGCTTACGCCATCATGGACCTCACCATTTCAAGCAATGTCATATTCCTTCTCTCATCAACACCATTTGTTGTGGTGTATTAGGAATAGTTAACTGCCTAATAATTTCTTTATCATTACATAGTTCTTTGAACTCATCAGATAGATATTCACGCCATTGGTCAGTTCTTAAGGTTTTCACCTTTCTGTCAATTTGATTTTCCACCACATTTAAAAATCGTTTAAAGCATTCTAATGCCTCCGACTTATGATAAATCAAATAGACATAACCATAGCGCGTGAAATCATCTATAAAAGTAATGAAATAAAAGGCTTCATGTCTTGCCCTCACATTCATAGGACCACATATATCTGAATGGACTAATTGCAATAGAAGTTCAGCTCTCAAAATCTTACCGAATGGTTTTCGTGTTGTGTTTCCTATCAGACAATGCTCACAAGTAGGCAATAAAACCTTAGAGATTGAACCTAGTAAGACTTATTTAGCCAACCTATTCATTCTCTCTTGCCTAATATGCCCAAATCTAGCATGCCATACACATGTATCAACAATCACATCTTTAGAAGAAGATACATTCATAGAAAAACAACGATTAACATAATAGTTATAAATGTTTAGTTCAAAATCCAACACTAGAAAACCACCAGACAAATATCCAGATCCATAATATACATCACCATTGCTAATAAAAACAAAAGTACTACTAAAATTCAAACTGAAACCTAATCGTAAAAGAACAGTAACTAAAATTAAGTTATGTCGTATTCTTGGTACAAACAGGACATCATGAAGGAGAATAGTACTGCCACCACGCAAATACAACTTGCATGTACCAGTTCCTTTCACCTCCACTCTATCATCATTGCTGACATTGTACCAGCTGGAAATCAGAAAAACTTCACAAACGTCTCTCTATCCCTGGTTATATGGTTTGTCGCTCTTGAGTTTACAATCCACATAGGATAAGATTCAATAAGCATAACAGTGCTAGAAACATAAAAGCACTAAAAGAAGTATTAACAAGAGCTACCTTCTTTGGCTCAGGACAATCCTGAGTAAAGTGACCCAGCACTTGACAGTTGTAGCATTTCAGCTTGTTCTTGTCTTTCTTCTTACCAAACCATTTTTTCTTTTTGTTGCGTTTGGGCTTGTTCTTTTTAGGTCCTTGCCCAGTCTCTTTTCTTTTTTATTTTTCGCCAGTTCTTCTTACATTTAAAGCCTGAAGCTTTGCTAGAACTAGACTCAGCTACAAAATCACATCTTAGAGATTTAGCTTCTCTAAGCCGCTCATCCTCTACTTCAACATGGCGGGCAGCATCAGTAAAAGTTTTGATGCTATCATTATGAGTCAGATTGACTTTCACATTTTCCCAGTTATCAAGAAGAGAGTGGATCAAAGCATGAACTTGTTGCTCATCAAAGAGAATATGACCAGTAGACTTCAGTTCCTTGATCATGGTAGACATAATCCTCACATGCTGTGTGATATTGTGATCATGAGACTTTTTATAAGTGTCAAACTTAATAGTCAACTATCTGAACCTAGTCACGCTAGTACCACCATATTTCTCTCTCAGATATACCCAAATAACATGAACAGTTGGAAATTGCCCAAACTCATGAATAAGATCATCCACAATAGAACTTACCAAAATCCCACGTATAGTGGAATCTTTCTTCTTCCATACTTGGTAAGTTTCATGATCCTTTCTTTGTTGAACAGTCTGATGCACACCTGGGTCTTCCATCACGTGGTTAATGCCCTTAAGGCAGTCCTGTTCCTACAGCACATACCAAATTTTATGGCACCAAGGGTTATAGTTATCGTCATTTAATTTTTCACCCTTATTTAGGTCACAATGATATTCTTAGATACCATGGTCTGTCAAAATTTTGGAGACAATCATATAAATGTTCATTTTATGCACACATGTCATTTTGCACCCATACAAATTAAATTTTATGATAATTTAACACTAGGCATAGAGTCGAAAGTTCACTAAGTTCCCAATCATCATCTATTATCCTAATGTTTCATTACGACAAAAATTAATTTCATAATACAAAAACAATAATTCTAGGTGGAAATTACATAAACTCTTCCAACTTTAGAATTTCCACAGAATAAATCAATTAAACATGTACTATGTAAACAAGACATTTTGATCATATGTACTAAAACATAAAAAAAATGCCATATGTATACATGCGATTATATCCAACTATTCTAAATATAACTACTAGACATTGAAAAATGACTTGATACATTTTCTTCTTCTCACAAATATATTGTCCCAGATGCACTACTTTCTAAGTACATTGCTTCGAGATACATTATGTATTGTACTAGGTTATGTCTTGAATCCATTTCACGATTTTGATAAGCTCATAGCTTTTCAACACGTTCTTTAGCCCGTAAACTTATAGCCTTCCTTCCAAAGATGCTAAAAGTGTGCATAAATTCAACCATATCTGATTAAGCATGAGAAGACGTGAACGAATCAATTAGATCACATAACCAAATTAAGTTTACACTACTCAAGAACGCACAATATTTTTCTATTGATAATCTAAAAAAATTTGACACCAAAATCATAATTTTCTGACTTAAATCTATTTTTTTTTAAAAAATATATATATATAAGAGCATCTCAAAAAACTCCAACTAGGAAACAGGATCCTCAATCAAATATTCTGGATTTAATATAAAATTCTCAAAATTTTAATTCACTTAGAAAATATTTATTATGTATTTATAAATAAATTTTCTTTAAACATAAATACATAAAAGATATTTTCATAAGAAAAATTATATTGAACTCAAATAATAAATCCAAAATATTATGGGGACCATTCTGAAAATTTCAGAATTGCGGAAAGCTCCATCACGCACTCTCACGGGCTGAAACAAAAATCTTCTTTTTTATTTTTTTTAATCCAAAAAAATTAAGAGGATTAAATTGGAAATACGAGAATATTAAAAGGGAGCATTCTACAAATTTTTAAAATTTCCAAATAACCCATGTGCTAAAACTGTTTCATGCAGATTCTTTCAATTTATTTTTTATTAAAAACTCTTTCCCACTCTCAGCACTCGAAGAGTGTACGACACTCGCCACCTTATGGAAAGTTTCCGACGACTTCTTAGGTTCCGTTTTTCTAATTTCGATGTTCCTAGTGTGGTCAAATTTTACTAATAACATATATACATAATGTAGCATTTGGGACAACAACATAAAGGACAGAGAGTAAGTAAATGAAAAATCACTGTTCATCATCTTCTTCAAAAAAATGTAGAATTTTGAGCAAATTGCTGAAATATTAAATCTTCATAACTCTTTTGTTTTAAGTCCAAATTAAGAGTTCTTTATACCATTAGAAAGCTCATGAAAATACCTTTCTAACCATACCAATTTCATAACACGAAAAATAGAGAACAAAGAATGATCATGTTATGAAGTTTCGGTTATTTTAACTAGGGTTTCGATTTTCTCTTGAAATATAAATCCAAACTATGTAAACTTTTGTAGACATGTTCTAAATCATGATATGAACATATTGTATAAATTTCATAAATTAATGTTGAGTATTTCACAATGTGCCATTAAAGTGTGTTCAAACTTAACAAATGGCATGTATTTGAATTTCTTGCATGTGTTGCATACCAAATTATTTTCAGTACATTAACATGTAAGGAAACAACCTGATAAGGCTCTGATACCAATTTAATATTCTATAACATGCTTCTACCGAATACAAAAATGGTAGAACTTACTTGAAAATCCAAGATCAAGAGATTGAATCACTTGCCTTGTACACTTGTTTACTATGTGATCAAAATGCTGCTCTTTGATCTAGAAACTCAATCACAATGGAAAGAGTTTAATCTCTACAATCCAAGAACAGAATTTTGATTTATTTTTAAGCCACCAACTTCACGTTTTTCTTATATCTCTCTTTATGCACGAATTTTTTGCTTCCATATGCAGAGATTATCTTGAGTAGTGGGAGTTGGTGGAAGTTATATGAGGTGGAGAGTTAAGTTTCAAATTTAAACCTTAACTCCTCCCTCCAAAAACATTTCCATGCAACTTGGGTCAGGCCAACCCACGTGGACGACCCGTTTCATTCCAACATAAGTAAATACTTTCTCTCATTTTTGCTCTAAATAAAACAGCCTATTCTCTCATTTTTCTTTTTCTTTTTTCCTCAAATTGCTTAAGTTTTTGCTTGTTTCAAAAAGGAGATTGAGGTTTTGTTGCAGTTGTTGGGATATTTTCTCAAAACTTGGAAGACATCTAGGTTGACCAAAATTGAACAAATTTTTAAATCTTGGACACCTTTGTAGTTGAAACTTGGAAGACATCTAGGTCGACAAAAATTGAATAAGTTTCTAAATCTTGGACTCATTGGCAGTCAAAACTTGGAAGAAAATTAGGTCATACGTTGAAGCAGGCTCAGCTAACTACTTGATATCAGATACGGACAATATGTCTCTCTTTATGGAAGACGATGATGTTGCTTGAGCAAATATTTACATCCTCGTGGCATATGCTAGTTGTCATGATAGATGATGTGCTACTACTAGCGGGTCCACATGTTTGCATACAAGCATTGGCTTGATATTAATGCAAGGTGTGTGGTGGAATTGACGTCGATGACTGATGAACTTTCAAGTAAGTCAAGCAAGGGAGTCGTACCATAATATTTTAGCAAATTTATTCGACATGAGCCAATAAAATTCTTAGAATACGTTAATTCTAAGTGATTATACTTATATGATGGAGTATGTTAATTCTCTGTTTTGAGAATTGAGATTGTTAAAGTTTTCCATTTTTTAAGTATCGAGATGAAGAGTTGAAGAAGAGATGATTAAGTTTTGACTCGTTTTTTGTCAAGATAGAGATTGTTGGGATATTTTCTCAAAACTTGGTAGTCAAATCTTGGAAGACATCTAGGTCAACTAAAATTGAAAAAGTTTCCAAATCTTGGACACCTTGGTAGTCGAAATTTGAAAGATATCTAGGTCGACTAAAATTAAACAAGTTTCCAAATCTTGGACTTCTTGGCAGTTGAAACTTGGAAGAAAATTAGGCTATACATTAACTATAAATTTACGTGATTTATTCTCTTTTGTAGTTGTGACTTGAGGATTTTTTGAAAGAAAAATGGTAGCCTAGCATCCTTGTTATTTTTCTTGTTCTCTTTGTGAATTGTACAAAGAGTAGAAATTGGTGGGTGTGGTAAATTTTAGGATATTATTTTTCTTAAGATACTTGAGGAATTTGGGTGAGTGAAATCTATATGATTGTAACAATTTTTTATATAGTGAAAGCTTTGACAGTCTATAAATCTTTCTCTATCTTTTATATCTTTTGTGTTTCGTTATCTTTCTCTGAACAAGGATAGTGTGGGTAATAAAGGAATTGGTCTCAATTCCCAGCAGTTGTTGTATTTGGGTTGAAGAAAATTGGGTTTTGTTGGCTTCAAAGGAAAAGATCTTTATTTTCGTATCAAAGTTCAAGGTTGGAGCTTGTGCATTAGCTTAAACCCATTTCTACGTTAGATGTTATGTTTTTATATTTTAAGTGATTCATGTTGTTGATGAAATGAAATATATATGTTGGCCAAACCGCCGGTTTTTATGAATTCTTCAGGACTAAGAAATAAGTTCTTCGTGACCAAATCAAAGGGTTCTTCGGAACATGGATTTTTTTGGCAATCTTTGAATGAATATGTGCAATGGTATGATTTACGGTTGAGTATTTGATATGTGATATTTAACTAATTTGAGTGCACTAAGTATGGTTCCTATTGAGTATATTTTTACTCATTTCCTCTTATATTTCTCTACAGATTGTTTAGGTTTGGGAATACAGTACATGAGATGGAGGCTGCGGTAGCAAAAGAGAAGAAGTTTAAGAATATTGACATCCTAAGATTTAAGTATTTTACTTTGTTGATGTAATGGAAGACACTAAATAAATTTTAAAGAATTTAGACTATAGTTTTTTTCGTAATTTCTTATAAATTTTCATGTTATAAGTTGGATGAAATATCATGTTGTGATGGATATTTTATAGCTATGAAAATTTCTGTTCAAGCTTTGCATTTTGATTATGGGGAAATGTGTTATAATGGCTGGAAACTAGATATCCATTCCGTTTTCAAATTAACAAGATGGGATGAGGTTTTTAAGTTTTTGGACAAGCTCAGTTGGGTTTGGTATCCCTTTGAGTTCTCCTCCGTACTCGAAACTTGGAATCACATCAATCAGAAGTCCTCAGTGCTAGTTATGATTTTTCTTATGTGCTACGTTGGGTGTACTCGGGAACAATTTTTTCCCCATGTGAATGAACACATATTTGACAAATTCAATTATCAAATTAGCTTGAGAAATTTAAACATGTTCAACGGTTTAGTTTGTGTGCTATTGTATAAATTTCATGATTTTATGAGTTCGATTGATGGGGTAGATAATTGGTGGTGTTAGCTTGTGCATTTGAGAAGCATTCTATGTAAGGAATTGACGTATTTATGCACGACAGAAATTAAATATGCAATTCCTATAAGCTAGAACAACCTTGTACTTAGATAAAATTCGTTATAGAGATTTACTTTGATAAGTACCATGGAATTTAATTATCTGATTAACTGAAGGTACAACCTTCAAGACCACAGATGTCCAATTGTCCAGCCTCCAATGGTAATCCACACAGCAAGAACATATTTGGACTTCTACGATCAAGAATAGATGAAAGCGAAACTTTGAGAGTAATTGTATTGAGTTTTGTCTCTTTCTTTTGCTAGCAAGCGATAAAGACCAATTCACCTAATTCTCTTCCTGTTGTGGCCCTAGTATTTATAGGTGACGCTAACCCTAGTTCTAGTCCTACTAGAATTGTGTGTTCTAGCCTTACTAGAACTTTGTTAGCCCACAACTAATGGACCCAATTAATTAATCTAATTAATTAATTTAGTCCAATAAGTAATAAAGTCTGACCCAACTAATTAGACCTTGGATATTAATTCTTACAATCTCCTACTTGCACAAGGTCCAACCTCAGATACCTAATTCTCGCCTTTTGTATGTGACCCATGAAGTCTCATTCATGATGGTAAACACAGTGATATTCTCATCGATTCACCTAGATCGATCAATTCATGTCGCCATCCAAGATTGACATCTAGAATGTGTCAAGGCAATCCATATGAAGGGAAATGTCATGTGGTATGACAGAATCAATTTATGTACGGTTACCGTGGAAATATTATCCCTTCATCAATATAACCCAATTAGTTAAGAGATATGGATCTGCGTCAATCTTTTTTCAACCAATTATATTATTCATCTCAACTCTTCGTTGATCTAATCTAGTTATGATTGAAACATTTTCAACTCATAACTCCATCCCGGCCGAGGAAATTTATATCAACTTAAGTAGACAAAATTCAAGTTATAATCTCCTACTTTCGAGGAGTGATGAATCCTCACATTTGACATTCACAACCTTTATATGATTCTTACTATACATGTACGACGTCTTCCTGGTGACTCATAATCTTAGAGCCTCATCAAATGCTCGCCAAAGTATATCAGTCCTCACATAAGATTCTATGATGTCCTCAAGTTAAAGGACCAAATCCACTACTGCGCATTAGAGATTTACCTCTGACGCTTGGATAGTTATCCATGTAGAATCTCTAGGCAGATCATCCAATGTCATGTTTTCATAACAGTCCATTCGTCTGTTCATTCAGATGTGCCTCTACATCTTAACTCGTGAGATCAGCTACTTTCTGTAAAAGAAATGCAATACATGCTAGCCTATCTGTAATAATGATATCCATATCTCATTATTACTATGACTATGGATATTTTAATAATAAGTTATTTATAACTTGTATATCACAATCACAACACCTTGTGATTAACAAGTTACTATGAATTTTTCTTCGGACTCTATTATTTTAAATAATAAAATTTATAAATAACAGATATGCCATTAAAATGTAGACAAGTATTTAATTAATTAATTTGTTCAAATACATGAATGTCTAATAAAGAGTATATCACAAAATATCCCATACAAACTAGATCCAATCACTTAGGTATCTTAATACCATCAGATATAGCATGACCATCATGCTTGTGTTGGGACAACAACTTGGTTAAAAGATCTGCTACATTATTATATGTTAGGACTCGTTCTATCTTTATGTCATTTCTAAAGATTATCTCCATGATGAGATAATATTACTTCAATATATATCTGGATCATTGATGAAACCTGTGTTCCTTCGCTTGTGCGATGGCTCCATTGTTATCACAATACAAGGTATTGGATCAACAATGCTATGAACTACTCTAAGTTCAGTAATGAACTTCTTGATCTAGACCGCTTCCTTTACTACTTTTGAAGCACCTATATATTCGGCTTATGTAGTTGAATCAGCAATCGTTTTTTGTTTTTTGTTTGGAACTTTTCCAACTGACCACACCACCGTTTAGAATAACTACATATCCGGATTGGGATCTGTTATCGTCTTTATCAGATTGAAAGCTAGCATCAGCATAACCTTGAACTCTATGTTCATTTCTTTCATACACCAAGAACATGTCTTTAGTCCTTCTTAAGTAATTAACGATGTTCTTGACTGCGATCCAATGTTTCTCATCAGGGTTTGCTTGGAACCTGCTTGTGACACTCAAAGCATATGAAACATCTAGTCGAGTACATAGCATGGCATACATGATAGATCCTATTGCTATGCATAAGGAATTCTATCTATGCGAACTCTTTCAATTTGTTTCTTTGGACACATCTCTTTTGAACTCTTCCGATGGGACAGAGTCCTTTTGTGGACTCTTCCATGTTAAATCTTCTCAAGATTTTATCTATGTACGTAGATTGAGATAGGCCAAGCATTCTATTAGATCTATCTCTATAGATCTTTATACCGAGAATGTATGATGACTCTCCCATATCTATCATAGAGAAATTTTTGAATTACCACAATTTAACTGATTTTAGCATCGGGGCATCATTTCCTAATAGTAGTATGTCATCCACATACAAAATTAGAAACACGACTTTACTTCAACTAACATTTTATACACACATGGTTCATCTTCATTCTCGATAAAATCAAACATTTTGATTGTCTCATCAAAACAAAGATTCCAGCTCTGAGAGGCTTGCTTTAATCCATATATAGATTTTAGTAGTTTGCATACCTTGTTTAGCTCTGTAGATTCATAACCTTCAGGTTGTGTCATGTACACATCCTCACTAAGATTCTCATTAAGAAATACGATTTTAACATCTATTTGCCAGATCTCATAGTCATGGTATGCTGCCATCGCAAGTAGAATTCAAATTGATTTAGACATGGCTACTAGTGAGAAAGTTTCGTCAAAGTCAATTTCTAGTCTTTGCTTGTAACCTTTCGCAATCAATCTGCCTTGTAAGTATGAACATTACCATCTATGTCGATATTTTTCTTATAAACTAATTTACAGCCTATATATTTTACTCCTTCAGGCAGGTCAACCAAGGTCCAAACCTTGGTTTTCGTAGATGGAGTTCATCTCGGATTCCATAGCTTTCTACCATCTCTTTGAATCAACACTTGACTTCAATTCTACATAAGTAGTAGGTTCATCTTCCTCGATTAGTAATACATTACTAGTAATCAAGTGATCGTATCTCTGAGAAGAATGAATGACCATGCTCGACTTACGCAGAGCTGACGTGTCCTTGGAAACTGGTGGTTCTCCTTTTCCCAATCTGCACCTCATCAAATGGAAGCTCAGCCATTGGATAATCTAATTGGTCAACTTTATTTTTGGTTTCTTGAACTTCTTCAATATCTACTTTGCTCCCATGGTCTTCTCTAAGAATACAGCAAGTTTCAGTACCATGACCTTCATCTCGATGGGATTGTAGAAATAGTATCTTGCAGTTTCCTCTGGATACTCCACAAATAAATATTTATTAGATTTAACTCCTAGCTTGTCCGAGCGTCGCAGCCCTAAACCTTCGTGTATGAAAGATCGGGTCTTTTTTTCCTTTCCATAACTCGTATAGAGTTTTATTGTCTGATTTAGATAGGACATGGTTTAGTGTGTAACACGTAGTGTTAAGTGCATATTTCCAAAACAATTTTGGAAAAATTTTCCGGCTCTCCATTGATCGCACCATATCAAATAAGGTGCGATTTCTCCTTTCAGATACACCATTTTATTGTGGTGTATACGGTGGAGTCCACTGCGAGAGAATCTCATTCACTCTTAGATAGTCTAAAAACTCACCCTTAAATATTCGTCACCTCGATCAGATCCAAGTGTCAAAATATTTTTTTTCAATTTGTATTTCTACTTCTTGCTTGAATTTCTTGAACTTTTGACTTGAATTCCATAAGGCATATGAAACCGTATCTAGAATTCCATAAGAAAAGCCACATCTAGCATCTGTAGACATTTGTCTATATACATTGGTATGTCCAAGACCCAAAATATCTGCAACTTTGACTCTCTTTTTAGAAAAGGGGTCTAGGTCATTTTGCCCATCGCGCATGATCCACACTTATAAAATGATTCATAATCATTTGAATCTAAGTATCCATCTTTATGTAACTTGGTGATGAGTTTTCATTTATAAGACCGAGTATGCAATACCAAATTTATGAGTTGTTAGTTTTATCTCTTTTATGCCTTGCAGTTCTTCTTCTAATGCCCTTTGTTTCCACATTGAAAACACGGATCATCATACTTTGATTTATCTTTGTTTGCTTAACTATTTTTCAGCTGATTTGGCCTTCTTGGATCCTTTCTGAAAGGTCGTTTTAGATTTTTTCTTAGTACCCTTAGAGGTGTCAATGGGCAAAATTTACTCATTCCCTTGGGCTCAACAATTTTCAGCATGTTTAGCAGCTCGAGTAGGGTACATTGAATCTTATTCATGTTGAAGTTCATAATGAACCGCGAAAATCTATTAGGCAGGGACTGCAAAACTAAGTCAACACTCAACTCGTGGTCCATGGTAAAACTCAATTGGTTTGCTTTTTCAATATAACCAATTATCTTCAGTACATGAGCACTAACTGAATATCTTTTTACCATCATACCTTTGTATAATCTTTTTAGATGTTTCATACCGTTCAATCTGTGACTGTTTATCATTCAACTACTTGAAATGATAAATATTGGTATAGGCATCCATACCCTCGTGCAACTTTTCTAACTCATGTGACATACTGTAAGCATCACATGTTGCAGTATTAGTGTTTATTGTAAGCTTGCACGTTCTCCACCATAGCCTTCTTAGTAGGAGCTTCCGGCATTGGCTGTTCAATGACATATCCAATTTTTCTTTTTCATGCTTGAGAACAATTCTCAGATTGCGGTGCCATTCTAGAAAATTTGATCCAGTATGTGCGTTGGCATCCAATATGCCTTTCAAACTCATATGATTACTCATGATTCAACAATTAAATAACAAAATAGAACAATTAACTAAATATTAATTATACTCCCATTATTTAAATTGAATTAATGATCCTCAAACATTAATCAATAGAACCGGTTAGATTCCCAGTGGGCTAGTATCCCTTTTGTTTTATTGGAACCTTGAGTGACTCAACAAATCCTAATAAAACATCTAGGTAAATACTTATATCAATCATATCTCTATGTGACTCCTAGATCATCTAGTAGACAACTTATTGTCGCACACATCTTATTTGTTTACTTGATTGTGCCCCTAAAATTTTATTTCCTTGAGTGACTCAACAAAAAATAAAATTTTAGTTAAATTCAACCCATTGTACAAAAACATCAAATGTTTCATAGTGAGGAACATATCCATGAGCCAGTAGCCTTGAGTAACTCAACAAACTGACATCGATAATGGACTTTGATTTTTCACTATAACAATGGAAGACATGCTGTATTAACTATTTAATACGAATTTAATATTTTGATAAAGAGAGGTTTGTCTCATCACATTTATGAATATTAACTAACATCCAAGATGCAATCAATCATACATAATAATAACCGTGAACAATTATGGACTTTATCTATCTAGTTTTCCAGAGCCAAAAAAAAAAGGACTACTCGGTCAATTCCTAGGGAATGTTGCATTAGATCATCAAATTCTAAATGCAATCATTTTCATC
This sequence comes from Forsythia viridissima, assembly GCA_030279155.1. Taxonomy (NCBI): domain Eukaryota; kingdom Viridiplantae; phylum Streptophyta; class Magnoliopsida; order Lamiales; family Oleaceae; genus Forsythia; species Forsythia viridissima. The sequence goes on from CM059036.1 coordinate 26,757,787, forward strand.
TCATGCTACAACTTGTATCTTATACTAATTACTTCCTTATGACCCAACTATAACTTGTATCATATACTAGTTGGCATGCATATCCAGATAAATAGACACGTGGACCCATAATAAATGAAAAGTTAGAAAACCTAGTTAAATAATAGGCTCGCAAGCCCAACCAACAATCAACATGAATAATTAACCATACGATCAATCACATGTGTCGAGTCCATATATCCACTAAACATCTATTTTAATATCTAACATTAAAAATATCTTAATTTCTAAATTTTCAGTTTTGACAGTGTAAGTCTAAATATTTTAGATATTTTAGAGCAGACTAGACAAAATTAAATAATTAATTAATTAATTTTCCAACAATAAAATTAAGTAATTAATCAAATTAATCAATTAATTTTATTCATAAAGGGGATTTTTTAAAATTTATTTTATCTCCCAATTTAAAATCATACCCTAAATTAAAGACAAAATTTGTGTAGGGTCAAATTTTCAATTTTATAAAGTAAAGTCAACATTTAATCCAATCAAAAATTCAAAATATGATTTTAAAAAAATTCATTCAATATAGAATATTTGACCACCATTAAAAAATTCAATAATTATAATTTTTCCAAAAAATTTAAAATTACATTTGAGACCCTATTTTTCTTTTTAAAATTTTAGGACTTAAGGTGCAATTTCATAAATTGCACAGTCAGTCCTCACAATATTAAAATCAGTGGGTCTTTTAAGTAATTTCTAAAATTGCACATCATATCCCTTTTTAATTTTAAAATAGTTGGTCTTCCTACACAATTTCCAAAATCGCATAGAAAGCTGATGGGTGTTGAATCCAACAAATAATAAATTCTTGCTCTTTAAGTATAAATTGTAATAGCGGTGAGCAAGGTCGTATCCATAGGGACTGGTTAGATTTAATTCTTCAAAAAATTAAAACAATAAAAGAAATGGAGGTTTTGCATTGTTGTGGATTAAAGCAAATTAAATTAAAGCAATTTTTCTATAATGCAAATTAAAGAGAAGATTAATATTAGTTAAATATCCCGCCCAAGGTATAATATCAGAATTGATTCAGCAAATCGATCATTGATACAAAAATAAAATCTTTTACTCTTTCACCAAATTGGTTATGGTCATTGATATGATCTAATAACCCATCTTTCCTTACTTTCTTGATAATCAAGAGACGTTTTTTGACTATTTTTCTTGTCAATAAACAACCATAGATACTATCTTAGGATTTAATTTACCAACAGCATTATCTCTAAAGAGACTACCAATTCTAACCAATAAATACACAAGCTCGATTCATTTAAGCTAGATTATTTATCTCCATAACATAAATTGAAAACCCTATTTGTGATCAACTATGTTATTTTACCACTAATATTAGAATATGTAAACAATTACGGATTTAGATTTCTAATTGGCGATATATCGTTTTGACAATCAAACAACGTGCACTTTGTATAATCAATCAAAACAATAATTTCAATAAACACAGAAGATATATAAATAGAGAAAGAATTGAAGAACAATGAAAATTAATTCGATCTCATAATCCTTAAAGAATCAAAACTTCAATTATCCTTCTGCTGGAATAGCAATTTAGCAATGCATGAAAATATTCAAAAAAACCTAAGACATAAGAGGGGAGAGAAAAAAAAGGTATTTGAGAAGAGGATGAGAACTCCTTTTCTAGGAGGAAGGGGGAGGGAGAGAAAAAAGTAAGATTTTGTTTCCTATTTCTAGTCTAATTCTCTTCCTTCCAAAGGTTCCTAAAATCTTTAAATTACATAAAATAATCCATTTAAAATATTCATATTCCTTCTAGAAATAGGTGTAAATCAAATAGGATCTCTTTTTGTAGTCGTCCCATTATTTTCTTCCAAAAATTCGTGCATGTAGACTTTGGCTGCTCGAGTCAGTAAGGCGTGCCAATGGCTTACGCAAAGTTCACTTCTATTGGTAAAAACTGGAAAATGCGTGCCCATGCCTTACGTAAGGTTCGCTTCTGCATTGTGCATCTTTTCGAGCTTTAATTATCCACTCCAAAACTTGTGAAATTGGGTCCAACTCAATCTAACTCCTTCATATAATCCACAAAACACAAAATGCAACCAAAATTCAAAACTTAAGCAATTGTAATCATCGAAATATGAAGAATTAATATAATTTATATTGCCATTATGCACCATTTAATATAATTTATATTGCCACTATGTTATTTTACCACTAATATTAGAATATGTAAACAATTACGGATTTAGATTTCTAATTGACGATATATCGTTTTGACAATCAAACAACATGCACTTTGTATAATCAATCAAAACAATAATTTCAAGAAACACAGAAGATATATAAATAGAGAAAGAATTGGAGAACAATGAAAATTAATTCGATCTCATAATCCTTAAAGAATCAAAACTTCAATTATCCTTCTGCTGGAATAGAAATTTAGCAATGCATGAAAATATTCAAAAAAACCTAAGACATAAGAGAGGAGAGAAAAAAAAAAGGTATTTGAGAAGAGGATGAGAACTCCTTTTCTAGGAGGAAGGGGGAGGGAGAGAAAAAAGTAAGATTTTGTTTCCTATTTCTAGTCTAATTCTCTTCCTTCCAAAGGTTCCTAAAATCTTTAAATTACATAAAATAATCCATTTAAAATATTCATATTCCTTCTAGAAATAGGTGTAAATCAAATAGGATCTCTTTTTGTAGTCGTCCCATTATTTTCTTCCAAAAATTCGTGCATGTAGACTTTGGCTGCTCAAGTCAGTAACGCGTGCCAATGGCTTACGCAAAGTTCACTTCTATTGGTAAAAACTGGAAAATGCGTGCCCATGCCTTACGTAAGGTTCGCTTCTTTTCGAGCTTTAATTATCCACTCCAAAACTTGTGAAGTTGGGTCCAACTCAATCTAACTCCTTCATATAATCCACAAAACACAAAATGCAACCAAAATTCAAAACTTAAGCAATTGTAATTATCGAAATATGAAGAATTAATATAATTTATATTGCCATTTTGCACCATTTAAATCTTTTGAAATTAGGGGGCTTTCCATGCAATTTCAAAAATTGCAAGGAGGCCCACATCTCCAATTTAATAATGTTGAAACCCTCTTTAGGGTTTTGACCTTGCCGGCGCCGAAAACCATCGGCATTGTTGGTCGAGTGGGCGACAATGGTCCTGCTGGTGTCAAACACTGGCAGTTGCTGGCTAGCGCTGCTGCAAAAAGTAGTGGCACGTGGACGTTTGCCACCGTGAAGTCACTGACGATAGTGCTGATTTTGAAACGGCATCTGCTGCCTTTGTCAAGATGTTTTACGCATTCTAACGCCTCTTTTTTGTTGGTGACCGATTCCAATCATCTTCATTTCTGACCAAATTATCCCATTCCAATTTAATCCAAATCCAATTCAGATTTTACTTCTTCAAAAATTTACAATTTTTTTTTTCTGTCAAATCTCAAATCAAATTAATATCCCAATAACAATTATTGTTATATTCATCAAAGTAGTCTAACTAACTCTAACAAGTAACAAAGTAGGCTCTGATACCACTGTAAGGAATTGACGTATACATGCACAGCGAAAATTATATCTGAAATTCCTATAAGCCGGATCAACCTAGTACTTAGATAGAATTCGTGCTAAAAATTTACCTTGATGAGTACTATGGAATCTGATTATCTGATTAGCTGGAAGAACAATCTTCAAAACTACATTTGTCCAATTGTCTAGCCTCCAATGGTAATCTACACAGTAAGAACAGATATTGACTTCTACGATCAAAAACAGATGAAAGCGAAAGTTTGGGATTAATTGTATTAAGTTTTGTCTCTTGCTTGTGCTGGCAAGCAATGAAGACCAATTTACTTAATTATCTTCCTATTGTGGCCTTAGTATTTATAGGCGACGTTAACCTTAGTTCTAATCCTACTAGAATTGTGTGTTCTAGTCTTACTAGAACTTTGTTTGCCCACAACTAATGAACCCAATTAATTAATTTGGTCCAATAAGTAATAAAGTCTGACCCAACAAATTTGACCTTGGCATTCTAGGCAGCAATGTCCGTTGGTTATTTTTCATCTTCTATATTCATTCTTGTTAATGTAAAGAGTTGGGGTTTTAAAGAGTAAAGCATATAGGATTTATAAAAATATAATATGGATGAGATTTTGAGTTGAATCGAAGTAAATAGGAGACGAAAACGAAGGCACAATGCGGAAGGACTTCTGTCTTGGTGTGGCATGGCCACAAGGGAGGCAGAGACATTATGCCTCTGTGTTACAACCAATTTTAAATTAGTCTACTTCAAAATTTATTTAGTCAAAGTCAATAATTTTTTTTGGTGAAGTCCAAGTCAAATAAGTCAAATTAGGACTTAAATTAAGTAAAAAAAAAAATTATACGCCTATTTTGTTAAATTTGGAAGACAAAGACCTGGAGGAGGATTGAAGCGAAGATGTGAAGAGCCTAAAAATATGCTAGTTAGAAGATAATTTTCATTTTATATGTATTTTCGCTTGTCTTAAATTAAGTAAACATGAATGGCATGTACATTTTCAGTTTAATTAAAGTTGTAGTTTTGGGTTATGAATAAAAGTTGTGTGTTTCCTTTTATCAAAAAAAATTTTTGATGTCGGTAAGCATCTAATAGAAGGATTTTACTTTCTTGCTAAAAGGAAGATGGCGCGGCCCAAAAATCAAAACACGCTTATAAAGGATTTGGTGCAAGCTATTCAGGAGCTTGGAAGGCAACCAAGTATTAGTCCCACAACCCAATCTTGTACTTGCTCAAACTCATGCTTCAGTTATAGAGACTTTCAGAATGTATAAGCCACCTTCCTTTGATGGTGAGGGTGATCCATTAGCTGTCAAGGAATGGCTACGAATGCTGGAGGGAATTATCGACTCATCATTTGTATGGAAGCAAAAACAGTACAATGCATGTTCATATTCATTGGAGTAGCAAACTATTGGTAAGAGTCAATGTCCCGAACTAGAACCGAGACAAAGCAACGGCTTTGAGTTGTGACCAGTTCAAGGATGAGGTCACCAATAAAAAACTTGAACAAGACAGAGATCATGTAGCTCAAGTAAGGATGTATGTCCCTCACAGATTATGAGATATAGTTTGATATATTGACGAGGAATGATCCACATCTGGTAGACACCAAATCAAATAAGATAAGAAGGTTCAGACAATGGCTTAAATCGGACACCAGAGAAGTATATGGTAATAAATAACATATAGTCCAATAATAGATAGAGATACTATTATGCATTGTGAAATCATTATGTGATTGTATTTGTGATTTAATGCATGCCTATATATTTGTAATTTAATTAGAAATAGTTAGATTCATAAATACGTATAGAATTGATTGACCGTTGAAACAGGCATTTGTTTACTTTAGGATTATTGATCAACAATTTTTTACGTAGGGCAACAATTTACAACGGTGAGTAATTGATAATTAATTTTTGGAATGTGATGGTGGATTTGTGAATCATAGTACTCGTAGAAATTAACTTTCATTAATATTCTATTGTGTTGCATAGTAATTTAGAATAAAATAAGTTTAGAATAATTTCACCTTAAAACCATAATAACTGTGTGTTTAATTTAAGTTAATTGTGATTAAAGTGTTGTTAATAGCCAATCTTCGTGGGTTCGATACTTTACTTATAATTATATTACTTGTTAACTATCCATCCACTTGCGGGATTAAAATCAACAACAAATTTTTATCACCGTTGGCGAGGATTTGTTTCATTGATAATTACTTTAATTGATTTTAGCTTTAACAATTTCTTTCTTTCTTTTTGGACATTGAATCCCATTTGTTCGTTGTTTTATGTCCGCGCTTGTGTATACACCATTACGCCGTTCGAAAAGCCTTGATCTAGTTGCTTTTGATCCACAAATTGAATGGACTTTTCACCAATGACAACTTGAACAAATAGAACAGAGAATATAACAATAAAATACAATGACTCCCAACAACAACTGAATCCAAGATCCACCACTTGTAGATGCAGATTTGGGCAATATTCTCGCCCCATTTTGCAATAGCGGGAGTTAATGAAAGAGATGTGCTTATGGGAGTGTACATAATGCCTCATGTTGTGGAAAACCAGTCCAGTATAGTATAATTTCCTTATGGGCATGACACTTTCCAACTAAGGCCAGCTATGATCAATTTGTTCTCCAACAATCTACCATTCTATGGGTGAGCTCATTAAAATCCACACTACCATCTCTCTTGTTTTTTAGAATAGTGTGGAAACTTCAAATATCATGGTGTCAATAAAGAAGTACTCAGGATAAGACTCTTTCCTCACACATTTAAAGATAAAGCTCAGGAATGGCTGGATTCATTACCTTCTAGAAGTATGACTACGTGGATAGATCTGGTTCAGAAGTTTACGTTGAAGTACTTTCCTCTGCCAGGGTGAACCGACTCAATACTTTCCTCTGCCAGGGTAAACCGACTCAAACATGAAATCTCAACCTTTCAGTAAAAAGATTAACTAAACTTCCGAGAAGCCTAGGAAAGGTTCAAGAAGCTACTTAGAAAGTGCTACAGTCATTGTTTCCCATTAGCAGCACAAAATCAATATTTTCTACTCAGGATTGACTCCAAATAGTCGTTCTACAATAAACTCTGCTGCAGGTGGCTCTATTTGAAATAGGTCGCTTGAGGACCTTTATGACTTGTATGAGACCATGAGTGAGCAGTTTGTAATGTGGCCAGATAGGGGTTCACAAAAAAGACGGATGGATTACATGACACAGACACAAATATTCTTCTGTTTGCTAAAATTGATTCATTGTCAAAGAAGATGAAACCTTAAAGCACTCTCAATACGTTAACATAGTCCAAGCATTGGGTCCAGTTTCTATAAATTGTGGAGAAAATCATCAATCGCCATATTGTTCCTTGATCACCATTGATCCTTCACTGACCGAGCAAGCCGCATTTGTGCAGAATTTTCAACACTAGCAAAATAATCTGTTCTCACAAACATACAATTTGGATTGGAGAAATCATCTCAAGTTCTCCTATGGTAACAATCAGAATGTTCAAAATCTTCCAAATCGGGGAAGACATGATAGGAAAGGAGGATGGGAAGAGGTTTTACCTTAGTTGGCAAGACAGACTAACACTGAACTCTAGATTGTCAAAGCATCCATAAAGGAATTGGGCCAACGAAAAGATGCAGCCATGAAAAATTATGGAAAACCAAATTGAACAATTGGCTAAATTCTTCACTAAAAGGCAACCAAGCATATGGCCCAGCACAACTGAGGTTAATCCAAAAGAATATGTGCATGCCATTACCACGAAGCGCGTTGGAATTACCAGAAAGTCAAGCTAAAAGACCAAGTGTAGCAAAGGAAATTGAGTCAATCAAAGAGAGAGTAATTAATCATATGAAACAGAGGTAGCAGTTGAACTAGAAAAAGCAAACTCTCCACTTGTTTATATTCATCCACTAGTCAAACCTTACGTACCACCAATTTCGTTTCCTTAGAGGCTCAAAAAAACTCAGTTGGACAAACAATTTGCTAAATTTCTTAGTATTTTCAAGAAGCTGCACATCAACATTCCCTTTGCAGAATCATTGACCTAGATGCTACTATACTTAAAATTTATGAAGGAAATGTTGCTCAACAAGAGAAAACTTGAAAAATACAGGACAGTAGCTTTAACCGAGAAGTGCAGAGCTATTCTACTAAATAAGTTACCACCGAAGTTAAAAGATCCAAGGAGTTTTAAATTAACTTGCACAATTGAAAAATTCTGTAATTTTAATGCTTTATGTGATTTAAATGCAAGTGTTAATATGATGTCCCTTTCTGTGTCCACAGAAGATTAGGTTTGGAAGAGGTAAAAGCAACTATTGTATTTCTGATCAAGCATCCACAAGGTGTGGTTGAGTACGTGCTCATCAAGGTAGCAAAATTTATCTTCATCAACTCATTGTCCTCAATATAAAAGATAATGGTGATATGCTAGTAACATTGGGCCAACCATTCCTAGCAACAAGTCGAGCCCTTATTGATATTGTAAAAGTGAGTTGAGCTTGAAGGTGCAGGAAGAACGGGCATTATTCAATACATACACTGCACCTGAGCAACCAGCCGGCCTAAAATGGTGTTTTAGAGTTGATGAAGTGGTGAGAGTTGGCCAAGAAAAGTGTAAACCAGATGTGGAAATAGGTGGACAAGTAGGAACAATCAAAGATGAAAATGACCAATTTAAAATTGGTAGAGTAAAGAGAAAGTCTTGCAAAGCTGGTAATTGTAAGCAATGCAACACATTCGAAGCCCATTTCGAGCTTCCACGAGTGATATTTATAAATATTCGAGCTCAAGACTATTAATCGAGTGCTTAATGGAAGGCAACAATTTTTTTCATCCCTTACTTAATTGTTGCATTGCACGTAGTATTTTAGATTTGCATTAATAACTTAGGCACGTTTCTCAATTCTAAAAATTAGGTATACTTTTCTTTTTAATTTTTTGATCAATCATCGTCATCCCACTTATCAAACAAGTGTGGAAACAATGTGATCGCATGGCCAAAATAGCCTGCGGTCACAAGTGTCGTAACCTTGCAATCGTAAGGATTTGCCTAGATCAAACAGCATCTCTTGACCAATGTGCTAGCAAGCTAGATGATCTCCATACACACATTTGTAGGCAGCCCACAACTAAATCACTCTACCATTGACCCGACGACCTAAGTTTTCTAGCACCATCCAAACCATCCCAGTGGAGTCTCTGAACTCCTTTTCTCTTAAGGAGGTATTGGATACAAACTATTCTTGAAACAAAAGTCCTTTGAAAAAGAGGCTACACTTTGAAAGCAAACATAAGTGGGTAAAAGAGTCTACTAACACTAACTATCAAGGACCCAAAGTTATGTAGGTACCAAAGAAACTGAAGAGCAATTGGTTCTTGAATAGTGGTTGCTCAAAGCATATGATCGGTGATAAAACCTTACTATCAAGCCTCAAAAGAAATGATGGAGATCTTGTCACTTTTGGAGATAATGCCAAAAGAAAAATCATTGGCATTGGAAATATTGGTAATTATTTATCTCCTTCCATTGAAAATATTCTATTAGTTGATAACCTCAAACATAACTTGCTTAGCATTAGTCAATTATGTGATAAATGTTATCTCATTCAATTTGATTCTTCCAAATGCCTTATTGAAGATGCTATAACTAAAGAAGTAATGTTCATACAGAGTCGAAGTAACGATATTTATATCATAAACATTGAATTTGAACTTGAAAATAGATAAAATGCTTATCAAGTATAAAAGATTTAAACTTGGCTATGGCATAGAAGATTAGGTCATGTTAGGATGGACTTACTTTCTAAAATCACTAAAAATTTCTTGGTAAAATGTTTGCCAAAATTGAAATTTGAGAATGCCAAAATTTGTGATGCTTATTATTTGGAAATTTGGAAAACAAGTAAAGATTTCTTTTAAACTCAAACAACACCCTTCTACTACAAGACCTTTACAACTTCTCCACATGAATCTATTTAGACCCTCTAGAACTGCAAGTCTAAGTAGTAAACTATATATTTATTTCATGAGGTCATGTCGAAGTAGGAAAAACCTATCAGCCGAACTAGTAGCAATTCATAACTTGGTAAGTGGAAAACTAAATTATTTTCTAGAAAATGAGATTATATATATATATATATATATATATATATATATATATATATATATATATATATATATATTGGTTTGCCACATCAGAAATTCGCCCTTTTTTTAAAAAAAAAATCAAATGTTCAAAACCTCTAAATATATATATATATATATATATATATATATATATATATATATATATATATATATATATATATATTGGTAAGTGGAAAACTAAATTATTTTCTAGAAAATGAGATATATATATATATATATAGAGAGAGGTTTTGAACATTTGATTTTTTTTTTTTAAAAAGGGCAAATTTCTGATGTGGCAAAAAATAAACGATGTCTATGCCACGTATTATTTAACGGTAACACATAGACTACTAAGATTAATGGTGTTAAAAGAATGACTTTTGCTATAAAGATATCAAACTTCAGTGTCTAGTAGTGTAAAGAAATAACTTTAATAACAATTTTGTTTTTTTCTTTTAAATTTCAGTAACATCTTGTTCATTTTATCAACCGTTCCCCAATACTTGTCAAACTTCACCTTCATATTATATGCTATACAACTCAATATACTATCATCTTTATTACGCAATGTTGTGAGTGCTTGTTCACTGTTACAAACTTCTTTGAAGTAAAGATTGGAAGTAACATGTAATGACGAACTGAACTTCAAAGTGACTTCATAAAATGTTTTTAAAAATTGGCAAATTTTCTAGCATTTTCCCAATCATCATTAGTCGGCGGTCCCTTTCTTTCTTGTCCATTTTCATGCTAATCAAAATATATGTAATACAATCCATAATCTTCCTCTATACGGTCAAATGCTTTCTCAAAATTCGATCCACTGTACAACATTAAAAAAGTTGAATTCCATCGAATAGGCAAATCTAGAATGGCAAGCTTTTTGCAACCAATCCTCTCCCTTTCAACACAAGCTTTAAACTTCATATACGTAGAAGGAGATTATCTAAAATACCTGATTTCATTTTGAATACTTGCTATGGAGCGATTACTCTTTCAACCCTTCATTAACAATCAAATTGATGATACGCGCTAAACACCTAACATGTAAATAAGCACCAACTAAAATCATGCCATCGACTTTCCAATTCTTCAATTTTTTTTCACATAAATGATTGCCGTGTCATTTGCATTTGTATTGTCAACAGTAATGGTCGACATGTGCTCTATTCCCCAATCAAGCAAACATTTTTCAACAAGTTTTCCTACTGTCTCTCCTTTATGGTTTGGAACAACTGAAACACTCAAAATCTTCTTATGCAATTTCCACTTACTAACAATAAAGTGTGCCGTGATTACCATGTAATTGATATTTTGAATTGATGTCCAACAATCAGTGGTAAGAGTACAACACATCCCTAGTAATTGTTCTTCAAGATGGAACTTCAAATCTAGGGCATAGTTTAAACACAAAGTCCCTAAACCCTTCACTCTCCACAAAAGAAAAAAGGAAACTCATCAATTATAATCATCTTAACCAAATATCTTCTACACTGTTCTTTATTAAACACCAAAGTCGTAAGATTCAACATGGTACCTTCACCATTACCAGTATTTATTCTTTTCCCATTTAAAGTATTTTGCTTTTCATCAAATTGAAGACTCTTATATGTGTAACAACTATTAAGATGATTCCACATACTAGAAGTTCCAGCCTTAAATGAATTACTTTGAAGGAATTTTCCGCAATAATTGCCTTTTAAATTTTTCCCCCATTAATCTTAGTAAATGCAACCAAACTGATGATCTTATCTTCCAATTCTTTTTAGTTCCAAATTTATTGATATTCATCTACAACAAGTCAAACAGACAACAACCAATTATTTTATAATTTTATCAACATACAAAAAAAAAATCAGAACAATGGAAAATTAATATTTTTGCACAAACACAATTGATTAATAAATTTAGAACAATAGCAAGTCATAACTATTTTTATTAAAATAAAAAGAAAAGAAACATGAGAAAAATTTGAGAGAATAAAAAAAATATATACAGTCAAGAATCTAATGTACATAAATTTTACCAAGGCAAAATCAAGTAGCTATCCATTATTTTCAGGCAAAAATCTCACTTACTGCTTTTATATTATACACTAATCTAAAAAATTTGCACAAACTGAAATAAAAATTAAAAATTAATATTTTCACAAAAACATAAATTCAAAAAATAATAAAACAATCTGCAATTTCAAAAAAACAAAAAGTTAATTAAAGATTTATCTCCATTTTAGCATATAGGTTGGAAAATCTGAAAAATAAAAATAAGAAGTAACAAACAAATATCAGTAGAAATGTTGAATAGATGTTAAAAAAAATTTGAATTTTTTTGAATGGTGAATAGTGAATATTGACTGCAGCGAGTGGTGGTGGTGCCGTTGACTAGAATGATGCCGATATGCTTCACCTCTCCTCCCTAATCTCTCTTTATCTCTCAATTTGACTAATTGCAGCTTAAAAATGAAAATGATGGATTTATATAGCATTTAGGTTTTAAGAAATGAAACTTGAGACAAACTTTGCAGTGATGCACTCTCAATTTTGGGCCGTGGAAGCATTCACATTTTACAACTAAGACTTAAGACATTCTTTTAGGCTGGTGGGTTTTGGGCTGGTGGGTAATGGACGTGGTTAAATGGGTTTTTTCTTTGGGGTAATGACTATTGGTAGAGGTGGTAAAATCGGTCCGGCTGACGGATTTTGGGTTGGGCTGGCCCTGGCCTAAATAAAATCGGGTCTATATGGCTCGACCTGTCTAGCCCGCAAATTTTTTTTTTGGGTAAATTCAAGGCTGGTCACTGTTGTTGTACTTATGGGCTCTAAAGTCATATGGTCAAAACTTAATTCAATTAAAATCACATTTTAGCGCTAAAAAACCAACATACCCCTAAAATTTTCAAAAAAGCGCTAATTCAATGATATTGTTTTCTGTGATACTGTTTTTGTATGACACTGTTTTGTATGATATTGTTTTATTTATGATACTGTTTTGTATGATATTGTTTTATCTATGATACTGTTTTAGTATATTTATACCATACTTTTGTCTTTGATACTGTTTTATTATGATAATGTTTTCAACATATGATACTGTTTTATCTATAATACTGTTTCATTTAGATAATGTGCATTTGGTATATTTATACCATGCTTTTATCTTTGATACTGTTTTATTATGATAATGTTTAAACCTATGCTATTGTTATTGAATACAAACAATATCAATGATCTTGTACTACTAATGAAGCATTTTAAAAACAGTATCTTTACTTCAACCATTAAACATCTTGTACTTAGTTTTATATATGATATTGTATCATTACTTCAACCATTAAAAATATCTTGTACCTAGTTTTATATATGATACTGTTTTTATTTATGTTTATATCATTGATATTGTTTTATTATTATAATGTTTCAATCTATGATATTGTTATTGAATGCAAACAATATCAATGGTCTTGTACTACTAATCGAACATTTTAAGAATAATATCATTACTTCAACTAGTAAAAACATCTCTACCTTTAGTTTTTCTATGATACTGTTTTATCTATGATACTTATACAATACTTTTATCTTTGATACTGTTTTATTACGATAATGTTTTAATCTATGACACTGTTATTTAATCTATGATAATATTATTTTATTGGGTTGTAGTTTTTGATACTGCTTTATTAAAATACTTTCATGTATGATACTGATATATTAGACATGAAAAATATAATGATACTTTCATCTATGATACTGTTTTAGTATGTATGATATTGTTTAGACATGAAAAATTAAAGATTGTCATTTTAAGCTAAAGAGTCAACTTCAAATGGCTAAAATCCATTGTACGCAGTAGCAAAAACACTGGTCTTGACCGGCTCGTTGAGACGATTCTGAAAATATATTATAATAAAAATTCTGAGCACGTATGAGAATTCTATGCTCGTTTCTGTTATGATACTTTTTTTATTTCTATGATACTGTTTTATTCTAATACATTATCAAACGACACACATGACTAATAACACAAATAATCTAATGGCCAACTTTTTCATCCATACAGAAATTCAAACTGCTATTTACAACAACAAATCATGACCACTCTATAGAATTCATCAAACAAATCACCCCGACTGTTTTCTATAATACAGTATCATCCATACCGAAATTCAAGCTGCTATTTATAGCAACTAATCATGGAACCATTTATCCTGAGTGTTCCCCTCGCACACATTACCAAGCTTATCTTGGAATTGAATGACAAGTTGCGTAATATCCTTTTCCAACACCTCACAAACCATTTTCTTGGTCTTCAATCCTCTGCAGCAATCTTGTGCTCACTTTTCCATGCTCCATCAACATTTGTAAGATCTCACTCTGCACAGGCATTGGCAAAAAAACATGACCTCGCCCACTCAATCCTCCTCCTGTAATCTTTCTCCTGACTCCTGTAGTACCATCTGGGCTTGTTTTAGTCTCCAAGTCAACTTTCTCAAATATTACACAAGTAACTAGTTTAATATTTGAGCCAAATTATAGAATTTTTGATTGATTCACATAAAGTTTTCATTTATGGTAAATTCACATTGCAGATATGAAATTTATAGCACAAGAATATCATGGAAATCAGTTGAATTCAATTCAAAATAAAAACTTGCTGCATAAATCAAACTTATATAAACCATTCGTTTTCATAGAAACTTAACAAGTTCCAATTGCAGACCTAAAAACAAAATAGAAAACAGAGTGAACACGCAAATCTTAGAGAGAGAGAGAGAGAGAGAGAGAGCTATTTACCTCCTTACGGTCTTCCATGAAAATAAATTATATTTTCTTTTCAAGAAATTGAATTGAGAGTGATAAATTATATTTTCTTTCCATAAAAACAAAGTAGAAAACAAAATGAAAATGCCCTTTTTTTTAGTTCCAGGAATTTGAACTGAAAGTGATAAATTATATACTATTTTTTTTAAATACAGGAAGAGAGAGAGAATGTAAAAGTTGAAATGAAGGAGGTTTCTAGAGGAAATATAAATAATAGGGATAATTTTGGGATTAATTTGGAAAAATGCTGAATAGTATGATTTAATTACAATTTTAAAAAATATTTTGACCTAATTTGATACAAGTCACCCCCAAGTGACTTATAGACAATTTTCCTTTTTTTTTTCCTCCTTAACACTAATCACTCACAAATTTTGTGAATAGCTCCAATATAATTCAAATAATATCAATCTAAAATGGCCTAAGCTCAAGTCTCCAACTTAAATTGTCTTTTTTTGAAACATTAGTCCAAGAATCCCAAGCTCCAACATAAAATTGTTTAGATTTAATTAAAATTTATTTAATTCAAATTTCAATCCAAATTATCTTTGGTGTAACAAGTAAATTAAGTATTTTAATTTACTTATAAGTATACTTTTTAATTTAAGCCAAACATGCTTATATCTCAAAGCAATAAGACTAGTTTGCTTTTACTATTTATATATTTTTTTTAAATGTGTCGAGAAATAGTTTACAATTAACCAAAAAAATATTATTATTTTGAGAGAAAATTAATGTTTATTTATTGACAAATACATGAGAGTCCCAATTTTATAAATTAATCTCTTTAAAAATCTTTTAAAAATTATTGTCTAAGTTTATCTAATATTATATTTGATACAATGTATTAGATTGTATAAAAAAAATTAAAAAATATAAAAAATTAAATTAAAACCGGGTTGGCCCAATGGGCTAGGCTGGGCTGGACTGGCATGTGGCCAGCGTATTTCTATCCCATACAAAACTAGGCTGGGCCAACCCAGTCCAATTTCAAGTATGGCATTACTCTGGTAGGTTGGGACTGCCCAACACAACTCATTTGTCAGCTCTAACTAGGTAATTCGGTAAATAAAAATTTGAGAAGTAAAACACAAAAAAAAAAAATTAAAATCTGAAAAATTAAAATAATAATAATAATAATTTGGGTATCTAGAACCGGATCCTAAAAATCAAAAACTGGTCCAAAACTACGAGTTCTCAATTCTGGATAAAATTATGCCAAGATCTAACAGAAATGATTTGGTCGGGTCTTGATCTAATGCCCATGGTGGGCAATAATTATAATGCCCACCGGACACTTGTCCAGTGGGCATTGGAGGATGAAATAATAATTGGATATACCTTTTTTTTTACGTGGTTGGATTGATTTATTGTAAAATAATAGTGGATCTCATTTATTGATTGCTTAGCACAAGCTAATCAGCAGTGCTTAAAAGGTCATTCATGTATATTATGATATGTGCTAACGATCAACTATTATAAAATCTATATTGATGGCTTAAAATAAAAAGTTAGATTTCAGTAAAAAACTTAAAGATATCAATATTAGCAACAATGGAGGAAGGAATATTTTCTGCCGTGCATTTTCATTCATTCAATGGACGTTTTATACAATGCATGGATAACAGATTTTGCCTTGTCATTTTACACTAGCTAATAACTAGTTTACACGTATGAAACAATCTAACAAGGTCCCTAAATTTCAGGAAATGCATGAGGTCTGTTGCAACAACCAATCTACAGAATATATATTCAATATCAGTCCCTGGTCTTTCTTTTTGAATCACAGAGGTCCCTAATCAATTGTTTACTGTTATTTGACATCCTCCATCAAGCTGGAGGGGACTTTAGTCACTCCAAGCTTGCTTTTCAAATAATTGAATCTTGAATGAGATAAAGGATTAGTCATTAAATCTGCTGTTTGATCAAAGGATGTAATATATTTAATTTCCAACTCTTACTCCAATACTTTGTCTCTAACAAAATGAATATCCAATTCAATGTGTTTTGTGCGAGCATGGAATACTGGATTTGATGCAAGAACACTAGCACTTTGATTGTCACACCATAGCACTGGTTTTTGTTCTTGATTAAGTTTGATTTTCCCAAATAATGACTACAGCCAAGAAATCTCAAATGTAGCTTGAGCTAAGGCCCTATACTCAAATTCTGTACTCTAACTTGACACAACATGTTGTTTCTTAGATGACCATGCCACTAAGTTGTCACCAAGATATATACAATATCCTACCGTTGATCTTCTATCATCAGGACATGAGGCCCAATCAACATCAGCAAAACCTCTCATATCAGTCTTCTCACTTCTTTTGATCCATAGTCTTTGTTTGAGAGTGTCCTTAAGATATCTGAAGATTCTTTTTACAGCTTTCCAATGTATATCAGTGGGACATTGCAAGAACTGACTCATTTTATTTACTGCAAAAGATATATCAGGCCTAGTGTAACATAGGTATTGCAGTCCCCCTATTGCACTTCTGTATCTGCTTGGATCATTCAGTGGTTGTCCATCTTCTTTAGACAACATCTTCCCAACAGCCATTGGTGTTTCTGATGGATCCAAGTTTTCATAATCAAATCTCTTCAATAGTTCTAAAATATACTGAGTTTGTGTCAAGTGCATATCAACATCATGTCTGTGTACTTCAATTCCTAGAAATTGATGTAATGCTCCCATATCTTTTAATGCAAACCTCTTGTTCCATTTTTGTATGAACTCTTGAATTACTTCATTATTATTCCCAGTTACTACAATATCATCAACATATATCAAGGTGAAGATAATAGTCTTATCCTTCAGTAGAAAAAATAGTGAAGTATCAGCTTTTGATTGTTTGAAATCCCAATCCAGAAGTATCCCCTTCAAGCTTTCATACCAAGCTTTAGGAGCTTGTCTCAATCCATACAAGGCTTTATCAAGTTTGTAGATGTGTGAAGGTTTGTTCTTATCAATAAAACCCTCCGGTTGAACCATGTATACTTCTTCCTCTAACTTTCCATTTAGAAATGCATTATTGATATCCACTTGTCTTACTTCCCAATCTCTTGATACAGCTAATGATAGAATTATCCTTAATGTTGAAGCTTTGATTACTGGACTGAAGGTTTCATGGAAGTCTACACCTGGAGTTTGTAAAAATCCTTTAACAACTAATCTTGCTTTGTGCCTTTCCACCTTGCCTTCTGAATCATACTTCAGTTTAAATATCCATTTGTTGCCAATGATTTTATAGTCATTTGAAAATGGTACAAGTCTCCACGTTTTGTTCTTAATCAATGCATCATACTCAGCTTTCATGGAAACTTTCCATTTATCACTTAACATGGCTTCCTTCATACTGTTTGGTTCTAGATCTCTGTCTTCACTGATCATCTTAGTATCCAATTGTTTACTGATATAAGCTTCTGGTTTGAATATACCTGCCTTCCCTCTAGTTATCATAGGATGCTGTCTGTCACTTAAAATAGTATCTCTATTTTCATCAACTGTTTGGTTAGGTTCATTGTCCATTTCTTGCACTACTGCTCCAGAATTATCACATTCTAAAGGCACGTGATGATTGGACTCATCAATTGAAGAATCATCAGCAGGTTGGGTAGCATTCTGAAGTTCTATATCAGTTAAATATTAGTGGACATCTTCAGAGTTGTGATAAGGATAGAAAGGTAGATTGCAAAGCATGACATCTGGTTTGTTGTTAACTGGTGAAGTCTTTTTGTTCAAAAAACTAGACTCAAAAGGAAAGATTGATTCATCTAAGATCACATGTCTAGAAACATAGATTTTTCTAGTAGAGTTAAGGTATTTGTATCCCTTGTGCTGGCCACTAAACCCAAGGAACACACACCTTGTTGAGTGAAAGCTAAATTTGTTCTTTTGGTAGGGTCTAAGACAGGGATAACATGCATATCAAAAATTTTTAAGGGATATGTAATCAACATTTTTCTGTACAGGATTTCAAAAGGAGATTTTTCATTTAATATAGGAGTGGGTAGTCTATTTATGATAAAACTGGCTGTTTGAAATGCTTCCCACTAGTAGCGTAGAGGCATCTTTGCTTGTGCAAGTAAGGTCAGTCCCATCTCAGTTATATGTCTGTGTTTTCTCTCTGCTCTACCATTATGGGCTGAGGTATAAGGACATGAGTATCTTAAGTCTATTCCATGGTGAGCAACAAGGTTTTTAAGTGATCTGTATTCACCTCCAAAATTAGATTGAAGTGTTTTGATTTTTCTATCAAATTTATTCTCAACAAGATTTTTGAATTGGGTAAAAACACTAAGGACCTCAGACTTAGCTCTTAGTGGATAATTCCATGTGAATCTACTATGATCATAAAGGAATAAAATGTAATATCTGAAACCATTTGTTGAAGTTATGGATGTTGGACCCCAAACATTAGTGTAAAGAAGTTCAAGTGGCTGAGTGGCATGTGATTTAGACAGTATGTAAGGCAAGGAATGAGATTTACCAAATTGACAAGATTCACAGAAAACTTTAGATTTATTAGAGCAGAAATTTCCATTACAGAGTTTGGCAATCCTTGACATTACATTATCAGATGGATGTCCTAATCTTCTATGCCAAGTACTCCATTCTTTTACAGACTTTTGTGACTCACTAGGACTAGATTCTTTGACAAAACAACTGCTTCTGGAGATATTTAAGTGGCTAGGCTCTTTTGGAGAGAAAGACTCTTTAATTTGGTTTGGAAGATTCAATTGATATAGTCCTTCATTTAGCTTCCCTTCCAGCATTATATTCTTCATTTGATTGTCCTTCACAAAACAGCAATTGGAGTGAAATTCCATAAACATATTATTGTCAGATGTAATCTTAGAGACACTCATCAGATTCTTTTTAATGTCAGGGACAATCAGCATATTTTTCAACATAAGCAATTTATTGTCTAAAGTAGGAAATTGAGTGCATCCAATATGTGAGATATTCAAAGATTTACCATCTCCTATTGTTAGTGTATTCTTACCACCATATTCCTTAGTAGTTTGGAGATTGTCCATGCTCCCAGTTACATGGTGACTTGCACAAGTGTCTACAAACCATGATGTGTCAGCAACTGAGTTTGGAGATGCAATATAAGCTAAAGGAGAGTTATTCTGCAATTGAGTTGGTCTACTTCCAATGTATCTTTCGTCATATCTGTTGTAGTATTTTTCGACTGAATGGTTACTCAATCCATAGATCTGACAGTTCTCTTTCTTTTCATTTTGACTATAGTTTCTGCCTCTTCCTCTGCCATTTCCTCTATGATAAGATCCTCTTCCTACATATCCAGTTCTACCACCTCTGTAGCTATTGGTTTTGTGAACAAAATTCACTGAGGAATTAGCCAAGTTCAGGGAGCTCATTCCAGTTTTAATGGTGTTAAGATGTTCAAGTCTACTCTCATAGGTCATAAGGACTAATTGAAGTTCATGCCAAGATATTGATTCTCTGCTGCTAATTTGAACCACTATAGGTGTATACAATCATCATCAAGTCCAGATAAAATTTATGTGACTAAATCAGTTTGGGAGATTACCTTCCATGCCATCTCTAGATTGTCAGCCAAATGTTTGATTGTACTCAGGTACTGGTCTATGCTCATAGCTCCTTTCCTGGTCTTTTGAAGTTCACTGGTGAGGAAAATGATCCTTGATCTGTTCATTATCCCATAGCTTTCCTCAATGGCATTCCATAGCTTACTTTAGGTAGTAGATCCCATGACTCTCATGGCATTCTTTGGTGACATTGAGGAGTATAACCAGCCCATCAATAGCTGATCAGTAGTCATCCATTTGTTGTACTATGGGTTCTGATTCATCTCAACAGAGACTATGGCATTTTCTTCAATCTGAATTTCAGTGGTTTGAACTGCAATGAATTCTGGTGGACACACCTTTGTCCCCAGAATGAGCCCTTCAAGGTTGTGACCACGGATAATGGGCATCACCATGTTTTTCCATAGCAAGAAGTTGTTCTTGTCTAGTTTTACTGCTAGTGTTTGGGTAAGATTCATTCCAAATGGTGAAGAATGGTTACCTCCCAATAATGGATATACCACAGAACTTGAAGCTGAATTATGTGTTGAATTGGTGTTAGCCATGTAAGGCTCTAATACCAAGTTAGATTTCAGCCAAAAAAACTTAAAGATATCAATATTAGCAACAATGGAGGAATGAATATTTTCTGCCGTGCATTTTCATTCATTCAATGGACGTTTTATACAATGCATGGATAACAGATTTTGCCTTGTCATTCTACACTAGCTAATAACTATTTTACACGTATGAAACAATCTAACAAGGTCCCTAAATTCCAGGAAATGCATGAGGTATGTTGCAGCAACCAATCTACAAAATATATATTCAATATCAGTCCCTGATCTTTCCTTTTGAATCACAAAGGTCCTTGATCAATTGTTTACTGTTATTTAACAGATACACAATAATTAAATTCGTGACACAAATTGCCATGCAATATGCTATGAGAATGCGAATTTATTTACACATATACACGTTTCATTCTCATGCCATATATATCATTTACAAATTTGTAAATAATATAGAAGAGTGTACATAACATCTTATGAGACAAGAAAAGAAAAAGAAAAAAGAGAGAGAGAGAGAGAGACTGGAATACAATAATCAATAATTATATTTGTAGATCATATCATAAACTTATTCACCTTCAATTCCTTGCCATTTTTTCTTCTCCAAACTACAAAGTGTCTATTGCTAGCAGATATTTAAATGTGATTAATTCCTTATAGTTGGCAGGTATATTTTTATTTTATTTATTGTGATCATTGGTCACTAAATTTATTTGTGTTTTTAACTATTTGACTCAAGACGAGTTAGTATTCGATTATCCTATTCAGTGTTTTGAAAGGGAGAAAAGTCAAAGAATAAGTAAGTCTAGGCATGCCGTATAAGAAAAAAGCCCAGCAGATAGAGAATGCATGGAAAAAGGTGGCGAACTCTATTTTTGACCACCTAATACGGGCCTAGACACCAAAAGGAGAGCGCCTTTGTATTTTTTATTTTATTATCCAATTTTTTTATTTATTTTTAAAGTTAAATAAAGTAATTTAATAAAATAAATAATTATTAATGGTCTTTGAATAATTAAAATAATATTTAAAATAGGAAAATATTTTATTACACTTAAGTTTGTAAGATTTAAAATAGGGGTGGCAAATGGGCCAACAGCCCACGGGCTCATCGGCTCGGTCCATGACTGGCTTGGGCAAGTTTAGGGACGAGCCCGGATCGAACCCCAAATTTTTTTACGAGCTGAGATTGCTTTGCTCGTTAAAAACGACCCTAGTCGTGGCTTAGAATACTAAATTTTTTTGTTTTGAAATTTTGAAGTTGTTCAAAATTTTTGCTTAACAAAAAAAAACCAAGCGCGAGCCATGGGCCAGGCCGAGTCGAGCCTCCAAGTGGATCAAGAACCAAGCTCAAGATCGACTTGGATCCACACGGGCTGAGCCGAACTCATGTGGTAATGGGACAAATTGGCTCAACTGACTCATTGTCACTCTTTGATTTTGCCGTCTTACTATACCTCGCGTCTTTTAAGACTTTGATCCTATTTATTGTTGGCACGGGAAATACCTCAATTAATCTTTTTAGTTTTTATCTCATTTAAAATAGAGCTAAGCATAGTTATCAGACCCACCCGAGACATCGACCCGGACAAGGAAGCGGGTCTTCGGGTTTCTAGTTTCTAGTTTCTAGTTTAACCGGTGATGCAGTAGTTGAATTGGTAGCTCAATTCATATCGAACCGATAAGTCTATTTTTGTTATATTATCACCATCAGAAATTTATTTAGCAAAATAAGTACGAAACTACTAGTATCATCAACTAATTCTTGTAAAAGAATAACATAAATTATTCTAATTCATTGCATTAACATATCATTAATAGAGTGGAGAACTACTTGGTGCATCTTTTAGGTAGAATATAATAATAATAAAATTGAAAATTTTCATTATGTAATGACCCGGCCAAGTCACCCAGTTATTAGAAAAACCGTCGGTTTTTTCGAATTGTAAACGGTTCAATTGCTAGGTGGTCCAATTAAGAAAACCGGACTAGTTGGGACACCGGGTCGCTGGTTTTTTGGTCGGGCCGGCCGGGCAGGCCCGAGTTTAATAACTACGGAGCTAAGTTTTGGAGTGTTACATATATCTCCATTCATTGTTGGAATGAGTTTCCGCTACTTGCAAATCTTTATTATCGTCTCCCATTACAACTTCAGGATCCAATAGAACACTGGCGGATTTACAGTAGGGGCCACTGCCCCCACTCTTGAATTAAAAATTTTGATTTTGTTTAAAGAAAAATTTAAATTTTATAATTTTGTCCCCACATCAAATATAAAAATCATGTATTTACATTAATGGAATTAAATGGTTTCTAGCCTAGTGGCAAAACGTCCTTTTTATAATGGGGTGCATTTGAGTTCAAATCCTACTATGTTAAATACTTTTTTTTTTTTTTTTTTTGAGAAATTTGTGCAATTTTTGTTCCATTTGCATATTTTTTTTTTACATAATTCTATAAACTTTAATCTAATTTTCTCAAATTTTTCGAAATGTAAAGTTGATAAAACAATACGCTTAAACACCGAACTTATTCTTTGACTTTAACGTTTCCTTGATTTTTAATTACAAAATATGAAAATAAAACAAAATATAATTTTCTTTTTTATGTACAAATCTCATGAAAATATGGTTGATTTTTTTACTTAACTCGAACATAATTTTATTTTTTTCTTCACTTATCGGGAATATATATATATATATATATATATATATATATATATATATATATATATATATATATATATATATATATATATTTTGGTATTTTGATTACTTTATTTTTATATTTATATGCACATGAGTAGCTATGATTTTTATTTTTTTCACAATTTTTATTTTTTTATTTTTCAAGTTTTGTTTAAAATAAAATGTTGATTCTATTTTTTATTTTATTTTTACTATTTTATTCTATTGTTATATACTGCTAATCCAAAGTCAATTACTTTTATAAAATAACAAAGTTATTGCTTAAATTAAGTAGTTTTATTGTATTTTTCAAATGCCGCTATTCCTACCGGCTACTGTTGTATCGCCAACTAGTATAGATGCTACAAGGCATCATGGTATTTTCGCCCGACACTGTAGCACTACTAATTGACATGCGCCTCCACAAGCTAAAATTCTTGGTTCAGCCCCTGCAATGGAACGATATTAAGCTTTCCGAACGTTTCATGCCCTTAGAAGGAAGAACCTGAAAGATCAAAATAAAACGAAAAAAATTCAACCTAATGCTAGATACTTGGATTTAATTGGTATCAATATTAATAAAATCAGTCTCCAACAATGATGTTAAAAACTTTTTGTAAATAATTCGCAAATTAACTATATTGTGACAAATATTATTCCCACAAGAACTATGTTAAGTAATGAAATTTGTTAGTCCTAACTTTATTTGAAAAATCGATAAAAAATTATTTTTAAACTGAAAAATCTAACTAAAAGAAGACAATCTAAACTTGAGAAAAATATGATGGAATTTAAGTGTTATATAAGATTGATCATGAATTTACCATAGTTTTCGCCAACTAATGAAAATTAAAGCTGGCAATCGGGTTGGGTGTGGCTCGGTCCACTAGAGTAGGGCCACACTTGAAACTAGACCGGACTGGTCCAACCCAATTTTGTTTGGGCCACAAATATGCTGGCCCGGCCCGGCCCAGCCCAGCCCAGCCCAGCCCAGCCCATTGAGTCAAAACCGTCTTAATTTTATTTTATTTTCTTTTTTTTAAATAATTTTTTTATACAATTTAATACATTGCATCAAATACAACCTTAGATAAACTTAGACAATATATATTTTGAGAATTTTAAAGAGATTAATTTATAAATTGGGACTTTCATCTATTAGTAATAGATAAATTTCAATTTTCTTTCGAAATAATAATATTTTTTTGGTTAATTCTAAACTATTTGTTGACGCATTTTTTAAAAAACATAAATAGTAAAAGACTAGCTGTTTTGAGATATAAGCATGTTTGGCTTAAATTAAAAAATTCACCTATAAGTAAATTTAAAATAAATAATTTACTTGTCACACCAAATATAATTTGATTGAAACTTTAATTAAACTAAATTTTAACTAAATCTAAATAATTTTATGTCGGAGCTAGAAATTTTTGGACTAATGTTTCAAAAATAGATAATTTAAATTGGAGACTTAGACTTAGGTCATTTTATATTGATATTATTTGGATTGGGGCTATTCACAAAATGAGTGATTAATATTAAAGAGCAAAAAAAACAAAAAAAAAAAAATCGGGCCAACACGACTAGCCCGGTGGGCTAGACGGGCCGGGCCATATAGGCCCGGTTTTGTTTGGGCCACGGCCAGTTCAATCCAAAATTCGGGTTATATGAGCCGGCCCATGGGTCGGGCCGATTCTGCCACCTCTAATGAAAATATTTTCATTTATGTTGCAGTTTGAATTTTTCTATAATATTTGATAGTCTTACTTAGACATGTAAATTCATTATATTTATATGTGAACTCCGACGCCAAAGAGCACTCAATCACAAAGAAATTCACAAAAGATTGCACAATATCATATCCAAATTATGGTTTTTATCGCAAGTGCTAAAATACGTAAATCTACCTCTCAGTCTTACTATAGTTTACAAATCATTTATGGACTGACTAAGCAGATGAAAACATAAAAAACAAAGATAAAAACTTAATATAAAATTATATTAAGCATACAATCGAGATAATTGAAACTAAATCATCAATAGCATGCCATATAATTCGTTTTGACTAAAAAAATTAGTTGATCATCGAATTAAAAAAACACATATCAAAATTGAAATACATCACCAAAATTGAAAATTAAAACGAAAGAAAGACGAAGCTTGATGTTGAATTTTATAGCACTAAGTCCTAAATCACCATGTTATCCCATTCTTCTTCTGTCTTATTCCAAACCTAGCAAGTACGTGCTCATGTTTTCTATCTCGAGAATAAGGTGCTTAATTCTTTTTCAAGTCCAAGACATCAAGAATATATACTAAAGGGTTAATTTGACGTAATTCACATCCAACATGCCTAAAATACCCTTGAACGTTTATATGTCATAAACACAATCAGACTATTTTTCCCAATCTTGCTCGAATGAAATAATTCTCATTCGAGCGAGAACGTAATGCAACATATGCTTTGTTCTCTACATCGTCTCGTTCGAGCGAGAATCCGGATTCTGATATACTCTTCTTCAGCTATATTTTTGCTCTATTTTTGAGTTGGCTCGCTCTATCCAACGTTCCTTAGATAATTTTTTTTGTTTTGTACCATTTTTCTTTGGGCACCAGAGATCCCGAATCTTTGAACGTTGTAACGATAGAGTCCTGTACATTTGTTTACTACCAGCTGGAGTTCCGAACTTATGAAACGTTAGCACCTAAGGTCATTTTTTGACAAATATCGTCAGTTTGACCGTTAAATAGTCAAAATTTTGTTAAATATACCATTTTACTCTTAAATTGAATGATAAAATAATAATAATAATAAAAAATTGCAACTAAACCCCAACCAACAAAAAATAAAAATTGTACCTAAACCCCAATTACTTCTGTCTTCTTCTTTTCTTTTTCAACCAAAATTGCAAACAAAAAATAAAATTCACTAACAATTTCTTGCGAAAAATTCAGGTGGGCTTCCTTTACATCTTACATTAGGGATGGCAATGGGGCGGGTCCGCCCCGCGAAAATTTTGCCCTGCGAACTCGCGGGGCGGGGCGGCCATTGGACCGCCAACCGCCCAGTGAATTTTTTTTTTTTTGGTTAAACTGAAAAATAATTAAAAAAATATATATATACAAATTTTTTAAATATTTGTACCAAACAAAACAAAAAAATTATAATATTTGGGTTGTAGTGTAGTGGTTAAGGTTAGTAGTTTATAAGTTTTAATCCGGGTTCGATTCTTCTTTAGTCCATTTTTAGTGAAAATTATAATTTCTACTATATTTTACGATTTTTCAAAAAAAAAAAAAAATTTAGGGGCGGGTCGCGGGGCGGGGAGGAGTTGCCCCGGACTCGCCCCGGACCAGAAAAATCTGCCCCAAACCCGCCCTTATTACTTGGCGGGGCGGGGCGCGGGGTGGGTCTGGGGCGGCGGGTTTTTTTGCCATCCCTATTTTACATACGCAAATGTTTTTAACTATCCCACATCATTTTGATTCAGCATCTGAGTCTTGATTTTTTAAAGGGAAAAAATAGATTGGAATCTTTTAATGGTTGTGATCAGTTCTGATTGTTATTGGTTTATGGGTTTGTTAAATTCTTCCTTTGCGCAAAGTTTGCACATTTTTCAGATTTGAATTGGTCGCCGACCAGGGCTGATTCTGATATTTTCAGGGCCTGAGGCGAAGTCCAGAAATTAGGCCTTCCAATGGACTCTCAAATTGTATTATGCATTTAAAATTTACTAGGCTCTTACGGAACTAATTGCAATATTGGAAATTGAAAAAAAATTGACAAACAAAGTATATTATAAAAAAAATTATATTATAAAAAAAATTATATTATAATCAATTAACATATTTCTACTATTTCTATTAAGTCAATAAATAAACGAGAGATAGTCATTGCTTACTTGAGAGTGAGATTTGAGTAGCAATTATAAATTGACAAAAGTGAAAAACCACACAACTTCTTCTTGGAGGTTTTAAATCTAAAATTAAGTCAAAATTTGAGATGAAATTAAAATTTTCAAAACATAAAAGCATTTGATGAATTAAAATAGTATCTAGAATAATTTTATCCCAAGTCATATAAAAGCAGATTACGAATTAAGATCCTAAATACAGCATTTCTACTGAAACAAATCTAACAATGTAGGAAAACATGTACATATATGAAAGGATCGAAACTGAAGATTCCATACAAATCACCGATTGAAAATAACCGGTTGTTCACAAATCAATGTTCACTCTCCAAATCATTTAAAACCACACAAGCAACTTTAAGTAAATGTGCCCATGAATTAAGTACACATCCTAAAGCTTTGTTCTTGTGATTAATTTAGTTCCGACTCGTTTCAAAAATCCAAATAATGTAGAAATTAAAAAAAAAACATATTTACTGCCTTACTGGACTAAATAAAATGCAGAAAATAAGAAAAAAATATCATAAAATATTTATTTTCTTTATCTTTCTGCTATTTTGAGTAATTTCTTACATATATTAGTCATTAATCATTATTCTAATTCAATACACATTAAGAAAGATTAAGAAAAACTAAAAAAAAAAAAAGAGTACCTGCTTCTGCTTATAGGACCGAGAACGAGATGGAGGATAAATATTCTTCTTGGACAAATTACGGACAATGGACAAATTTTATTTATGGACAATGGAGAAGGATTAAGGAAGAATCAAGAATTGTTGCCGCAGAATGCCGCTGCCCGCTGCTGTGTGTATGTGAATTTGTGATATGATGAAGAATTTTTTTGTTGGGCTTGATTTGTGGGCCAATATCGGATTTGGTTTGTTTTAATTTTTTCAAACTTTATTTTGGTTTTGGGTTTTGGCCTTTGGGCCTAAACTGCTGTAATTAATTAAATATTTTTTTATTTTTTATTTTTATTTATAAAATGGGCCCCTTTTGGTTTTAGGCCCGAGGCGGTCGCCTCACTCGTCTCGGCCCAAAACCGGGCCTGTTGTCGATTCAGAGTTGGCCGCCGACTCAACCCATATAGTCGTAACTGCGGCCTCCCTAAGCACTCCCGATACTAACCCCAACAATTCCAGTGCTAGACTCACAGCCGGTGGCACTTCAGCCGTGATCTACAAGGATTTATTCGTGTTTCTCTCCAGATCTTCCTTCTTTTATTTTTTGCTTCCTCTATTGTGGATATGATAGTGACCATACCAGCCAATGGGAAATTTATGGTCCCTTGCATTCTACCGGTGGTTTTGTACACTGCGGCGGCTGCGACAGCAAATTTTCCAGTGGTGGTGATTGGAGGCGACAAATTTGGAGAAGAAGAAGTGATTGAGTTGGGATTTGGTTGCAATTTTAATTTTTGTTGGTTGAGGTTTAGTTGCAATTTTTATTTTATTTTTATTTTTATCATTTAATTTAAAGGTAAAATGGTCTATTTAACAAAATTTTAACTATTTAACGATCAAACTGACGGTTTCTGTCAAAAAAGGACCTCAGACACTAACGTTTCATAGGTTCGGGACTCCAACTGCCAATAAACAAAGATTCAGAACCTCATCGTTACAACGTTCAAAGGTTTGGCAGTCCTAGTGCTATTTACCCTTTTTCTTTCTCTAGAGTTGCCTCTTGGATATCTTCAACCACTTTTCCACGTACTAACTCCCATCTTCTTTCTGTCTTTTACACCTAAATTGTACTCTTGCTTGGAGTGGGTCCTAAAACACAAAAAAGTAAAAATGTAGCCGCGTTTATAAGTTATTTATATATAGAATTGATCTCCTACACATAGTGGATAGGATAATTTGTGTCCACATCAGCAGTGTAACAACTGACAATTTAGAGCATCTCTAATGCAACAATGTCTACTATATATATGTGGTAAAAGACATTGGCATTATATCAAAAAATTCTCCAACGCAACAATTTTCATTGTGCAAATGTGGCAAATTATTATTAGTTTTTTAGAAAAAAGAAAGAGAGAGAAATGTATTAATTGGATAGAGATTATTAAATTAATGATGGACATTGTCAAGAACAATGTCTAGAATTAGACACTGTGCTAGAGACCTTTTAGCATTAGTTGTGCCACATAAGCACTTTTTGTCCATTTGTCAAGAAAAGTACTAGGCATTGTGTCTTGACATTATAACATTGGAGATACTCTTATACTTATCTCCACCCAACATCCCATCCCACCCCCACTAGGCCCCACAACGCCTTTACTACACCCCCTCCCACCCCCCGTGTCCGAATCCAAATTAAAATTTTCCCCACCCCGACAACCCCTACCCCTACCCCACAGGTCACACCCCAACCCACCCCCATTTCTTCCCTAAATTTAAGTAGCAGGAGAACACATTTCCATGGAAGATAAGCAGTTGGTGATGAAGAGAGGGGCATTGTTGTAATATATTGCTTTCTGGGGCTAGGGGCATTGTTGTAATATATTGCTTTCTGGGGCTAATTAGGACAAAATGGTTGCCTTGATAGAATCAAGGTGATTGTGGAGATCATCATAGCATTGGTGGAAGGCGGCAAGGGTGCCATAAAGGTTAATAAGTTCAATGATTGAGTCGATTAAATGTGGAGGCAGTGTCAGAGGTTGTAATTATTGGAATGGTGTAGGGTTGTGTGAGAAATTCTTAGATATATGTGAGAGATTTTGAAGTTCTTGCAGTTGTTGTAGTGGTGGCGACGACGGTTGTCCACTGTGCCGCAGTAAGGAGTGGTGGTGGATCGGCAATTGTGGGAGTAGCCATGGAGAATTGAAAGGTGGGGTGGGGGTGTAGAGGGGAAATTGGGATTGAGGGGAGAGATGGGATTTCACGGTGGGGATGGGGTGGTTTTGTCGCCCATATGACGTGGCAAGTCACTTCACCAGTAAGGCAACATATCTCATGTCTACTCTAGGCAGGAGATCGGGATTGTACTTATATATACCATTTTTTAAAAGGGAGCATTTTCTAAGCCCAAACATGTTTGGTAATTAAAAATGCTCATAAGCATGTTTAAGCAACTTATAAGTCTACTGCCGTGGTGACACACACAAAACATTAAGATGGTGGCAGACTGCAGTGACAAAATGGGGAATGGGACAAAGAGAAAGTTGAAAAAGGCCTTTCACCGGCCTACGCTTTTATTCCAAATCTCATTTAAAAATACATACATGTACAATCCCAACACTCGCACGCACGCACCATTTATTCTCGGAAACAGTCACGCACTCTCCTCCAAAATCCACAATCTTCTCCTTCTCTATCTCCAAAACTCAGCAACAATTTCATAGTAATCGAAGAAGAAGACTGAAGATACATAAAGCAATCATAGGTATAATGGCGGTTTCTGAGTCTAAAAGGACCACCGCGTGCAATGACGAACTTGCCCTTCTCCAGAACGAGGTAACATCTCACCGTGGCAATGTAAACCCAAGGTCGTTTTGGGGTTTTCAAAGATGAGAGAGCACAATGTAGGAGTGTCTTATTTTATATTTTGTGTTTGAAGGCAGACAGGATGGAGCCAGGCATAATTTTACAAAAAATAAAATTCCCTAACCCGCGAAAATGAGAGTTTCACACCGATTATCTTTTGAAGTTTTTAATGTTATCTCGGGATTTTAGAAGCGGTGATGGAGCAAATCTCACGTCGTATAATCATGTAATGCACGAGTTGCAGAGGTGAAATGGAGCTTTCGAAAATGGGAAGAAAGTTTTGTACATGACTGATTGATGATGATGTATGCTTTTTCCCAATTTTCCATTCATAATATAAATGCATAACTGATTTCGATTTAATTTTCCCCAACTTCTTCTCTGGGTTTTGTTTACTTTTGGTTTTTCAATATAATGCCCGTTCTGTGGGTCAAACTTGGAGGTAGGGATCCATATATATAATTTGATTCTGTATAAATTTGTGGAATTAGTATTTACCTGTTTGAGGCAAATGGGGACCTTTTGACTTCTTTGATGCATTTATTTATTACCTGCAGGTAACAGTTTTACCATGAGACTGTAATTTATTATTTTCTTCATTTGTTATAAGTTCGTTTCTTTTGTACGTCTATTTAAGCATTCAACTTTATTTTCTCAGATAATGTTCTTTGAAGAATGTTTTACAAGGACGGTTTTCTCTAATCAAAGTGAAAAACGACCCACAAATGAAAAAAAAAAAAATTCTTTTAAAATGTCTTATTTAGACGAAAAATGTCTAACACCTTTTTTCCTTCACCTTTCTTCTACCGTACCCCCAACCTCTGCAACATCAGCCCTGGCTGCCTTGCCTTATCCATTGCTCTCCCTCCCCCCCTCCCCGGCTCCCCCTCCCCCTGTCCAGACCCCTATGCATTACTTGGGAGCTCATGGGTAGCTAATCAGGAGATCCTGCTGAGCTGCTGAGTAAGGCATTGGGGGGACGTTTGTGTTGCCTTACTTGGGAGGATCCTGAGTAGAAGCAACTGGTGTAAAATTTAAGAAGAGTAACGTTCAGTCTTTAACCATTCAGCGCCACCAGTGACAAGAGAGATCAATTCATTTATCCTAACATTAGGTGCTTTAGACACTCACTCTGACACTGTTTGTTTCATTTGATTTTTCTACACACTACATAAAATAATGCTGTAATAAGAAATTGCTGATGTATTGTTGTAATAGAGATAGAATTTATGAAGTATAAATGATGAATGGTAAAAGATAAGAGTAGAAAAGGAGATACGATTGAGGAGACAAGATAGGGCATAAGGGGGGAGGGCAGTAACATTTGCAGTGCAACTTGGTGGTTGTCTTGCATGTTAAGCAAATTTTGGAATAAAAGTTGCAGTGCCTTCACCAAAATCTTCAGTTTATCCAATAATCTTCGAGAGAAGCAAATTCTGGTTTTCGAGGGTGCAGAACAGTAGGCAGTGGGGTGGGGGTAAAAAGTGCAAGGTTTTGATGTAGAAGGAGAAGATTATATTTGTTGAGGTGAAACAATAAATATCTTAGTATCTATTTGATTCATTTTTCCTCATAGAAGGATCCTTTTTTCCATACTTTTTCTTCAACTTGGCCTTCTTAGTTCTTAGACAAAATTTCCTCTCTTAGCGTTTGACATCCTGTTATAATGGGTGAACTACGTCTATTAAAATATTTAATGATTTTGAAATTAAAGGCAAGACTGTTTGAGACAAGAATTTTGATATTGTTTGAGGTGAAACGATAAATATCTTAGTATCTATTTGATTCTTTTTTCCTCATAATGGGATAATATATTTAATGATATCTTTACTATCATTATTTTAAGTATTTTCAAAGTAGTCTATAAAAGGTTTTGGATCTTAATTTTCCAGTTTACTATTGTAGTACTTAGCCAGTCTTGGGTGCTAGTCTTGGGTGCTACACTAATACCTGTCCCTCGTATTTCCTTTTAACAGTTGAGTGTACCTTGTTAAGTGGACGATGATTCCCAGGAGCTAATTCTTTTTTACCTGCTCTTTCTTGTTATCGTTTAGTAATTTTATTATATACCTTTAGCCCTATAGGAAAATGGAACTCCAATTTACATTAAAAAAAGTGTAGATAAGTTTGAATCAATCATAACATAGGCATTCCAGCACCAACATTTTCTAATTGAGATACTGCAAAATTAGCTATGTTAATGCATGGCAGGCAAAGATTTCTGTGATGTCTTCTGCATTGAGCTGTAGCTAAACCTGAGCTGTTTTGTAACAGAACTCTTCCGAAACGGGTGCAAAAAGTGTAGCTGATTGTTAACATTATAGGTGGTATCTCCGTGATAACCAAATATCACTATCTTGCTTATAATCTGTTTACCGAAATGATGTTATTAGGGAATTCTTTTAGTGCATATTTATTGAACCAAATTCTCTCTTATACTATCTGATATGGGTTTCTTCCCTTGGCTGAACGACTCCACTGGATACGCATATTCGTTGTCAAAAATATTTTCTTTGATTTGTGTTGCATCATATTGATCAATTTGCATAACATTCATGAATACATTTTGTAACTTGCTGAATCATGCCTGAAATTGCCTCTGCACTTCGTCAATTTATTTGTAATAGTAGTGAACATTGTTTTAGTAGTTAAAGTTGGAAAATGCTTGATCCAGCTTTAAATATATATTACTCTAGGGTATCATTAGTTTGTCATACATTTATAAGTATCTGGCACTATAAGCTAAATACAATTGCGCATAGCTGTAATAGACCTATGAACACGACTGTTCAATTTTAGTTTCTCTTCTCTTGAATTGACAAATAACGAGATTAAGCTCTGAATTGCTTGTCTTCCAGTTCTTTTCTGATAAGGTTGTTCACTGCTGATTTTTAAATTATTGCTGCATCCAAATTGAATATTGGTTCAGGTTCGATTGTCCTCTTCTATTGTTCACCTTATCATAAATATAGATAGATAGGATTATTCATGGCTGTAGTTCTTTTTGTGGCAATTGCGTGCCCTTTTGGCTGATGTATTACACAAGGTTCCCTGCTTTGACGTATTGCAAGTTTGAGATCATTCTGTGTAATATATTCTTTGTTTTGATTGGTGAGATTTTGACATTTTGTTTCACCTGCAATTTCTAAGACCCAAGGTACCCCTTGTTCATCTAGTTAGCTGAAGAAACTTGTGTTGCTCAGACCAATAAACCAGTACTATAGGATATTGTTCAATGGTTATTCGTTTCGAGTAGGAGATGTACTGTTTGCAATTATCTTCGAAGTTTTGTTTTCTATCCAATATTGATCTAAAATTTTCTCCTTGTGAGATCTAAGAGCTTACATTAAGTTGTGCAGAATCTTTTTGCTCAATATTATTGTTGTTGATTTTATTCCACAAGTTGATGGATAGTTAACAAGTAATATAGTGATGAGAAAAGTGTTGAATTTATGAGGATTAATGATTAATTACCAATTTAATTGTACTTTGCTTTAATAAAATAAACACAATTTATTTATGATTTCTAAGATGATTTTATTCTAACTCAACTAAGTTTAAATTATCACATAAACTAAATAGAGTAGCTGTCAAATTAAAGTTTTTATGGGTAATAGGATTCACAGATTTATCATTACATTTCAATTAATTATCATTTACTTGTCGTTGTAGATTATCGCCATAAATTGAAAATCAATGATTCTAAAGTAATAAATAGCCTCTAGTCAATCAATTCTATACTGATATATGAATATAACTATTTCCCCTTAAATTTTGAACATAAAATCATGCTTTAACTCACAAAGATCATCTGGAAAAGATTTCATAAAGCACAATAGTAATCTCTATATATTATTAGACTTTATGTTATTTATTACCATGTGCTCATTTAAATTTAATCTCCCAAAGGCAATCTAAATCAAAAATATGTTTTAATGGTGATCAAACATAGAAATGGAATTAATGAATGATAAATAATCAACTCGGAATCAACAATCTTACGAAAACGATTAACTTCTAATTAATCATAAATATGAGATTTCATTGTTCATCCTATAAACAAATAATTTAGCTAGACAAGATTCTGGAAAACAATACGAGATAGAGTAAATCATGATTTGAGAAATTAAGATGAAAGAGTAAACACAACCCGTAATTGTTGTTCACAAATTTTGAATTACGCTCCGTGCAATCTTCTTTTCTTGAATTATTTTCTTCCCCTGTGATTTCATGTCGCGCAATGTGTCTGTTGTTTTCCTTTTATAAGTCTCCCAATAGCGCTAAAAATGCCCCCAAAATTCGTGTAACAATCCATTACAAAAAATAGTTCAATTTCAGTAAGGAAACATAATCTTTGAAAGGAAACATAATCTTTGATTTCGAGATAGCCATGCGATCGAATGGTACACTGCCTTGTTATCGCATGGTATCACCCTGTGTCGTTCTGGTCTTGATTCAGGGTTCATGCGGTCGCAGCCCATATGGCAATCGCATGAGCCATGGTTGACTTTCCACTTTGCAGCTCAGTCCTTGGATATTTACACAAGAAGTCTTCTATATTTTTAGTTTTTACCTTAGTGTCTGAATTTCCTCATTCATTTCAATTTAGTCCCTGGATATTCAACTATTTTGCTTTGTCTCCGACCAATCACCATCATAACTTGAGTTTTGCCTAAAAGATCAAATCAACATGCAATTAAGTAAAAATATACTTAAGAACACTCATAATTATCAACTTTTGGTGGTCTTAAATAAATACAAAATGCACTTATCAAACGCCCCTAAACTTGAGTCTTTATTTGTCCTTGAATAACACTAGCTATTAAAAATCACATAAACAAAATGAAAACAACACTAACAGACACTTCACAAGTTAAATAGCTCGTCGTTTTCTTGACAATATTACCGCAAACGTTTCTTTTAACTTAAACCATGCTCGAGATGTGTGTGTTTGAGTAGTTAATCCGAAGCATTAATGTGCTAAGTTGGTGATAACCTAATCCTCAATGGTCAAAATCTCCTTCCTTACTCGTTAGATACATTCACCCCCAAACTTGATGTTTTCTCTCAAACTCGGGGTGTCAATTCTAAAGTTACTCTTGCTTTACTTATTACTTTCTCGTTCAAGTTTGGTTGTGTTTGACAATGATTGCAACTAACTAAGTTTTTGATAATTCTCCTTTTGTTGAGTGTTTCAACCAATAAGTTTCTACTAGACAAGTCAAACCCATCAAACCCACTAATTATCTAAATTCTCAAGTTAACACCACAAAGGACATTTCTTGCTAGCTTTGCAAAACAATTTCTTTCTCATTTTTTTGAACTTATGCGTAAACCTCAGTCCCTTAAACTTTCTAGATGACTCATGTAACGAACTTTAGGCCGATGGCTCTCAAGTTTTGCAAATCTTATGGCACCGAGTTTTGAAAACTCCTAGGACTTTATCACTGGAGTCAAAAGGGCTACGAAGAGAGGTATAAGATTACGCTAGTGCACTGTCCTTTGTGTGCAAGAGTTTATATGCGGGGATCAGATTCTTAGCATCTGGTCATTACCTAATTTCCACTTGATAGCCAAAACACTCTACACCAATATTTAAAATACACAAAATCACTACAATCCTACACAGTTACTCTCACGGCTTAACCGCTCCCAAACTATTTGTTCAATAAGTTAAGTGATTGAGTTGTATCTATGGTCTTGGTGTATCGTTCTAGTTCCACTTGGCAACCTATTCTATTCTAAAAGTGCACCCACATAGCTAATGAACATCATGACTATTGCTCAAAACAAACACAAGATCTATCATGGATAAGTAGTTTCACGTTAAACACAAGTAATACTCATGTCTCCATGTCACGAATTTAATCAGTTTCAAAGAATTCACAACATTAGTCGGCAAGACCATTTATAATACGTAAGTAAGGAATACAAAATGAATTATTTATTTATTTTTTAAATCTTAACCAGAATTTTAAGCCCACCTACAAACTTAAATCATACATTGCCCTCAATATAAATATAATAATATAAAGAGAGAGAGATCAAAGACTCTCCAGGGTGGATCCGATCCTTATGGCAAATAAAGGGCGCCAGGATCGGTGACATAGAGGTCCTATCGTGGTACTAGCCAACATATGTGTGCATGAAGGTCATCCAGCTGGCTGACACATCAGTCAATATGCTGTTTGACCTGGTTGTAGTCATCTTTGATCTGACTCTACTCCAGGCCACTCCGTCGAAGAATATGGTTCTGGGACTGTTGTGTTTGCCACACGTGACCACTCGAGCTCGCAACGCTGTCACCTCTTACTGCATCGTACGCAACTCTGTCCTAGTGGTTAGAATTATTCTTGTCTGCTCTGTTTGGTCCTCTAGTAGCTGTCGAAGGATGGTCATGATGTCTCCAGAAGGTGCAGCTGGATGGGACGTGGGAGGTGTGGGTTGTTGGCCCTTAAGAAGCTGACCCGTAGCAGCTGGGACTAGTCTCCTAGCCTGCATAATGTGTCGCCGAGCATTCTTCAACATGTACTGATTGATCGGGGCCTTAGTTTTAACAAGAGCTTGTCAGAGACAATGTGAACTCCTGCTACTTCACATATGCGGCTAATCAATTTTGAAAAGATAGTGGTGATGACTAGAAGCCCAAGCTGTTGATTAGTGTGTAAATGTGGCTGCTTAAGTCAATTTTTTGCCTACGAGCCAAATGGAACAAAAATCTAGCCCTCACGTCATTGAAAGTAGTGCGATGTTTTCTGGGGTCTATATTGTAGCTCACAAACAGGTTGAGGATCAATAGGGAATCCGTCAATCTACTATGCTCGAAATCTTTTGTAAGTAGCTGCCAAGCGTCGTCCAGGCCATAAAGAAATCAGGCCACGTTCTCCATATCTCTTATCATAGGGAGCGGATTGACATTCTTGGCGTCATTCCATAGTAACGGTTAACAACCTGTGGGATAAACATGATCCACTTACCCCACACCCATGTCTGATTATAGTGCTCATTTCTCCCTATGTCGATGTCTGGGTTGAAGTTGGCATAAAATTCGTGGACGAGCTGCAGATAAATTTTGTGCGATAAATATGCTACATGTGTCCACCCACAAACATCGATCAAGTTATACAACTTAGAATGTGGAAAGTCTCCTAATTGCACTTTCTGTTATTCCACATATGCTCCATGTGCTAGTGATATTAAAGAACCTCTGCTTGTGATCCTTGGACAAGTAATGGGATAAATCAGCACTATCCACTCGTGCCCTTTTTGATATGCTATCGGGGACTTTTTTCTTACTCTTTTCAGTAGCAATCGGCATCTGACGTTTTGGAGCCATGAGATG
Source organism: Forsythia viridissima (assembly GCA_030279155.1). NCBI lineage: Eukaryota > Viridiplantae > Streptophyta > Magnoliopsida > Lamiales > Oleaceae > Forsythia > Forsythia viridissima. The sequence goes on from CM059036.1 coordinate 26,795,898, forward strand.
AGAGAGATAACAAATACGGTTGGCAAATATCACCCACAAACTAACTCGAAACATAGGCAGTCACAGTGTAAAATGAGTTCGACTTAGCTACTTCGAGGTTGAAAAAATTGATGCATTAATGTTTGAATGTCAATTGGCAATTAACATATGAAAATGAATGCTCATCTCTACCACCTATTCAAATTTCAAGTCATTCTGATGTCGTTTAGGCCTAACGGATGGGTGGCAAAAGTGAGGATGAAACTAGGCACGGACCAAGACCATGGCAAGTCGGGAGGTGTCCAATGCCCGAGTTTCGATTTTTCAAGATAAAAGCATGCCCAACCCTAGGTGAATGATCCTATATGATAAAAGTATCTAATGATTCCAATCTATGGTCCCGGATTGCTGAAATTTCTCAACAAAGTTGGGTGAAACATTTTGTCAAATACTTGGTGTGCATTGTTCTTTCTTCCTAATTGCAAGTGATTTGGGTAATCCACGTAGCCCCAAAACTTTAACCACCAAACATTCAATCAACACAATCTAATCAAACCCATTCTTATTCAATCCCAAACTCTAGAAGAAAAATTCTGAAATTACATCATATAAGGTAGCCAACGGGAATAACATAAGATGAGGAGGGAAAAAACACTTTTCACTTACCTTCTACTTGATGAATGACTTGGTCAATGAAGTACTATCATTCCTCATGATTTGATCTTGCAAGAATGCTTGTGCGTGCATTTTTGTGTTTGGGAGAGGGGGGAGGAAAGATCGTGTATTTTTTGAAAACTTTGTTGTGTGCAAATGTGTTATGTGCTTGTGTTTAAGAGCAGTCCCGTGTGTGTATTGCAATCGCAAGGCAGTAAAGTCATGTGTTGCAAGCCACACTTATGCTAGGCAGAATCCAATTTGCCCAGCCTATGCAGTCACAAGGGTTAAACCCATGCTATTGCTTGGGCATGCTGGTGGCTTAAATTTTGTGCGTGCCTTGTGATCGCAAGGTAGGATTTTTCTGGGAAGAATTAAATATGCCTAGCCCATGCAATCACAATGGGTATACCCTTGGGTTTACTGGTTGTCCAATTTTTTTTTTAAATTAGAGCTTACAGTTGAAATGTGTGTCGGTGATGAAGAGAGGGTGCAAGACAACGTGTGTTTCGGTTGTGGACAAAAACATTAGACGTCGGTGCATGAATACATGATATTTGGCATGGGTTTGCTGGCATCACCTACGGGTATGACATGTAGACCGAAAGTTGGCAGCAAGGCATGTACATATTCTAGCTTGTTGTCCAGCTAACTCTAGTCCACATATTCGGGTGTGCAAATGTAACACATGTTTGGAACATGAACAACAATTATTTCATGGTTCTTAGTATCTGTAGGCTTTTGGTAGTTGATGGCAAGTGACTTGGTGCTCAGTTTTCAAGTAGTTCTAGTTGACAGATGTTGAATTCTCCTTTGTAGTTGGAGGTGTCAACTGCATATGATTTTGTATATTTAGGGGTACTTTTGTTGAGACACAGGTAGAGAATGTTGTAATCCTTCAAGCATTCCTTTGTGTATATTCTCTTATATTGTGGAGTAATAAAAGAGTTGGGAGTGATCCCATAAATACTACATTTTGTCCATTTGCATTCATAAAACCGTACCTATATTGCGTGATTGCTTGACAACAACTTTGGGCAGGTGATTTACACACTTATCATAGCTTATAAACTTTATATATAATTATGATTTGAGTAGATTTCTACTTAATTTAGTATAAATATTGTTATTATAGGTAAAATCTTATGATAGAGGTAAAGTGAGCAAAAAGAGAGAATTCGAGCTTGAATGAGAGGTGATCGGAAGTATTTGAAGATTGACATGATGGCACAGGTGTAATAAAAACCATTGAAGGAATGTCACAACTTTCAGGAGTGGAATTTAACATACAAAAAGTTCGAGGATTGAATTGCACACTTTTGAAACTTGTGGAAGACCAATTCGAATAGCTAAAGAGGTTTGGGGACCAATTTGGAAGCTCTTGAAAGTTTTGGGGTCAATATTGAAGGACTGGAAGCAAAAAAGGACCAAATTGCACAACTTTGAAAGTTTAAGAACCAAATTGGAAATTAACCAAAAGTTTTCTGTTTGCCACCGTCCGGTAGCAATATGCAAACCACGGCCAGACCAAAAAATTCTGTTAGCCGCAGTTTGGGCAACGGTTTGCAAACTGCAGCCCGTGTAAGTTTTTTTCTAGTTTTTTAAGTTGGAACTCAGGGGTATTGTATCCTTTTTAATTAAAACAAGTTTAAGGGGCTTAAACGCTAGAAAAAGATTTAATCTAGGTCAGATTAGAGGTCAGAGAATCAAAGAAACAATACACAACTAAAAGAGCAAAGGAAGAGCGACGATGACTTTGAAGATTGGGATGTGAAGATAGTGAATTCTTGGTGTAAGATATTCAACTTTTTCTCGTCCTTTATTTAAATCCGGTAATGTATTCCAAACTCTTGATGTTTTATTTTTCTGTATGATGAGTAGCTAAACTTATAGTTTGGATGAAAGATGTAACTTAGTTTAGATTCTTCAATTTCAATTCTCAAGTTTTAAATATGTGTTGATTATGTATTGATCTTACTTCTTCTCGTAATACTTCAAATAATTGGCCATTATTTCATTGAATTTTAGATTGTAACAATCTGAGAGATAAGTTATTAATCTAGACCACGTAGTAAAATTTGATAATTGGGTAAAATGTAGAGATACACTTTTGTTATTGTTGCGGTCTTAAATTTAAATAGTTATCAGATTTAATGCATCTAGTTAAGGATTATTCTGACTTCACATAGAGATATAGTGAGTTGACTTATTTAGATATGATTAATTTGAACTCGAGAGAGATAAATTATGTTAAATTTGTGAATTCGACCGAGTACAACATTAAGAAGAAAACTTGAGAGGAGAGTTTAGAGATGATAATTATAGTGAATTCGTGAATCACGACTTTAATAATCATATTTGATAAATTCTTAATATTTTTGTTCACATACGATATCACATTTTTTTTTCTTAAGATACTAATTATAGGTTAATTGTTCAAATAAATGTATTTTAAATTTCAATAGATTAGGATAATGATTAATTGAGCTAGTTTCTAAATAAAATAGTCTTTGTAGGAACGATAATCCGAATTCATTAGATCCACTTTATTACTTGTTAACAATATTGTGCACTTGCAATTATTTTCACAATAGGTTTTTGTCGCCGTTGCCAAAGACTATTTCTTTATTTGATATTGATTTAGATTATTTCTACTTTTGTTTGATTTTTGATTTTTTTTTGTTTCTTATAATAGAAAAGAAGTGTTCGTTGTATGCTATGTTTACTAGTTGGTGATCTTGAACCTTTTGACTCCGAGATCGAACATACTTTTAGACGAACATGCAATGAACACAACCAAAAAAAACAAATTATTATGGAAAACGAACAAGCTAGAATGGCTGTAGTAGAAACATCCCTATTAGCTACTCATCAGGTTCAGCACCAAATCAGAGTGAAAATCGATGAAGGCGATTTGTCGGCTGCAAATTTTCTAACTCCAGCGACAGCTCCTGAGTGATCAAGTATCGTATATCCTGATTTTGGGCGTAACGATTTTTAATTAAGGGCACATTTGATCAACTTATTCAACAATAATCTACAATTCTATGGAAAAGCGCATGAAAATCTGAATACCCTTCTTTCCAGATTCCTACGGATGTGCTGTAACTTTCAATTTTAGGGGTGAATGATGATGCCATCAAACTTATGTTATTTTCCTACACATAGAGGGATGGATCGTTAGAATGGTTGGACTTAGAACCACATGCTAGTATCACCACCAAAGATAACTTGGCTAGAAAATTTTGCAACAAGTATTTTTCACTAGCTAAAGTAGCCAAGATGAAGCTGGAAATCTATACGTTTTAGCAACTAGATGGGAAAATGTATCATGAAGCTTGGGATATATTCAAGGAGCTGTTCAGAAAATGTCCAAATCATGGAATTAGAAAGGATTACAGGTTTAATACTTTTACTTTGGGCTATCTCCTATATCCAAATCAATAGTGGACTCCTCAGTAAATGAGTCCATTACAAATAAAAATGTCAACGAAGTATGTGAGCTATTTGAATTGATTGCAAATACACATACCAAGTTTTTCATCTAATCGTGTAACTTCAAGAAATGTATCAGGTATACATGAGATTGATAATCTTTCAACTACTAATGCACAAATTGCTGTATTGACAAAGCAGGTAGAACTCTTGGTCAAAATACAAACACAAGGAGTGAATGCAATCTAAGCAACCGTGATGAGCAAAAACTGTGGGGCTAATTACTTGACTGTATGAACAGGTAAATTTTGTGCAAAATAATATGCATTAGCAGTATAATCTATATTTACAAACATACAAATTTTAGGTGGTCTGACAATCAGAGCAGTCGCAATGCCAATAACGCTCAGCAAAAGAGAAGACCAAGTTTGGGAAATATGTTTCAGCATACATGTAGAAAATGACTAAGATGCTTCAGCAAAGTGAGATAGATTATCAGAATCAGCAGGTGTCTATTAGGAAGTTAGAGACTCAGATTGGGCAGATTGCCTTGAAATTATTAGAAATGACCCATGTACTCTATCTAGTAACACAAAGACGAATCCACGAGAACATGCCAATGTCATCACCACATTTAGTAGAGCTCATCTACTTGAGATACTTGGAAAAAGTTCAGTTGCTAAAAATGATAACGTACTTACCACACACGATGAGTAAGTGGAAAGGTTTGAACAGACACTAGAAGCAAGCCAAGAACAAAATTCAGACGCCCTACTAGTTAAGATAACCGTACGTGTCAAATCATATGAACCGTCCATTCTGTTTCCTCAAAGGTTCAAGAAAACTCAGCTTGACAAACAATTCGCAAAATTTCTTGATACTTTCAAGAAACTACACATCAACATTTCCTTCGCAGATGCTTTAGCTCGAATGCCACTATATTTAAAGTCTATGAAGGAAATGTTGGCAAAGAAAAGAAAGATTGAGGAATACGAGACTATAGCATTGACTGAGGAATGTAGTGATATTTTACTCAACAAGTTGCCTCCGAAGTTAAAATATCCAGAGAGTTTCAAAATACTTTGTACAATTGGAAATTTTTCAATTTTTCAATTTTATGTGATTTAGGTGCAAGTGTTAATTTGATGTCCCTTCTGTCTATAGGAGATTAGGTCTGGAAGAGGTAAAAGCAACGACAGTGTCTCTACAACTTGCTGGTAGGTCAATCAAGCGTCCACGAGGTATAGTTTGTGGATGTGCTCTTCAAGGTAGATAAATTCATCTTCTCAGTTGACTTCATTGTTCTTGATATCGAGGAGGATCGATATATGCCAGTAATATTTGGACGACCATTCTTAGAGACAAGTCAAGCCCTTATTGATTTAGAAAAAGGTGAACTGATCTTGAGGTATAGGATGAAAGAGCAATATTCAGTATGTACACCACACCTGAGTAACCAATCGCTCGATAGGTGTTTTAGAGTGAATAAAGTGGTCAAAATTGACCAAGAAAAGTACAAACTGGAAGTGAAGATGGGACGTGAAGAGCCAGGCCACAAGCAAATTTAGGAAGTGTTGATGGAGCAAAATTTGTTGAAAGAGGGCAAACAAAAGTTTGGAGGTGAAAGAAAAATTATGCAAAGTCGAAAATTCAGCAATGCAAGTCGTCTAAAACCTGATTCAAGCCACCTTAAATGATTGTTGCAACAATGTCGACCAAATTACTTTAAACAAGCACTTATTAGGAGGGAACCCATTTTTTAAAATCATTTATCTCTTTTATTTTTCATTTAGTGTAGGATTGTATTTTCACTTTTTAATTTATTTAGGATTAGTGAGCAGTTTTAGTTTAAGTTATTGTGGCCCCGATTCGTGTTCATCCTATATCACTATATATCGTTTTGTTTATACCTTGTAGAAATTCTAAAGCCACACCATGTAACCAAGAACAAGGACTACCATCTCCCGGTGAGATCTAAGCATATGGCAGCTAGATAGCACCACCACTCCACGGAGAGTCTAGTAAATTGTCTCTTTTACTCATATTGAGGACAATGTGTACTTTAAGTTTGAGGGTGTAGTTGATGAATTTATTATTTTTTTTATGTTTGTGTGTACTGTTTATATTATGTAAGTAAAAAAAAAATTCAAAAAATATTATCATGTTACTTGTGTGTTTGTGTGTGTTGGATAGTCTTGTTGGCTAATGATGAGATTTATTTAAAATTGTTTTTGATTCATGAACTATGACTAGGTGGTACTATTTATGCTTATTATTTTACTATACTTATCCATGTGAGATATGATTAAGTGTGAGCACAATAGTCATGGATATCATTACTTTTGGTTGATAGAATTGCGGACCAAGGTTGTTAACCAAAGGGGTGTTCATGTTATTCATGAATCACATTATATCATGTAAAGAAATAGAATAAAAATCACAGCCCACGGATCTGAATTAAAATTCTGCTTACCATCCCAGCCAGTTAGAACTGGCAACAGTGTGTCCAGTTAGAACGGAAAAGATTTCCTCCATTAAAAATCAGCAATATACATTAGTAAGCCAAATTAAAATATAAGTAAAAATATGTGACACACATAGTTTTTCAACAACATTGATGTCTAATAAATACATACTCAAGTCCAAAATTGATTTTCAATGAGTTTTATCTACAACTTAATAATATTGTTTATGTGCCTTATATTTTCTTAAAATAAATATTAAATCACATTTAAATCTGCATAGGAAATATAAATTTACATAGAAAATATACATTTTACTGAGTGAACACGTGCTCTAGACAATGTCTATTTTTTATTTTGCTACATCATTTTAACAAAGTTTCTGTCATATTACATTAAGACGATTTTTTTAAACGTTGTCTATTTTATTTATATGACAAATACTTTTTAACAATCCACTAAAGAATTGGTAATGCCCTAATCTTTATCAAATCAAGATGCATGATTTATTGTCTGATATATATTTTTTCATCTAATTTAATATATTTGTTAGTGTTTGTAAGTACTTATAAACTGGTTACACATTATTTTTATCTATACATTTCGTAGGACCTATAACTTTTATCTATTTTTTATTCACACATTCTGTAGGACTCACTGCTTATAATTTTCATTAAAAAAAAAAAAATCAAACAAGCACTAAGTAGCTTGCCTAGCTAGTTAGACTATAAATATCATAGGCTCACTACCGGTAGTGAGAGAAATAGTCAACAACTATGAATAATTACTTCAATTGAGTAATGACACATATGCTCACTACCGGTAGTGAGAGACTATGAATAACATTAATCTAATATATATATATATATATATATTATAATAGGATAACCATCGAAAATTTCATGCACATATTTTACCGCTATTTTTTCTTTCCAGTTTTGGTAAGTTTTGCCATAAATGCTGCGTATGTCAATTTCCTCATTTGCGTGTTTGAGTAGAAAACGAGGTCTGTTTTCTTTAATTGGTTTTACACATTGATTGTTTATTTTTTTTCTTTTTCCTACAAAAAATAAAGTGTAACATTTAATATTATATATGATAAATGCAACAAATTTTTAGATTATTTAATTGGTTTTACACATTAATTGTTTATTTATTTATTTTTTTCTATTTTTCTGTAAAAAACGAAGTGTAACATTTAATATTATATATGATAAATGAAACAACTTTTTAAATTCTTTAATTAGTTTCACACATTGATTGTTTATTTTTATTTTTTTCCCATTTCTGCAAAAAACGAAGTGTAACATTTAATATTAAATGATAAATGCAACAATTTTTCAGAAATACGTTGAATTCATCATCTTCTCTTTTTGTATGAAATCGTCTTTTAGGCTTCCCTGTTGTATTCGAACAGTTTATTTGTTTCATATTTTTTGTTAAAATTATTTCTGTAAATTATTTGTACTTATAAATTTTTTTCTTATTTTTTTACTGTGTGTTTGGATACTGTTTTGTTTTTTGTTTTAAACTAAAAAACTTTGCGAAATGCACTCAAATATGGATAAATGTAACAACTTTTCAGAAACTAACAATTGGACTCATCATCTTTTTTTTTGAAACCGTCTTTTGGCCTTCCATATGGTATTTGAATAGTTTAATTGACAATTTTGAAGGAGCATCAATGCATTGGTCTGCGTGTGATTGTGCATATGAAAATTGTACTTCGTTTTGTAAAACGTGCAATTGTGTTTGAGCTATATATATAAGATTTATTCCTAATTCACTTTTGGATCACAATACTGTTTTGTTTCTTACACTGCCCCATTGAGAACTAGCTTCTGGTAAGTACATGATTATGCTTTCTTCTTGCAAAACAGATAATGTGTTGTACGTTTTGTTCATTATATAAAAACTGATGTGTTCTTTTATTTATTTATTTGTGGATAATTTGCAATTTTGGTTCCCAACATTTTCAAATTTGTTACTAATCTACTCCAAACTAATTTTTTTAGCACCAGACACTCCCAAAATCACATCCCCAATCACATATTTTGACGGATTTAACAAATGCTGGTAGGGGATTGCGGTTACTGCATTAGGATTTCTCTGAAGGTACTGGCTGTTCCTAGAAACATTCGTCGGTAGGTTGACAACCAACCAACTCAAGTGTGGATTCATGGATTCGGAAAGGCTATGAGTGAACAAATTATCGTCCACATATAGCCTGAGCCATAAAGTTCCTACTTGTAACTTTCCTTGCCCATGCCCATGCTGGTCTGTCTCTGCAAACTCGCCGGCGGCAAAACTTCATTCCTCTCGAGGTAATTTGTGACCGAATTAGTAACATTAAGAGAGCGAAGCTTGTATTCAAGAACGGCTACAAGATTAGGGTTGCAAGGGTGGATAATCCCTTATTGATTTCCATTGTTTGGTAAGGTTATGGTCTGCTCCTTTGTCTGTTGTGGACCAGACATGATGCCTCAACAGAGAAAGTCCGTGATGCCACTATGGGATAGTGATTTGGCCATGGAGTGGGGTATGTTTTGGAGAAGATGAAGTTATTTTGTGCTTTTTAAAAGTTTTGGGACCTTATTTAAAATTTTCTTTTATTTTTAGCTTTTTTGTATTTTTGTTTATTTAAAGAGGGAAAATCTATCAAAATATGTCAATGGGGACGTAATTTGCAACAAACTGTAAAGGTTGGGGATGACTAATACTAAAAAAATTAGTTGGAGGTAGATTAGTAACCAACTGCAAAGGTTGGAGACCAATAGTGCAAATTACCTTTTATTTTTATTTTTGCACGACTAAAATCAAACGGAGGACATTTTGAAACAATGGCTCCTTTGTTTAATCTCATCAGTAAGGTGAATCTAACGAAAACACAGTGGGCTTTGAAGCTGCGCAACGTCTGTCTATACGAGGTCTTGGCTTACAGTAACGCGAATAAGTCCTTCAGTCTAGAGTTTGTTTTCCACGATAAAGAAGTTAGTCATAATCGGTTCCAAATTTTTGTTAAAATCATTTTTGTAAATTATTTGCACTTTTGAATTTTTTTTATTTCACATTTTTAAAATTTTTACTGTGTGTTAGGATACTGTTATTTTTTTTATATTGAAAAAAATTTGCAAAAATTTCACGCATACATTTTTCCATAATTTTTTCTTTTCAGCATTGGTAAGTTCTGCCATAAATGCTGCATAGGCCAATTTTCCTCATTTGCATGTTTCAACAGAAAACGAGGTCTGTTATCTTCAATTGATTTCACACATTCGTTGTTTGTTTATTTATTTATTTTCCTTTTCTTGCAAAAACTGATTGTAACATTTAATATTATATATGAAAAATACAACAACTTTTCATATTCTTTAATTGGTTTCATACATTGATTGTTTATTTATTTTTTTCCCATTTTCCTACAAAAAAACGAAGTGTAACATTTAATATTATATATAATAAATACAAAAACTTTCTAGATTTTTTAATTAGTTTTACGCATTGATTGTTTTTTTTTTTCTCTTTTTCTTGCAAAAAACGAATTGTAACATTTAATATTAAATGATAAATACAACAACTTTTCAGAAAACGAGTTGGATTCATCATCTTCTTTTTTTCGTGTGAAACCATCTTTTGGGCTTCCCTGTGGTATTCAAACAGTTTATTTATTTCCTATTTTTTTGTTAAAATCATTTTTCTGTGAAATATTTGTATTTTTAAAATTTTTCTTATTTTTTTACTGTGTGTTCGGATACTCTTTTGTCGTTTTTTAAATTAAAACAACTTTGTGAAATGCACTCAAATATGGATAAATGCAACAATTTTTCAAAAACTAATAATTGGATTCATCAATTTTTGTATGAAACTATTTTTTGGCATTTTCTGTAGTATTCGAATAGTTTAATTGACATTTTTGAAGGGGCATCACTGCATCGGTTTGCCTGTGATTGTGCATCTGAGAATTATACTTCGTTTTGTAAAACGTGAAATTGTGTTTGAGCTATATATGAGATTTATTCATAATTCACTTTTGGATCACAATATTGTTTTGTTTCTTGCACTGCCCCATTGAGAACTAGCTTCTGGTAAGTACATGATTATGCTTTCTTATTGCAAAACACATAATGTGTTGCACGTTTTGTTCATTATATAAAAACTGATGTTTTCCTTTATTTATTTACTTTTTATTTTCTTGCACCGCTATATTCAAACGGAGGACATTTCGCAACAGTGACTCCTTTGTTTAATCTCATCAGCGAGGTGAATCCAACGAAAACACAGTGGGCTTTGATGATGCGCGTCATCTTCCTGCACGAGGTTCCGGCTTACATTACCTTCAGTCTAGAGTTTGTTTGCCACGACAAAGAGGTTAGTCATAATCGTATTCAAATTTTTGTTAAAATCATTTCTACAAATTATTTGCGCTTTTGAATTTTTTTGATATCATTTTTTAAAATTTTTACTGTGTGTTCGGATACTGTTATTTGTTATATTAAAATAACTTTGCGAAATACACTCAAACATGGATGCTTGGAATCGTAAGATCCGTTCATTTAATTTATCACGTTATACATATTCTTTTTTTTTTTTTTTGGGTTTTAAAATGCAACTAGATAGTTAAGCACTTTTTTTAATTTATTGTTTTTAACGATTATGTTTTTTAGTTTAATTTTTATAAATTTCATCTTATATACGTGTTTTCGTATACGTATTTTTAGAAACAAAACAATTGTGTATACGCATTTTTATTTTTACATAAATACTTGAAATAGTTGTTGGTTTGAAAGCAGAACGTTAGATAGTGGCATCCGATGAAGTGTGGCTTCTCTATTGGGCGTGTTTTTTTATGTTCCTCCACGATCTGGAGAAATGTATTATCATGTCTTCTCAACATAGTTTGTGGACCTACAAGCTATGATGATTTTAAAAGTGTGAACGGCGTTCAACACACATCTTTCAGAGATGCTTGCTATGCACTTGAATTGCTTGCCGATGATAAAGAGTACATCGATGGAACACATTATGCAAGCCATGACAAATATTATTACTTGGTTCATGTAATTAAATTAGAAACGGTCAACTTCGTGCATCGCACAGGTGATGCACTAGTTAATTACTTATATCAAATTGCCACTTTATATACTTATATATAAAATGAAAAATATATATTAGTGTGTTAAATAATATAATACAAATTACACATAATATATTTGATTTAAATAATTAATTACTATTTAGTCAAATATACTATAATAATCATGTTATTAATATATTAATTTTACTAGTTATTATATGATATAAAAAATTATTTGTTTTTAAAAAGTTAATATGGGATATATAATAATTAATTACTATTTAAATAAATATAAAGTTTATATAAAGATACTTTAATAGTTATTCAAACAAACACTCAATATTTAATATTCACAGCACTTTTTTTATTTGTATCCAAACAGCTTTTTAACAAAAGTTCAACTGCCAAAAGTTCTACTTCTAAAAGCTCTACTCACAATAGTTGTGCCAAACAGACCCTTAAACTATGATAATACAATTATTTTAGTATATATTAAATCACTTAAAATTAATTTATTTAAATAAAACATATTATTTGTAATTTGTATTATAATATTTAACACACCAATATATAATTTTTACTTCAGATAAATTTATGAAATGACAATTTGAAATAAGTAATTAATGTGGCAAATAAATTAATATCTTAGTTTGACGTATTAATAGTAATTTTGTTAATTTTTAAGTTTCATTAAATGTTAATTATAACTTACAGTAAAAGCTCAATTAAAGATTTTTAGAGAAGCTCATTTGGGCTTCTCTAAAATAGATTTGAAGCTATTTTTAGTCAAAAATGCTTATCAACTTTAGCCAAACAATCGTAAATATAACAAAAACTATTTTTTCTCTTTCCAAACACACTTTAAATCTACACATAACTCGTTTAAGGAAATTATCCTAGAAGCGTGCTTTAAAAAAGTCTCATAAGCAATCAAGTAATCATTTATTCAACCCTTTAGCCTTCTCTCTTGTATCTCATTATATACAATTTTGGAAAAAAAAAAGATGTGTGTAAACTAAATACAAAAATGTGCCCTTAAATTTTTTTTTTAGTCAACACACCATCACATCCCCAGTGTGGTTATCAGGCCTCCAACATGAAATGTTTGGGGGGTTTGAATACCCCAACTATATATAAATGACTCATAAAATATACATGGGAGGAGGACATAAAACTTGACCTCCAATCATAAGAGCTAAAGTAAAAAAATAAATGAATAGATAATAAAGTAATAAATAAGGAGGTACTACCTCCTAAACAATAAGTCCAAGAATTATATCGATCCATAACTGTAGGAAGCTCGTGTCTATCAATCTGAACTAAGTTGCGGTAGCGTTGCGGTAAATCCTGAGCTTTGTACTCAAAATAGCAACGTTGATCCTAACCCCCTGAAGTAAGTAAGACAGCCACCTAGTTGCCATCGCGATAAATATAAGAAATAGTATCACGGTCGAAGTCAAGGAGTTGTTTGATGTAGTGAAGAGTAGCCTGAATAGACCAAGGTCCTCCATCTTTGGTGATGTAGTGAATGGCCAAAGTAGAGTTGACCTCAATCCATAAATCTGAGAGTACAATCCTTTGAGCAAGAATGATACCGTCAAGAATAGCCATGAGCTCGGCCTCTAGAATAGAACACTCGACATATGAAGAGAAGAAGGCGCGAACACACTGACCTGATGAATCTCTAATAATCTCCTCTCCACTCGCAAATCCATCTTTGACGCATCCATCAATGTTGACCTTGTAAGATATCAATGGTGGATTACGCCAATAAATCAAAACAGGGGGATGAAAAGATGGATTAGTAAGAGATATACCAAAAAGAACTCGAAATAAACGGCCTGTATGTAGTAGGGAGATATTATGGTATACTCTCTAGATGGTCCGTCTCAGCTCCATAGAGATATCTCGGTACTTCACATTATTTCTCGCAGTCCAAATAAACCAGAGAATCAAAAGAGGAATGATCATGCAAATATCTGACAAACTGACCCGATAAACGCCAAGATTGAAAGTGATACTGAAAACTCTCCATCGGCCGAAGGGTTATATGAAAAATGTAAGAAAAATGGTGCCAAATCTGGTCGGCAATACAGCTGTCAATAAATAAATGCTGAATAGTCTCAATAGCTGAGCAACACTGACAATGAGAAGCCATATGACTCCCAATTCGCCTCTGAATCACAACATCAATTGGGATAAGACCTTTCCATAATCTCCAGTAGAAGAAAGAGACGGTCGTCGAGATAATAGAACTCCAAATCATATTGTATACAGCCTGAATAGTATGCCCCATGCGAACTAGCTGCCATGCAGACTTGGTAGCAAATTTACCATCTAAAGTATCCCTCTACATAATCTGATCGCGCACATGATCGCACACCTCAATAGTGATAGGTATGCTCCAAATTTGCTCAGCAATAATATATGGTACTAGCTGAAGAAGTCTATCAATGTTCCATCCAGTATCATCAAATAAGTCTCTAACCTGAATAGAAGAATGTGTCAAGTGTGGGTGCTGATTAGATAATGTAGACTCGTCCATCCAGCAGTCATGCCAAAAGAATATCTACCAATGCCCTAACTGCCAAGCAATGTGTGACTCCGCCTGTGGTCCTATGTGCTTCAGCCGCTTCTATACAGCTAAAGTATAGTAAAGAATAGTAGCCAGCAACTGATGGGTACCATAAAAATACTTACTCAGTAAAAACTGAGACCATAATGACCACTAAGATCTAAATAACCACCAAAGTTTTAGTATCCTGCAGTCTCTTGAAGCCCAGTCCACCATCCTCAGTAGGAATACAAAGGTTCTTCCATCTCCTCTAATAAAATATGTGTGCATGGTCTCTGGAGTCCCAAAGGAACCTAGAAAATATGCCCTCTAACTTCTTCAATACAGCCTTAAGAGGCTTCATAATCTGAAGGAGATCGAGATGAATAGAGGATAGTACTGATCGTATCAAAGTAATCCTTCCCCCATATGATAGGAGTCTCGAGGCCCAGCTAGAAATCTTACTCCGGACTTTCTGGACTAAGTCTTTATACAATAAGATCTTCCTGGCTCCTTTAAGTAAAGGAACACCAAGATAAGTGAAGGGCTGCTGCTGATGACGAAACCCTATAAGATGCTCCAGCTTGTGTATCTGACTAGTAGAAAGTCTCCTAGTTAAGATAATCCCGCTCTTATCTCTGTTCTCTAACTACCTAGAAGCCTCCATCATAGTGCTCAATACAATATAATACTAGTCTGATAGACTGCTTCTGGCCATTGGCGAAAATAATCATATCATCTGTAAAGGACAAATGATAAATAAAAGCATCACCCCCATGTCTGTATGCCATCGAAAGAATATGCTGATACTACTGAGTGAATAGTCGTAAAAAATAATCTGCCGCAATAACAAACATCGATGGAGATATGGGATCACCTTGTCTGAGTCCCCGAGATGATGAGAAAAAAATACATGGCCTGCCATTAAGCAGGACCGAGAATCGACACTCTGAAATACACATATGTATCTGATCAATCTAAAGCGCATCGAACCCAAAACCCTCCATAATAAATATTAAGAAGCCCCAATCCATACGGTCATACGCCTTAGCCATATCAAGCTTGAAGATAACATTACCCCCTCGCACTCTCGTATCAAGTGTATATAGTAACTCCTGTGCAAGGAGGACAATATCTCCAATGAGCCATCCCGAGATGAATCTACTCAGTCGCAAATTCATCAGCTTCATAATCAACTTATTAAACATTATATGAGCTGATAGGATGAAACTCTGACCACCTACAGGCATTGTCCCGCTATGGAAGCAAGACAATAAAAGTAGCTACAATACCCCTAGGTAGGTGCCCTCTAGCAAAGAAGTCCAAGACTGCTTGAAACACATTCTCTGATACTATGTCTCAATAGACTTGAAAAAGTGAGATGAAAACCCATCTGACCTGGCAACACTGTCTGGATAATACTAAAAATAGCATCTCACACCTCGGTCAAAGTAGAAATTCGATTAAGCTGCAAAATTTCCTCATCAGACACTATTCTAGGTATAATACCAAGAAGAATAGGGTTGACAAGCTGATGAGGAGCCGACAAAAGCTCCTGGAAGAAAGATAATGCTAAAGGCTGAATAGTCTCAAGAGATTTAAACACCTCACCCAAAACTGAAGTAATAGACCGGATCCTGGCTCAAATACGTCATCCTTAAACTATAGAATGTAAGTATCGGGGTGTTATGATCACCCTCACAAGTCCAACATGCCCATGCCTTTTGTTTCCAAAAGGCCTCCTCAATAGATAAAGTATAGTTCAGATGGTTCCTGAGTCTGATGAAAAGTATCACGATGAAAAGGATAAGGTGCTTTGTCATGGTCTAACTCTGCCTCGTCCACCTTATACATTGCATCCTTAACCTTCTGAAAAATATCACCAAATACATGTCGATTCCACCAACGAAGGTCCTGTTTGAGCCTAAAAATCTTATCCTAGAGAATAGCCATTCCTGTAAGATGGATAAGAAATGACCACTTCTGAGATGCAAAGCTTAGAAAATCGTGATGCCTATTCCAAACATTGAGGAATTGAAAAGGACGAGGCCCCAAATCATCGTCAGAAGACCACTGAATTAGAATAGACGAGTGATTAGAAGTGCTTCGATTGAGATGACGAACCAAAAACTGAGAACAAAATGAGGCAACCAGTGAGTTAATCAAAACTATGTCCAAGCGTTTTCAAACCCTCATATTTGTCTACGTGTACTGACTGCCAAAATGCCCTACATCTGTCAAACTACAATCCATCATCATAACTGTAAAGTCTGAAGTGCCCCTATCACAAGTATTACTACTAGTACGCTCACCATTGTGAGCGATCACATTAAAGTCTCTCCCAACTATCAACGACCTATCAACAGAAAGAGATATCTGGTGAAGACCCGTCCATAAATCCCCACGCCCAACCTACGAGCAAGAAGCATAGACCGAAGTAATAAACAACGGCCTGGCTAATCTAGGATCTTCAACTTTAATGTGAAAGAATTGGGGATGATCAACAATAGAAGTAACAGCAATCCCCAAATTCTAAAAATACCAAATCTTATCTGACTCATACTCTAAGCCCACATCAAAAGAGAAAAATTGTCGGATAAAGTCAAAGTTATTCCTCAAAACAAACGGCTTCAACACTACCAAAAAATACACCTAATAAAGCTGAACCAATTTCTTAAGTCATCTACGAGTGGCAATAGTGCCCACACCTCTCACATTCCAGATGATAACACTCATCAAATAGACTGGTTATGTAATGAAGCACCCATTTGACTGGGCGTGGAAAATCAGTAACTTTTGGATTTTTCTTCCTCTACACTGTAGTAAAACCATCGGCCTCCTGTCGCTAATCTAAACCAACCAAGTCATCAGAAGAATTCTTGCGAAAGTGCTCATGCTGATGAACCTCAATAGAAAAGGAGTCATTATCTGAAGGAATCGAAGTCTTAACAATCTCATGGAAACAGAGGCGTGGACTAACATGCGTATCGGTATTAAATGGCTCAATAGCCTGATCAGGTGATGTAATTTGAACAGCTACTAAGGAAATCACTGGCTCAACTGGTATTGACAAACTGGATGTCTCTCGAGGAACTGACATCATGGGATCTAACAAGGGATCATAAATAGTTGGATGTGCTGGCTTTGAAGCCACAATAGTAGGAATAATAGGAAAAAGTTGATGGGTATGTCCTACATGCACCACAGGAGGTGGTATGACAACTGAGGGCTGAGCTGAAGAAGAACCAACAACTGGGACCATTGCCTAGGAGCTTCATCAACAACCTCCTTCTCCTAACCCTTTCCGGACCTATCAACAATAGTAACCTAAACATCAACAGGATTAGGAGTTGGAGCAACAGCAGGCTTAGGAGCCGGAGCAACAAAAGGCTTAGTAGCCTGAGTAACAATAGGATCTACTGATGGAGCGCCCACCCTCCACTGATCAATGATATGGCCCATATGACACCACTTAGCACAAAATTGTGGCAACCTCTCATATACAATAGGCTGCCAAAAACTACGAGATTCACTCCGATCAATCCAAATCCTATCTGGGAGCTTATGCTCCAGATTCACCTCAACACATACCCTGACTTCACTAGGCCTCAACAAATCAGCAGTAGCCTCATCAATCCTCAACGGCACTCCAACAATTTTAGATAAAGCAAATAAAAATTCTTTGGCACGTAAATGAATAGGCAATAAAGGAAAATATATCCAAACAGGGGCAATGGAGGTCTCAGCATCGGGATGAAAATCGCATGTCCACTTAAGTACATGCATAGGCAACCACCAATGAACCATAGTAGTTTTAAAAAAAAAATGAATATAATCATCATCATGTGTTAAGTGAATAAGTATGTGCTTGTAATCTATAAGCCTAAGTTTAAAATCGCCGCAAAATTCAAAATTCAAAATTCTGAAAACTAGAGCGTACCTTTACCATTTTGGACTTGCGATGAGAAAACATGCCAACAAGTGTGAACTTGAATGGCTCAAGGAGAGAAGCCTCTTCGTTAATAACTAAGGCTGGCTCACTACGATGCAAATAAGGCTCCTTAGCCACAAACTGATGACAAAAAGAATCAGGAGAAGCTTGAAGGACAGAAGCAAATGACTTTTTCACACTTCGTTCAGCCAGAGAAATTTTGTCTATCAATGATAGCAGCAGCATAAGTCTTTTTACCCATATTCAATGCAGATTGAGCTTTCTAAGGAAAAACATGTGGGCACGGAACAATCGGAGATGAAAAATTTATCACACAGAATATGTTGAAAAAACAGACGGAGACGCATGCACGACAGCCTGCTGGAGCTGCCCAGGCACACGCAGCAGCCTCCTGGCATGTGCCCACATAGTGCCCCATCATGAACTGGGTCATGTGCCACCCTGGTGTGACCCTATGGTCAGAGAGAAGCCCACCAGTGCTGGGCGCAACCAGATTGAAAAAAGAAGCATGCATAGATTATAGGCCCTGACCGGCTGTGTCAACTAGGCACGATTCCCTAGGCAGAATTGAAGGACGCAACTCTCCAGGCATGACCCTATGGTTTGAGTATAGTTCGCTTGTGGTGTGTGCATTCAGATGAGATGAAGAAAGAGACGCGTCTAAAGGGGCTGGAGCTGCTGGCGTGGTGTCGCGCGAAACCCTAAGCAGCGAAGGAACTTCTAGGGCGACATATGAAATATGGAAGTAGTCACCTAGAGGTGGCGAACCTGTTGGAGACGTCACCATGATGCTCGATCAAGACAGGCAGATTGGTATGCGATCTAATTGGATCACTTTCAGGTGGCACGAGGGTTGGCCGACCACATTGGAGACCAAGTCCGGTGGTTTGGGCAGCGGGATTGGCTCAAAGGGATGCGTGCAGATGGGTTCACCTATGAATATCCTTTTTCGCCTAGAAGAGTTTTCAATTTTGCAAACAAGAATCCTAATATGTTACAATTAGGGCAACACTTAAGAAGGTCCATATACACTAATGCCCCTAGTGTAATGCACTGTTTTTTTGGGGACTTATTGTAGTAGATTAATAAATTCATCCATCTAGTTTGGAGCTAAGAGAGTGACCAATAGATAGTGTCACCAAATTAGTCAACTCTTTACCAATTTAGGACTTATTTATTAATTCCAGTGCATTCTACTAAAGAATTAAAATTGCACCCTCGTGTCAAGTGACAATTACGGAAATAAGTCATAATCCGATAATAAATCTTCCAATCATCATGCCACAAATCAACCCCCATTTGATCGTGAATATATTGGAGCCGGCAAAATGACCGAATTGTCATTCTAATACAATATGTAGACATCCGAGTCCCATTTTCATAAGGCAAATCCATTGGGACGCATCACAACATAGAGTCTAATGATCTCGTCGTCAGACTATTGAGCTCAGATTTGATTGCCAATTGGAAAATCCTTCGTAGTGATGATCGTCTTGTCTAAATAATTAACAAATTTCCTTTTGCAAGTAAATGATTTGAAACCGTTTCGTCTCGATTTCCAAAATACTGAGATCAATTTCTTCTAATCAAAATTTCACTCGTTGGTACCTCAAAGAACTTGAGCTAACAATTAAAGGTACATTACCCACTCAAGAATTTAGGTGACTCGTTCGATGATCAAGTAGAAGTCTTAATCCTAGCTGTCACGAATAAGTCCTCCACGCGGTCTCGTTCAATGTGCACCGAGCACATCATTGTTCTTAATTTCTGGATCTAGACAAATCCCAATAAGAATAATACAATCTTATCAAGATAAAGCTTCCAACTTTATGAACCGATTGCAAACGTTATAATTTTGATCACGTCGCAAATTGTATCTTTCGATACTTCGACCATCAAGTATAAAATTTGTAACATCTTGTATGATCATGGAGTGTTAGATTAATGAATCAAATTAAATACGTGAATAAATGATAAAATCGAATTATAATTTATAATGTTGATTACAAAATTATACTATAAAAGCATTAAACTAACAGTTTATTCACCACTAGAGGTGTTGAATCCTTTATTCAGATAGATGCAAATGGTTTATACCAAGTTCTAGATGTATCCGAACCCTTGTGCACGGTCGAAATTTTCTCAAGTATCGAATAAATGCTTGAGACATTCATTTCTTTACCTAGATCTATGAATTCCATATCTCAGATATATGATTTATGCATCCACTGTACAAATTTCCAAAACATCGAGTCATTGGTCATATTATAACCTCATTTTTTAATGTCTCAAAGAATCCAAATAATGAATCAAAGTCCATTATTTGCTCAAGATTGAGATTGACCAACACAATAACATAAGAGTCCATTTTAATGACCAAGTCATATTCATCCAATTGCAGCTTAGACGACAGTGTGACCTACCAAAATAAAGTGATCAAGAAAATTTCCAACGGCCTCAAATCTTTCGCAATTTTTGACAGACTTCCATCGGAAATAATTATGCCGTCAATTTTTTTTGAAGGAAACCAATATACTAATATGGACATCGTAAATCTCCAACGGGAACAATAGGCCGTTGAAAAACTGAAAGCAATGGTTTATAGTCTTTGATGATCTTAAAAACCCATCAAATAGTGCCATTAAGAAAATAAATGCTCTTTGATTATTTGACTCATGAGACTTTCTATACTAGTAGTTTTCCAGTAATAGATGGTGATAGAACAATGACAGTTGGTCAGACTCGACAAGAATGCATTGTTTTGCACTTTAATTCAAAATAAATACATTGACCAATAATATAGTCAAATAAACTAATTGGGTATAACCGTTGGTAAGTTTCGTGAAATATTCCACGCAGGCTTATGTCAATGGACGGGATGGAACAATGGTTGTTAATCGAATGCGATACAAATGCGTAGGTTTTACACTATGATTCGGTATAAATATATATTAACTGGCAATATATTTAAACAACACTTCTACTGCCGAAACGATTGTTTACTATTGCCAAATTGATGTTTTAATTCTCTTGTGTATATCTTTTCTTTATTTAACAAGTAATTGATTATCACTTTTATTACTCTAAAATAAATATCTTATATACATCGTCAAAAATAATAAATTAATGACTTGACATCTTAATTGGCCTACTAACGGAATTGGGTATAATAGTTGGTAAGTTACTCGTGAGATATTCAACTGGAGATTTATATCAATGGATGAGGATGAAACAATAGTTGTTAATCGAACGCAATACAAATGCCTAGGTTTTACATTATGATTCGATATATATATGTTGCGTTTTTGTTACGGTTAACACTCCAATTATTACAAATTCCTAGCGATAAAAAATATATAGACAAGAAATCGACACTAGAATTAGTAACTCGGATCAGCCAACAACATACCTACTCAAGGTGCTCAGCCCACGCACAAAAGTTCTACCATAACCAAGAATATAACAATCAAAGTACACTAGCGTGTTTGATCATATCAGATCTAACACTTATCAATAACAAATGACAACCTTCTTATCTACACCAACACAAGGTATTCAAACCAACTAGAATCCCAATTTGACACTCGAAATACAAGAATTGTTAATTAGATTCTCTATTCCTTGTTCAAAGAAAAAGTTTACAGAAAATAGATTCGAGAAGAAAACCATAGAGGTGAAAAAACCAGAGAAGAAGAAGATGAAACAAATGGATAGATATACCCACAGAAAAAGTGAAGAGAGAGAATTGGTGCTGCAACTTTCATGCATCTTATAAAGCAAGAGTTAGTGGGGTCCACGTGTTAAGCCCTCATTTGCCTTCCATTGTGCTAAAGCGTCTCCTGAAGTTGCATTTCAAAAACACGAAATATGTGAACCACAATTATAATTCCTTCAATCTATACCTTGGTTCACATCTTATGCTTCCTTTTACTTTTGTGCCAGACCACTCCTCAACACATCACTACCCAGTACGTGCAAAAAAAATTAACCTTTGTCAATGTGTAGAAATTTTAAACAACTTCAAAATTTACTTACACTTATAGGTTTAATACCCATATCTGGAGGGTTATGGTCTATAGATATTTTCTTTAAGGTAATTTCATTATGTAAGAGTTTTTCTCTAACAAAACAGAACTTAACATCTATGTGTTTAGTTCTTTCATAATATATGAGGTTTTTATTCCAATACAAAGAAGTTTGACTGTCAGAGAAAATACATACATCTTCTTTGAACAAGTTTAATTCAAATAACAAGCTTTGTAACCAAATTCCTTCTTAGATAGCTTTTGTCAAAGCAATATATTCCACCTCAGTATTTGACAATTCAACAATAGATTGAAGATGGAATTTTCAGCTAATATAATTTTCACCTAATGTAAAGTAGTACGAAGTAATTGATTTTCTATTGTCTTTATTTGGAGTAAAAAATAATAGTTTACAAAGCCAACAAGCTTTAATTCTGCATTTATTCTTTCACAAGTCAACCATATTTGTGAAGTTCTTTTTATGTATCTCGGCAACCACGTAAGGGTTTTCAAATGTAATTTAGGGTTTGACATAAATCTGCTAAGCAGACTTATGGCAAAAGATAAATCAGGCCTTGTGCTAACCGTACATAATGGAACCAATAACATTTGCATATGAGATGTTATTCATTTCAGACTTTTCATCCTCATCATTAGGTTATTGATCACTTGACAAAACAAAATGAGATGCAAGAGGCACATTTACTGATATAGAATCTTTTATACCAAACTTATTTGTCAACTTTTCTAAATAACGAGTTTTTGAAAGTGTTAGTTCAAAATTAGGTCTATCTCTAGCATTAGTCATGCCTAACATTCTTTTTATTTGACCTAAATCTTTCATATCAAATATAGATTTAAGAACATCTTTTATGCAATTGATTTCAAACAAATTTGGACCAATGAGAAGCATGTTATCAACAAAAAGAATCAAATAGATTTCAGAACCTTTTGGTGTTTCTTTATTATAAAGACAAATGTCATAGCTACTTTTTTTGAAACCAATATTAAGAACAAATGTATCAAATCTGATATACCACTGTCTTGGGGCATTTTTAATCCCATAAAGAGATTTTTTTCAAATGACAAACTAACTCTTGTTTTCCTTCTACTTCAAAACCAGATGGTTGAGCCATATATATGACTTCATCCAAGTCACCATGTAAGAAAGCAGTTCTTAAATCCATTTGCTCTAGTTCTCAATTAAATTGGATTGCTAGAGCAAGCATTAATCTCATAGTTTTGTACTTAATTGTAGGCGAGAATATCTCATTATAATCCACCCATTCTCTTTGGGTAAACTCTTTGGCTACTAATCTAGCTTTATATCTTATTAGTTTACTTTGGTTTGATCCATCTTTTATCTTAAACACCCACTTACAACTTATTACTTCCTGATTTTTATCTTTATTAACAAGGACCGAAGTTTTATTCTTATGAAGAGAAGACATTTCTTTTGTCATAGCCGCTATCCAAATAGCTAAATCTTTAGAAGATATAGCTTCTTCATAAGACACGGGTTCTATGATTTCAATTTCTTTTCTGGGATGAAGAAGAAAACTCATTAACCCTTGAGCTATATACTTAGGATTAGGTTTTACATTTCATCTATCTCTATCTCTTGTTAATAGATAATATTGTAGGTTGGTTTCCTCATTTCTTCTATATCTGACTCAGAATCAGAATCTGATGCACCTATTTTAGTTACATCAGACAGGCTCATGTATTGAACCTGGAACATCTATGTCAGGATGATCAAGATCAAGGTCTGGTTCCAAACCACATGTTGTCTTTTCTATGGACTTCACCTTAATTTGTACTTTATCATTTTCTAAATCAGACATAGACTTAACTTTTTCAGTCCCAAACTCATTTGATTTCACAATACAAGGCATCTCATTTTCATTAAAGACAACATCTGTGCTAATTATTACTTTAACCCCATTTTCTCCTTTTACCCATAGCCTAAAGCCCTTCACTCCTTCATGATAGGTTAAGAAGACACATTTCAAAGCTCTAGGGTCTACTTTTCTCTCCTTTTGGTGCGCATATGCAACACATCCAAAGATTTTGAGAATGTTAGATTAGGATGTATTCCCTTCAACAATTCTTTAGGAGTTTTAGATTGTTGCACTGGAGGAATATCTATTTATCAAATACACAGTTCGTTCCAAAACTCCTTTGGAACCCATAAACTGACTAAAAGACCACCTGACTTTATTCATAATGGTTTTGTTCATCCTTTCAGCAACCCCATTTTTCTTAAGGGTGAACCTAACATACTTGTGTCTATGAATTCCTTTTTCTTTATAAAAATTATCAAACTCCAGATTACAAAATTCTAAGATATTGTCAGTTCTAAGGACTTCGACTCTCCTATCAATTTGATTTTCAGTCAATTTTACTCGATCTTTAAATTTCAGAAAGGCTTTACTCTTAGCTTTTAAGAAATATACTCAAGTCTTCCTAGTATAGTCATTAACTATAGAGTGAAAATATCTATTTCCTCCATATGAGGGGCAACTTGTAGGCCCCATAAGTCAGAATGGATATACTCTAAGGGGGCTTTGGAAGTATGAGTTCCAATTTTAAAATTAAGTCTTGTTTATTTTCCTAAGATACATGTTTCACAAAAATCAATCCTAGACACTTTGTCTTTTCCTAGTCAGTTTTTTTTGCTCAATAAAGAAAGACCATTCTCAGTGATGTGTCGTAATCTTTTTGTGCCACAAGACTGAGTGACCAGCTTCAGTATTACACAAGAGATCGGTATCTCTTAATGCTGTTTGACCAAGCAGAGTATACAACCTACCCTTTTTGACACCCTTAAAGACTACTAAGGATCCTAATATTAATTTCATAATCACATCCTTAATTTTGCATTCATAGCCCTCATCATTTAAGGCTCTTAAAGATATTAGATTCTTCCTAAGGCCAATAACATGTCTGACATCCTTAAGGGTTCTAATTCTACCATCATGCAATTTTAACTCAAAAGTCCATATTCCAACTGTAGGGAAGGCTGATTGTTCCCCATATAAACATCCCCATCTTTAATTTTTTATATAACAAGTAAAAATATTTTCATTAGGACACGTATGATACGAAGAGACACGCTTAGTAATCCAATCAATATCATATTAATAATTAGATACATCACATCATAAACTTGCACATCATTAGTAACATTAGCTTAATTTTTAGAATTGTTATCACTTTCTTAATTTTTTTTTTCCAGATGATAACAATCTCTCTTAAAATGGCCTAATTTCCCATAGTGATAGTATCTTTTCCACTTGTAGACTCACGCATTGATTTTTCCTTCTTTTTGCCTTTATGACTATAATTTTGATGGTCACTTTTTTCAATTATTCCTCTTACAAATAAAATTTCCTCTTTATTTGAGAGCCCGTGATCTTATTTAACTTACAGTTCTCTAAATCTTATAGCATCAATTATAATGGTAATGGACAAACTCTTCCATACTTTATGACATCTTTAAAATGATCAGGCAGAGAATTCAACAAAATAACAGCTAAATCTTCATCAACAAATTTTTTATCAACGTTGGACAAATTTTGTACAAGTTTATTACATTAATCAAGATCCTTTGAGAGATCCATTATGAAATTGAAAAGTCTTTCAAGCAAATAAACCTTATTTGGCAAGGTTTTGATCATATTATTTATTCATTTATTCATTTGTTTTAGCTCTTCTGATTGGAGGTCAAGTTTATGTCTACTCTCCCATGTATTTTTTATGAGTTATTTATATATGGTTGGGGTATTCGAACCCTCCATCCTTCCTGGTGGAGGCTTGACAACCACACTGAGGATGTGATGGTGTGTTGACTAAAAAAAAAAAACTCTAATTTTTTCCACAGTTCCACAATAAACTTGTCTCAACACATTATGCAATAGATGCAAAAAAAAAATAGAGTTATATGCAACTTCATTCATTTTTTGTATTTCATTAGGTTTGGCTTTGAGGGGTTTTGGATACTTGCTAGGGTCTTCCGGAGCTTTAGAGACCTTTTACTGTACGAGAATGGCCTTTATCTTTTATTTCCACAAAGAGAAGTCCCCATTTTCATCAAAAGTTTGACCTTCGAACCCGTAATAAGGTTATGTAAAAGGGTGGATTTCAGAAAATTTTTGGTTTCTAATCAATTTTATAAAACCAAGTGTTTAATAAGAAGAACGAACCAATTTTCAAGAAATTTCAACAGAAGCCAAAGTATGCATTTACAACAGAGGTTCAACACAGACTAATAATTAAGAAATTTCTAAGTAAATCAGTTATGAAGTCAAATTTTCAAAAAGATTGTAGAAAAGTTCTAACAAACAGGCACACAATATACAAAGTGCAAATTAATGAAGAAATCTACTAAAATTAAGAATCTAGCAACCTTTTAGTTTCAAAAAATGGACAGACCTTACTAGAATGCTACATAATGCTGCAAAAATTTATAGAACCTCCAAAAATAGTGTTAAACTGTCCGAAATTAGAGAAATCTCCCAGATCTAGTTTCAAGAACTTTAGGCCTTTTCAGATCTTTACATATCCGGGCCCAAGAACACCATATCTAAGCCCAAAAGGCAAATACTAGCCAAGAACAAGGCTTTGATACTGCTATTGCGTTATTGTTACAGTTAACACTCCAAATAATGCAAACTTGTAGCGATAAAAAATATAAAGACAAGAAATCAATACTAGATTTAGTAACCTAGTTCAACCAACAAGAAGTCAGTGAGGCAGCCCACGGAGACTACACCAACGTGTTAGATCATATTAGATCAGATTATATCAGATCTAACACTTATCAACAACAAATGACAACCTTCCTATCTACACCAACACAAGATATTCAAACTAGCTTGAATCCCACTTTGACACTTGAAATATAAGAATCTATTAATTAGATTATGTATTCCATGTTCAAAGAAAAGGTTTACAGAGATTAAATTCAAGAAGAAATCCCTAGAGGTGGAAAAACCAGAGAAGAAGAAGATGAAACAAAGGGATGTACATCTCCATAGAAAAAGAGGAGAGAGAATTGGTGCTGCAACTGTTCATTCGTCTTATAAAGCAAGAGTTAGTGGGGTCTATGTGTCAAGCCCTCATTTGTCTATCATTGGACTAAAGCGTCTCCTAAAGTTGCATTTCAGAAACACGAAATATGTGAACCACACTTATAACTCCTTCAATATATATTAACCGGCTATATAGTCAAACAATGCTTCTACTGTCGAAACGATGGTTTACTATTGCCAAATTGATGGTTTAATTGTCATGTGTATATCTTTTCTTTATTTAACAAGTAATTGATTATCACTTTTATTACTCTTTAATTGGGTACAATAGTTGGTAAGTTACTTGTGAGATATTCAACCCGAGGTTTATATCAATGGATGAGGATGAGACAATAATTGTTAATCGAACGTGATACAAATGCGTAGGTTTTACATTGTGATTCAATATAAATATATATTAACCGGCTATATAATCACTCTACTGCGGAAACGATGTTTTACTTCTCCCAGTTTCAGCTTCTGTTTGTTTAATTATCACATATATACTTGATAAGTACTATTTTGTACTTACCTAGGCTCACAAAAAGGGATGATTATTAGTACTCTTAGTTGTTTTCAGTTTAATTGCATGTTGTTTTCTTATTATTTTAGGAAATAATCAAAGTCAAGTGTAAATGGGATGAAAAGAGCGCAAAGAGAAGAAAAGATGACTAAATTGAACAGATAAAGAGACCTGGAGGGCTTAGCATGCAAATATCAAAGAAACGAAATCAGGAACAAACCTAAGTTAACCATGCGATCGCATGGTTAACTAAGGCTGCGATCGCAAGACAATAAAAAATTCAGCAGAATGTCAAACCATAGAACCATGCGATCGCAAGGTTCTAAACCATGCGATCGCATGGGCATACGCGGCAGCAGTTGGCAGATTCCTGATGGATTTAGAACTCTACGAAGTCCATATTGATTCAACGACTTAAACACACGTCTTGGAGTCTTTTTGAGAGCATTATAAAAGGCAGAGGATAGCCATAACAGAGGGAGACGAATTTTGGAAACAAGATACAAGAGGAGAATCGAGGATCAAGGCTCGGGATTGAGGATTCTTCAGCCGGAGTCACGGGTTGTATTTATTTCTTCTTCTTTTTCTTTCGCCGGATCATGATGAAGTCAATTAGTATCATTATTGACGAAATCATGTCCGGCTAATTTACTTTTTCTAGGATGAACGATGAAACCTCATGATTTTTAATTAATTAGAAGTTTTTCTGTTTTAGTAATTAATTGCTTTTGGATTGATTATTCTTTATGCAGTTTTTCTATTATTTTAATGCCTGATCACCATTAGAATATATTGTGATCTATATTGAAGTCGAGAGATTCAATATAGATTAAGCACGTGGTATTGAATAACATAGGGTCCAATAATAGATAGAGATTACTATTATGCTTTATGAAATCTATTTAGGTGTTCTTGAGATTTTAATGCATGTGTTTATGTTCGAAGCTTAATTAGAGATAATGAAGTTCGCATAACATATAGAATTGATTGACCATCGAGAGAGGCTTTCGATTAATTTAGGAACGCTGATTTTCAATCTATGGTAATTATAAGCTAAAACAGTTAAACGGATATTTGATTAAGGAAAGTGTTGGTGAATTCGCAAATCCTAGAGTTAGTAGATTTTGATTTCGTTCTTACCTTTTTAAAGTTACTTATTGTTATTTTCAATTTAATTAAAATAGTTAACTTAGTTTAGAATCTTAAGAATCAAAAATTGAATCTGTGTTTATTTCCATTGTTAAAATTTGAGTTGTGAAATTAATTGGTAATTTAGTTTCTAGTCCTCGTAGGTTCGACACTTTATTTTATCACTATATTACTTGTCCACGATTCGTCCACTTGCGGGATATAAATCGCACAACAAGTTTTTGGCGCCGTTGCCGGGGACTAGTTTATTAATTGCTACATTAATTGATAGTTTAGTTTTTAACATTTTTTTTATTGTTATTTATTTTTATTTTTATTTTGATTTTGATTTTTAGATTATTTTCTTTTATTATTTTAGTTCTTCGTGATACTGCTGAGTTGTATATATTTTCTAATTTTTCAGGTGTTAAGTGTGCATGCCACCTACAAAAGATCTTGATCTATTTGATTTAGATCCAGAAATTGAACGAAGCTTTCACCGACGACAACGTGAAAAACGAGAAAAGAAAACACAGCAAGACACAATGGCAGACAATCAAGTGCATGATCAGATAAATAATCAACCACCAATAGCTCGACCAGTTGAAGTTAGTGAACGAGATATTCTTATGGGTGAGTATATGATGCCACCGATTGTTGAAAATCGGTCCAGCATAGTCTATCCACCTTATGGACACGACAACTTCCAGTTGAGGCCAGATGTGATGAATTTATTCTCGAACAACCTACCGTTTTATGGGATGACAGATGAAAATCCTCATTACCATATTTCTCGCTTCGATGAATTCTGTGGCAATTTCAAATACCACGGTGTTAACGAAGAAGCACTGAAGATGAGGCTCTTTCCACATACATTGAAGGATAAAGCTAGAGAATGGCTAGATTCTCTACCGCCTGGGAGCATCACTACTTAGGTAGATCTGATCCAGAAGTTCACATTGAAATATTTTCCTCCAGCTAGAGTGAACAGACTGAAGTATGAAATTTCCAATTTCCAACAATCTGAGTTGGAAAATTTTCACGAGGCATGGGAAAGATTCAAACAATTGCTCCGAAAGTGTCCAAGTCATGGTTTCCCTTTAGCAGCTCAGAATCATTATTTCTATTATGGACTAGCTCCAACCAGTCGTTCTTCAGTAGATTCTGCAGCAGGTGGCTCTATCCAAAGTAGATCCGCCGGTGACCTTTATGATCTATTCAAAACCATGAGTGAACAGTTTATTATGTGGCCAGAAAGAGGATTGCAGAAGAAAGCAACAGGGATACACGAAGTGGGCACCAATTCACTTTTATTGGCAAAAATTGATGCATTGGCAAAGCAGATGGAATCAATAAAATATTCTCATTCAGCTAATATGGTTCAGATGCCTTTACCAATCTGTGTAACATGTGGGGCAAACCATCAGTCCTCGGAGTGCCCATTGACAAAGGTTGATATGCCTTCTCCTGAGCAAGTTGCATATGCTCAGAATTTTCAGCGTCAGCAGAATAATCCTTATTCACAAACTTACAATCCTGGATGGAGAAATCATCCAAACTTCTCATATGGCAACACTCAAAATATTCAAAATCCACCAAATTAGGGAATGCCACAAGAGAAAAAAGGAGGACTGGAAGAAACTGTTACTGAATTGAAGGAGATGCAGAAAAGACAGGATGTTGCTATCAAGAATATGGAAAATCAGATTGGGCAGTTGGCTAAATTGTTGACTGAGAGACAACCAGGCACATGGCCAAGCAATACCGAAGTCAATCCAAAGGAGCAAGTAAATGCAATTACCACGAGGAGCGGTGTTCAGTTACCAGAGATTCATGTGACTAGGCCAGGTGTAGAAAAGGAAACTGTGTCCGACAAAGCGAGAGAAAATAAATTAGATGCAGAAGTTGCACCAGAACAGGACTCTCCACCAGCTTATATTCCACCACCGGCTTACGTCCCTCCTATCCCATTTCCTCAGAGGCTGCGAAAACACAAGCTAGACCAGCAATTCAAGAAGTTCCTGGATGTATTCAAAAAGCTTCACATCAACATACCATTCGCCGATGCCTTAGCTCAAATGCCTAGCTATGCCAAATTCATGAAGGACATTCTTGCAAATAAGCGAAAGTTGGAGGAACACGAAACAGTAGCGCTAACTGAAGAATGCAGTGCCATATTACAAAACAAGCTACCACCAAAACTAAAAGACCCAGGGAGTTTTAATATTCCTTGCACTATTGGTAGTTTATATTTTGATAAAGCTTTGTGTGATTTAGGTGCTAGTGTAAATCTAATGCCTTATTCTATTTTTAAGCAGCTCGGTTTAGGAGAAGCAAGGCCGAAAACAGTAACACTTCAGCTTGCAGATAGAACAATCAAACGCCCTAGGGGAATCGTTGAAGACATATTGGTGAAAGTGGGCAAGTTCATATTCCCTGCTAATTTTATTATTCTGGATATGTGTGAAGATAGAGATGTACCACTCATTTTAGGTCGACCTTTCTTGGCTACTGGCCGGGCAGTAATTGATGTTCCAAAAGGAGAACTTATGCTGAAAGTGAATGATGAACACATTACATTCAATGTGTTCAAAGCAATTAAATTTCCAAGCTCTTCAGATTTCTGCTTCGAAATTGATGTCATTGACCAGAAGGGAGGGAGCTTAGATGATAAAGTTGTTACCCAACACCAGGAGGCACCACTTCGAGAAGAAGAATATGTGCAGAAAGAGGAGTGTCATCCGTCTTCTGTAATCAAAGCTGATGATGAGGTTGAAATTTTCTTAGTTGAATTCGAGCATGGCGGCAAAACAAAATCATATCAGTATGATAAAGGAAAGATCAAGCTCTGGAAGGTAAACAAAAAGTGTACAGAAGTTAATCAAAGCAAGAAGAGCAGGGCCTCCAAAGATTTATTCAAAGTGTCTTGAGCGATCACCACGACAAAGTCAAGCTAATGACTTTAAAGAAGCGCTCAATGGGAGGCAACCCATTTTTCTACCCTTTTATTTATTTAAATTTCGTATTATTTAAATTTTAGGATTTCAATTGACAATTTACACGTTTTAGGTTTTTAGGATTTAAAGTAGGTTTTTAATTCTTAGGTTTTGAGGATACAATCATTGTCATCCTGCATAATCACGTTGTTCAATTATTTTAAATTTATATTTAAAAAAAAAAAATTCGTTTTTTTCACTGTTAATAAATTCTTTTTCTTTTCTTTTTAGGGTTACAACCTAAGGACTGACTGGATGACATTCAAACAAAGATTTGTCGACCAACTTGTACAGATCTCTCCACCAATTGTTCATACCATACTTCTTCTTCAGCACCATCCGATCCACATCTGGGTAGTATCTGATCTTTATATACTCCTTTGAATTATTTTTACATTGGGGACAATGTATCTTTCAAGTTTGGGGGTAGTGAAAAAAATGTTTGGTCTGATGATAATACTTGATATTGATTGTTAAATTATAAAAAAAAAAATATTTGTTTGCATATTTATATGATATGAATAGTCTTGCCGGCTAATGATGCAATTTTTTTTAATTATTTAACTTTAATCCATGACTTGTGAACAAATTATTACTATTGGTTAAATGTGAGACTATTTGACCATGTTTGATATTGTGTTGTGTCGGCCAGTTAAAATGATTTTTAGCTATGTTGGTGCACTTAAGTTGAAAATAATAGGATACCTGTTTAAACTTAAAAATCATCCGTATCTCGAACAAATAACCAATATAGTGAGAAAGTGTGGTAATTAAACTGTGATAGTGGCTATCTAGGTTATGATTGATTCCATGTATGTTGAAAATTTGTGTGGAGCACTTTAGACCAGTTAGAGGAAACTAAGTAATGACCGAATGTTAGGAATCTAATCCTCACGCATGAACTTATTGCACGCAAGGAACAAAAATTATTATTATTTTTGCTTAACTCTTTTCGTAGCCTAATTGACTTGAGTGAAAAAGTCCGTAGGGGTTTCTCAAAACCTGATGCCCTAAGGTTCGAAAGACCTGGGAGTCATCGACCTTAAGCTCGTTACATGAGTCATTTAGAAAGTTTAATGAATTGAGTTTTGCACTTTATTAATATCTTATAACTCCTTTCGTAGCCTATTTGACTCGAGTGAAAAGGTCCGTAGGGGTTTCTCAAAACCTGATGCCCTAAGGTTCGAAAGACCTGGGAGTCATCAACCTCAAACTCGTTACATGAGTCATTTAGAAAGCTTAATGGATTGAGTTTTGCACATAAGATCTATATTAAAATATATATATATATATATATATATATATATATATATTTATTTAAATTTAATTTTTTATTTCTGTCAAAAATAAAAAATAAAATAAAATAAAAATTCTTTGCAAAGTAAATATGGAGATTAGATAACTAATGAGTTTGACTTATTTAGTAGAAACTTTCTGGTCGAGAGTGCTCATAAATTGGAGAATCTTCATATACTTAGGTTGTCACAATTATTAGTTTTCTCAACCAGCCTCGAACAAGAAAATAATGAGCGAAGTGTTACCTTTGAACCAAAACCTCGGGATTTGAGAGAAAACATCATTTTGGGGGAAGTGTACCTTACGAGAGGGAAAGGAAAAGTTGACCCAGTGGTTGGGCTATCACCACCATAGAATTTAAGTTAATCAGATTAACGGGTCTCACACACGTATCAAGTATGGTTTGAGTATAATCACATTTGCAATAGTAATACCTGAACACTCGTCATGAATGATAAGTTTTTCTTTTTGCAAAAGCTGAAGCAAGAACGACAAGCTATTTATATTGTGAATTGTGTTATTACTTATTTCTTTAAGTGCATGATTGTTTTTAGCAAGTTTATTCGAGGACGAATAAAAGTTCAAGTTTGGGGGTATTTGATAAGTACTATTTTGTACTTACCTAGGCTCACAAAAAGGGATGATTATTAGTACTCTTAGTTGTTTTCAGTTTAATTGCATGTTGTTTTCTTATTATTTTAGGAAATAATCAAAGTCAAATGTAAATGGGATGAAAAGAGCGCAAAGAGAAGAAAAGATGACTAAATTGAACAGATAAAGAGACCTGGAGGGCTTAGCATGCAAATATCAAAGAAACGAAATCAGGAACAAACCTAAGTTAACCATGCGATCGCATGGTTAACTAAGGCTGCGATCACAAGACAATAAAAAATTCAGCAGAATGTCAAACCATAGAACCATGCGATCGCAAGGTTCTAAACCATGCGATCGCATGGGCATACGCGGCAGCAGTTGGCAAATTCCTGATGGATTTAGAACTCTACGAAGTCCATATTGATTCAACGACTTAAACACACGTCTTGGAGTCTTTTTGAGAGCATTATAAAAGGCAGAGGATAGCCATAACAGAGGGAGACGAATTTTGGAAACAAGATACAAGAGGAGAATCGAGGATCAAGGCTCGGGATTGAGGATTCTTCAGCCGGAGTCACGGGT
This sequence comes from Forsythia viridissima, assembly GCA_030279155.1. Lineage (NCBI taxonomy): Eukaryota > Viridiplantae > Streptophyta > Magnoliopsida > Lamiales > Oleaceae > Forsythia > Forsythia viridissima. The sequence goes on from CM059036.1 coordinate 26,830,224, forward strand.
TGTATTTATTTCTTCTTCTTTTTCTTTCGCCGGATCATGATGAAGTCAATTAGTATCATAATTGACGAAATCATGTCCGGCTAATTTACTTTTTCTAGGATGAACGATGAAACCTCATGATTTTTAATTAATTAGAAGTTTTTCTGTTTTAGTAATTAATTGCTTTTGGATTGATTATTCTTTATGCAGTTTTTCTATTATTTTAATGCCTGATCACCATTAGAATATATTGTGATCTATATTGAAGTCGAGAGATTCAATATAGATTAAGCACGTGGTATTGAATAACATAGGGTCCAATAATAGATAGAGATTACTATTATGCTTTATGAAATCTATTTAGGTGTTCTTGAGATTTTAATGCATGTGTTTATGTTCGAAGCTTAATTAGAGATAATGAAGTTCGCATAACATATAGAATTGATTGACCATCGAGAGAGGCTTTCGATTAATTTAAGAACGCTGATTTTCAATCTATGGTAATTATAAGCTAAAACAGTTAAACGGATATTTGATTAAGGAAAGTGTTGGTGAATTCGCAAATCCTAGAGTTAGTAGATCTTGATTTCGTTCTTACCTTTTTAAAGTTACTTATTGTTATTTTCAATTTAATTAAAATAGTTAACTTAGTTTAGAATCTTAAGAATCAAAAATTGAATCTGTGTTTATTTCCATTGTTAAAATTTGAGTTGTGAAATTAATTGGTAATTTAGTATCTAGTCCTCGTGGGTTCGACACTTTATTTTATCACTATATTACTTGTCCACGATCCGTCCACTTGCGGGATATAAATCGCACAACAATACTCTATTTTAAATATCCCACTTATTTTTAATCAAAACAATATACTAATGACTCAATAACTTATATTTGTCTAAATAAAGGGAATATTGTATATACGTATAATCAAAATGCTAAATTAACTACTCAATATGCCATAGATCGAAGTGAGGGGACATGTTTTGGAGGAGGAACGAATAAACGAAGATGTTTGGAGTCGAGGCCTGAAGTTGACGCGAAGAGGAGACGGAAGGGGACGAAAAAGTAGTAAGGAGAAGCATTGGGCGACTGCAGTCTACATGCACAAACCTGGAGCACACGAGTGCTAGGAAAACCATAGCCCTTGACCTCTGAGTCATTCCAGCACGTGTGCTCTGTGGATGGCATGCACGCGTGCCAACTACTATGAAAAATTGATTTGATTTCAGATTTCAGCATTTTAAGGTATTTCTGGTATATCTTGGGCTCGAAAATTAATACTTTTTAAGACCCCATATACACTTTGTTGATGAGTCATTGAATGGGATGCAATCTTGGAGACAAACAAATATACTCTTGTCAAAATTGACGGTAATAATCGAAAAAAACAGAAAATCAGAAAGATAGAAAAGAGATGAAGCGAGGTATGCCGTAACAAATCTCTTAAGATAGATTTCATTCACTGCAAAAGTGCTAACATGATCAAATGACGTTTATCTCCCAAGATACAATACTTCTGCCAAAGTCTGTATTGTACTATACCAATTTTGCCGAACCAAAGAATGATTGTACTCTTCTCGAAAAGAATGAATAACAATATTTTGAAATTATTTTAATCAGAATTTGAAAAGGAATAGAGAATTTAAAATCAATTAATTCAAAATTGATTTGGTGTCAAAAAATTGAATTTAGGGGTCCCTAGCTATTTATAGGTTTTGAAATATCTTTTTGAATGAGTATGTGCCTCTTCATGAATAGGTGTACCATTTGGTCTAATTAATCTGAGTCCTTAGATCGCACAATTTCATATTTTTATGTGATGTGATGGTTCAGATTAAATCTTGAATGAATGTGTCCATTCATCATACCTATTCACTAATTATGAATAAACGTATCCATTCATCATACCCATTCACCAAATCCATGTTTTTTATTTCATTGGAGACATTTTCAATTCAAATAAAATTAATTGTAATTGCCCACATCATTAAATATATTTAATGATTCGATTTGATAAAATTCAATTAATTCCAACATATACATCCACGTAATTTCATTCACGCTGGTAGTGTACTTAATTTCATATAATTTCATGAGTTTATGTAAATTGACGATGAATGGCTAATTTTTCCTTTGTTCGGACAAACAATGTAATCTAGTTTGATAGTTTAATTTAAAATCTAGAGTTGTGACTCTAATTGCGATTTTATGTTGAATTTTTATCGTTGATTTAATTTACTTTTCATGAATTTGGCGAGTTTATGAATTGCATTGTGAATTCATTTTCACACCGAGAAGCGGAATACCAATTTAACACTAAGGCTATGTTTGATTGACACGTTTTCCATAGAAAATGTCACATCCATGGAAAATGTTGTCATATCCATGAAAAATCTTTTTCATCTTTGGTTGTTTGATTGCACCTGAAAAATGAAAATGATTTTCAAGCTACAATCACTTAGGCTGTGTTTGATTGCAAGTGAAAAATTTGGGTGGAAAGAAAATATTTTCTATAGAAATGAATTACCAAGAAAATATGGGTTGGAAAATATTCCATGGAAAATAAATAGATTGGAAAAGGTTAACAAATTTTCCATGGAAAATAAATTATCCTATCCCACCTAGAAAATATTTTCCTTGAAAACAAGGAAAATATGGCCAAAAGTGGAAAACTTTGAAAAAATTTTCCATGGAAAAAAAAGGTTGCAATCAAACAAAAGTTGAAAAATAGGTGAGAAAATGGCTTTTCCATGAAAAATTTTGCCAATCAAACAGACCAAAGCTAGAAAATTGGTGGAAAATTTTCATTTTCCATGGAAAAGAAAGGGAATCAAACACAGCCTTAAAGCACACTTTTGGCCACTTTGTTGAAAAATATTTTCTCATCATTTTGGTGGAATTTTTTTTTCCACCTTACATGGAAAATGTTGTCATTTTCCACCTTTTTTCATAGAAACTAATCAAACATAAATATCATAAGTTTGGATAGAAGATAGATATATACTTCTATAATTTGAGATATCATGTTTGAATTTATTGTGAATCAATGTTCTTAGATTTATAGTGGCTTATATCAAGAGATAGTAAATTCGCATATTTAAGTAGGTTTGATTTTACTCGAGACTGATTTTTTAAATAAATTAGATAATTTCGATCGTCAACGCAAATAAATAATTGTCGAAATTAAACTGGATAACTATGATGAAATTGTGAGTCCTAACACTTTTAAATCGTAAAGTTTTCATAAATTCAAGATTGTTGATCACATTAGCTTAATTCCTAGTATGGTAAAAATCTAAAAACATTCCTTGTTAATTTTAAAAAAAAAGTTCAAATAATTAGTTAGAATTAATTAGGTTGATAATCAATAACACACTTTTTCAAGAAAATGATACTCTACTTTATTTTTATACTACTTGTCGCAATATTGTGCGCTTGCAATTTTGTCGAATAAGTTTTTAACACCGTCGTAGGGGGCTGTTTGTTATTATTCTTGATTTTATTAATTCTACCTTTATTTTGATTCTTTTTATTTTTATGTTTGCTCTTTCAGGTTCCCTCTATCTAGTCTTGATGCAGAGATCAAACGTACATTCAATAAGAGAATGCAGGAAAAGAAAAAAGACAATAAGCAACAGATAGCAATAAATGGGAACAAGGGTGATCTAGAGAATGCTATTATAGTGCCTAGAGTTGTTGATCCACATAATATAGTTGTGCCACTTGTGGATGTTGATGAAGATGACAGACCTATTGGAGAGCTTATAGTTTTCCACCTTAAGCCATTAATCATTCGAGCATTGCACCTCCTGCATTCGGCCAAACTATCAAATAAGGAAATGTGATAGTGATGATGAGAAACATGCTTATAGATGAGGATTCACACACCCACATCTAAGATTTTTTGGAGTAGTGTGATTCAGCCATTTATCCAAGAGTTTCAGATGATGCAATCAAAGTAAGGCTTTTCATATATATGCTGAAGGGAGCACAAGAGATTGGTTATCATCACAGCCAGCAAGTAATATTACTATCTGGGAAGATCTGTCTAGAAATTCCTTACAAATTATTTTCCTCCAGCCAAAGCCACCAAATTGTTGCAAAATTTTGTACAATTTGACGGAGAAGTTCTTTAAGAATAATGAGAAAGATGCAAGGGATTTCCTAGGAAGTGTCTGACACAAGATTTGAAGAAATGGTCACTAGTTAAGCACTTCTACGGTGGGTTAACTCTAGCTAGTCGAATTATACTTGATGCGACAGCAAATGGCTAAATTACAAGAAAATCTGCCAAATGAAACTATTGAGCGCTACTTATTGACATGCATCAGTACATTATTTTTCATCTAAGCGTGTAATGCATAAGAAGGTCGAAGGACTCCATGAGGTCGATGCATTCACAATTCTGTAAGCACAGATGACTGTACTAGCAAAGAGCATTGCCTCAAATCAATCAGTCAATGCAATCCTCACTTCGAGCCTAGCTTGTGAAAACTATGGTACAAACCATAACACAGCTGAGTGCCCAATCTTCACAACTATACCATTGACTGAGTAGGCTAGCTATGTAAGAATTAATGTCCAAGGTCCAATTAGTTGGGTCGGACTTAATTATTTATTGGACCAAGATTAATTAATTGGGCCCATTTGTTGATAGGTTCTAGTTTGACTAGAATTAGGGTTAGGGTTAGCCCTACCTATAAATACAAAGGCCACGACAGATTAAAAAAAAAGAGTTGGTTTTCATTACTTGCTAGCACAAGAAAAAGACAGCCAAATACAATTACTTTCAAAAGGTTCCGCTTTCATCTGTTCTTGATCGTGGAAGTCCAGATCTGTTCTTGCTGTATGGATTACCATTGGAGGCTAGACAATTGGACAGCTGTGGTATTAAAGATCGCACCTCCAGCTAGTCAGAAATCAGATTTCACGATATTCATCAAATGTAAACTTCTATCACGAATTATCTCTAAGTACAAGGTTGATCCGGCTTAAAGGAATTGAATATTTAATTTCCGCTGTGCATGTATACCTCCATTCCTTACAGTGGTATCAGAGCCTACCTTGTTACTTGTTAGAGTTCGTCAGATTGTTTTGATGAATGATGAATATAACAATAATTGTTATAGCGATATTAATTTGATTTGAGATTTGACAGTTAAAATATAATTGTGAGTTCTTAGAAATCTGAATATGATTCATATTTTATTTTGGAATAAAAAATAAAACAAAAAAATTTTGAATTTTTTGAAAAAGCAAAATCTGAAATTAGTTTTGGAGTTATTCGCGAACGGAGCTAACTGGTCGGAACTTTTGAAGTCGCGGCCGTCAGAGAAAGAAACTACCGACGGTAGAGAACAACATGCGCCGCTGCTACGCCGCAGTGGTTGCAACAGGTGCGACCACCGCCCCTTTGATTTTTGTGGCTGACGACAAGAAGCGGCAGCCATATCATGTGCTGCTGCTAGATGTAGCAGCGGCGCGGGAGAAGTCAAACATCAGTAGCTGTTCGACGATAAAAAGAGGTGGCTGCCAGTGTTAGACACCGGTGCGGCCACCTCCCAGAGATCTAGCGGTGCCGGTTGAAACCCTTTAGGGTTTCAACGTGTCTTCTGCATTTTTTGAAATATGGAAACGGGGGCCTCTTGTGCAATTTTGGAAATTTCATAAGAAGCCCCCTAATTTCAATTGATATGAAAAGGGTCTCTCTGTAATTTACGAAATTGCATGTGAAGGCCACTGTTTTAAAAATTCAGAGAAAGGGTCTTTTGTGCAATTTGTGAAATTACATTGAAGGACCATTGTTTTAAAATTTTAGGGCTTACTGTGCAATTTTAGAAATTGCACATTAAGTCCTCAAATTTTATTTTCTAAGAAAAAGGGTCCTAAATGTAATTTTAAATTTTTAGAAAAATTGTAATTATTTAATTTTTAATGTCGGTCAAATCTTCAGTATTGACTAAAATTCTTTTTAAACAATATTTTGAATTTTTGACCGGATTAAAATTTGATTTTACCTTATAAAATTACAATTTTGACCTTATACAAATTTTGTCTTCAATTTAGGGTATGACTTTAAATTGGGAGATAAAATAATTTTTGAAAAATCCCCTCTATGAATAAAATTAATTGATTAATTTTATTGTTGAAAAATTAACTAATTAATTAGATTAATTATTTAATTTCATCTAGTCCGTTCTAAAATGTCTAAAAGGTTTAGACTTATACTGTCAAAGCTGCAAATTTAAAAATTAATACATTTTTAATATTAGATATTAAAATGGATATTTAGTGGATGATTATGGATTCGATCCATGTGATTAGTTGTATAGTTTATTATTCATGTTGATTGTTGGTTGGGTCTGCGAGCCTATTATTTAATTAAATAGGTCTGCGAGCCTATTATTTATTTAATTGAGTTTTTGAACTCTTTATTTAATATGGACCTGCGTGTTTATTTATTTGGGCCTGCGTGCCAACTAGAATAGGATACATGTTGTAGTTGGGCCACAAGAAAGTAACAAGTATAGGATACATGTTGCATCAGGAGATGAAGATCTTTGCATTAAGTATTCGATGAATGAATGCAATGTTCCTTAGGAATTGACTGACTAATCTTTCTTTTGGCTCAGGAAGATTAGATAGATAAAGTCCATAATCATCCACAGTTATTTTTATGTATGATTGATTGCATGTTGGATGTTAGTTAATATACATAAATGTGATTAGACAAACCACTCTTTATCAAAATATTAAATTCATATTAAATAGTTAATACAACGTACCTTTTATTGTTATAGTGAAAACCAGAGTCTATTATCGATGTCAGTTTGTTGAGTCGCTCAAGGCTGCTCGCTCATAGATATGTTTATCACTATGAAACATTTGATGTTTTTGAACAATGGGTCGAATTTAACTAGAATTTTATTTTTTGTTGAGTCGCTCAAGGAAATAAAATTTTAGAGGTACAATCAAGTAAAACACATAAGATGTGTACGACAATAAATTGTCTACTTGATGATCTAGGAGTCACATAGAGATGTGGTTGATAGAGTATCTACATGGATGTTTTATTAGAGTTTGTTGAGTCGCTCAAAGTTCTGATAAAACAAAAGGGATTCTAGCCCACTGAGAATCTAACCGGTTCTATTGATTAATGTTTGAGGGTCATTAATTCAATTTAAACACTGGGAGTATAATTAATATAATATAAGTCCATGTTAAATTAATTTTATGCATTTAATTAATTGTTCTATCTTATTATTTAATTGTTGAATCATGAGCAACCACATGAGTTTAAGAGGCATGTTAGATGCCAACAAACACACCGGACCAAATTTCTGGACTGGCACCGCAATCTGAGAACTGAGCATGAAAAGAAAATTTAGTATGTCATTGAGCAGCCAATGCTGGAAGCTCCTACTGAGGAGGCTATACCGGAGAATGTGCAGGCTTACAATAAACACATTGATGAGAATAACACTGCAGCATGTGATGCTTGCAATATGTCATATGAGTTAGAAAAGCTGCACGAGGGTATGGATGTATATACCGATATTTATCATTTCAAGTAGTTGAATGATAAATAGTCACGGACTGAACATTATGAGACATCCAAAAGGTTATGAAGAGGTATGATGGTAAAAAGATCTTCAGTCAGTGCTCATGTACTGAAGATAATTGGTTATATTGAAAAATTAAACCAGTTGAGTTTTACTATATACCAGGAGCTAAGTGTTGACTTAGTTATGTAGCCCCACCTAATAACTTTTTGCAGTTCATTATGAACTTCAACATGAATAAGATTCAGTATACCCTACTCGAGCTGCAAAACATGTTGAAAACTATTGAGCCCATGAGAATGAGAAGACTTTGGCCATAGACACCTCTAAGGGAAGTAAGAGGAAATCCAAAAAGGCCTTTCAGAAAGGATCCAAGGCCAAATATACTAAGAAACAGTTAAAGCAAACAAAGACAAATCCAAGTTTGATAATTCGTGTTTTCAATGTGAAAACAAATGGCATTAGAAGAGAAACCACAAGGCATAAAAGAGATAAAACTAAAAGACTCATATCTTTGGCATTGCATACTCGGTCATATAAATGAAAAAAATACATAACCTAGTTACATAAAGATGAATACTTGGGTTCAAATAATTATGAATCATTTGATAAGTGTGGATCATGCCCATTGGGCTAAGTGACCAGACACTCTTTTTAGAAAAATGAGTCAAAGTTGAAGACATTTTTGGTCTTATACATACTGATGTATATGGACAAATGTCTACAGATGCTAGAGGTGGCTTTTCTTACTTTATCACGTTTACAGATGACTATTCTAAATATGGTTTCATTTACTTGATCAAATTCAAGTAGGAAGTCTTTGAAAAGTTCAAGAAATTCAAGCAAGAAGTAGAAAGACAAACTGGGAAAAATATTCTAACACTTAGATCTGATCGGGGTAGACAATATTTGAAGGGTGAGTTCTTAGACTATCTAAAACAGAATGGGATTCTCTCGCAGTGGACTTCACCGTATACATCAACATAAAATGGTGTATCTGAAAGGAGAAACCGCACCTTATTTGATATGGTGCGATCAATGGTGAGTCGTGCAGTTCTTCCAAAATCGTTTTGGAGATATGCACTTTACACTGCATGTTAGACACTAAACCGTGTCCTATCTAAATCGGTCAATAAAAATCCATACGAGTTATTGAAAGGGAAAAAGACCTAATCTTTCATACATGAAGGATTAGGGATGCGACGCTTATGTGAAGCGCGTTGAATCGGATAAGCTAGGAGTTAAAACTGATAAATTTTTATTTGTGGAGTATCCAGAGTAAATTACATGATACTATTTTTACAATCCCATCGAGATGAAGGTCATCATATCGAGACTTGCTGTATTCTTAGAGAAGAGAGTGGGATAAAAGTAGCTCTTGAAGAGGTTCAAGAAACCACAAATAAAATTGACGAATTAGATGTTCCAATGGCTGAGCTTACATCTAATGAAGCACAGATTAAAAAAGTGGAAACCACCAATTCCCAAGAACACACTAGCTCTACGTAAGTCGAACAGAGTCATTCATTTTCTTCTGAGATACGGTCTCCTGGTTACTAGCAATGTATTACTAATGAAGGAAGATGAACCTACTACTTACACAGAATCGAAGTCAAGTGTTGACTCAAAGAGATGGCAGGAAGCCATGGAATCCGAGATGAACTCCATGTACGAAAATAAGGTTTAGACCTTGCTTGACTCGCCTGAATGGGTAAAACCTATAGGATGTAAATTGGTTTACATTAAAAAGGTTGACATGGATAGTATTGTTCACACTTACAAGGCAAGATTGGTTACGAAGGGTTACAAATAAAGACAATTGATTGACTTTAACAAAACCTTTTCACCAGTAGTCATGTCTAAGTCAATTCAGATTCTACTTGCGATAGTAGCATATCATGACTATGAGATCTGGCAAATGGATGTCAAAATCGCATTCCTTAACGGGAATCTTAGCAATGATGTGTAGGTGACACAATCTGAAGGTTTTGAATCCACAGAGCCAAACAAGGTATGCAAACTACAGGAATCCATATATGGATTAACGCAAGCCTTTCGAAGCTGGAATCTTCATTTTGATAAGACAATTAAAATGATTGATTTTATCAAGAATGAAGATGAACCATGTGTATAAAAGGTTAGTGGGAGCAAAGTCGTGTTTCTAAGGATGACATACTTTAGGAAACGATGTCTCCGATGCCAAAAATCAGTAAAATTGTAGTTATCCAAAATTTCTCCATGAACGATATGGGAGAGGCAACGTACATTCTGGATATAAGGATCTATAGAGATAGATCTAAAAGAATGCTTGGCCTATCTCAAGATATGTACATAAATAAAATCTTAAGAAGATTTAGTATGGAAGAGTCCAAGAGAGGAGTCTGTCCCATCGGGTATGAAATCTATCTCTCAAAAGAGTGTTCAAAACACAGATTGTACGAGATAGCATGGATATGATTCCTTATGCATCAACAATAGGATCTATCATATATGCGATGTTATGTACTCGACCAGATATTTTATACGCTTTGAGTGTCACAAGTAGGTTCTAAGTGAACCCTACACGAGAAACATTGAATCGCAGCCAAGAACATCCTTAAGTACTTAAGAAGGACTAAAGACATGTTCTTGGTTTATGGAGGAAATGAACTTAGAGTTTAAGGTTATGCCGATGCCAGCTTTCAGTCTGATAAAGACGATAGCAAATCTCAATCTGGATATGTATTTACTCAAAATAGTGGGTCAGTCAGTTGGAAAAGTTCCAAATAAGAAACGACTGCTGATTCAACTACAGAAGCCGAATATATAGCTACTTCAAAAGTAGCAAAGAAAACAGTATGGATCAAGAAGTTCATTATTGAACATGGAATAGTTTCTAGCATTGTTGATCCAATAACTTGTATTGTGATAACAATGGAGCCATCGCACAAGCGAAGGAACCCAGGTCTCATCAATGATCTAGATATATATTGAGACAGTGTCATCTCATCAGAGAGATAATCTTAAGAAATTATATAAAGATAGAACTGGTCCTAACATACGATAATGTAGCAGATCCTATGACAAATTTTTTGTCCCAGCACAAGCATTATGGTCATGCTAAATTTGATGGTATTAAGATACCTAAGTGATTGAATCTAGTTTGTATGGGACATTTTGTGATATACTCTTTGTTATACATTGAAGTATATAAACAAATTGATTAATTAAATACTTGTCTATATTTTAATGACAGATCTGTTATTTTTGAAATTTTATTATTTAAAATAATAGAGTCCTAAGAAAAGTTCATAGTAACTTGTTAATCACAAGGTGTTGTGATTGTAAGATACAAGTTATAAATAATTTATTCTTGAAATATTCCTAGTCATAGTAATGATGAGATACGGATATCATTATTGTGGATAGACTAGCTTGTGTTGTATTTCTTTTGAAGAAAGTAGCTAATCTCACGAGCTAAGATGTAGAGGAACATCTGAATGAACACATGAATGCATTGTTATGAGAACATGACATTGGATGATCCGCCTAAAGATTCCACATGGATAACTATCTAAGTGTCAGTGGTAAATCTCTAATGTGCGGTAGTGGATTTGGTCCTTTGACTTGAGGACATCATAGAATCTTATGTGAGGACCACTATACTTAGCGAGTATTTGATGGGACTCAAAGATTTGAGTCACCAGGAAGACATCGTATGGGTATAGTGAGAATCATATGAAGGTTGTGAATGTCCAATATGAGAATTCGTCATTCCTGGAAAGTAGGAGATTATAACCTGCATTTTGCCTACTTAAGTTGATATAAATTTCCTCGGCCGGGGTGGAGTTATGAGTTGAAAAATGTTTCATTCATAACTAGATTAGATCAACGAAGAGTTGAGGTGAATAACATAATTGGTTGAAATGAGATTGACGCTGATCTATATCTCTTAACCAATTGGATTATATTGATGAAGGGATTATATTTTCACGGTAACCGCACATATATTAGTTCTATCATACCACATGACATTTTCCTTCATATGGATTGCCTTGACATATTGCTAGATATCAATCTTGGACGGCGACGTGAATTGATCAATCTCGGTGAATCGATGAGAATATCACTGCGTTTGCCATCGTGAATAGAAACCTAATGGGTCACACACATAAAGCGAGAATTGAGCATCTGGAGTTGGACCTTGCCCAAGTGGGAGATTGTAAGAATTAATGTCTAAGGTCCAATTAGTTAGGTCGGACTTAATTATTTATTGGACCAAATTAATTAATTAGATTAATTAATTGGACCCATTTTTTGATGGGTTCTAGTTTGACTAGAACTAGGGCTAGAGTTAGCCCTACCTATAAATACAAAGGCCACGACAAATTAAAAAAAGAGAGTTGGTTTTCATTACTTGCTAGCACAAGAAAAAGACAGCCAAATACAATTACTCCCAAAAGGTTCTGCTTTCATCTGTTCTTGATCTTGAAAGTCCAGATCTGTTCTTGCTGTGTGGATTGCTATTGGAGGCTGGACAACTGGACAGCTATGTTATTGAAAATCGCACCTCTAGCTAGTCAGAAATCAGATTTCACTATATTCATCAAAGGTAAACTTCTATCACGAATTCTCTCTAAGTACAAGGTTGATCCGACTTAAAGGAATTGGACATTTAATTTCTGTTGTGCATGTATACTTCAATTCCTTACAAGCTATGTGCATAACCATCTACGTCAGCAGAACGATCCTTTTTTTACCACATAAAATCCAAGTTGGAGAAATTACCAAACTTTTCATGGGGTGAAAATCAAAACGCTTCAAAAGGGCTATCTGATTTTCTAAATATGAGAAGAAATCACCTCTTGAGGATATTATCTTAACTCTCAAAACTTCTTCGTAGTGGCTCACTTCCATGTCTCATTTTAGATTGTCTATTACATTTTATTTCATCCATATCCCAATTTCATTAATCTCATATCCCTTTGGTGACGGTTCTTAATTGAGATTCAAGTTAAGCTTAATCTCGAAATCATGTGAGACAAAAATAAAAAATAGAAATAATCCAACTTTTTGTATTTAATTTATTATTATGGAAAAAATATTTACACTCGGTGTTTATTTGTTTTGGTCCATGAATTATTAAAAAACACGTAGAAGACTGAGATGTTCATGCAAAAAAGTAATACCAACTTTCGGATTCAACTAGTATCAATCCAAACTCTTGGTAAATAGCTATAACTGTTGGACAAGATGGTGGCAGAAAGACCATAGGGTGCATAGCTGAGCAACAATGAGGTCAATCTAAGAAAGTAAGTAAATGTCATTACAATTCATAGTGGACTTCAGTTGCCTCAAATTTTTGTCACAAGACTAGTTGAAGTTAAGAAAAATATGTTTACCATAAATGAACAAGTAGAAGGATCTGAATAAGTAAAAGAGGAAATTCAGAAAGAGGATTCAGACATTCCATAAGCGAAGACACACGTTCCTATCAAACCTTACATACAACTCCTTCGGTTTCCTTAAAGGCTTAAGAAGGCTCAACTCGATAAATAATTTTCTAAGTGTTTTTATATATTCAAGAAACTACGCATCAACATTTTCTTCTTAGAAGCATTGGCCGAGTTGCCACTATACTTGATGTTTATGAAGGAGAAGTTCTTAAAGAAGAAAAAGCTTGAAGAGTACTAGACACTAGCTTTAACTAATGAGTGCAGTGCTATTTTACTACACAAGTTGCCCCAGAAGTTAAAAGATCCAGGAAGTTTCAAAATACCTTGCACTATTGGAAAATTATGTATTTTTAATGTTTTGTGTGATTTAGGTGCAAATATTATTTTGATGTTTCTGTCTATAAGAGACTAGGTTTAGGAGAAGTGAAAGCAATGACTTTGTCTCTATAGCTAGCTGAAGATCAATCAAGCATCCACGAAGTGTGGTTGAGTATGTGCTCATCGAATTAGATAAATTCATATTTCCAGTCGACTTTGTTTTCCTTGATATTAATGAAGATCGGTAAATGCTAGTGATTTTAGGTCGACCTTTCATAGAAATAGGTTAAGCCTTTATCGATGTTAAGAAATGTGAGTAGATCTTGATGGTGGATGATGAGCAAGACACGTTTAATGTGTTCACAACACCCAAGCAACCATCAAACCTCAAAGGATGTTTAAGAGTTGATGAAGTGGTAAAAATTGGCCAAGGTGAATGGAAACCGAAGGTGAAGAAAAGTGGTGGTGATTGCAACCCAAAAGTGAAGATGAAATAACTAGTTGGAGAACTCAAAGATGAAAAAGGATGAGTTAAAGTTTGGCAAGCAAATGAGAAATCTTGTAAAGTCAGAAATTGCAAACAATGCAAGACTTCAAAGACTCAAATCGAGTCTCCATGAGTGATCACTGTAAAAGTCGAGCTTGAGACTATAAATCGAGCGATTTATGAGTGGCAACTCATTTTATATCCCTTATTTGTTTCTTGACTTAATTTTGAAATTTTTAGTTTGACTTTTGTATAGTTAGCTTGAGTTGCATTTTGCATTTTTAGGTAGATTTAAGTTTGAATTTTAGGTAGTTTAGAGTTATTAACTAGGCTACATAGATCATAGCTTGTCAAGTTTGCCCATTCATTGCATATACTTCATAATAGGAGACTTGACACTAAGGTTTGAAGTCTAGGCCGGGTTTTAAGGTTTAATGTGCCTACTGTGCATTTAGAGTTGACTGACATTTTGACCAAAAACCATAGTATTCTGACACTCATGGACTTTAATTGATTACTTAGTTTTGGGGTTGAATTTTCGGACATTAACGCACCACTAGAAAATTTTGACCCCACAAGAAAACATTTGACCAAACAGATTGTCAAGGAAAATGGACTAAGGAAGCAACGTGCACCAATGTGTCACGGGTCAACTTTTCAAGTCGCACATCACGACTATTTTTCATCCCGTGCGGCAGTTGTCTCACTCTATTCAACTACCTTCCGCCTTCTCATCATGAGTCTAGACATAACCCGTTGCTCATTTTACCCACAAAGCTTACTAGCGTGTAAACACTCGAACGTATCCCTGCACTGCACTTGGTGCCAAGACGCTCGCCTATTTGCAATGTACATCATCATCGATGTTCTTCAACTCTATTGGACCCGACTTAGCTAGTTTGCCCGCATGCTCATGGACAACATATGGTCCCCTCGACGTATACTCGATGGATGGGAGCTCTCCTAGCTCCGTCCGAAGCATTGAGGGTTAGTTGAATGCCCCACAACACAATCCTTGTGCACGTCCCTTCCTACGGGCATATTGGCTAATTGCATGCCACAATGCCCTTCGTTAGGGTCTCGCCCAAGTTGGGACAAATGGTAATCCATGGCTAACTTGAAATGCCTTCATAGCATACTCGTTCTAGCAACAACGACATCTTTCCATATTCACCCAACTATGCAGAGTCGCCTCACGACCGTATTTCTAGCCAACGGACCCCTGCGGCAATGCTAGAACCCATAGCTAAAGCCTACGAGTTAGTATACGAGGCCTTTAAAGTGCTTTCCTCGGTAGCTCATTCGGTCTAGAGGTGTTACCGTATCCTTAGCGCAGCTATCGGGCATAGCAATGCTTTTTCCGAGTGCCCAACGAAGGCCCTGAAGCCAATGCGGTCCTATAAGTTTTCCAACTCAAACGAGTACTATAGCCCTCTTTTAAGGTACATAAAGTAGGCCCTTAGTTGCCCCTGCGGCCCCTAAGGATTGCTCATTTAGTGCATAAGATTAGTCCGTAGGTTGCCCTTCCATGAGGACGGAAGCACGGAAGAGGTTGGTTGACTACTCACCAAGCATTCCTCCATATAATAGATACGAAGAAATAATTCAAGCGACACCAATTGACGTCTTTTGGCCAATGAATCATAACTTTCATAATCGGTGTTCCCAACCTCTAAATGACGATCCGTTTGACATGTAGCAAAGATATCATCTTTAATATCAAGTCCAATAAGTTTAAGCCCCAACGGATATTCGACCACTGAGCTATTGCCCTTGCAATATTATAAAATTACAACAATGCCACTTTCGCCTTCGGTCCCTACATTTCATAACCAAACGGACTCTGCTTGTCGTATGCCTTGGTAGGGAGCTTCTTAACACCCTAGGGAAGCTCTCCGTAAAACGTCTTCTCCAAACTCTATTGTTAAGGTTCTTTGCTCATCACACGAAGTTGCTGCCCTTACGGCCACCAATAATCTCATGTCAAGCTAACTTCTCTCATCATCTCCAATGGTCACAAATATTAGCGTTAAGCTAAGATACGATCTGTGACACAATGACATATGAGGGCATGCAGTCTCCCTAACCATCCAGTGCACATTGCATATATTACACCCAATCCCTTAGAGCATCTTCAATGCACTCCGTCTATTGTGTTTTAGATGCGCTACATAAACACAGATAGACGAAGTTATAAAAAAATCATCTCCAATGCATGCTGATGAGAACTCCGTCTAACTGATGTGGCACACTAAAAATTAGACTCCGTCTAAATTTAGACAGACTTCTAGACGAAGTGACTCAGCATTTTATTAAAAAAATTCAGACGAAGAAAAAAAAATTGAAAACTCGTCAATTTAAAAATATTAATGCTACATGAGCGGTAATATTAATTTTAGTCAAAACCTATTGGAGATGAATTTTAATTTGATTTTTTATTCAATAGCCACATGGACTAGAATTCTGTCTATTTTACTTGCCACATAGACTTCAATATATGAAGTGCGTTGGAGATGCTCTTGGAGCATTTCTAGGGAACCCAACGGGGCGGGTTCGGGGCGGGGCGGCCATTCCCATACCCGCCCCGTTGGGTATTTTTGGAAAGCGGTGCGGGGATCGGGGCGGGTATAAAAAAATCTCCGTTTATCGCCCCGTTTAATTAATTAATTAATTAATTATATTATTTTTTATTTTTTTATATACAATTTAAATTTTGAAACATAAAAATGAAATAAAATAAAACTATTCGAGGCGGGTTCGGGGAATGCGGGGCGGGGGCCATGATCCCTGCCCCCGCCCCATTTAGTAATCGGGGCGGGGATTCCTCGCCCCATTAGGGACGGGGCATGGCGGGGCGGGGCGGGGGCGGGTTTTTTTGCCATCCCTAAGCATTTCCAATACTGCATTCTATTTTGAATGTCTTGCTGTTGTGGCGATGAGATGGAGGGGACAAAACTCATGTGTTAGTATTTATTGTAGAAGGTTGTCTATTTTTGGACAGTCTGCTAGATAGCCTTCCACTAATTTATTTATTTATTTTGTGTTCATATTTTTCCTTATGTTTACTCCTTCCACCCTGTCTCTCCTCGTCTCTTTTCTCTCTCTTGTTTTTAGAAGGTGTGTAGCATTGTAGATGCTCTTAGCCATTTTTCCCACAAATTTTTATCATCACTCTTTCTACTTGAGCGATTTCTACCACTCTCTCCACAAAAATACTCTACTAACCTTAACATCACATTACATTCATCAAGGAATTACTTGGGCATCCTCTTTTGCACAACATTAACACAAAAATTTAAGGTAAATTGCATTAATCTCACTTTTATGGGAAGAATTTTATTTATTGAGTTCATTTTCGTACTTTTCTTTTTGGTGAATGAATGAGGATGGGCTAAAAATACTTGTTGGGTATTATTCACTTGATTCCTTGAGTACAAACTTGGGCTAGATGGGTACTCACTTTTTTCTCCTCTCTTATGGGTTTTACTCATGCCCACGTGGTGTTTGATAAAATGTTCAAACCACGTTTTTGGGACTATATTGCAATACATTGATGAGAAACTAATTGCATTCATGTACTTGAATACAATCAAATGGGTTGGTTGTGGGTATTCATTCAACACTTGTGGTGATAGTGGGGTAAATTGTGTAAGAATTAATATCCAAGGTCCAATTAGTATGGTCAGACTTAATTATTTATTGGACCAAATAATTAATTATATTAATTAATTAAGTCTGTTCGTTGTTGACTAACAAAATTCTAATAAGACTTGAACACATGATTCTAGTAGGACCAGAAACACAGGATTCTAGTAGGACTAGAACTAGAGTTAGTACCGCCTATAAATACTAGGGCCACAACAATTTATATAATCAAGTGAATCTGTCTTCATCACTTGTTAGTACAAGCAAGAGACAGAACTCAATACAATTACTCCCAAAGTTTCGCTTTCATCTGTTCATAGAAGTCTAGATCTGTTCTTGTTGTGTGGATTACCATTGGAGACTGGACAATTGGACAGCTGTGATATTGCAAATTGTACCTCTATCCAATCAGATAATCAGATTACAGGGTATTCATCGAGGTAAACTTCTAACATAAATTTTTATCTAAGTACAAGGTTGATCCGGTTTATAGGAATTGCAAATTTAATTTCTAATGCATATGTATACGTCAATTCCTTACAGTGGTAGCAAAACCTACTTGTTACTTGTTGAGTTCGTTAGACTGATTTGATGAATCAAAATAATTGCTATTGATATATTAATTTGATTTGAGTTTTGATAGTAAAAATAAAATTTTGATTTTTTTTAAAAATAAAAAATAAATGATAAATCTTAAATTAGATTTTGGATTTGAACCGAACAGATTAAATTTGACCAAAAAATGAGTCAGTGAGCGGCAGAAGTCACCGCCGCCGGAAGATGGACGCTATGGTGGCAGGTCCGTTGCCTTAAAGGTAGCTGACTGCTGCAGCAAAATCGCTGATTTCGTGGTGACAACACCGTGCGTCGCTGCTAGAAATAGCAGTGGCGTATGGGCTTTATCGAACAGCAGTTTACGCTAATGTTTGACGGCCCATGGGTGGTTCCCGCCAATGTGTCTTTTGTGAAATTTTAGAAATTGTATTGAAGGACCCACTGTTTTCAAAATTTTAAGGGATTGACAGTACAATTTTAGAAATTGTACATTGAGTCCTCAAACTTTAAAGCAAAATATAGGGTCTCAAACATAATTTTAAATATCTGAAAAAAAAATTATAATTATTGAATTTTTAATGCTGGTCAAATATTATATATTGAATAAAATTTCTTTTAAACCATATTTTGAATTTTTGACCGAATTAAATTTTGAACTCATTATTTTATAAAATTGCAATTTTTATGGTATACTAATTTTATCTTCAATTTAGGGTATGACTTTAAATTGGGGGATAAAATAATTTTTGAAAAATCTCATTTATTAATAAAATTAATTGAATGATTAGATTAATTGCTTAATTTTATTGTTGAAAATTAATTACTTAATTAGATTAATTATTTAACTCTATGTCGTCCGTTCTGAAATGTCTAAAAAGTTTAGACTTGTATTGTCAACGCCGTAAATTTAGAAATTAATACATTTTTTAAATTAGATATTAAAATTGATGTTTAGTGGATGATTATGGATTCCACCAATATGATTGAATGTGTGGTTAATTTATTCATGTTGATTGTTAGTTGGGTTTGCGAGCCTATTTTTTTTAAAAAAAAATTGGTATTAAATGGTTAATAAGACATACCTTCCATTGTTATAATAAAAAATCAGAGTCTATTATCGACGTAAGTTTGTTAAGTCACTTAAGGCTGCTCGTTCATGGATATGTTTATCACTATGAAACATTTGATGTTTCTGAACACTTGGTTGAATATAACTAAAATTTTATTTTTTGTTGAGTCACTTAAGAAAATAAACTTTTAGGAGCACAATCAAGTAAACACATAAGATGTGTGCGACAATAAGTTGTCCATTTGATGATCTAGAAGCCACATAGAGATGTGATTGATAGCAGTATCTACCTGAATGTTTTATTAGGGCTTGTTGAGTCGCTCAAGGTTCTATTAAAATAAAATGGATCATACTAGAAATCTAACTGGTTCTATTAATTAATGTTTGAGGGCAATTAATTCAATTTAAATAGTGGGAGTATAATTAATTTAATATAAGTCCATGTAAATTAATTTTCTGTATTTAATTAATTGTTCTATCTTGTTATTTAATTGTTGAATCATGAGTAATCATATGAGTTTGAGAGGCATAATGGATGCTAACAAACATACAAGACCAAATTTTCTGGACTGACACCGCAATCTGAGAATTGTTCTCAAGCATGAAAAAATTAGATATGTCATTAAGCAGCCAATGCAGGAAGCTCCTACTGAGGAGGCTACGCCAGAGAACGTACATGCTTAATAAACATAGTGATGATAGTAATATTGCAACATGTGATGCTTGCAGTATGTCACCTAAGTTAGAAAAACAGCACGATGGTATGGAAGCCTATATCAATATATATCATTTTAAGGAGTTGAATGATGAGCAGTCGCGGACTGAACGGTATGAGATATCCAAAAGATTTTTCAGAGGTATGATGGTAAAATAAATCTTCAGTTAGTGCTCATGTATTGAAGTGATTGGTTATATTGAAAAATTAAACCAGTTGAGTTTTACCATGGACTATAAGCTGAGTGTTGAATTAGTTATGCAGTCCCTGCTTAATAGCTTTTTCAAAGTTCATTATGAACTTCAACATTAATAAAATTCAATGTACCCTGTCTGAGCTGCTGAATATGCTGAAAACTGTTAAGCCCAATATAAACAAAAGAAATGGGCAAATTTTGGTAATTGACACCTCTAAGGGTACTAAGAGGAAATAAAAAAAGACCTTTCTGAAAGGATCCAAGAATGCCAAATCTGATGGAAAACAGTTAAATCCAAGTCTGATGATTCGTGTTCACTATGGAAACAAGGGCATTGTAATATGACATGTAAGGTATAAAAAAGATAAAACTAACAACTTGTATCTTTGGCATTGTATACTCCATCATATAAATAAAAAATGCATCACCAAGTTATATAAAGATAGATACTTAGATTCAAATGATTATGAATCATTTGATAAGTGTGAATCATGCTCATTGGACAAAATGACATAGACCATATTTTGTGGAAATGGAGTCTAAATTGTAGACATTTTTTGTCTTATACATACTGATGTATATGGACAAATGTCTACATATGCTAGATGTGGCTTTTTCTACTTCATATCATTTTGCAGATGACCATTCTTGATATAGTTTCATCTAATCAATGAAATTCAAGCATGAAGCTTTTGTAAAGTTCAAGGAATTTAGGCAAGAACTGGAAAGGTAAATCGAGAAAAATATTCTTACACTTAGATGTCATCGAGGTAGAGAATATTTGAAAGGTGGATTTTTAGACTATCTAAAAGAGAATGGGATTCTATCGCAGTGGACTCCACCATATACACCACAACAAAATGATGTATCTGAAAGGAGAGACCGTACCTTACTTGATATAGTGCAACCAATGATGAGCCGCACAATTCTTCCAAAATCGTTTTGAAGATATGCACTTAACACTACATGTCACACACTAAACCATGTCCAATCTAAATCAGTCAATAAAACTCCATACGAGTTATAGTAAGAGAAAAAGACCCGATCTTTCATACATGAAAGTTTGGGGCTGCGACACTTATGTGAAGCGCATTGAATCGGACAAGTTATGAGCTAAATCTGATAAATGTTTATTTGTGGAGTATCCAAAGAAAACTGCACGATACTATTTCTACAATTCCATTAAGATAAAGGTCATCTTTTCGAAACATGTTGTATTCTTAAATAAAGAATTCAATTTTAGACAAGACATTAGGAGCAAAGTAGATCTTGAAGAGGTTTATGAAACCAAAATTGAAATTGACCAATTAAATGAACCAATGGTTGAGCTTGCATCGAATGAGGCATATATTGAAAAAATGGAACCGCCAGTTCGTGAGGACATGCCAACTCCGCGTAAGTCGAGCAGGGTCATTCGTTCTCTTTGGAGATAGGATCTCCTGATTACTTGTAATGTATTACTAATTAAGGAAGATGAACCTACTACTTACGTAGAATCAAAGTCAAATGTTGACTCAAAAAGATGGCAAGAAGCCATGGAATCCGAGATGAACTTCATATACAAAAACAAGGTTTGGACCTTGGTTGACCTGCCTGAAGGGGTAAAATCTATAGGCTGTAAATTGGTTTACAAGAAAGAGGTCAACATGGATGGTAATGTTCATACTTACAAGACAAGATTGGTTGCTAAGGGTTAGAAGCAAAGACAAATAATTGACTTTGACGAAACCTTATCACCAGTAGCCATGTATAAGTCAATTCGAATTCTACTTGCGATAGTAGCATACCATGACTATGAGATCTGGCAAATAGATGTTAAACCTGAATTTTTTAACGAAAACCTTAGCGAGGATGTGTACATGACACAGCCTGAAGGTTTTGAATCCAAAGAACCAAAAAAGGTATGCAAACTACAAAGATCCATATATGGATTAAAGCAACCCTCTCAGAGTTAGAATCTTCGTTTTGATGAGACAATCGAAGTGTTTGATTTTATCAAGAATGAATATGAACCATGTGTGTATAAGAAGGTTAGTATGAGTAAAGCCGTGTTTCTAATTTTGTATGTGGATGACATATTCTTATTAAGAAACGATTTCTTGATGCTAAAATCAGTAAAATTGTGGGTATCCAAAAATTTCTCCATGAAAGACATGGGAGATGCAACATACATTTTTGGTATAAAAGATCTATAGAGATATATGTAAAAGAATGATTGGCCTATTTCAATCTATGTACATAAAAAAAATCTTGAGAAGATTTACTATAGTAGAGTCCAAAAGGATACTCTGTCCTACTGGGCATGAGATCTGTCTCTCAAAAGATTATGAGTTACCAGGATGATGTAGTACGGGTATAGTGAGAATCATATGAAGGTTGTGAATGTCTAATATGAAGATTCGTTACTCCTGAAAATTAAGAGAATATAACTTGAATGTTGCCCACTTAAGTTGATATAAATTTCGTCGATCGGGTGGAGTTATGAGTTGAAAATGTTTCAATCATAACTAGATTAGATTAACAAAGAGTTGAGCTTAATAATAAAATTGGTTGAAATGAGATTGACGCTGATCCATATCTCTTAACTAATTGGGTTGTATTGATGAAGGAATTAAATTTCTATGGTAATCGCACATATATTGGTTCTGTCATACCACATGATATTTTCCTTCACATAGATTGTCTTGATACATTGCTAGATGTCAATCTTGGACGGTGACGTAAATTGATCGATCTAGGTGAATAGATGAGAATATCACTTCGTTGCCACCGTGAATCGGAACCTAATGGGTCACACACAAAAGGCAAAAATTAAGCATCTGGAGTTAGACCTTGCCTAAGTGGAAGATTGTAAGAATTAATGTCCAAGGTCCAATTAGTTGGGTCGAACTTAATTACTTATTGAATCAAATTAATTAATTAGATAAATTAATTGGCTCTCAAATCTAGATCTGTTCTTGCTGTGTGGATTACCACTGGAGATTGGACAATTGGACAACTGGGTTATTGAAGATTGTACCTCTAGCTAATCAGATAATCAGATTCTACGATGTTCATCAATGTAAACTTCTGTCATGAATTCTATCTAAGTACAAGGTTGATCTGATTTATAGGAATTGCAAATTGCTATGTGCATTCTTTTTGTTTGTGTTTATGGTCACACAGTTAATTGGACAACTATCTTAACAATTTCTTTGGTTGCTCTCATGTAGGTTATCATCACGTGACAATGCCAAGTTAGGGACAAATCTCTAATAGCACAAAAGAGAGAGAAAAATTGGCTGATAAGCCAACTCGTAAATGTCATGATGCACAATTTGATGTTTTGATTGCTTGTTTCAGGCAGGTCTTTCCTCTACCACCACAACAGTGACCATAGCCGATCGTCACTACCCCATATGGAGTACCGTAACTTTCCTTACTCTTTGATTTTTTGCTTCGGGTACAATGAGGAAAATGTGATCTTTTAGGTCCAAATTAGGAATGTGTTAGTTTATTTTCTTTAAGTAGTGTAGGTTAAGTTAAAATAAAAAAATATAAATAGAAAAATCATAAATTTTGAAAAATGTACCAAATGATTTTTGAAGAGTTAACTTGGTTTAATGGAATACTTGCCTTGGATGAATTGATTATTTTGTTGATAATTTTTAGAAGTTGAAGAACAATGCTGTGATGTGTTCTTTTTTATTACTTGCTTATCCACGTGAGATTATATTCTAAATTGAGCACATAGCCCTATCTGACCTTTGATTCGTGTTTATGTGATATTTCTAGATTAAGTGACTATTAGGTTTCATTGGATATAGATACTTTTTCTATTTGTACTAGATGTGACCTTACCCAGTTTGAAAATTGGCAAACCGACTACAAAACATTAGTTTAGGGGTGAGGTGAACAGGTTGTCGAGAATGCATAGACAAATATGGTTCAGGATTTATATGTGAATTCATGGATTGAATTGGTTTTAGTAGAGAGGTTCGAACTGGGCATTGAACTTATGCTAATATTCTAGTCCGGGCTATTAGTCCTAATAAAAGACATTGTACTAGTCAAGTTAGTTCAGTAGAAAAAAGTTGCCTACACTAATGTGTAAAACTATCCTTGAGTAATCTACCATTATGTATCACCAATATGTATGAGACAATCTACCGTGAAAGATGGTTTCCTTAGTGTTAGTGCAAAAACTACCAACTAATTAGTATTAAACGAAAAAAGATAAGAGATAAAATAATAGGACAATAGCAAGAAACGAAATATTTACACGTCTGTCTAAGTCTTGGACATCAGAAGTGGAATTTAGATCATTGGTGGTTTGACTTGCCCAAGGAAAAACCTTTGAGCTAGAACCTAGACATTTAGGAAAACAAGATAGGACTGACAAACAATTAACCTTCTACACATTCACGTCATAACGTTCACTTCACCCAATGTGAAATGAATGAAAGAGATTCGAGAACCATGAAAATGCTTCACTTATGATAAAATACCTTGGGGATTGAGATACAGATGCTAAGACTATGCAAGTAAAGAGAGTTAAAATTGGATCAATGGGGTTTAGATTTGGTAGGGGAGAAGCTCTATAGTTAATTGTCTATTTAAGTTTTGGGCTAAAGATTGGAAATGGTTATTCACACACACATGGGGAGGGTCGAGTGTTGGATAAGCACAAATAAAATTTTCATTGTTGCGTTGCTTGAAATATTTGGATTATGTGTCGAAACTCGTATGTATTTTGAGGTTGCTATAGTATGAGAATCTATTGAGTTGTACTCTTTGTATTTCGATCTTATCTTAGTCGAACTTAGTTTTGCTCGAGGACTAGCAAATTGGTAAGTGTTTGTGTGTTTGGTAAGTGTAAAATTTGCACTTATCGAGGCCTTTGATCTTGTGATTTTGTTGGTTGATTAGCTCAAATTTGTGTTAATCGCTCGTGTTTTTGCTTTGTAAGACGGATCATGGTGTGTGGACTTGCTTTGAAGGAAGAATAAAGATTTTTGGAGTTGGGGTCAAAAGTTGATAGAAAGTGGTGACGAAAGATGATGAAAAATTAGAACAGACACAAACTTGGCGTGCATGAGCAATAGGGCCAACGTAGTCCCGAACCCCAGATCACTCCAGTACATGCCAACTGTTGTCAAAATCCAATCTAATTTCGAATTTCAACTTTTTTAGAGTATTTCTAGTATATCTTGGGTGTGAAAATTAGGGCATTTTATTACCCTAAATATACTTGGCTGAGGAGTCATTCAAAGGGATACAATCTTGGAGAGAAACAAATATACATCCATATAATTAGAGAATTGAATATCAAAGATTGAAGAGGGAAATTTGAAGGCGAAGATTGAAGTTCATGCTTCAAGATTCGACGTGGAATTTTTAACAATTCTTCTTTTTCTCCATTAATTCCTAGTGATGTTTTTAATTTCATAAATTTCACGTGTTGTGTAACTTGACGATGAATGGCTAATTTTTCATGTGTTGGAAAACCATGTATCTTTGTTTAATAGTTTAATTTTCAATTTTGAGTTGATTCTAATTGTGATTTTGTGCTGAATTTTGTCGTTGATTTAATTGACTTTTCATGAATTCAATCGGTTTATGAATTGCTTTTGTGAATTTGTGTTGACACTGATAGGCAAAAATATCAATTTAGCAAAAATATGAAAAGTCATGAATTTGGATACGAGATAGACATGTATACTTTTATAATATGTACGATCATGTGTAAATTTATTGTGAATGAATGAGCTTAGATTTGTCGTGACTTACATCAAGAGATAGGAGACTCACGTGTTTAGGTATGTTTGATTTTACTCGGGAAAGATTGTTAAATAAATTAGATGAATTCAATCATCAATATGGATGAAATAATTGTTATAATTGAATAAATATGATGAAATCGTGATTTCTATCACTTTTAAATCATTAAAATTTCTCAAATTCAGGATTGTCGATCGCGTTAGACAATCTTGAATTAGCAAATGTTCAAATAATTAGTCAAGATTAATTAGGTTTATAATTAGTACACAATTTTTAAAAGAACGATACTCTACTTCACATTTATATTACTTGTTGCGATATCGTACACTTGCAAAATTAAGGTGTCTCGGTGTTTTTGTTCAATATATTATTATTTGGTAGGTAAGCTTGTTGGATTCTATCCCATAATTTTTGTAAAACTTGCGTGTTTGTATGTTCCTGTTTTCCTTCTACAATATTTTACTCTTCGGTGATATATAATTAGTATCTCTAATTATTCTCAACAGTTCTTTAACCTCATAATTAAGACTCTTCTTACCATCTTATCTCTTTTGTGTATGACTGTGTGATAGTGTTGTACAGTTGTTTGACCTTTCGAGTCCTATAAGGTTTTATGGCCTTGAAAGCATTGTGGCCAACATGCTTGTGCTTGAAGTTTATGTCCCTACGGGCATCATAGCCAACGAGTCTATTATTGAAGATCGAGGGTGTTGGAATTTTTGGTCCCAAACAAACCAAATGGGCAATGAGGATTAAACGGGTCGGTTTAATTATACTTCATAGGCTTGGCCAATGATCAAAGATTTATTATATTATCCAATCTTTGACAATTAGGCAGCCTAATTACAAAGACGGGTCAATGTACTTTATTGTCAACTTTGAGTAATGGGCCTCGACCCAGTTACTCGACGGATCGATTCTAACTAAACCCACTTAAATTAGGGCTCTTAGTTGTTTGGTCCTCAAGTGAGCAATATATATATATATACCATACACATATACCATACACATGCAGAGCCTCCTTTCCACAATTGTCGTGCCATGAGTGAAGCTTGGAGTTTTTCTTTTGCTTCCACTTATTGTCCATTTATTTTTGTTTATATCTATATAATCTTGATTAACTTGGTGTTTCTTGTGAGATTATTTCCTACAAACTTGTATCAGAGCTTGGTTGGCTTTTGAAACAACTTATTGGACTGGAATATTAAGGCGGTAGTGACGGCTGAAAGCGGCGGACGGCTAGAGGACAATTGGCGGATGACCAGCAGCAACAACATAAATTTTTCGGCCCAAATTTTCATTTTTAGAATTATTTTTTGGCTGAAACTACGTATTTTAGATTTTTATTTTTATTTTTTAATGTTTGCAGATTAATATTCAAACATCAGTGCATTTGTTGGACAGTTTGGAATCGAGTTTGGTGTCGTTTTTCTGCTCGAAAATTGCTGAAATTTAAATCTGCAAAAGTAAAAGTAAAAGTAAAATAAATTCGCATCTATCCGATGTTACGGTCCGTCATATTGGTCTGCTCTAGTAAATTGGTTGGTCTCTTTTAAATTTATGTAATAGCAAGCTATCGTGTGGGGTGGCCATTAGGTTTAGGGTTACCGTGTGGGGGTAACCATTGCGTGTTGCTAGTGACTCTAAGAATTTATGTTCCCATTATTGTGACTTGTGTTTATAAGTTTTTGATTTTGTTGTTGATTATTTGTAATACTTTGTTTCTGCTGGATTATTTTTATTATTTAGAACTGTTACCTGGACTTTACCCGTTTGACAATTCCCTTGATCTAAAATCACAAATATCACGAAACCCTGGGAATAAAAAACGGTATATATTGAGGCCTTTAGGTTTTTCTTCTTGATTATCTTGGAATTAATTGTTAGTGTGTAATCTTATTTATTGAGATGTATGTGGATCATTTTGACTTGGGTGTCTTTAATGGTAAATGTGACTTTTCTATTTGGCAACTAAAATTAAAAGGTATTTTGGTTCAGTAAAAAGTTTCAAAAGCTATTGATAATTCTTTTAGTCCTACGGTTAGTAAGGATAAAAAAAAATTGTGATGAACTTATCTATACTTCTATCATATTGCATTTATCAGACCTATTTTGCGAAAAATTAGAAAATTTGACTTCAGAGAAAAGCTTTATTTAACTCCATCCTCTCCTAACAAAATTTATCTCCTCGAAAAAAATTTCTGTTTTAAAATTGATTCCTCAAGAGATTTGGATGACAATCTTGATGTTTTTAATAAGTTTGTGCAATATATTACAAACAGTGGTGAAACGATCTCCAAAATTAACAAAGCTATAATTTTGTTAAATATCATTCCTGATTTATATAAGGAAGTCAAGAATGCAATCAAGTATGAGAGGAAAAATCTTACACCTGACATTGTCATAGACTCTCTAGAAAGTAAGGAGATGAAGTTGAAGTTTGAAAGAAATGTGATAAAAATTGGTGAGATCTATTTTATGAGGGTTAGACCTCAGTCGAGGGGTGGGCAAAACATTGGTAGAAATAGAAAGGGTGGAAGTCATTCCAAGTCACAGAGAAGGACAAAAGGGAAGAAGTGCTTAGTCACTGTTATAAAGAGAAGAAGAAACAGAGAGATCAGAGATAAAATAATTAGATGAATGTGGTAGTACCCAAAAAGGAGCTTGTTGAGGTTTACATGTTTTTAAATTCTAAGCCTGGTGAGTTTAGCCTGTCGACAAACTCCCATATGGATTAGTGGATTCTTGACTCCGGTGTATCTTTTCACATCATATCAAATAAACATTGGTTTGATCATTTGAATGAAATCAATCATGGAAATTTCGTTGCATGGGATAGTGTTACATATAACATTATTGGCATTGGTGATGTGACTGTTAGATATGATAGAGGTTTTGTGCACACTTTGAAGTGCACACTTTGAAGGGAGTTATATACATTCCATACATGGGTAGAAATTTAACTTATGCAAGGAGTTGGAGGAGATAGTTTTGTTGGTGTGCTTGGTAATGGCATGTTAACAATGACTAAGGGTGCACTTAGAGCCTTTAAGGCTGTTAGAAGAAATGGCAATTACATTGTCCGTGCTAAAGTGCTAGGTGGTTTAAATTCTACTATTGCTTCCATTGACACTGATCACATACAGAAGTGGCATAATAGACTTGCTTATATTAGTGTTAAGGAACTTAAGTTCCTTAATAAGGGTGTGTTTGGTAAGGATCAGGTGTCTGACATGTCATTTTGTGATCATTCTGTGCTTGGCAAACATCGTAGGATGTCATTTTCATCTGGCACACATAAGATAATCAGAGTGTTAGAATACATTCATACTGATTTATGGGGTCTCGACAGCAATCCCACTTTTGGTGGTAAGAAATTTTTTTTTGTCTATTATTGATGATTTCTTCAGACGTATGTAGGTTTATTTATTGAAAGATAAAAGTGAAACTTCATTAAATTTAAAAATTGAAAAGTTCAAGTGGAGAATCAGACAATTAAAAAGATAAAATATTTGCATAGTGATAATGTTCTTGAATTCTACAATGCTAACTTTGATAACTTGTGCAATGACTGTGGCATTACTAGACATAAAAGTGTGCCTTACAATCTCCATCGGAATGGAGTTGCTGAAAGGATGAATCATACTTTGCTTGATAAAGTTAGATGTATGATATTGAGTTCTGGTGTGCTTAAATTATTTTATGGTGAAGCTATTATGAATGCTTGTTATCTGACTAATTTGACTCTATCTGTTTCTTTAAATAGTGGTACTCCTTAATAAAAATGGCATGGTAAATGTTCTAATTATTCCATGCATAAAACTTTTAGTTGTGCTGTTTTTTCTCATCAGAGTAAGGAAAAGCTTGAACATAGAGCTAGGAAGTGTGCATTTCTAGGCTACCCTAAGAGAATTAAGGGATATATGTTATGGGATAGAAGCCAAAAAAGTGTAAAGATTATCATAAGTCGATATGTCAAGTTTAACAAGATAGAGATGCTTGGTTTAAAGAGTGAAAAACAGCAAGAAATCATTAGTGATGAGTCTCCAGTTGAGATGGAGAGAGTGAACATCCTCATACCCATCTCTCCTAGTGAGAATGAGAGTGATAACAAACAAGATCAACAGGTTGTAGAAAATAAAAGAGATGAGGATGTGATACAAGATCATCCCGTTGATCAAAATCCTCTAGCTGATTATCAATTAGCTAGAGATAGAAAGAGAAGACAGCGTAGGAAACCCCAAAGGATGTCTGACTATACCATAGCATATGCTAGTTATCAAGAACTAGTGGTTAAGAAGGCCATGCGGTGTGAAAAGTCTAAGGAGTGGGTGAGTGCTATGAGAGAGTAGATGAGCTCTCTAGCTACAAATCTAACTTGGGAATTAGTGCCTAAACCAAAAGATAAATCCATTGTGGGATGTAAATTGGTGTATAAGGTAAAGGAGGGAGCCACTAAGACTGAACCTGTAAGATATAAGGCTAGGCTGGTAGCTAAGGTTACACACACAAGGAAGGGGTTGATTACAATGAGATTTTTTCACCTTCTGTTAAGTAGACCACTATTCGTATCATGCTTGCATTAATGCACATTATGATTAGAAACCTGAACAACTTAATGTAAAACTGCCTTTTTAAATGGTGACTTTGATGAAAAGATTTTCATGTATCAACTAAAAGGTTTTGAAGATAAAAAAAAAACATGATCATGTATGTTTCCTTAGAAAATCTCTATACTGTTTAAAATAGTCTCCTAGATAGCGGTACAAGAAGTTTGATTCTTATGTTCTTGCAATTGGTTTCAAGAGGAGTGAGTTTGATCATTGTTTGTATTACCAGCACCCCAACACAAATGATTGTGTGTACTTGTTATTCTATATGGATGACATGTTATTGATTAGTTCTAACATGAAAGTGGTTAACGATATTAAAAATGATTTACGTAAAGAATTTGATATGAAAGACATTGGACATGCTAAAAGGATACTTGGCATGGAAATTAATAGAGATAGGTCTAATTCTTGCTAATTGTACATCAAACTCCATACGTGCTTAAGGTTTTGAAAAGTTTAGTATGCTTGATTGCAAACCTGTTTCTGCACCTCTTGGTAATCATTTTATTTTGTCTAAAGAACAATCACCTACAAATGAAAAAGAAGTTGCATATATGAATAAAATTTTCTATTCAAATGTGATTGGCTCTGTAATGTACTTGATGGTTTGTTACGAGGCCAGACTTAGCTTTTGCTATTAGTAGTTTGAGCAGGTACATGCTAATCCAAGACCCACTCATTGGGAAGCTTTGAAATAGTTGCTCAGGTATTTGAAAAGTACATATAATGTGGGGTTAATAAATAAAACTGTTTCTAATGGTGAGAAACTAAAAGGTTTTACTGATGTTGATTATGGTGGAGGTAGAGATAATAGGAAATCTACTTCAGCTTATTTGTTCACTATGTGTGATTCGTGTATTAGTTGGAAATCTCAACTCCAACATATTGTTGCTCTTTCCACTACTAAATCTGAGTATATAGCTGCTACTGAAACTTTTAAGGAAGCTATGTGGTTTAAAGGTTTGCTTAATGAATTATGTATTTTAAGTGATAATGTGACTATATACACTGATAGTCAATTGGCTATTCATTTGTGTAAGAACCTTATTTTTCATGAACACACTAAACATATAGATGTTAGACTGTATTTTATTATAGATGTGGTATCTCAAAATTCGATTAAACTTGAGAAAGTGCATACGGACTATAACCTTGCAGATATGAGAACTAAGGTGCTCACTTTGGTAAAGTTTAGAAACTTTCTTACACTTCTGAACAGTAGTACATGTATATTAAGTTCTAATTAGTTTAGAATTCGTTTTGACAACTACTGAGCACATGTCTTTTTTTTTTTGGATTTTGTAGATTTTTTTTTTGTTTGGAACCAAGGTAGAGGCTTGTTGGGATTTTTGGTCCCAAACAAACCAAATGGGAAATGAGGATTAAACGGGTCGGTTTAATTATACTTCGTAAGCTTGGCGAATGATCAAAGATTTATTATATTACCCAATCTTCGACAATTAGACAGTCCAATTACAAAGACGGGTCAAAGTACTTTATTGTCAACTTTGAGTAATGGGCCTCAGCCTAGTTACTCGGCAGATCGATTCTAAGTAAACCCACTTGTATATATATATATATATATATATATATATATATATATATATATATATATATATGGGCTGATTTTCCCATATACCTACTATTAATCTCTCTCTCTATGCTTCTGTGAAAGAAGCCAACTGCCTCTCTCTGTTCTGGCCGAAATCCGGACCTCTTCTCTTCTTCTTTGTAAAGTTTCGTCTTTTTCCTTTTGTGAGGAATCTTGTGGGTTTGCTTAGGAGTGTGCTTTGGCCATTATTTGTGGTGTTACCATTGTTAGAGATTGGCAAAAATCTGAGCCTCCTTTCCACAATTGTCGTGCCATTAGTGAAGCTTGAGTTTTTCTTTTCCTTCCACTTATTGTCTAATTAATTTTGTTTATATCTATATAATCTTGATTAACTTGGTGTTTCTTGTGAGATTATTTCCTACAGAGGGCTATAGAATTTTATGGTCTTGTGGGCATTATGGCTTACGGCCTCAGTCTTTATTCTTCCAACTCAAGGTTCTTGTACACTTATTGTGTTGTTCCTTTTAGGAACTACATCATGGACTACTCAAGTAAATAGATAAACTGATGTAATCACCAACTCCTCTAACTTGGCCACAATGCTCGGGGATACCTAAGGTTTTTTTTTGAAACAAGCTATCAAAAAAATGGAGCATTAATTTATACAAAAAATGAAAATGAAATACAAATTTAAAGGAGAA
Source organism: Forsythia viridissima (assembly GCA_030279155.1). Lineage (NCBI taxonomy): Eukaryota > Viridiplantae > Streptophyta > Magnoliopsida > Lamiales > Oleaceae > Forsythia > Forsythia viridissima. The sequence goes on from CM059036.1 coordinate 26,862,811, forward strand.
TACATGGTCTGACTTCTAGTCGATGAACGTATTGAAAGAAGTAACCAGCTAAGAGATTGAGTGCTAAAGAGTAAAGAAAAACATTGTTATATTTAATGTCCTTTATTCATTCTTCGCGTCACCATATGTCTAGTTATTTATTTTGTTGGTTCTTCATGACTGTTAGTGCTATTTTATTCGGGTTATGTCAATGTCTGCACATAAGTTGTTCTACTCGAGATATGTCAATTTTTATTTGATGTTATTTTTTCACCCACAGAACTAATTATTCTGTTTTCACAATTTTCAATAATTAACAATTCGATCAAAGTTTCAAGATATTTGAACTGAACCATTTTGTGTTCACTCTTGATTATAAAGTTCCTTCACATTAAAATCCTCAAGTAGTGCCACAATCTTTCCTGCTTGATGTAAGCTCCTTTAAAATTAAACTTTTCATTACTATGCATGGCAGACATTCTCTTTACTAATCTCAAGATGCATGATATATGGCCTCATTGTTGGAAATATTGTTCAAAACATATTGCGGGACATAACTACAAAAAATTCGTGATGCGATCAACCGCGGCAAATAGGGACTTTTGGTCCTTGTCAACTTGGTCGCGACATATAGAAAATGAGTAGTTGAGACACCAAAAGGTGCCTCTTTGACCCAAGTGACGTGTCCCTTGATTTTGGATGTGTTTACACTATAAAATCAAGTTGAATTTGATGAAAATAAACACTAGAAATCATCTCTCCAAACAACACTAAAGTGTTTAACATCAAATTCATATCATAAATTTTCAAATTTTTCGAACATTCAAAGTTCCTTTTTTTCTGGATTTCATTAGAGCTAGTGTAATCTGGTTTGAGGCTTGAAATCCACTAAAACTATTGGAGTGAAGACCCTATAGCATCTTATTTTTTAAGAAAGTGTACAAATATCGCTTTTAGTATAGCATTCTACGCGCTTCAAATCTCGTGCTTATTATATTCTTTTGTGTTCTTCAAGTTAAGTTGCTGTAGATTTTTGGCATTTGTGTTTCATTCTCCATCTTTGAAGTAAGTTATTCAACAATCTAAAAGCAAGAATCCTGGCATCCAAGAATGAAATCACGATGGCTACAATCAAATTGATGAATCAAGACTTGGTGAGGCTCGGCCGGTTCGATGGAACAAACTTCACTCGTTGGCAATACAAGTTGAAGTTTCTTTTCACTGCTTTAAAAATCTTCTATGTTCTTCATCTAAATTTGGTGGCATTTTTGGATCCGACAGATGCAGATTAAGATGCAATAAAGAAATAACGGAAGAAGCCTAAAGATGATAAGTTGATCTGTCGAGGACACATTTTACATGCTCTTTCTGATCGTCTATATGATCTCTACACAAATACAACTTCAGCAAGAGAAATTTAGGAAGCACTTGACAATAAATACAAAGCAGAGGAGGAAGGTACCAAGAATTTTTTTAATATAAGTATTTTGATTTCAAATTTCTTGATAACATACCGATATTGCAACAAGTGCATAAGTTTCAAGTAATTTTCAACAAGATGAAAGCTGTTAAAATTGAACTTTCCTAATCCTTCCAAGCTGGGGCTATTATTGCTAAATTACCAATGACTTGGAGAGGATATAAGAAACAAATTCTTCATAATTCTGAAGATTTTTCATTGTAGCAAGTTCAAAAACATCTCCAAATTGAGGAAAAGTCAAGAGAACGAGATGAGAATGAAAATTCTCATATTGGCACTTCAAAAGTCAATGTCACGAAGAACACCAACAAATCCAACAAATTATTCAAGAGGGAATCTTCTAGTAAGGACAATAACAAGTTCAAAAAGAAGCCTAAGGGAGATTGCTTTATGTGTGGAAAACTTGGTCATTTTGCAAAATATTGCCGACATTGAAAGCAAAACAAAACTAAGGGCAAAGTGAATTCCATTGACATTGAAGACATTTTTGCTACTGTGAGCGAAATCAATGTTGTCAAAGAAAAATTTATGGGATGGTGGTATGATACATGTTCTACCATCCATGTTTGCTATGATAAGTCTCTCTTCAATACTTATCAACAAATCAGCAATGGAGAACAAATCCAAATGGATAATGAAGTCGTTCAAGCGTCGTTGGCAAATGGAATATGATATTTTGTTTCACATCCAGAAAGAAGATAATTTTATCAAATGTACTACATGTTCTAGATATGAATAGAAACCTTGTTAGTGGAGATCTCTTGAGAAAATCGGGAGTCAAGTCTGTATTTGAGTCGGAAAAACTTGTACTATCCCATAATGGGATTTTTGTTGGAAAAGACTATTCTATTGAATGAATAGTCAAACTTTGTACTATTGACAATAATATCAATAAAACTATAAATTCTGCTTACTTTCTTGTTTGTTTGAAATTATGATAGATTGGGTCATATAGGCTATTCTACTTTAAATAGAATGATAAAAACGACACAATTTCTTGTGAATTAGAAAAGCATGATAACTTTGAATTGTGTGTTAAATCAAAAATGGTTAAAAAAAACCTTTTAATAGATCATCTAGTCTACTTAGATTTATTTATTCAGATATTTGTGAATTAAATGACATGTTAACTAGAGGAGGTAATAAATACTTTATAACCTTTATAGATGATTTTTCGAGGTTTTGTTATGTTGACATAATGAAACATAAAGATGAGGCATTTAACATGTTTAAAGTTTTTGAAACTGAAGTAGAAAATCAACTAAGGAGAAAGATAAAAAATTCTTAGAAGTGATAGAGGTGAAGAATACTTCTCTAATGAATTTAATCTCTTTTGTGAAGAACATGTCATAATACACCAATGTAGTGCACCTAGAACTCCCAAACAAAACAGTTTGGCTGAAAGAAAGAATATGACTTTGGTTGAAATGGTTAATGCTATGTTATTGCATGCTAAATTATCTTATAATTTATGGGGTAAAGCTTTGCTTGCTGCTTGTCATATTTGTAATAGAATTCCTTCTAAGAAATTGAAGGTTTCCCCTTATGAATTGTAGAAATGGAGAAAACCAAACATTGTATATCTTAAAGTGTGGAGGTAGGTGTCTTGCATATTACAAGAATATCGATCTTAAAAGGACCAAGTTGTGTCCTAGAGGCATAAAATGTGCCTTTGTGGGATATGCTTTAAATAGAAAAGTATATATGTTACTTAACCTAGAATCCAATGTTATTGTAGAATTCCGGGACGCGGAGTTTTTTTAAAATTCATTGAGTGCGGATGAAATTTCTCAGACTCCAAGAAGAGATCCGACTTCTGGAGAACCATTAGAAACATCTTTTAAAGACGTTATTGAGTCTAGTGAACCTCAAAGAAGTAAAAAAGTCCGTAAAGAAAAGGTGTTAGGACTGGATGAGATAGATTCTCAACGAATCACTCTATTCTTGGTAGAAGCAAAGGAGAAAGACGTAGTAAGAACAATTCTATTTGAACTTCAACTCGAGAGTGATCCTAAAACCTATAAAGAGGCTATAGCTTCTAGAGATAATATTTTTTGGAAAGATGCTAGAAATGATGAGATGTATTCTATAATTTCAAACAATACTTGAGAAATTGTCGGTTTATCAAAAGGTTTAAAACCTATCGGTTGCAAGTGGGTATTTAGAAAGAAATATAATACCGATGGTTCAATCCATACCTTGAAAGCTAAATTAGTTGTAAAACATTATCGACAAAAAGAAGGAATAGACTATTTGGACACGTATGCACATGTAGCTAAAATTACAACTATTATGATTATATTTGCTTTATCATCTATTCATGATTTATGTGTTCATCAAATTGATATAAAAACTATATTTTTAAATAGACATTTAGATGAAAAGGTTTACATGGAACAACCAGAAGATTTTATACTACCCGGTAATGAACATAAAGTATGTAAACTAGTTAAATCTTTATATGGTTTAAAACAAGCACCCAAAAAGTGGCATGAGAAATTTGACAATGCTATCATATTTTTTGGTTTTGTGCACAACACGGTAGATAAATGTTTGTTTACTAAAACTTGTCATAGATATGTTGTTTTTGTTTGCTTGTATGTAGACGACATGTTGATCATAAGTAATCACATGATCGGTGTTATAGAAACGAAGAGGTTTCTATTTTCTACATTAAAATGAAAGATCTTGTTCAAGTAGATATCTTATTAGGTATCATAGTGATTATGTAACGATTGAAAATTTTTCGGCTTTTTATTTCAAGTAAATAAAATTTTTACTTTCGGCTTCGTAACAAACCTCCTAGTACATTTTAAATATTTTTGTCACGTTAAATTTTGCACACGTTTGCCTTAAATTGTAAGTTTGACGATTATAGAATATTATTTTATCACAAACTTTTGTTAAAGTTTTAGATCGAATAAATTTATATTGATCTAATTTCTTGGTCAATTTTTGGCCAACCATTTAATCTAAACATATACCAAGAAACTTTGCTACATCTATTTCGGTCCATTTCCGTCCCAATTTGTAGCCCAATTATTAGCCGTAAAACCATATTAAAAGGGCACCAATCTTATGCCCATAAACTGCCCTTTTGAAGGCAAAAATCGGTCACTATTTTAGCCCAAAGTCATCACCCGTATTTAGCCCAAAACCCAGTTCATTTAGGCCCCAAAATTCAACCAATGAACCAACCATTTTTACTGCCAAGAAAATGCCTGTTACTCCCAGGAAAAAAGTAAAAAAGAAAACCGTCCCTGCTGCTATAAACTGCCCCACTCCATGATCAACTAACCACCCATTTTTCCACCAGTTAGTCCACCTCAACTCCAGCCAAACTGCCTCCCATTTCTCTGAAGAAAACCAACCTTGCTATCCAAAAAAAAAAAAAAAACTGCCCCTCCATGATCAGCCAACTAAGCCAACTCACCCACCTCCCTTGAAGTCAAAACTGTCCCACATTTTCCCCATTTTCCCTCACCCTTCAGCCATCCAAAAAACTACATTTTCCCCCATAATTCATCCCATTTTCGGCCAGCCTAAGACCCCCCAACTCCCCTCATTTCCGTCACATAATATTCCAGTTGTTTCCTTCTTTTTCTCTCATCATTTCGGCCCCCAGTAGCATGTAATTAACACCCAATTTTGCTTCAGTAGTTCTCCTTTTTCAGTCCTCGAATTTGGCCCATTGATTCCCATTTTTCCATTTGTTTTTCAATCTAGAAAATTTCAGATTTTGTGCACCTTTCTCTTCATATTTTTGGCTCCCAGAAGTCAGCAACAATTTCCATTTTTCTTCCCCAGTTTCAGCTACAAAATGTCCAGAAAATTCACTCTAGTTGCTTATCTTTTCTTAGCCAAGTTAGCAATCATATTCCTTTCATTTTTGTCCCTCAAATTCTACCCCTATAACCTCATTTTCCTCTCAAATTCCAGCCACCAAACGTTCCCAAAAATTCACTATAGTTCCCTCTCATTTATCAACCAATATAGAAGTTATATGCTCCCTCTTTAGCAACCAATTTTTTACCGTAAATCTCCCTTATTCCTTCTGAATTTCAGCCCAAAGAAATCACAGCCCATCTTTCTCCCTGAAATCAGAATCTCTACTCTCTTGATTCACTCCATTTTTTGGGTCATCCATACTTCTCTTTAGTCCCACAAGTTAGTCCAAAAACTCTTCTATTTTTCCTCCTCCGAACCTCTTTGTATCTCGGCCCTCAAAAACACACTCACAAACCACATCGTGTATATATATATATTTTTTCACAACAAAGAAAAGGCAAGTGTGCAGGTTCAATTTGGAAAAAATGCAGTAACAATTCATTCACTATCAAGACTTCAACCAAAAATTCTATTTCGAGGTAGTTTTACTTGCTACTTTTACTATGATTTTTAAATGACGTTTGAAAAATTATTATGTGATATAAATGCCATGCAAATTTATGATGAAGGAACGTTATGATAGTGATTGAAGGTAATCATTTTAATATGTTAGTGATTGAAGGTAATCACGTATGACGTTATGTGGTGCAGACTACCAATTTATGTGTTCCTATTTATGTTTAAAAATGATGGCATGAGCATTTATGTTACGTATAATTTTCCCACATGTTGTATGTATTGATAATGAGTGTTTCTTATGAAATACTCATCCCCACAGCGAACAAATTTTTAAATTGAATTGATTGATGTTGATGCGATGGCTAGGTTAGCGAGCTTGTTATGAAATTTTCTTTATAGTTTAAGTTTTGATGTCAAGATGATCGAGTCAATTATGTAATATTTTTGGAAAATTGAAATGACGGTTCATTGGCCATTAAAAGTTTCAAGTTAGAAACACCTAGTTTCATTTTCTAAAATTTCCAGCTTACTGTCAATACTTTGAAAAATCATAACTTATGCTACGGTTGGAGTTTTTGAATAAAATCAGTTGCTATGGAAAGCCATATTTGTTGTCTAATAACAGAAATTAGAATCACTCAAAAATTTCATTGTATGAATTTTTTATGAATGTTTTAGCGGGCTGCCTTAAGGCACCTGGGATAGATTTTCAAACAACTTCGGCTATCATTTTCACCTACCAAATGACATAGTTAAGGTTTGAAATTTTACCACATTGTATTATGTTGTCCCTAGTATCTGCAGTTGAAATTTTGGTATGTTTCAAATTCGTTTGAAAGGTCAAATAATTTGTGGCGACACCTATCACAGTATAAGCAAAACCATGGAAATTTTAGGCAAAATTATTTTTTCCTTGCGCACTTGTTATCTTTCGAAAAAGTTATGTTTTTAGAACCATTCAAGGGCATGAGAAATATTATTTAGAGTCGTCAAACATATTTTAGAGATTATTTTAGTGACCCTCTGGGTTGAGAATATCCGGGGAGTTAATAGTAGAGGTCATACCTTAACACAATCACATTATATTGAGAATGTGATAAATAAGTTCAAACATTTGAATGTAAAAAAGGCAAATACCTATTTGATCCTAGTATCAAACTTATGAAGAATGATGGAAGAGTTATTGCACAGTTTGAATACATAAGTGCAATTGGTAGTCTAATGTACGCAGTACAATGTACAAGACTGGACATTGCATTTCCAAAAAATAAACTTAGTAGGTTTACAAGTAACCCAAGTGCCGAATATTGGAAATCTATTAGTATAGTTATTTAAAAGAGAACCAAAACCTTGGACTCCAGTATTCTAAGTTCTCGACTATTTTAGAAGGATATACTGACGCTAGTTGGATATCAAATGTGGGTGAAAGAAAGTCTACTTTAGGTTGGGTGTTTATTCTTGAAAGAGGTGTCGTTTCTTGGAGATCTAAGAAACAAACTTGTATAGCACACTCAACAATGGAATCAGAGTTTGTTACATTAGCACAAACGAGAAAAGTAGCTAAGTGGCTCCGGGATCTTCTATATGAAGTTCCATTGGATACGAAAAATGAGTCTTCTATCTCAATAATATGTGATAGTCAAGACATATTAGTTAGAGCATATAGTGATGTTTAAATTGAAAAATCTAAACATATGAGTCTTAGACGTGATTATGTAAGGAAATTAATCAAAAGTGGAATAATTTCTCTTACATATGTGAGATCGAGTCAAAATTTAGCTGATCCATTTACAAAGTTACTTACTATAGAGTTAGTAAGATCAACATCGAGTAGGATGGGGTTGAAACTCCTAAATTAAATTCACCAATAACAGGCAACCCTACTTGTCATTACGAAATGAGTAATTAACAAGTTCAAAAGGTAACAACAACAAGTTATTTGATAAGTGAATTATTAGCAACACTCTAATAAATCAAACACTATCCTAATGATGTAAGTGTTGGTGTTACAGTTGGAGTGTTGAGTTAAAAATTCTTAATGAAATTCAGTACGTAGTACAAGTGTCTTCATTGTAACAAAGACACTACAATAATTTTACCTATATGAACATTGAAGTGGTGCCGTTTCAAGGAATGTTTGGAGTTTGTTTTTGAAATGTTCATGAAACCAGTTAGCGCATGGCCATTAACGTGCTAAGAAAACTTGTGTGGAATAAATTGAATGAGAGTATTCATGTGTGTAACATTGCTAGTATTATCACAAGGAATAAATAGTTCAAAGCTAAGGCTACTCGGGATTCTGATACTACTTTGCAATGTTTACACTAAGATAAGGTTCAAATGGAAAGATACCTTATTTTAGGCGTGAATACCAATTTAAAATATGAGTTCAATATTGTTGACGTCAGAACCTGTACCGTCTACGTGTCAATAGATCTCCAGTCACTCCTCTGTCAACTTGTATGTTACCTGCACACTCAGACAATCGTTAGGCACCAAGATCTTCGAAGAAAAAGGGTCCGACAATCGTTGGTACTCCGACGATCAAGTCAACTGCCAGTATAAGAATAATACACAGGAGGCGAAAGTAATTGGATGTAGGAGGGACAAACAGGTAGAGATTTGAGCAGAGTTTAGGGTGAAAATTTAAGTACAAAAAAAGCGTACCTTGGAACAACCGGAGATGTCGTATTTATAGCGCAAGAGTCCTGATTGATTTAGGAAACAAATCAATCAGATACCCGATCGGACCTTCCTTTCTTATGGGATATGGATCATTTATTGTCAAGGCAATCTCCAAGATTATCTACCTTATTTGAGTTTATCACGTTGCCTAATTTTTAGAAGATTACGATTCGGTTTTCTTGTCAAGATCCGTGTGCCAATCCAACGCAATCTATCTTCGATTATCTCTCTAGTCATTCCAGAATATCATGCTGCCTGCTAGTTATAGTAAATACGAAGTCCGGTGAGGCCTTATGGGTCGGCTGTGAATGTCGAGGCCCTCCATGGGCCTCGCGATATTCTACTTCAAAAATGCTAAGATGTCTGATGGGCCTCCGAGGCCTTCTTAGAATTTACGAGGCCTTCATTGGGCCTTTTTGGGGCTCTCGTTGGGCCTTTGCTGACATGGAGGCCCTATCAAAATTGAGTGGTAACAATAGTCCTCCAAGTCCAAGCCTATTATTTATAACAGGCGTGGGACTTTGAGAATAAGAGAAGAAATTTTGGACAAAAAATTTGAATTCAGCAGATTCCACGGAGTGTGGTCTTCGCACATTGAATTATGAATTGAACTTACCCAGTATAGTCTCCCTATTCTGAAGCAGAACATTTATGATAGCTGAGGGCTTCAAGCGATTAGACATTTGGTGATGTGTCCGCGGTTGGTGTGATTTTGTCAATCTACGTTGTCAATCTGTGGCCATGCAATCATGAGTGAGAGGACGTATGCATTTAATGCCAATGGCGCGTGACGGATAATGGAGACGCGTGCATTCTTATTTCAATAAACGCTTAGGGTTCCGTTTCTCGCCCGTTGCTCTATTTCAAACACGCGTCCACTGACCAACGGTTCAGATGTAATGCTTGGACGTTGGACGGTGGAGATTGGAATGCCTCAATCTATAAAGCTTGGCGCCCTCCTTCATTACGACTTCTTCTTGCTTCTGTGCTTGTTGTAGGTATTGTGAATGCTATGCCGATAATCAAAAAATTCCAAGCGTGTGCATTGTTTTAACTGCATTTTCGAGGTAAGCGTGCCGAGAGTTGCTGTGATTTATTTCGTAGTTTGCTTTCGTGATTATTTCTTGACTCCATAATTTGGAGATTATACCCTGCCACACGTTCCGACGACAGTAGAAGTATCAACTTTCGGGGTCGAGAGGGGTTGTAATGTCGTCCAAAAATGATGACTCGCAGAATCAATCGGACGCTCGGACAAACCCTAGTATTCGAGGTGAGTCATTATCATCCGCCTCATCATCTTCATCATCTGAAGTAGTAGGAGAAGTGAATCAAACGTCTTCAGTCGCACGCCCATCGACCCTGTCCACAAGTGGGAATGGGGCTTGCCCAACCACACCGTCGAAAGAGACCATGGAGAAAGGGGGCCGGACGCTGGGGTACCAGAGATAAGGGGATCGCTCAATAAAAGAGATGCCCCGGCAGCCAAGGCACTTGACGAGGAGCTCAAGCGGTCCGCCACCGAAGCGTCCATGGCTCGTTCTAGGATCGTTGAGGAGGAGTTAGAGGACATGCAGTAATCCTATAACATTCACGCGTCTGTAACACTCAGGGCTTCGGGCCCAGAAGAACACGCCGACGACCCGCCTGAAGGATTCCTTGTGATTTACGAACCTGCGATGCAGCAGGGGCTTCGCCTGTCCATGCATCATTTCTTCCACGAGGTTCTGAAAGACTAGAATCTGGCCCCTTGCTAGATAACACCGAATGGCTGGGGGCAGATAGTGGCCTCGTACCTATTGTGGAGAATTACCAAGGCGGGAGGAAACTTGACCCCGAGGGAGTTTAAGCCTATTTACCGGCCCTGCCGATCCGTGGGCTGGTACAACATCTCACCTCGGCCAGGACAGAAATGGAAGACGGCCATCAACAGTCCCAACAAAGAGCATAATTGGAAGGAGATGTTCATCTTTGTAGGCGGGGACTGGGAATTTATGCCAAAGGACCCTCTTCTCCACGTGTCTATCCCTCGTCAATTCAAGGAACTTGGTATATACTGCTGCATTTATGTGGATTTTGGCCATAGTGTCTGACTTAATGTCTTGCTTACTTTTGCAGACTGGGAAAGCCACCAATCCCGAAGAGAGACCAAGGCGAGTTGAGGTCGAAGTGGAATAAGGTACGAGCGCTCAACAGCGACTTCAAGAGTCTCAACAACTTGTTGAAGGACGATAACTTATTGATCTGCTACGGACTAATGGGTGAGTCTCGTAAGTTACGATATACTGGTTTTTTTGTAAAGAGATGCCTTAATGAGTTGTATCTTGGTGTGTGTGTCGACAGCTTTCAAGTTCAAGGAGATTTTCACACTTCGCCTCACCCGTCCCTCTAGTAGAGGGGTTCTTCGGCCCAGGCTCCTTCGTGGGAGGCATCTTGTTCATCGCAAGAGGTCTAGGATGCTACGCCATTAAGGACTATCCATCCTTCAGCCTCAGATGTTCCAGGCCTCGAGCAGACTGTTCATCTGCCTCTGCTTTCGTCCTCCCATCTGTCACCTGACCTCGCTCCCCCCAAGGATAAGAGAAAGAGAATTGCTGAGGACGCAGGTGAGGCAGCCGCCTAGAAGATGAAGGCTCCTGCAGCTGCAGGAGGGTTTATGAAGGATGCCCACAAAGAGAGGCAGGCTGAAGAAAGGCATCGGTCTTCGCCTCACCCTGGCGGGGGGGATGAAGCTGCAGGGAATTCTGGCTCTTCGGCTGGGCAGGAAAGTCATGTCCGCATTTCCCAGCGCAAGGAGAACTAGAAACCTCCGTGATGGAAATGCTCAATGCTCATCCTGCGATGATGGCGGTGAGCGTGTACAAATACTGGACCCAAAAGTGAGAAAAAGCAGCTGAGGAATCCACAGTACGTGAACAACTGCAGATGGCGGAGATGAACTTGATACGGGGATGTGTTATGACCAAAGAGTTATTCAGCACCCTGGAAAGTTTTGATGGCCAGTGCAATGAAGGAGAGGCCAAGTCCAATAAGCTTTTCGAAGACCTGAAGGCTGTGGGTCTCGAGAAGGCACAGATGGAGTCTGAGAAGAGGGCCCTCCAGTTCAAGCTGGACTTGGTTGTGATGAAGGATACCGACATGAGGGCCAAGTATGAAATCGATTTGAAGGCTGCCAAAGAAAGTTTGAAACAGGCTCAAGATTAGAAGAGAGATGCCGAAGCTTCTCAGAGGTGTGCCGAGGAGGCTCAGAAGTTGGCTGAAGACTGGACCCTCGCAGCTGAGACTGTGCTAGTCACCGTGAACAATAATCTAGAGACCGTCGCAACAGAAAATGAGAAGTCGCTGGCTGCGGTGAAGCAGGAGTTGGAGAGGGTTAGGGCCGAGCGCGAGGATGCCAAGGCCAAGGTAGTAGAGGCGTATCAGGACGCGTTCGTGGACACGCCCGAGTATCAGGACCTCGCCCATCACTTGATGACTATTGGAGGCGAGCAGTTGGTAGAGCAGATCGCAGAAACCCATCCAGAGTGGGATATTTCGTTCCTTCGGTAGGCTCCTACCGAGGCTCTGGCGACAGGCACCCTTCCAGAAGAGGCTGATGATCAAATCCCCCCATCTGCTGTGGAGGAAGGTCCGCAATATGCCGACCCTTAGAGAGGCAGCGGGGCATCTGAACTTGGAATTTTGTCTTTTTGTCTCTCTTTTTGGCGCATGTTCCAGAATTAGCTATCAAATTTGTTTTCCTAGCGTATCGTTGTTCCAGCATTTAATTTTATGAATGATTGTGCCCACTAGGCATGGGGAGTAGCTCCTGAAATTTAAGAATCACTCATTTGAGCATTAACTGTGCTAACTTTTTGCAGAATCTGAAGAGTTATCATTCTTAATGTTCTGGTAAGTGGAGAGGCAGCACAGTTGTGTGGCATTCCAAATACTTCTAGGACAGTTGTATTTATTGCCTTGTATCAAGTTTCCATGCAACCTCTATATAAAAAAAACTGAGGGTCATTCATCGTGCTCTCCACGCATGCGCAACTTCAGTAAACTACGTGAATCAGCTTCCAGCGCAAAATATTTCTTGAGTCGTGTGACCATACCTTTCGTGTCGAACATGCTATGGAGGTGCGAAAAGAGAAACGGCGTCCAGAATGCCCACCAATTGGATAATCAACATTCAGAGGACCAAATGCCCAGCTAATCAACGTTTAGAGGACCAAACGTACAGGTGGTTTGGGCTTAGTAGCCTTAGCCCGACCATGCCCGGAACGGCGCGTCCCTGATTTGGGTGATGGGGCTGGGAGCCATCTGCCAAAAGGTGTCAACAACATTTTTTGAGCAGTGTGGCCTAACTAGTCACCAAATCAACTCGTATTGATTTTGGGAGACTCCCGATCATGGTAGAACTAGATCTCCATCCCCTGATGAGGCTTATGGTGACGACGACCAGTGAATAGACTTAGTAGATCTAATATCCCAACATGTACCGACCCAAAGAGGCGGCAAGGTAGTAGGATAATGACCATGCGTATTTGTTTATGCCTTATATTCAGAATTATGTTGAATAAAATACGATTGTACCAAAATTTCCATGTTTGTTTCATTTGTGTGTATTGCTTGTGGTGTTTGGACCGGGTGACTTCAGCGGTTGGCGAAGGACGGCCACTGGCAGTGCGCCATTTCATAGTTATGGCCTTCACATCCACGCAATTGCGAAGCTAATGGGACAAGACGCCCTCGCGAACCTTGCAAGGCTCTCACACTTTACGTTTCTGCGTGGAACAGGTTTTGGTGGTGTCACCATGTAGTGATGACTGTACGATTCATGAGGCGCGTATCCTCACGCACCTTTTACATCTTCCTAGGGTTTATTTTGGATGCATTCACCCCTCCCTACGTGTTGGTTTATATGACCGCTCGTATTCTTCTGTGCTTATATATACGCTTGTAGGACTTCACCTTTGCTCTCCTATCGCCATATTCAGATCCCAGTTGTCGTTAGCCATGTCTGGTTTTTATTTTCCTAGCGTCCCAAAGCTTAAGATAAGGCGTGGAGGGGTTGTGGATGATATCTCTCTTCCACCTCCAGTACTTTCTGCGGCGTCTACTCCAGGGGTTACCATTTTACAGATGCCGGAGACAATGGTGGGCATTTCTTTCCTTATTTCTCCAGTGCCATAAGTGACATCGGAGGTGCCTTCTACTTCATTTCCTGCTGGACCTGCACCTTTGTCAGAAAACTCGAGACAATCAGGTAAGAGGAGGGTGAAAACCGATAGTAGGGAGCAGGTGTTCCGACCCTGTACCTCCTCCTGTCGAATGCATCAGCATCGGGTTTCGTCAAGAAGAGTTGGACCCAACGGTGTTAGGAATACTACCTGTCCCAGTTGCCATAGCAGCGGCCTCAGTTCATAAGTACTGCACTTCTGCTTTCGGCAAAGCTGCAGATAACGCAGAACTGATAGAGTTGCTGAAATTGGCCAAAATGTATACCTCTCGGAGTCACGTGCTCTATCGCCTGAGCTATACAAAGTACTAGCAATGAAGGTTGATGAGTTACGCTCTACTGTTGGGGAAATGATGATGTTGACGCGCTGCATGCAGAAAACAAAGATCTTCAGGAGCAGCTCGTATTCTTCGAAGAGGCGGGGGCTCGCACCGCGTACGACATTACTAAAGCCAAGACAATCCAGAAGGCATGTGTAGATGCTCAGAAAAAGGCTGAGTCGCAGTTGAGATCTTGTCAAAACATGATTCATGCCAAAGATAAAGAATTGACTGAAGCACTGAGTGCGTTGTCGAAGGCCCAGGATCTATTGGCTAAACTTGGGGTCCCAGGCTATGCGAATCTCCAGGGCCCAACAGGGACGTAAGAGTCTTGCATGTTTAGTGTTATCTTTTGGTTTTGAGGATGTAAAGCTTCTTGCGACGTACGTTATCATGTAAATGGTCTTATCCAGCCATGTAGGCCAACGAAAGTCCATTATCTTTGTTGGTTTTAAATACGCGTTGAATATTTATTCAGCGAGTTGACAAAGTTGGCCGCGAACCACACTCTCTCGCTATCGAATCGCTTTTACTTGCTGGATTACACGTTGGATGTTTATCCAGCGAGTTGACAGAGTTGGCCGTGAACCACACTTCCTCACTGTCGAATCACTTTTACTTGCTTGATTACGTGTTGAATGTTTATCCAGCGAGTTGACAGAGTTGGCCATGAACCACACTCCCTTGCTGCCGAATCGCTTTTACTTTCTTGATTACGCGTTGAATGTTTATCCAGCGAGTTGACAGAGTTAGCCACGAACCACACTCCCTCACTGCCAAATCGGTTTTACTTGCTTGATTACGCGTTGAATGTTTATCCAGCGAGTTGACATAGTTGGCTGCAAACAACACTCTCTCACTACCGATTCGCATTTACTTGCTTGATTACGTGTTGAATGTTTATCCAGCGAGTTGACAGAGTTGGCCCCGAACCACACCCTCTCGCTGTCAAATCGCCTTTACTTGCTTGATTACGCGTTGAATGTTTATCCAGCGAGTTGACAGAGTTGGCCGCGAACCACACCCTCTCGCTGCCGAATCGCCTTTACTTACTTGATTATGCGTTGAATGTTTATCCAGTGAGTTAACAGAGTTGGCCGCGAACCACACTTCCTCACTGCTGAATCGCTTTTACTTGCTTGATTACGCGTTGAATGTTTATCCAGCGAGTTGACAGAGTTGGCTGCAAACCACACCTCCTCGCTTTTACTTGGTATAGTACGATGGAGAACATTTTTGTTTTAGAAAACAATGAATTTTATCAAAAGAAGCGGTGTCTAGAGATGTCGAAAACAATGCTAGAAAATTGAAGAGTGCAAAATAAAACTACTGATGATATGGTCGCAGATTGGCGACATTCCAGGGATGCCTTGTCTCTCTTCCTTCTGAGTCTTCTTTTTTTCTTCCACGTGAAGTTATGAGTGTTCTTCCGCAGGAATTGCTTCAACTCCTCATTCATCTTTTCTTCGAGTTTCTCTCCCACCTGCAACATTTAGGTCGGTTCTGAGGAATTCACCAAAAATGCTTCCAACTCCTCGGCCGGAGAGGCAAGAGAGTCTGAGCCTATGATCCGGAGATCTAGGCCCTCGTCCAGTATCATTTCTTCATCCATCTTTTTGTAGTCAACATCCATTGGCTCCGTATGTATGGTCATCACTGCCGGGAAGACTTCATCGCGCTTTGCCACTTTTCATAATGCGTTCATATAGCATGCCCTTGCTTCTGTCTGATTGCCGCGAATCTTGGCGACCCCTCTTTCTCCCTCTCCCTCGGCATCGAGAACTTCATTGCCAAGTGATGTATAAACGTGACCGCTTGCAAGTCCTTCAACGCGGGCCTTCCGAGGACACCATGGTAGGTGGAGGGGGTATCTAATATTAAAAATTCCATAAACTTCCTGAGGTGGCACGGGGTTCTCCAAAGTCCACCGCGAGGGTAATCCTTCCTCGTGGGACAAGGCTATCCCCCGTGAAACCAAATAATGGCTGTTAGCTCATGATCCACGTCCATTTGATCAAAGGCACTGCCGAAACAAAATATTCATGGCGCTTCCATCATCGACCAACATCCGTCCGTGTCCATTCCTGGTGACGACCGCGCGGACTACCAGGGCATCGCAGTGAGGGTAGTGTATCCTGGCCTCGTCTTCGTCAGTGAACAAGATTTTCAGTACTTTTGATCGGTGTCCATGGACCTGCCAACTCTCCATGGGTTCTTCTCTTGCTGCCTTTGTGTAGTTTCGCCGCGAGTTCATGGTATGCCCTCTGACATAGGGCCCCTCTATGATCGTGTTTATTTCTCAGACTGGGGGGCTCCCGTGGGCCCTTCCACCTTCTATGGGTCCCTGTTTCTGTCATTCCTTTCGTCATAGCAGCGAGGTCCATCGTCCTGGCATCGAGGATGAGGTCTTCACCCTTGGGTGGGTGGCCCTCGACGTCTTCACGCGGGTCGATTCCCCTCTCCCAGCCCGTGGTTTCTACAATTGATCAGTTCCCTCACATCTGGGCAATCTTCCGTATTGTGTACCCTAGTCTTGTGTATGCGACAGAACTTGGGTGGTGCTGTTGCCTACAAGGTGGCCATTGCGGGCATTTTAGGATGGGAGGTAGGGACTACTTCTGTCTGGTTGAACCTCTTGTAATGGTTGTTCAACGGTCCCGGAGAACGCCTCTTCTGAAAGCGGTTGAAACAAAGTTCTGGAGAGCGTCGCCCCTCTCTTCTGTAGCGATCTCCTCTTTCCCTTTCAACCTTCTCCCTGTTCTCGATCGTTTCTTCTGACTGAATTTCACGCAGGACCAAGTCTACCAGCTTACTGTTGGTCTTTGGTTGATTGTTATGTATGTCTCTCTAGAAGGGAGTGCGCATGTGAAGTCCAGTTACGAGTGCGTCCAAGGCTTTTTCATCGGTTACAATCTCGATTTTGTTAATAACGTTACTGAACCTCTTGAAGTAGCTCTTGACGGTTTCTCCTTCTTTCTGTCGGATGTCATTTAACTGGGCAATGTCAGCTATCATCATCTGATTGCCAAGGAAGGCGTTGACGAACTCCCTTTTGAGCTGAGGCCAGCTCCGAATGCTCCCTGGCTTTAGCTTATTGTACCATCTCTTCGTGTCGGATGCGAGTGTAGTATGGAAATTCTGACACTTCACTGTGGGGGATTGGCCTTGGAGCTTCGTCTTGTATATATTAATGTGATCTGTGGGGTAGCCTCTCCCGTTATATTTTTCCATAAGAGGCATCCAAAAGTTCACGGGTATCTCCATGGCCTTCATGTAATTAGTGAACGGGAGATTCTCGTCATCGTCGTCTTCATAGCATTCTAGCCTCTCATTCTTCTCATCGGGTCTCGTATAGCTTTGTTTCGGGTCCCTCTTTCTTTTCGTGCCAGCCTCGCTGTGCTAACTACGCCTGCTATGTGCCAGCAGGAGTGGTGCTATGGAGGATCCCACCCCTAACATGTCAAACACGCTAGCAACAGGAACGGGCCGGTTCTCCAGTATCGAAAGAGGTCTCTCCTTCTGGTCATCCTGCGAGGGCTTCTGAACGAGGTTCCGAGGGTTCCAGCCGTTTGAAACGGGTGGGTCATCTTGAGTTCGACAACTTTCCATTGAGTCGGACCGTGAGGGCCTTCTCTGAGCACGACTGCGCTTGGGTCTGTGTTGGAGGGATTGATTCTCCAACAGTTCAAGCGCTGCCTTCATCCGGGCGTTGTCCAGCCTCAGGTCCTGGTTCTCCTGTTCAACTGTTCGCTTTTTCCATTGTCTTCTCCTCTTGTGGCGGGTTACGTTCTGTAGGTCTTGAACGCTCTCCTACTGCATGTCAGTGTGGTGGGATTCGACTTCCTCTTCCATGGAATGTTCGGTTGCCATGCTCTTCCCGGTAGAAAACACATTTTTACCACAAGTTATTGGTTGTGTAATGTTTTTCGATTCACACAAACGGCGCTAATCTGTTGACGTTGGAACCTACACCATACACGTGTCAACAGATTTCCAGTCACTCCTCTGCCAACTTGTATGTTACCTACACACTCGGACAATCGTTAGGCACCAAGATCTCCGAAGAAAAGGGTCCAGTGATCATTGGTACTCTGACGATCAAGTCAACTACCGGTATAAGAATAATACACGGAGGGCGAAAGTAATTAGGTGTGGGAGAGACAAGCAGGCAGAGATTTGAGTAGAGTTTAGGGTAAAAATTTAAGTGCAAAAAGAGCGTACCTTGGAACAACTGGAGACGTTGTATTTATAGCACAAAAGTCCTGATTGATTTAGGAAACAAATCAATCAGATACCCGATCGGATCATCCTTCCTTTTGGGATAGGGATCATTCATTGTCAAGGCAATCTCCAAGATTATCTACCTTATTTGAGTTTATCACGTTGCTTAATTTTTAGGAGATTACGATTCAGTTTCCTTGTGAGGATCCGTGTGCCAATCCAAAGCAATCTGTCTTCGATTATCTCTCTAGTCATTCCAGAATATCGTGCTGCCTGCTAGTTATAGTAAATACGAAGCCTGACGAGGCCCTATGGGTCGGCTATGAATGTCGAGGCCCTCCATGGGCCTCGCAATATTCTAGTTCAAAAATGCTAAGATGTCTGATGGGCCTCCAAGGCCTTTTTAGAATTTACGAGGCCCTCGCTGTGCCTATATGGGACTCCCATTGGGCATTTGCTGACGTGGAGGCCCTATCAAAATCGAGTGGTAACAAAAATATTTTTGAACAAGTGGAGATTGTTGGAAATATTGTTTAAAACATATTGCGAGACATAATTAAAAAAAATTTGCAAGTCGCAGTTGAGGAACTTTTGGTCCCTGTCAACTTGGCTGCAGTTGGACCACAACATACAGAAAATGAGCAGTTGAGGCACCAAAAGGTGCCTCTTTGGGTGTGTTTACACTAAAAACAAAGTTCAATTTGATGAAAATAAACACTACAAATCATCCCAAACAACATTAAAGTATTTAGCATCAAATTCATATCATAAATTTTCAGATTTTCCAAACATTTATTGTTCTTTTATTCCAGATTTTATTAGTGCTAGTGCAATTCAGTTTGAGGCTTGAAATCTGCTAAAAATATTTGTGAAGACCCTATAGCATCTCATTTTTTAAGAGAGGGTTTAAATATTGCGGACAGCGTTATACACGCTTCAATTTATGTGCTTAGTATATTCTTGTATGTTCTTCAAGTTCAAGTTGCTGCAGATTTTTGGCGTTTGTGTTTCATTCTCCATCTTCGAAATAAGTTATTCAACACTCATGTCAGCCATTTTTCTATCTGACGTAGCTTGCCTAGCTAGCATCTCCATTCCAGATGCATTACCCAGGCTTGTGTAAGTTCACAATTATCATTAAATAGATTTTTAGCTTACTCATTCGATTGGTCTCAACCAAGTTCCAGATCACAACCAAATTGACCTTCATTCTCGGGACCATCTCGTCTAATTGTATGCTTGGCTTTGCTTATAAGTGCTTATAAGCAGTGGGTCTTACGAAATGTGTGAATAAAAATGATAGATCCTAAAAATGTGTGGACAAAAATAATATTTGACTAGTTTGTAAATACTGATAAGTACATCCAAGCATACACCACGTATATGGTGCTTCTTCTGATTGCTTGAAAAAGCAAGCATTATGATAAAGGCTCCTGAGAGAAACCAAAGAAAAACCATGATAGAGCATCAGACCTTTTCACTTTTAGAATGACCAGCAACAACTTGTAACGCCCTAAGTTCTACGAATTTAGACCATTACTTACATATTATTTCTATTAATTTCCATAATGTACAAGCTAAGTCTATGAAAATTTCAACTTTTAGTTTCTCAAGATGTGCAGTTTGTTGCCAAAAATAATTTGACCTATCAAATCATCTCTGAAAATTATGACAGTAACTCGATAACTCATTTATGCCCAACGCAGTCAAATTTCACAATCTAACTTGTTCGTTAAGGTTGTCAAAATATTGTTCATACATGTAGGAAAACTGTTGTTAACTAAACTCGTCACAGCCCATGAGAAAAGTCATAATAAATTTTATGAGCCTACGTTCAATGTGAGTCAAAATTCTATAGACACAGAATTCGATGGGCTTTCAAACTCAATTAGCCTTGTCCAAAAACTTTGAACAATACATCCCCTGGTGCAAATTTGAAAAAGAAAGCTGAAATTTATTTGAAGCCGCTAGTATCTGTCAGCGATTTTGTGTCTTTAAATAATTGAAAGAGTAACCTAAAAAACAGTTAAACAACTATTACTCAATTAAATGAAAGATTAGAATTGATTAAAGATTAATTTAACTTTTAAAAAGGAAAAGCACTAGAATTCCGAATCCACTTATAGTTGTTATTTTTTCTATCTTGATTCTTGGTCTTGACAAATTAATTCAGTTATGAAGATCAATATCCCTAGATTGTTCAACAGTTTCTCTCGAATAAAGTTAAACCTATTCATATGCATGACTCGACTATATTTCTATGACGAATGCGAATACAAATGAAAGTATTAAATTTCTATGGATAATTAAAGATCACCTAAAGCATAGCGGTATATTTCTATCCCCTATCAGACTTTAAGATAATTAAAATAGCGTCTAGCATGCTTTCGACCTTTCGATAATAAAACACACCACAACAAGCATACAATTGCTATGTATATAATTGTAGATGCAAACAAATCAAAATTAATTATTCAAAACTATATTGAAGTAAAGTGTCAAAAACCAAGTCTCAAGATAAAAGAATTTAAACGACAAGTTTCATCGTAATTCTAGCACTGATTAAACTAGCCTAGCATACTAATAATAAGAAAATAAGAAGGGGAAGAACACATGGAATTCATCACCTGGAAAAGAAGAAGACTTGAAAGAATAAGTGTTCGTTGTTGATCTTCGTTCAATTCTTCAAAGAAGCAGTCTTGATCCCCGTTTAATGCCTTCGTCTATGTTTTTCTCCCAAAAACTCAACAACCTATTATGAGTTAATAACTCATATATATACTACCCTAATGGTGCCCTAGAGTATGCCAAAAATATCCAGAAATCGTGGGCCAAAAGTTACCTAACTAGATTAGAATTCAGAAAAGGAAAAAAATCTCGCAGCACAAAATTTACACTAGGCGATCGCCCAGTCTATTTCCAGGCGATCGCCCAGTTGATGGTTATAGCTCTCTACTTCTGTTCAACAATGCTGGGCGCTCGCCCAGCTATAATGTGGGCGATCGCCCAGTTTATGATTTCCAATTGCGCTGTTTTGGTCCTCCAACATTTCTTTTCATCCAATTTGGTCCTTTAACTTTCAATAATCTTCAATCTGGTCCTTCAACTTTTGATAGTCTCCAATTTGGTCCTTCAACTTTTGATAATATCCCATTTGGTCCTTCAACTTTCAATGATCTCCAATGTGGTCCTTCAACTTTCAATTGAGTGCAATTGAATCCTCATACTTCCAAAATATCTTTCAATTTATACATCTTTTCATCTATTCTTCTCCAATTTCTTACAGACGTGTCCAAAACTGAAATGTAAAGAATAATGCACCGAATTAAGTAGAAAATTACTAAAATAACGAATTAAAAGCTTAGTTTAAGGACCCGAATAAGTGCACAAAACGCACTTATCAAACACCCCCAAACTACACCTTTGTTCGTCCTCGAACAACGATAAAAATAAACCATAAATTCAAACTAAGCTAAACAAAAATAACAATGATTGAGTTTATGTCAAATGTCTTACTGTATGCCTCATGTTTGAAAAATCAAGTAACACGTTTAGAAAAAAATCAGACAACACAAAAAATTTCAATTATCCATTGCTCGACCTTCAGTGAGTGTGTGATTAGCCAAAAATTGAACTTACTCATGTATTAGACCACGACTAATATTGTGTTGTTGATATTTTTACAGTCCCGAACCCATTGTAGGCACTTCTTCCTTACACCTCTCGTAAATTATCACACTTCTAATGCTTTTCTCTCCAATCTCGAGGTGTTCTAGCAAATTTGGGTCCTATTGATCAACACAATACTTTTTTTTCAAATAAAGTGGTAAAATTTAGAACTTGTATTCTCAGAACTAGGGTGGTGAATAATTTCTAAATTCTCATCTTCAGTCTCTTAGGTTTTAATCTAGCAATTCTTACCGAGCACCTTTAACACTTTTTATTTATTTTACTCATATAAATGATCTTACATCTTGTGCAATACTTCTCTCATACTAGCTTTCTATGTGACCCTTGTAGCGAGCTTTGGGCCGATGACTCCCAAGTCAGATGACCATAGGGCACCAGATTTTGAAATACCCTAACAGGCTTAATTGCTCGAGTCCCACAGGCTATAAGAGAAGCAAAGATGTAAGAAAAAAAAAAATTTTGGACTCATGTAACGAGCTTTGGACCGATGACTCCCAAGTCAGATGACTTTAGGGCACCAAGTTTTAAAATACCCTAACAGGCTTAATTGCTCGAGTCAGATATTTTATTTTATTTATTCAGCAGTGAGTAGTGCTCGGTTTAGATTCCTTTACTATAACCTATTCAACCAAAGATGAGACTCAGAAAACCAAAACCATCAAAATTCTCAAAACACAAGTAGTACTTTAACACCTCCAAACTGTTCTCAAACAGTTTGGTTACTTTCTTAAGGACTTAGGAACGGAATTTTTTATAATGATACTAAGTCAACAATATCAACTCATACACTCAAATCATGGTCCCAATAAATGATAAGTCAATAGTGGCTTTGTGCTTCATTAAACAGGTCAAACATGGATAATAATTCAGATAATAGCATGAGTTCAAGCGTTGTCTAATATTCCACTACAAATATACTCGATTGTCAAACAAACATCATCATTGGCAGTAAGAAGTTTAACAATAAATTTTATTTAATTTTTCTTTCAGTTATATAGACCCGAGTGATACGCATTCAAAAGCAGCCAATAAGTATCCTGATACTTTACCCACCCCCAAAAGAAAATATTACATTGTCCCCAATGTAAGCAAATTAGAACAAAATTAAAGGAGGAAAAGATCAGGTACTTCCCAGAGGTAAATGTGGAGACGAAGGTCTTGGTGGATCTGCTGGAGCAACAGGAGTGGATCCATGGTGAAGAGCACTCAGGGCCGAGGGCTGAGAGATGATGGTATGAATATCATCCAAGCGCTGCGCAAAATAAAGCATTCGGTGGTGGACATCGTCATACGAGTAGTTTATAGTC
Organism: Forsythia viridissima; assembly: GCA_030279155.1. Classification (NCBI taxonomy): domain Eukaryota; kingdom Viridiplantae; phylum Streptophyta; class Magnoliopsida; order Lamiales; family Oleaceae; genus Forsythia; species Forsythia viridissima. Next base: position 26,886,061 of record CM059036.1, read on the forward strand.
CGTTGCTCCCCTCTGAGCGTCGTGTTTGCCGCAGTCAAGGAGTTCAGTTCAATCCTCATGTGGTCAACCGTGCACTGCAAGGCATGCTGAGTGTGCTGAATTGAGCTCAAAACGCGACCTTACTCGGATAACTGGGTGAAAATCTGACGCAAGAGGCGATCAGTCTCGGCAACTGGGATCGGGGCTGGATTGTCTGCTGCTCGTCTAGCCACCGGATGTCCCAAGGTCCGTTTGTTGATAGGCGGTTCAGGAATCTCGGGCTCTTCATAAGGAAGTAATGGCACCCCTTCTGCCAGGCAAAATGCACTAATGTGGTAAGGGAACATCGGGGACCGGCCAGATGCACACTGCGATGCAAGATCTACAATGAATCGAAATATGTGAGTCCCCAAGTCAATTTTTCGCCCACTTGCAAGAGATGATATAAGAGTTGAGCTCGAGTGTCATTGAAGTCCGTGCGGTGGGAAGTAGGGTCGATGTTATGACACACAAAAATATGGAAGATACGTAGACTCTCTGTCAACTGGTTGTGTAGGAATTTGGGTCCCACGAGAGGCCACGCGTCTGCTCGTCCATAAAGAAACTGAGTCACTTGTGTCATATCCAGATCAGCGGGGACGGGCTCAGTATCATCGGGAGGGGGACAAAACAGGTGACGTGAAGTAGCATATGCCCCAGCCATGACTGCTTTCTGTGGACTGAAGTGGTGTGGACAATTTCTGAGGAGAAATCAAGTGGATAATGGCACAGTGAACAAGCAGGAATGATTTTGATGAAAGTCCAATTTAAGGGAACCTTAAGTTCACAAGCAACTCCACTCAGTCAATGCATCGAACACTTGCAAGGCACATCCGCGGAGAAGGAAATTGAATGAATTTGTGCTTGAATTCAACCCAAAAATTTGTACCTAAACATCTAATCTCAACAACCCAACAACTACCTAAGCCCATACTCCTCATTTAACTAAGATGAAACCAAAAAGAAAAGGAAGATTTTAAGCGAAAAAGTAAAAATGTAGGTAGATGAAGAATGACCATACCTCTTGCTATGCTTTGCCTAATTCGTGGATAATGAAGTGGATGTAATGGAACACAATATACTACGTGTGAGTGTTGGTGAGAAATGTGTGATTAGGGGATGAATTTAATTCTTGAAGGTGATGTGGTGTGTGTAATGTAGGTGCGTGAGGATTGGAGTAAAAGAAAAAAGAAAGAAAGGGGCGTTTGAACTTAAGTGCTGGGCATGCTGCCCAGCACAAGCCTGAGCGATCGCCTGGTAGAAACCAGGGCGATCGCCTGGGCTAGACGCTGGGCATTCTGCCCAGTTGAAACTCGTTTGGGAGATCGCCTAGGCTTAACCCGGGCGATCGCCCAGTTTACCAGACATACTTTTTTTTTTTTTTTTCAAAATTAATTGCATATAAACTAAGTCAACAAGTCCAACATCTAAAACGTGCTAAAATGGAAATGATGCGAGCATGCAAATGAAGTGTAAATGTGACTAACTAGATATACTTTAACATGTGAAATCCTAAACACAAGCCAAACTGAAAATGGTGAATTAGAAAGACCAAACCTATGCTAAAACTCACTTCATGCTTTTTACTAATTTATCTAGGTCTATATGATCAGATGAAATCTTAAATTTTTTCTTAAATGAACATAAAGACCAACTATGCTAAAGATTCTAAGTGCAAAAATTGGACAAACCTAAAACCAAAAACTAAGGTAAAATCCCTAACCGCATGCAAGCTAAAAAAAAAAAATTCAACTAAGTGCAAAAACTAATGCAAAACTAAAAACTAAAGCAATAAAACTATTCCTACTACATGCATTTAAATAAAGACGTCTAAAAAGGAGAAAGGGATAGAAAAATGGGTTGCCTCCCATTAAGCGCTCGACTTATAGTCTAGAGCTCGACTTTTTGGGTTGATCATTCCGGGTGTGCAAGTTGAACGGTGAACTTTTCTTTCGAGAATCCACCATTCCAATAGACCTTCAAACGCTGCCCGTTGACTTTAAACGTGCATTTACTCTCATGACTGATTTCTACCGTCCCATATGGATAGACTTTTGTGATTGTATACGGACCCGACCATCTAGATCTCAACTTGCTAGGGAAAAGCTTGAGGTGAGAATTATACAATAAGATTTGCTGCTCAACCTCAAAATTTCTTCTTTGAATGTGCATATCGTGCCACTTTTTGGTCTGCTCCTTACAATTTTGCGTTCTCATATGCTTCCAATCGAAACTCATCCATTTCATTCAATTGAAGGAGTCTCTTTTCACCAGCTGCCGTTAGATCGAAGTTCAACTTCTTGACAGCCCAATATGCTCGGTGCTCCAACTCAACTGGTAAATGGCACGCTTTTCCAAAAACTAGCCGGTAGGGAGACATGCCTATAGGAGTTTTGAAAGCTGTTCGGTAGGCCCATAAAGCATCATCGAGCTTCTTTGACCAATCTTTTCTTGATGAACTCACCGCTACCTCAAGAATCCTCTTCAACTCCCGGTTGGAGACTTCCACTTGCCCACTTGTTTGAGGGTGATAAGGAGTAGCAATGCGATGCCGAACGCCATATTTAGCCAACAAAGACTCAAATTGACGATTAAAAAAGTGCTTACCACCATCACTAATAATGGCTCGGGGTGTGCCATAACGAGTGAAAATGCATTTTTTTAGGAAATCCATCACAACCCGTGCATCATTAGCAGGTAAGGCGACGACCTCAACCCATTTAGAGACGTAGTCTACAGCAACCAAAATATATTGATTTGAGAAAGATGAAGGGAATGGCCCCATGAAATCAATACTCCAAACATCAAAAAGCTCGACCTCAAGTATACTGTTGAGAGGCATTTCATTCCTTTTTGAGATATTGTCCGTGAGCTGGCATCGACCACATTCCTTCACAAAAAGGTAAGCGTCTTTAAAGAGGGAAGGCCAGTAGAACCCAGACTGTAGAACTTTAGCAGCTGTTTTAGAGGCACCAAAGTGTCCAGCGTAGGCTGAAGAGTGGCAATGCCCAAGTATCTGAGGGACCTCTTCTTCAGGAACACACCGCCGAATTATTTGATCTGGACCCCGTCTATAGAGAATGGGATCCTCCCAAAAATAGCGCTTCAAGTTAGAGAAAAATTTCTTCTTTTGATGACTTGAATAATTTGGCGGGATGATGGATTTGGCCAGGAAATTTACTATATCTGCAAACCATGGTGCTTTTTCCAACTGAAAAATCTGTTCACCTGGAAACACCTCATTAATATCCAAGCTCTCGATCTGCTCTTCCTGCTCAAGTCTGGATAGGTGATCAGCTATTACATTCTCGCTTCCTTTCTTGTCTCTTGTCTCGAGATAAAATTCTTGTAGAAGTAATACCCATCTAATCAGCCTCGGTTTTGCATCTTTCTTTGCCAATAAATACTTCAAAGCTGCATGATCAGTGTAAACTATCACCTTCGATCCAACAAGATATGATCTGAATTTGTCAAAGGCATAGACTACATTTAGGAGCTCCTTCTCAGTAGTAGCATAATTAAGCTGTGCATCATTCAAAGTCTTGCTAGCATAGTGTATCACATGAAAAATTTTATCTTTTCGCTGCCCCAACACTATCCCAACTGCATAATCACTTGCATCACACATTAGTTCAAACGGAAGACTCCAATCAGGTGCAATTATCACAGGTGCTGAGATGAGCTTCTCTTTTAGAGTGTTGAATGCCAATAGACAATCTTCAGAGAAAACATAGGGCACATCCTTGACCAACAGAGTACACAAAGGTTTTGTGATTTTTGAAAAATCTTTGATAAATCGACGATAGAACCCGGCATGTCCAAGAAAGCTTCTAATACCCTTGACAGAAGTTGGTGGTGGCAATTTTTCTATAACCTGAATTTTCGCTTTATCCACTTCAATCTCCTTAGCTGAAATTCGATGTCCCAACACGATGCCCTCTTGAACCATGAAGTGACATTTTTCCTAGTTGAGAGCCAAATTTGTATCTTCATACCGCTGCAAAACCAGGTGTAAGTGCTCCAAGCACTCATCGAAGGATGTGCCGAATACCGAGAAATCATCCATGAATATTTCAACGAATTTCTCCACCATATCAAAGAAGATGGCCATCATGCAACGCTAAAAAGTGGCAGGAGCATTGCATAGACCAAAAGGCATCCTACGGTAAGCAAAGGTGCCATAAGGACAGGTGAATGTGGTCTTCTCTTGATCCTCAGGTGCTATTGGAATTTGATTGTACCCAGAGTATCCATCCAAAAAGCAGCAATGAGAATATCCAGCCAGTCTTTCCAACATCTCATCAATAAATGGGAGGAGAAAATGATCCTTTCTAGTAGTAGTATTGAGTTTGCAGTAGTCAATGCAAACCCTCCATCCTGTGACCGTTCTGATTGGAATTAACTCATTCTTAACTCATGCAAACCCTCCACATCGCGTGGCAGTTGGGTCAGGGGTGTATATTCTTTTGGCACGACTGTTGGATGGGTGACATGACTTTAGCTCAAATGTTTTCTCATAGGGAGCATACTTCCGTCCAGGTAGTTGAGTTCTTTGATGATACTGGATGGGATATCAATAGACTCTTGTTGGTCCTTCCACGTGATATAGCAATCCAGGTTGGAAGTCTACCGCTTTGTCCCGATGTTCTTGATAGACCTATGTGGGAAGACACCCTAGATGGTAGGTTTTCTACCAAGTCGGCGTGGCAGCTTGTTCGCACTGGGAGTACTCTTCAGGCCTTTTGTCGCATGATTTCGAGCCCCATCATCTCGCAGACTATCTCTTTCTTTTGTTGGCGATTGTGGCATGGTTTAGTGCCAGTGGATGTGATTATTCAGAGGAGGATCCGGGCCCACATGGCATCAAGGTGTCAGTGCTGTTCAGAGATTGAGACCATCCAGCATGTCTTTATTGATAGCCCTGTGGCTCACCAGGTATGGCAGCACTTCTCAGCTATTTTTGGCATTCCCCTCAGGGTTGGAGATATGCTACATCATAGATTTTAGACTTGGAGATTCTCAGGCCAGTTTGTCAGGAGTGGCCATATTCGCACTATCATCCCTTTGCTGGTCTTTTGGTACATTTGGAAAGCTAGGAATGATGCGAAGCATCGTAGGATTGGCATGGAGCCCAGTCGTATCATCTGGCGGGTCTATCACACTATTTCTTTACTGCAGACGGGAAGACTCTTTCGATTTGTGCATTGGCGTGGGGACCTTGATCTTGCCCCACATTTTGGTATTACTCTTACTTCTCCTACCCCCAGCCCCCCTACTTTGGTTTATTGGCGTGCTCCGTTGGCTGGATCTACCAAGATCAATACTGATGGATGCGTCAGGGATGGATTTGCGAGTGGCGGAGGTGTTATCAGAGATCACACTGGGCGTTGTATCAGGGCCTTCTCTACTGGCTACGGAGACATACTTATTTTGGAGGCAGAGTTGAGAGCCATTTTACAGGGCATTGAGCTTGCCCGACGGATAGGTCTTGTGGACTTATGGATTGAGACTGACTCTACACTTACTGTTCATTGCATTTCATGTGGTGGGGGACCGTGGGTGATTCAGTCAATACTCAGACGCATCCGACATCTTCTATCATTCGATCGAGACACAGTTTCCCATATTTTTCGAGAGGGAAACCAGGTCGCTGACTCTTTAGCTTCTGAGGGCTGGGACCAATGACATTATCAGGAGTATGGATCTTCAGACTTGCCTCGTCGTTCGGGTGGACTACTTCAGACTGACAGATATGGCCTTCCATCAGTTAGAGGTCTTTAGTTTTTTGTTAGTTTGTTTTTCATTTGCTTTTGTTTTGCTTTTCAGAATTATGTACCAGAGGTAGTATCTCTTTATTTGCTGTAGTTTGAGGAATTTTTTTTTTTTTTTCATTCGTTGTATGCTTGGAGGTCAGGTTCATATCCCCCTCCTGTGTACTACCCTTTTTATATAAATACAGTGATAGGGGCATCCAAACCCCCACCAACCTGTCCTGGTAGAGGCCTAAAAACCATAATGGGACTGTAGTGGTGCTTCGAATAAAAAAAAACTCATTCTTTTCGTTCTGAACAACAGTAATACCTCCCTTTTTTGGCACTACTTGAACTGGACTGACCCAAGTACTGTCTGAGATTGGGTAGATTATCCCAGCATCCATTAGCTTCATGACTTCTGCTCTGACCACTTCTTTCATATTGGGATTCAGCCTCCTCTGACTGTCAATACTTGGTTTAAAATCATCATCCATGAGGATTTTATGCATGCACAGAGTAGGCTGATACCCTTGATGTCAGCAATAGACCACCCAATAGCTGTCTTGTGTTCTCGAAGCACTCGGAGTAATTTTTCCTCTTCAAGCTTATTAATTGAATTTGCAATGATTACAGGCAAAGTAGAGGATTCCCCCAGGTAGGCATAACGGAGATGAGAGAGCAACTGTTTAAGCTCTATTTTTGGAGGCTGTTGAACAGAAGGCAGATGTTTTGTAGAACCTATGCCCAACTCCTCAGAGCATGGTCGGCGTGTATATGGAGGATTAGCTTCAAGATATCTTGCGCACATCTCAACCTCACTAGAATCAGCGTGAGAGGAATGAGAATGCACAATGCAAGCCTCCAATGGATCTGATGGATTATGGAGATGGAAATTTTCATGTACTGCATCATCAACCACATCAACTTTGAAGCAGCTATCTGACTCGGTTGGATATTTGATTGCCTTAAAGACATCAAATGTGACCTGCTCCTCGCTAAGCCTCAAAATTAGTTGGCCTTTTTATACATCGATCAGAGCTCTACCAGTGGCTAAAAATGGTCGACCAAGAAGAAGTGGGACATCTTTATCTTCCTCCATGTCGAGAATGATAAAATCAACTGGAAAGATGAATTTGTTCACTTTTACCAAAAGATCTTCAACAACTCCTCTTGGATGTTCAATAGACCGATCAGCCAGCTGCAGAGTTACCGTAGTTGCTTTAGCTTCCCCCAAACCTAATTTCCTAAAAATAGAAAGCGGCATCAAGTTAACACTAGCTCCTAAATCACATAAAGCTTTATCAAAAAAAAAATCACCAATGGTGCAAGGTATTGTAAAACTCTCTGGATCTTTGAGTTTAGGAGGTAGTTTATTTTGTAAAATAGCGCTACACTCTTCTGTCAACATCACCGTCTCATGTTCCTCCATCTTGCGTTTATTTGAAAGAATGTCTTTCAAGAATTTAGCATAACTGGGCATCTCAGCAAGTGCATCTGCAAAGAGAATGTTGATATGTAGTTTTTTGAAGATCTCAAGAAATTTTCCAAATTGCTTGTCTAACTTGTGCTTTTGTAGCCTCTGAGGAAATGGGACCGGAGGATCGTATGGCTTGATAGGAACGGTTGCCTTAACCTGTGGTGTGCCTGAACTCTCTTTCAAAGCTGTTGTCTGCTAAGTCTGTACCACGTGTTCCTCATCAGTGGAAGGTAATACTTCTTCATTTGCAACTGATCTCTTGACATGGATCTCTGGTAACTGAACCCCACTTCTAGTAGTAATAGGTTTAACATGTTCCTTGGGGTTCACCTCTGTATTACTCGACAAAGTACCTGGTGCTCTGCCTGATAAAGCAATTGCCATCTGACCCATTTGTGTCCCAAGATTCTTGATTGCAGCGCCTTGATTTTGAATATTAGTATATGTCTTGTGCATGAACTGTTCAGTTCTCTCTATGAATTTATCATTTTTCTCGATAAATTTATTGATTGAGTCTTTTAATGATGTACTCTTTTCTAGCTGCTGAAACTGTGGTATGAAATTATTCTGATTATCTTTCCAAGAGAAATTTGGATGGTTTCGCCACCCTGGATTATATGTGTTGGAGTATGAGTTATTTTGTTGGCACTGACCACCTTGAATGTAATCGACCTGTTCAGGCTGTAGTGATAGAATAGGACATTCTGATGTACTATGACTGGCTCCACATTCTTCACATGCTGATTTCTTTGTTTGCACTGTATTGGCTGAATATGACATACTTTCCACTTTGTGTGCCAACGAATTTATCTGTGCAGACAATGCTATGAAAGTATCTATCTCATGTACTCCTGCAGTTCTCTTTTGTATAACTCTATCTGATGGCCACATGGCAGTGGTGGTAGCGACTCTTTCAAACAAATCTAGGGCTTCAACCACTGTTTTGGTAGATAGAGAACCATTGGATGAAGAGTCAATCATGCTTTTAAATGAAGGTAGTAGCCCAGCATAGAAATATTGAATTTGTTGCCCCCTGCCAACACCGTGATGAGGGCACTTCCTTAACATATTCTTGAATCTGGTCCACGCCTCATCAAAAGATTCTGTTTCTAACTGTTGAAATATGGAGATATCATGCTTCAACTTTGAAACCTTTGCTGGTGGGAAAAATTTCGTGCAAAACTTTTGGGCTAGATCATTCCAGGTGGTTATGCTGTCAATTGGTAGTGAGTCCAACCACTTAAGAGCCTTGTCCCGAAGAGTATGTGGGAACAAACGTAGCTGGATGGCGTCGTCTGAGATTCCTTGATACTTGAAGTGTTGACACATTTCCAAGAATCTTGAAACGTGTGTATGTGGATTTTCATCAGTCCTGCCATAGAATTAGTGTCCATTCTGGAATAGATGAATGACATTAGTCTTCAGCTGAAAGTTCGGCTGTCCAAAAGGTGGGTAGACAATGCTGGATTGGCTCTGTATGATCTGTGGAGTCAAAAAGTCTCCAACTAGCATATTGTCTTCATCAATCTCTTGTCTTGCCCGAGCGATCTCGTTGTTCTGCATTATGTCTTGCTGTTTTTGTTCTTTTTGTTGTGTCTTTCTTGCTTCTCTCTGCCTGCGATGAAAAGTACGTTCGATCTCTGGATCAACTGGAATTAGAGACTCGTGTCTCTCACTTCGCATGCAATGGTCTGAAAGAAAACAAAGCAAACACTATAATATCTTAAAGAAATAAGTGATTAAAGCAAATAAATAAATAAGTTCGAATTAGTGTTAAAGTGATTGAAAGGAATTAAAACTAAATCCCCGGCAACGGCGCCAAAAACTTGTCAGCGATTTTGTGTCTTTAAATAATTGAAAGAGTAACCTAAAAAACAGTTAAATAACTATTACTCAAGTAAATGAAAGATTAGAATTGATTAAAGATTAATTTAACTTTTAAAAAGGAAAAGCACTAGAATTCCGAATCCACTTGTAGTTGTTATTTCTTCTATCTTGATTCTTGGTCTTGACAAATTAATTCAGTTATGAAGATCAATATCCCTAGATTGTTCAACAGTTTCTCTCGAATAAAGTTAAACCTATTCATATGCATGACTCGACTATATTTCTATGACGAATACGAATACAAATGAAAGCATTAAATTTCTATGGATAATTAAAGATCACCTAAAGCATAGCGGTATATTTCTATCCCCTATCGGACTTTAAGATAATTAAAATAGCATCTAGCATGCTTTCGACCTTTCGATACTAAAACACACCACAACAATCATACAATTACTACGTATATAATTGTAGATGCAAGCAAATCAAAATTAATTATTCAAAACTATATTGAAGTAAAGTGTCAAAAATCAAGTCTCAAGATAAAAGAATTTAAACGACACGTTTCATCGTAATTCTAGCACTGATTAAACTAGCCTAGCATACTAATAATAAGAAAATAAGAAGGGGAAGAACACATGGAATTCATCACCTGGAAAAGAAGAAGACTTGAAAGAATAATTGTTCGTTGTTGATCTTCGTTCAATTCTTCAAAGAAGCAGTCTTGATCCCCGTTTAATGCCTTCGTCTATATTTTTCTCCCAAAAACTCAATAACCTATTATGAGTTAATAACTCATATATATACTATCCTAATGGTGCCCTAGAGTATGCCAAAAATATCCAGAAATCGTGGGCCAAAAGTTACCTAACTAGATTAGAATTCAAAAAAGGAAAAAAATCTCGCAGCACAAAATTTACACTGGGCGATCGCCCAGTGTAGGCGATCGCCGAGTTGATGGTTATAGCTCTCTGCTTCTGTTCAACAATGCTGGGCACTCGCCCAGCTATAATGTGGGCGATCGCCCAGCTTATGATTTCCAATTGCGCTGTTTTGGTCTTCCAACGTTTCTTTTCATCCAATTTGGTCCTTTAACTTTCAATAATCTTCAATCTGGTCCTTCATCTTTTGATAGTCTCCCATTTGGTCCTTCAACTTTCAATGATCTCCAATGTGGTCCTTCAACTTTCAATTGAGTGCAATTGAATCCTCATACTTCCAAAATATCTTTCAATTTATACATTTTTTCATCCATTCTTCTCCAATTTCTTACAGACGTGTCCAAAACTGAAATGTAAAAAATAATGCACCGAATTAAGTAGAAAATTACTAAAATAACGAATTAAAAGCTTAGTTTAAGGACCCCAATAAGTGCACAAAACGCACTTATCAGTATCCCAAGTACAGCTTGACAATTTCATTGGAAATGAATGGGGACGGGATAAACTTGAACTTCATAAAGCACACGCTACACATACCAAACACATATCTTTCAACCTATTACAAGAGATCTACAAATACTCTAAAACAATTTCATTAAAACATAAAATTCTCATATCCCAAGGCTTCATATTTGACAATGATGCCATGTTGCAAACATTTATTACAATCTAACAAAAACTAAATAAAAACCATGTCATGTTCCATAGCATAATCTTAATTGATGAAGAGAGAAATCTCTACAATAAAATATGGCTTAAATATTTATATGAATTACTTGCAAATGAAATAACAATCTCCGGTACTCCGACCACCACACACATTTACCGCAATGTCACCATTTACGACCACTCATTTAATCTATAGCCTAAAAGGTACTGAAATACTCAGTAGAAAAAACACTTCGAATAAACATCATAAATCAATTATTTAACATAATTCATACCGTTATTTGTAGTGTGTATAAAAGAATTACATGCAAAATCTACGTTCGAAAGAACACTTCCTTACTGGTTTGGGTAAAATGTTTAATATTTCATAGCATTGAAATACAAATTTGTTGATAAAACTACAAAAGGATTATGCAAAATCTACGTTTGAAAGAAAACTTCATTAGTTTCAAAGAACCTATTATATTTCTGCTGAAAAATATGAGTGGTACATATTTTTACATATATTTTAAATTGGCTTACTTAATTTCTATTAATGATTTTTAATGTTGAAAATGGAGGTAAGCATGCACGTGCTGACTTGACACGCTGTTGCCAATTCAAATTAGCTGAGATGGTAAGTAGAATATTTCCAGATCTTGTAAGCAGCATTTTTTATTCCCTTTCCTTATGCGTTATTATCTGATCTCGTGATTAACAGGAACAGCTCGTGTATTTTAGGTTAAGTACCATATCTTATTTTATTGGATTTTTTTAGGAAGAAAAGATCTAATGATAATCTTAACTTTCTTAAATAGACTCTATCTACAAATTTAGGAAATCTTTTCGTATCTTATACACTCATATTCTTACCATTTTTTGCAGATATGTAGGTAAGAAATAATTCCTATATTGATTATTACTTTACGTATAAGTGTAGAAATCATTAAATAATTAAGCTTTGAAATTACAATTTTTGTTCTTGTTCCTTAAGCTTCAAACTAGGTTGAATTCAAGGAAAACAAGATATAGTGCTTTATTGATTATTGTTCAAAGCAAACGCCTTCTTCAAGTAATTGAAAAATAAAAAACAATTGATGATCAAAGAACAATTCCATATCTTAATCAAGCTACTTGGTGTGAAGTTGAGAAGTGGGGTTCTTAATCCAAGTGGTGGTTGCAACCAAGTACAATAGGAAAGTGGTCATAAAGTCAAGACCGGTGGGTTTAATTCTACTTCATCAACAAGTCAAAAGAAGAAGTATCAAAAGAGAGTTGATCGAAATTTTTTTTATTGTTATTTTGTTAATTTTGGGATTATATTATTAGTAGATTATTTTTATTCATGTTATGGAGGCCCGTGTATGTTTTCTTTCGGGGTTTACCACATTACATATGATGTTTGTGTTTATTTTATTTTATTAATTTTCAGACTAAACAAACTATTGTTATGAAACTGCTTGTACGTGCATGTGTGAGTCAGAATAGTTATTACCGTCACTCATCAGTTCTAACTGCAATCCTATCCACTGCTTTTAAATTAAGATTAAAATTTAATTTAGTTTTATTAATCTAGTTTTAGAACTTTCAATTGGCATCAGATAGGGTACATTTTTATAAGTGTGATCAAGAAACCTAGATATGGACAGAGCACCGTTTATACCTCCTGTTTTAGATGAAACTAATTATGCATATTGAAAAATTAGGATTTAGATCAATATTCAATCCCTTGATGAAAAAGCTTAGCACTACATTGTCTATGGTTATAAAACTCTCACTGTTTTTAAAAATATTATGGAAAGAGAGAAAAAGGCCAAAGATTGGGCGACAACTATTTTAATTATACTGATTGGAATTCTAAAACTTTAAATAACATATTCTCTTTTGTGGATTCTAATCAGTTTCGTTTGGTCTCTATATGTCAGGTTACTAAATAAGCTTGAGACATTCTATAGATTGCCCCTGATGGAACCTCCATTGTCAAGTTATCCAATGTTTAGATGCTTACTCTAGAATTTGAACAACTGGTCATAAGAGATGATGAACAGTTCAAGGACTTCTATGCCAAGCTCAGTGGCATCACCAATTCATCCTATACCTTGGGAAAGAAATACTCAGAGAGCAATTGTAAAGAAGATTCTCAGATTATTGCCTGATCGTTTCCACTCCAAAGTAACTACCATTGAAGAACGCAAGAAAATCAATAAAATGAAGGTTGAAGAATTAGTGGGATCACTGATGACTTACTATTTACATCTACAAAAGGAGGAATAAAGACTTCAAAATTGAAAAAAATGAAGAAAAAGTTGATGGTGAGGAAAGTGAAACTAATGAAAACATAGTCATGCTCACTAAACAATTCAAAAGATTTTCTAAAAGACAATCATAAAGGAAATAAGTTGAATGTTTCACCACAAATAAAGAAGAGATTTTCAAACAACACAATGTAAAATCCCACTACATCTATGAATAGATCAAAAAATCGAATTCAATGTCATGAGTGTTAAGGATTCGGTCACATAGCTTCTGAATGTGTCAATACACTGAAGAAAATCTCGTACCAAGAAGGCCGTGAATATTACTTGGAGTGAAGATGATGAAAGAGATTCAGATGAAGACGAAGACGAAGACGAAGACGAAGACGAAGACGACAAAACTGCTGATAATCAGGCAACCTCTTTGACTGTGAATTTAAGTCTGGTACAAATTCTATGCAAAACATGACTGCTAGTTCTAACTCTTTGGATATACCATCAGAAGGACCAAGCCATGTGTGTTCTAACTATATTTTCTTGAACAAAAAATTAGAAGACGAACAAGAGAAGAATCTTACTCTTCATGTGATGATGGAGTTTTTGGAAGATGATAAAGTGGTCGTTGATGCTGAACAAGATAATCTAACAAAACTTTTAAAGGAAAAGAAATATCAAATTATAGAATTACTTGATGAATTAAATCAGTCAAAGAAACTGGTCAAACTACTGACAATTGGAGCCTTTCGTTTAAGTGCAATACTGAGTTACGGAATGACTTCAAATGTCAAAAAAGACTTGTGATATGATGAAAAAGGAAAAGGAAAGGCCTCAGACCAGAATAAATTTATTAAAGAAACTGCACTGGCAATCAGACAGCTGTGTTCTTAGGTAGAACTTCACACACTATAGTCAGAGGTGAGCCTCACTCATCTATATAGGTTCTGATCAATGTCAAGACTTCAATTCTGATTCTTTTATCAGTAAAACAACCAAGGTATCAAGTCCTAATGCAGAAAGGTAAATCTAAATACTTTGTTAAGTGTAGTATTTGTGGTAAGTATGGATATGATTTCTTTCATTATTTATCTAATAAGAACTTGATTGGTAGACAAATGAAACGCCATAGTAACATAAAAGTGAGACAAGTTTGGGTCAAAAAAATTGATTTAAACTATTATATAGTTGATGTTGCCTACGAAATACTTATTCCTAACTCATGGTATTTTGATAGTAGATGTTCTAGACATATGAATAGAAATCACTCTTTTCTAACTAATTACAAGTGTCATACAGGTGGACTGGTTATTTTTGGTTATAGGGCGTAAGGTAAATTTGAAGGTGTGTGTGCTATCCTGGTTGATGGATTGCCTCTTTTAAAAGATGTCATGTTTGTTGTAGGTTTGAAAGCTAATTTGATTAGTGTAGGCCAATTATTTGATGATAATTTCTTAGTTATGTTCTCAAAGAATTCATGCAAAGTCTCGAAATATTATGGTAATTGTATCTTACATGGTACTAGGTCTACTAATAAATGTTACCTTCTTGACACCGAAATTACTTATCATGTTTCAAGATTGATTTTATAGAATTGTGGTACAATCGATTGGGACACTTGAACTACGGTGACTTCTTGAGACTAACAAAATTGAATTCAGTACAATGACTTCATAGGCTCATTGAAAAGCCTGAAGGTGTGTGTGGTTTATGCCAAAAGGGTAAGCAAACTAAAAGTATACATAAACAAGGTCATTTTCTTGCTATATCCCATGTATTAAAACTATTACAAATAGATTTGATGGACCTATTCAGACTGAGAGTATTGGTGGCAAAAAAAAATATCTATGTATGCATGGATGACTTTTCTAGGTACACTTAGGTGGATTTCTTGAGAGGAATATCTGATTTATTTGAAAGATTTAAGTTTTTGTACCTAAAACTAAACAACTGAGAAACACTTTGAGGAGATAAAAATAATGAAGATTAGGAGTGACCATGAAATATGCCATATTTTTCACAAAGATTAGGAGTGACCATAAAAATGCCATTTTTTCTACATTCTGTGAAAAATATGGCATATTTCATGAATTCTCTACTCCTAAAACTCCTGAGCAAAATAGGGTTGTAGAAAGAAAAAATAGGTCTTTACAAGATATGGTGAGAATAATGCTAAATAATAAAAAAAACTTCCTGTTAAATTGTAGGTCAAAGCTATTGGTACTGCATGTTATATTTTGAATCATATGTCTTTGAGAACATGTACCACACTGACTCCTTATAATATCTGGAAAGGAAGAATACCGAATCTCAAGTATTTCCATACTTTTGGTAGCAAGTGCTATGTGTTAAATGATCGAGAACACTTGGGTAAATTCGATTCAAAAAATGTTGAGGAAGTATTTATTGGCTATTCAGAAAACAAACAATTTACAGAATTTACAATATGCGAACTAAAGCTGTCATTGAGTTCATCAACGTAAAAATTGATGACACTGATGACTTTTCCACTTATTCACATGAACTTCAAATTCAAACCTTGGAAGAACAGGTTGGTGAAAGTCAGAACAATCAAGACGACCATGTGTCTGTTCAAATAGTGACAGATAGTGTAGAATCCCGAATTTTTTTATTATTATTTATTATTAAAGGACCTAAGTGAAAATAAATTTTAGAATCAATTAATTTATTTGGGCTAAATAATTTAATTAACGAAATATTGAGTTTTAGTATATCAATATTGGGCTCGTTGGGTAGCTCACATTTATTTACATTTAACGGTTCAAGAAAAAGTATTTTTGGACAAGCTAAACTCAAGATAAAGACGATTAAAAGTTTCTATGATTTAATGATTTTTAAAATATTTCTTTGGATAACTTTACGCACTTACAATTTACAAAATTGAATTTTGAATTGTTTTGTTAGTTTTAGTTTATATATGTCTCTCTATCTCTCTCTTTGTTTAGTATATCAATACAACTACACTTTTATATCAATGCAACTATAATTCTAGAGTTTCTTAATTTTAAAACAAGGCTTGACCTATAAACTTCTCCACTCACGTTTCATTCAAGAAAACAGCCGGCAGATTTTTGTGGCACCCTTTTTTGTCAAGCTTTACATTCAGTCATTCATTTTCACAAGCAATAACATTTTAAGAACTAAGGTGAGATGCTATGTGCTATTGTTGATTTCTACGACTTTCTAATTAATATAGTTATGTATGTAAATTGATTACTTTATTTCAGTGCTCCTTCGAGAGAAATCATGAATCAGTTCAGTTAAACCTTCGGGTTTCAGTTAAACTTTCAGGTTCAGTTAAACCTTTGAGTTTCAGTTTATTTGCAGCGCTTGCATGAATTATCATTGTCATGGTGTGATAATTCTTAGTTCAGTTTAGTAGGATAATTTGATGCATAAATATAATATTTGGACTGTTTGTGGAAATAGCAAGTATCTCACTGAGTATAATTGTTTATACTCATCCCTCATTTTAACAAATTTCAGGTAATAATTAACGTGGTGGATGCGTGGCGGGTCGGTGAAGTTGTCGTGCCAATGGTCGCCAAATTAAATAATTTTTGTTTATGATGCTTTAAACGATTAGCGTCAAATTTCAAGTTTTTTTAGCATTTGATAAATATTTTCTTTAATATTTACGAATTAACCAATTGTTTGACAATTTTTCTTTTATTATTAAAGTCGCTTTTTCGTAATATTTTACTTCATATGAATTTTATTAACTCCCCGAAGCCTTAGGAATTTTGGGGCATTACAGATAGGCTGAACTACCATAATGTGGTTGTGGTGTTTCTGTCCCAGCTCCTAGAGGTTCTAACCTACCTAATACAAATGAAGAACACGAAACAAGAAGACAATCATCTTCCTAGATACAGAAGCCACATCCCTTGGACAATGTAGTTTCTAATTTCGATGAAAGCTTGGTGACTAGGAGGAGGGTTGCTACCGAACTTGGAAATGTTTACTACACTTCACAGATTGAACCTAAAAATATAAATGAACAATTGAAGATGAAACCTGGGTTATAGCCATGTAGGAAGAGTTAGCTGAATTTGAAAGAAATGAAGTGTGGAAACTTTTACCTCGACCTAAGGACACAAATATGATCGGGAGGAATTGGACCTTAAATAATAAATCTGATGAACATGGAAACATAGTCAGGACCAAGGCACGTTTGGTTGCACAGGGATATACTCAAGTGGAATGAGTGTATTTTGACGAAACATTTGCACTTGTAGCTAGACTTGAATCCATTAGACTTCTGCAATCTGTGGCATGTCAAATGAAGTTCAAACTCTACCAAATGGATATCAAAAGTGCTTTTCTAAAGGTGTTTCTGAATGAAGAAGTCCATGTTGAGCAGCCTAAGGGATTTGTTGATCCTTATTTTCTCGACCATGTGTTCAGACTCAAAAAGGCCTTATACAGACTAAAACAAGCTCCACGTGCTTAGTATGAATGGCTGACAATGTTCTTATTGGAAAAAGGATACAAGAGTGGGGAAGGTAACAAAACTTTATTCATCAAATATCTCAAATCTAGATTAACAGTTCCACAAATATACGTTAATGATATTTTATTTGGTTCTACCTAAGAGATAAAATCCAGAGAGTTTGTTACACTTATGCAAAATGAATTTGAGATGGGTAAGGTTGGTGAACTAAACTTTTTTTTAGGTTTGCAAGTCAAACAGGTTGACTTAGTACTTTTTATCTCACAGGCAAAGTATGTAAAAAATTTAGTAAAGAAGTTTGGCCTGGAAAATACCAAGTCAGTCAAAATTTCCATGGCCATGTCTTTGAAGATATCCAGAGATGACCAGTACAATGAGGTCGACTCCAGTTTGTACATGAGCATATAGGCAGTTTGATGAACCTAACTTGGTTGTAAGCCATCATGACATAGCATTCAGTATGGTAGTTTGTGCGTGTTATCATGCCAAACTAAAAGAATCTTATCTAGCAGCTGTGAAGCGAATATTCACTATGTTAACTATACTTCTGGTTTTGGTTTGTGGTATACTAATGATAATAACTATCATCTTGCAAGATACACTGATGCTGACTAAGCAATAAGCAAAAAACATGGACGACATGAAAAGCATGACTGGAAGATGTTTCTACATTTGTAACAATCTCATTGCATGGTTAAGTAAGAAACAAAACTCCATCTCCAGAAAATAAGAATATTGCTACTAGTAGTTGTTGTACTCAGTTACTCTAGATGAAACAAATGCTAAGTGACTATGGTATTGATTAGGATTTTGTTACTATGTTTTATGATAACACTAGTGCTATTAATATTTCTAAAAATTATGTTCAGCACTTTAGGACCAAACATATTGACATTAGACATAACTTTATTAGATATTTGGTCGAAAGAAAAATAATTAATTTGGAACATATTCAGACTGAGTATCAGATAGCTAATTTGCTTACCAAGGCCTCAGATTATGCTGGGTTTGAGACTTTACAGAAAGCTGTGTGTATTTGATTGTTGCATTAAAAAGTTTTTTTTAGAACTAGTTTTACTTTTTTTGTGTAAATTTATCATGTGTGATTGCATTTAGTTTGCACTACTTAAATTAAAATAAAATAAAAATAAGGTTCTTGCAAATTGTATAAGAAATAAATTTATAATTGATCTATGAATGTTGGGATAAACTTGGATCAACCAATCAGCAGGTTGTGCTCATTAAACTTTATGGTAAAACATGGTCAGATAAGCTCACTTTGTGAGCACCTTGACTAATTTGATTTTGCCTTACTACTGACCGAGTTATTATATTTAAAGTAGTTTGTACTTTGTTGTAGACATATTGTTAGTATCTTTGTCTCTCGACACTTTAATATGTTGTTGTGTTAACATGCAAGTTCATTAGAGGAGAAGACTACCACCATAGGAGTATACGTCCTTAATAATGAACATACATCACATAGAAAAGGGCTACCCCTATGGCTGTGAGAAAGTCAACTCCAGTAACTCAAAATTCTGTATTTTGACAAATAAAAAAATAAAAACGAGTCAGCACAATGAGTACTAAAAAGAAAATTTTAAACTCGTGCTTGACACACATATTTTATTATTAATAGAGACAACGTCAGATGATGGCTGGTTTGAATTACATCTCTGTACTTGTTCACTTGACAAGATTCAATTTGATTTATGGTACGGGTTATGATTTACCGGTCTAGAATGTCTTATCACACACACATCATAATCTAACAAATTAAATAAATCTAAATACGTGCATACATCAGATTGGAAGATTCTTGTCTATTTTGATATTTTTATACTAATTATATAATTTTTGAATTGTGAAATTTGCCCATAAATAAAAATTCCTTTCTATCTTACAAAATATTTTCATTGATTTTGTGTGTGCATTTTGTAGATTTTCCAATCAACGGTCTAAATCTGGCAGTTATCCACTAAGAAAAGTTATTAGATCTATTTTTCTTCAGTAGAATCTATCTATGTTTATTTTTTTATCAAATTAATATAAAGCAATAAAACTAGAATTTTTTTAAAAAAAAATTAATTAAACAGTTGATTTTCAAAATTTTGAAAAATCTGGTTAAGGGAAGTTTTTGTCTTTATTTGTCCATCAGCTGTTTTTGGTAACTGCACCTTACATGTCCTTAATTAACGGTTAGTTCCTTGTGCAATTTGTCAAACTTCTCCCTATTTAAGCTGCATACCTAGGGTTTGTCTTCCTAAAATCAATCTTGTGTTCACTTTCAGAAATTCAAACTCCACTCTATCATTTGATTTCGAATTTTTGGTATAAGTTCATTTTTATGTACCAAAATGAAGAGAACCAAAATGCAAGGCACAGAAAAACCTTGGTGGCTCGTCTAATGATGATAATGTTGTTCTTGTGTCTACTAGTAAACTAGAGAAAGAGAAAGAGGTGTCGTCAGTGAAGAACTTCCAAAGAAGCACAAGTAGTCCATCGCAGTCCAATTCTGACTTAGAAACTTCTCCAGCTATTGTTGTACCTAGTTGTGGAGTGTTCACTGAAATTGTACCATACAAATCGTCGATCAGCACCACAAAATCTATACACACTCTCGTGACCAAACATTCTACAAAGGCTCATATCAGGCAACCTAGTGAGTTACATGAGCAAAAAGATGTCTGTGAGCACCCAAGAAAATGAGTCAAAAAAGACAAGGTCTTATGAGAAGGATGATACAACTTCAGGGACTGGTGAAGGTAAGTCTGCAAATCATGACACAGAAGAATAAGAACTTGAGAAAGAAAAGGATATAGAGGCTGGTTATGAGAGGTCAAAGCCACCAGCCATATGAGGTGAGGGTTTTGAATGCCTGGGTGAACCCACTCTCCAGAAATCTGGCTCTGAGTTTGAAAGAAATTTTATGAGTCTTCTGAATCTACTTTCACTCCTCCACTTCCAAGGAGAGCCACTAGGGAAGAAAAGGGCAATGGAAAGGTTGGTGAAGGGAGTGAGAAGTCCACACCATCTAGTTAGAACAAGTTCTATGCGAACCCACGAAGAATTGAATCTTGGAACCCACAAAAGAATTGATCCGAACTCCAAGAAAGCTAAAATCTAGTCGCAAGAACTTGACCCAATGATCACTTGAACCAAAGAACCAGAGTTATGAACACCACAAAGGTTTACGAAATCTTTGATGAGTTTTAGGTTAGTTCAATTAAGAACTCGGAAGAAAAGTGAATTCTCGCTTTTTAATTAATCTCTCAAAATAAAAGTTATCCCCATTGTTTACAATGAAAAATGCTTAAATAGTAAAATTTAATGAGAACCTAGTCTAATTAGAAAATATAACTAAAAACTAATTAAAATAGAGTTCTAAACAAAAAAGGAAACTAAAATTGCCAAAAACTGGATTTCTGCCGAAATTGGCCTGGCCGATCGCCCAGGCTTAGAAATAAGTTTATGTTTTCAAAAAGGTGCCTTGGGCGATCGCCCCCCAGGCCATTTTTAGCTCCCGCATTGTTTTGACCTCCAAACTTTATTTTGTGCTTATTTTGGTCCTCCCTACTTCAATTAGCCTCTGATTTGCCTTCAATATGGTCCTTAGCACTTTAGATCGCATCATCTCCTCCTTCTTTAAGAGGATTCAACCTTGAATCATCACTTGCATCAAATGGGAGAAGAATGCCCCTCGTGTTCATATGTACCCAAGCCCAATCACCAGGCTTAAAAATGAACCTACAGCCTTTGTTGGCTTTAATTTGATGTCTTTGAAGCTCATTCGTCTCATCTGGATTGCCTCTATAGGTTGGTCGTTTTGGAAGAACAGCTCCAAGTACAAAGTGAAGTTGATGTGCAATGTCTTGAATAGGTGATAACTAGACATCCCCTTTGAAGATACATCATCCAATTCCTGCAGTAAAAAATTAGGCAAATTGGAGAGGGATTGGTTAGTTTTGCTAATTACAATCTCGTTGTTTTCCTCCCTCGTTTTGTTTTCTTGTGCTTCTACCTCGCCTTTTCTTTTCTACTGCTCCAAATCATCTATCTTAATTTGTGCATGAAGTGCATACCTCGCAAATAGGACTTCACTTTCTATAAGGTACTCTACACCATCATCTAGATACTCTACACCATCATCCTCCAACTCAGGCATCTCATCACTATCACTATCATCCTCAATTTCCACTTCCTCATTATCACGCAAAATCATTACTCTTTTGTTGGGCATTGTGATGCAATGTGCCCAGACCTCAAACATTTAAAACATTTGATATCCCTATTCTTTGAAGGTTGGAAATCTGACTTGAGTTTATTGTTGCTAGTGACATCATCTTTTTCCTTAGGTGGTTAGGTCTTTCCCTTTGAAACAGCCCTATTACTCACATCATTACTATCCCACTTCCGTTTCCAATGAAGGTTAGATCCTGAAGAAAACCTAGCTGTCCATTTTCTTTTCAATTGCCTCTCTACCTTCATATCCATGTGCACCATTTCTCCAACTCCACATAATGCTGTAAGTCAACTACATTAGCTATATCCCTAATTAACCCATTCAAAAATCTGGCTAAAGTAGCCTCCCTATCCTTATCGGCATTAGCTCTAATCATAGCCATCTCCATCTCCTTATGGTAATCCTCTATCCTAATTGAACCTTGAGTAAGACTCTGCAATTTTTAATAGAGGTCCCTATAGTAATGACTAGGTACAAATCTCCTCCTCATGAGAGCTTTTAAATCACCCCAAGTTTCTATAGGTCTCTCATGATTTCTCCTCCTGTTAGTCACCAATTGATCCCACCACATTATAGCATAGTCAGTGAACTCAATTACTGTTAATTTCACATTCTTTTCTTCCAAATAGATATGGCAATCAAATATTAATTCTAACCTCATCTCCCATTCTAAATAGGTTTCAGGGTCATTCTTACCTTGGAAGGAATGTATTTTCATTTTAATATTTCCAAGGTTTCTATCTACCCTACATTGGCCTCTATAATCTACCGCTCTAGGTGGCCTTTCATGCTTATCTCCTCTACGCCTTATTCTACCCATCTGAACCCCATAATTATAATGATCGTCATCCTCAAATTCAGCCATAGGGTTATGGTCACGCCTATCATGTCTCCTAATATTAGAGATCTCGTGTTGTTACTCCCTTAGTAAGGTTGTAATCACCATATCATGCCTATCTATCATATTCATCATCTCTTTATTACTATCCCTCATATCATCAAACACCATGTTCATCTGCTCAAATTGTGGTTGCATGGCTTTTAACAGAAAGAATTGGTTGTTCTCTTCCCTAGGTATTGATTCTTCATTATTAGACATTTTTGGATTAAAAAAAGGAATTAGGATTGAAAGAAAATTTAACCTCATGTGTTTATACTCGTGTTTCACTCTATATGGCCTTTTCTCGATAATAAACTCACAACTCTTGCTTTTTACCTCTCTTTGTGTTTCTTACCAAGTTGTCTAAGGAACTAACTAAACTCAATCAAAAATTCAGCCCTCGTAACGTTCAAAACAAGAATAAGAAAATAAAAGACAACGAGAACTATCAAGAAGAAAAGTCGCAAAAGAATAAAATTTAAGTACCGAATGATAATATGACACAAAAACTCAAAAGAATGCATTTTTTGAATTATCTTGAATTTTCATTTTTTTAGATTTTTTTATATGATTTGAGATGAATCTGATGAAACAAAAAAATAAAACAAAAGATAGAACCTGATTTTAGAGCCAAAGCTCTGATACCAACTGATGCGAACTCATGAAGAATTGAATCTTGGAACCCACAAAAGAATTGATTCGAACACCAAGAAGCTAAAATCTAGTCGCAAGAACTTGACCCGATGATCACTTGAACCAAAGAACCAGAGTTATGAATGCCACAAAGGTTTGTGAAATCTTTGATAAGTTTTAGGTTAGTTCAATTAAGAACTCGGAAGAAAAGTGAATACTCACTTTTTAATTAATCTCTCAAAATAAAAGTTATCCCCGTTGTTTACAATGAAAAATGGTTAAATAGTAAAATTTAATGAAAACCTATTCGAATTAGAAAATATAACTAAAAACTAATTAAAATAGAGTTCTAAACAAAAAAGGAAACAAAAACTACCAAAAATTGGATTTCTGTCGAAATTGGCCTGAGCGATTGCCCAGTGTAAGTCTGGACGATCACCCACGCTTAGAAATAAGTTTCTGTTTTCAAAAAGGTGCCTCGGGGGATCGCCCAAGGTCTCGCCTAGGCGACCATTTTTGGCTCCCGCGTTGTTTTGACCTCTAAGCTTTGTTTTGTACTTATTGTGGTCCTCTAAACTTCCATTAGCCTCTGATTTGCCTTAAATATGGTCCTTAGCACTTTGGATCGCATCAGGCTTCCTATTCCAACTGGAGGTGCTTACAGAATTCTCCCTACTCCAACTGGAGGTGCTTACAGAATTCTACCTAGAGTTGTTCATATTTGAAACTCTTACTAGAGGCAAGCACTCTCTTAATCCTCTCAACCATTGTTTCTTAACTAAATATGCTGAAAGTCTGTTTCTATCATTCACTACCTACTGCAAGTTTATAGTTGAATTTAGAGTAGCTATCCATGAATTCGTTTCATTTGATTTGGATGAGCTTGTTGGGTTTCAAAACTTCATAACTTTTTGGCGTTAAGTGGAAAGTTTAATGAAACATTGGTAAAGGAATTCATGGCCAACATGCCTAAGAATATGGGAAAAGTAGGTAATGAATTTAGGTGGCAAGTCTATATGAGAAGGAGACATATTACTTTTAATCCGAACCCACTGGGGGATTAGCTGGAAATGAATCAAGTGACTGCTCTTAATGACGAAGAACTCACAAAGGATGGTATAGCCATGGAAATGACTAGTTCATCTTGGCTAGAAGTAGGATAGTTCACAACATCCACACTTCTTTCAAAGTACAAAATTTTGCACAAAATCTTGATACACAATATTAATCCTTTGACGCATCGTTCTGACATATCTGGAAAGAATGATGTTATTTTGTACATATTGGAAATGCAGATCAGTGTTGAATGGGCCAAGATGATTTTTTGATAAAATAGTGTATGAAGGGCCTAGGAGGGCTAAGCAATACAAACTACCTTAACCAAGTCTAATCCATCATTTCTTTCCTCACCTTGGAGTGCCAAGAATGGCTACGGACATGTTTTCTAATGACCTTCCTACACTGGGTATGAACCAATCTGGGTAGAACTCCAAATCCCACTCATAGGGTTCCTAAGAATGTTCTGGCCTCCTTCGACTAGTCCATCCAACCGACACACTGGAGACACAGTTGGGAATTGTCAAAACTCAGTTAGATCAAATTATCACTCTTACCAAAATATTTTTTTATGAATTTCAATTCGTGCGTAGGGTTTTTGGAGCATTCACTACCTAGGGGGTAAGTGTTTATGCTTGGCTTTTCAATCCAATACTCTGAGATATCCAAAGTTCATTCCAACTGAATGTCCAAGTGGCTATAGACTGGCAACCCTGCACCCAGAGATGATCTGGAAGCCCCATCTGCTCCATCACTAGTTCCCACTCGCAAGCGAAATGGATGGCACTTAATAACTGGTGCAAAGAAGTCCAAGCAGTCTTCTAACTGACTAGTTCTGACTTACTACTTCTAACTATTTGCTCCTAATTATTTGATGGATGACTATATTACATTAATACTACTCTTGTTTTGGTTTTCCTTCCTCTTTCACTTTGGATGTTTGTCTATTACAAAAAATGGGACTAATGTGTGTGTTTTTGGTGGTGTTATTGAACACTTTTGCTGGTTTTATGGTATATTACTAAGGAAGAGTAATTGTGATTATGTGATTATTGGTTGTGTAATGATGATGCTCACATTTCTTGATTTCTTAGATTTTTAGCACACAACACGCGCCACATTAAAAATTCGAGAGTGAGATTTTGTAATCAAGCAACGCTAAAGGGAGAGATTGTTGGAAAAATATGAGTGCCACATAATTTTACATATATTTTAAATTGGCTTCCTTAATTTCTATTAATGATTTTTAATGTTGAAAACAGAGGTAAGCGTGCACGTTCTGCCTGGACATGTTGTTGCCAGTTCAAACTAGCTGACACGTATTTTCCAGATCATGGGACGTGCATTTTTTATTCTATTTTGTTATGTGTTATGACGTGATCTCGTCAATAACAAGAACAGCTCGTGTATTTTAAGTTAAGTACCATCTTTTATTTTTTTAGATTTGTTTAAGAAGAAATTATCTAAAGATAATATTGATTTGCCTAAATACTTTTTATCTATAAATCTAGAAATTTTTTGTGTATCTTATACATTCAAGGCCAGTTTTGTTTGTGGATATGTGGATAAATATTCATTAATTACATGCTTATGACTTTTATATTAGTTTTTTAGTTTTTATGACATTTATTTAGTCTGTATAATATTGAATTCATTTTTTTCTCTACTTAATGTATAAAAATTAAAAAGAAGAAAAAACTAATGATAAACAAGAAAATAGGTGAAATAGTTAGCCTGCTATGAAGTAGTATGCGCCGATCTCGAAACCCAATAGTTATGTGTGTGTGTGTGTGTGTGTGTGTGTGTGTGTGTGTATATTTCCCACCTATATTAAAAGTGGGGTAAATAGTACTGGAGGTCCCGAACCTTCCATTTTTAACCCCCGGGTCCTTAATTTTTAAAACTTCACGCGAGCAAAGTCCTTCTATTAAAAAAATCGTTAGTTTGATCGTTAACTGGTCAAAATTTACTTAAAATAATCAATTTACTCTTTTCAAATTAAAATAAAAAACAAAGAAATAAAGAAAAAATTGTAATTAACACCCTTCCCCACCTCATCTTCTCCAATCAACCCCCTCCCCATTCTTTTCTTCACCAATCAACCACTCCCCATCGGGCCCACCCCTCCCCACCGGACAGCGGTGCTCTCACGGCACCGACAGCCAGTAATAACGGGCCTAAGAGAAGATTTCTTTTCCTTTAAATCTCCGGAGATGCTTCATCCTACACATTTTCGACGGACACCGTATCATTATCATTTCTCACCACCAGTAAACACTCTGCTATAGAAGAGGACCTAACTAACTTATTGGAACTCTTGTCCCCACCCCACCCCACCCCACTCCAATGACAACCCAAGATTCAACTCAATCTCCTCATCCTCCACTTTTGTTGTCTCGTATTCGCTACTACTACCCATAAACCTCTGCAACAAGTCTCTTGAAAATCTGTTTCTTGTAATATGACTAATATCCAAAGAAAGATTCTTCCGCAGCTCTTAAACCCCTCTTGTTATCATCACCATCCTCCATAGGATACACAACAAACTCCACTTATTTTTCTTTAGGTCTATATATTATTAGTACTCCATTTTCATGGGTTAGAAATGATATCCCAGTGAAGAAAAATTATATGCCTAGCCCGCCCTCTGCCAAAATTTTGATCTCGCTCACTACTCAAAATCTGAAACCCAATTGTCCAAATTTGTGAAAGTGAAAAAACCCAAATTTCCTCCTCTTCTCACGAGTTCCTCCTCTTCCGACTTCCAACTTCCAACTCCAGCCGGTGGTTTCTCCTCTTTCGACTTCTAGATCTAGTCGGCGACTCTGGATGTAGTGGATGATTATGGGTTCTTTCATAAGTTGTGGTCAAGATTGTTCAGTCCTCGACACAGCTTTTTCAGTCTCAGCTGGGGTTTTCATGGTGGTGATTGTGTCGAGTTGTTCAATTCCATGGCGATGGAGTGATGGCTCGGGAAAGAGGGGTTGATTGGTGAAGAAAAGAATATGGAGGGGGTTAATTGGAGAAGATGAGGTGGGGAAAGGGTTAATTGCAATTTTTTCTCTATTTTCTTTGTTTCTTTGTTTTTTATTTTAATTTGAAAAAGGTAAATTGGTCATTTTAAGTAAAATTTGACCAGTTAACGGTCAAACTAACGATTTTTTTAACAAAAGGATTTTGCTTGTGCGAAGTTTTAAAGGTTAAGGACCCGGTGGTTAAAAACAGAAGGTTAGGGACCTCATCGTCACAAGATTCAAATGTTTGAAACCTCCAATGCTATTTACCCAATGAATGAGTTAACCAAATCGACGTCGTTTTGGATTTTGAACAGTAACTCATAACTTCACAATTTCAACAACACACGCAGAAGACCAAATTGGACCCAAATTGAAAACTGAAAACCCTAACCATTTTCCTTGCTCAGCAACCATAACCAACCGCTTAAGCCCACAAACACGACCACTACTGCTGCTGCCTAAGGCCTCCACCAATCTCCTCTCCATTTCTTTCTTCGGTCACAAGATTCCAGGTATCATACAAATATGAATTTCTAAGTTAATCTATTTTTTTTTTTTTTCAATCATCCATTCATTCTTAGTTTAACAAAATTAAAGAGCTTGCATCAATAGGTGAAAAGAGAAATCTCAAATGTCGAAGTGACAGTAGAAACAACAGGGAGTGGATCTGAATTACTGGCAAAAGAGTCTAACTGAGAAGCTGAAAATAATCTGCTTTGAGTGAAATTGAGTGCTTTTGAGGCTACCATGAATATGGGCGTGAAATGATTCATTTTTTATGCTTAAAGTGTCAAAAGATGTGATTTTGTTTGGTGGGTTTTTGCTGGATATGTGAATCAAGATTGTGGGTGCAGTTGGAATTGTTCTTTTTTGGATTTACACTAGAAGAAGAAAGAATCTTGGTGCATAAAAAGGTGAATCTTCTTGAGTTTTGTAATTGAGTTGATTCTGGGTTGGAAAGTGAGAAACAATTGCATGAAGTGATGATTTTTTTTAATGATGATTAAAACAGGAGAAAACAAATGGAGTTCTTGGAGATTTCATGGATTTGTGCAACTGAATAAACAAAAATATGTATTGAAATTCAATATTTTGTTCCAAGTGAAAATAAAACTGCTTTCAATTTCAGTGCCTCTTTGAATTCGATTGCTGATGATTTATAGGCCTTAGTTTTTGACTTGTTTTCAGGCCTCAACATACTTTTCTTTTTGGCCACCGCAGTTCCGATTAAAGACAGGGAGCAAAATCGCAGCTGGAACTCCCTAATTGAATTAGCAAGACAAGGTAAAAAATGTATCTTTTACCATATGACCATGTATATGAAGAATTTGAAGTTATTTGATTGAAAGATACATTAATTGGTTTGCCAATTTAATTTGTCTTGGCATACACCACTGGTGGTCAATTGGCATATAAATAAAAGAAATGGCCAAAGGTTTCCGTGCGCTGGTTGACAATCATGTACATTTTACCAATATTTATAAGCTTAGCTAACACAAGCCATTTATGACTCAGTCTTTAACTTTTTTAATTTAAATGGAGATAAGAAATAATACCAGCCTGTTTTGATATGTTCAAGTTGAAACTTTTTGTTGGTATAATTATTGATGAAACATTTGGGTATCTTCCATGAATTAATGATCAAATGGCTAAGAATGGATCCAAAAGGTTATCATTGCCATAATGTTTAAAGGCTTCATTCTCATGCTTCATGAATTTTATTGTTTAAAAATTGTGGATATCTGTACTATTGTGAAAAGAACTGTTGAGTGGAACTAAAAGTGGACCAAGCTTGGTTTGCTTTGCGTGAAACTAATTAAACCAATTCAACCCCTAGGCTTTCGTTATATGATGCATGCAGGTATAGTTCAGAAAGATTTAAAATTATGTTGTATTACTTGAAGGTATAGTTACACTCTAATAGATTCTTGGCAAATCTACTATGCTCAAATTAAAGGTGCAGATGATGTTCTGTTAATTGAAGGTGTTTTACCATATCTTAACATCATCGAATATAGTTCTATTAATTGAGGTTGTTGGTGGATGCTTTGGGCCTAATGGATTTTTTTTATTTTTTAAGTAAATGGTGCTAGAATTATCTCTCTAGAGTCATTTGTCTATTTGGGTTATTTGGCTCAACAATAATTTGTTCTAATAGAATTGAAGAGATTAAATAAGTTTTATGTATAACTAATTGTATAATTTTTCGTATGTTATTATCCACTCACTTCATGGTAATTGCATCATCTCGATAATGTTTTTTTTTTTTCCTTTTGTTGTGTTAATTAGTGATTATTTCTGTGTTTCGTAATGCAACTATTCACATTTTTACTATCTGTATAACAAGATATCAATGGCTTCAGGCAATGATATTGTCCAAGGCAAGTGAGGAAACAATGGCTTTGAACAAGGAACAAACACTTCATACAAGCACCAATCTAATAGCTTTAAAAAATCAAGATGCACGAAAAAGGCATCATAGAGAATTATATGTTGAGGGTAAAGAATTCAGAATTTCAGTAGGTAATATGATCCACTCTTCACCAATGGATATTCTGTAGGTGAAAGGTCGAAATATTTTTTGGTCTTCAAAATTAATGAATATCATCAACAGAAATTTCGTAAGTAATATGATCCACTCTTCACCAACGGATATTCCGTAGGTGAAATGTCAAAATATTTTTTGGTCTTCAAAATTGATTAATATCACTTACGAAATTTTTGTAGGTAATATGATACACTCTTCACCAACGGATATTCCGTAGGTGAAATGCCGAATTTTATTTTTTATTTTTTGTTCTCAAAATTAATTAATATCACAAACGAAATTTTCGTTAGTAATAAGAATCACTCTTCATCAACGGATATTCCGTTGGTGAAAGGTAAAAATTCGTTGATGAAAAACTATTACCTTTGCCAACGGAAAAACCGTCGTTGATTACCGTAGGTGAAAGGTCATCATTTTTACCAACGGATAATTCGTTGCAGATATTTCCGTTGGTAAATTTTCGTTGGTGAAAATGCGATTTTTAGTAGTGTCCATAATCAAACCGAAAACCTCCCGGCTAAAATTCTCTACAAATCCAAATTCATAATAAAAACGGATCTCATCCAGATTATTGTTACTAATTTCTCGTTGTTTCTTCTTCAATTTAACACAAAATCAGAACTCAAAATCTAAAATTCTCAAGTAATATGCTAAATTTTATTTCTTCTTCATAGTTTCTATTTGAATTACATAATTTTTTGATATTTGATTTGAGATATTCAACGTGCATACAAATGGTTTTGAGTTAAATTATTTTATATTCCGATTTCAATCTAGACATATCCTTCTTCATTCACTTCATTATAAATCAATGGTATTGAGTAAAGTCTTCTAAACATGTTTGTGAATATCAATTACCAATTACAGGGATGCATACAATGTATTTGTAAAAATGTCAATATGAATATCGTTTTTTTCTTAAAAAGTGACATAACAAATTTGAATCAAAATCTTCTCTGTGGTTGATTTAATTTTTAGATTTAACTTGATATTTGTTGTAAATTATGAAGTGACATGAATTATTAAAGATGATCAAACATTAATGTATTTTTTTTCTTGAATATGAATCGGGGCTTTGGAAAGAAAAGTGACATGCTCTGTCACTTTTTGCTTAAAAAGTGATGGAACAATGTATGCAAGTTACACAAATAAATTTGAATCAAAATCATTTATGTGGTTGATTTAATGGTAGAATTTAACTTGATATTTGTTGTGCAATATGGAGTGACATGAATTATTGAGTATGACCAAACATTAATGTATCATTTTTTTTAATATGAATTGAGGCTTGAGATAGAAAAGTGACATGCTCTGTCACTTTTTGCTTAAAAAGAAGTGACAGAACAATGTATGCAAATTACACAAACAAATTTGGATCAAAATCTTCTATGTGGTTGATTCAATTGCAGGATTTAACTTGATATTTGTTGTGTATTATGGAGTGACATGAATTATTGAACATGATCAAACATTAATGTATCATTTTTTTAATATGAATTGAGGCTTGGGATAGAAAAGTGACATGTTCTATCACTTTTTGCGACAGTACAATGTATACAATTTACGTAACAAATTTGGATCAAAATCTTATATGTGGTTGATTTAATTGCTGGATTTAACTTGATATTTGTTGTGCATTATGGTGTGACATAAATTATTGAAGATGATCAAATATTAATGTATCATTTTTTGTTTTGAATATGGATTGACGTTTTGTATAGAAAAGTGACATGCCCTGTCACTTTTTGCTTGATGATACAATTATAGATGATGATCAAACATTAATGTATCATATGTCGGTGTTTTTTTTTTTTGCAGATATGGATAAAATCAATGTATTTATCTATTATGGAGGAAATTGGGAACAAGGTAAACAATATATAAATTTTAACATGACTTGATTGCCGTGCCAATAGAATGTACATACAGCGAACTCGATGGCATGATATATTTAGTTACAAACATAGGTCCAGTGAGACACTCAATAACAATACATGTAAGGTGAAAAAAACCTGCATCTGATGAAGATTTCAGACAATAATTCTCTCACATTCTATTTGGAGATCAAAAGAAGGGAAAAACATCTTGCAAACTTTCATTTGTACATAGATGTCACACCGATTTCATTATGTCATAGAACTGAAAGTTTTGAAGACATACAACTTTCAAAAGCTGCTACTTGGTGAAGAAAATGACATGATGCAATTACATGTTTTTCAAACTCATGGTTCGACGACAACCTCACTTCAAAGTCTACCAACTAGTGAAGACTTAGCTGTTGATGTTTCTTCATACATACCAGAGGTTGAAGAAATGAGTAATGAAATAGGTAGTGAAATTATTTTATTTGTTGGTATGAATGAAATTGCATAGCAAAATGTTTTTAAGAATAAGATATTGGTTAAGAAAAATATTTCAGTATATGCAATACATAAAAACTTTCAGTTCAAGGTAAGTAAGTCGGACAAGAAAGAATATATGCTGAAATGCATAGATGATAATTGCAAATGGAGTTTTAGAGCTTCAAGATATGGAGTAATAGAAATTTTCAAAATAAGATATATGATAAACGATCACACATGCTCAAATAATATCATCTTGGCAGATCACCGTCAAGCAACAAGCTCAATAGTAGGAGAGTGCATCAAGTACAAGTATGTCTCAACAAAAACAACATACACTCCCGCAACCATAATAAGTGACATGATGAATATATATGGAGTGTCGATGAGTTACGAGAAAGCTTGGAGATTTAAGGAGAAAGCTTTCGAATTGGTGTGAAGAGATCCGACAGAGTCTTATGAAAATGTTCTAAAGTAATTGTACATGATAGAACTAACAAATCCTAGATCAATTACAAAAATTAAGACTTACGAGAACAACAAATTTAAATACATCTTCGTGGAATTAGGAACATCTATTCAGGAGTGGGAGTATTGCAGACCTATAATAGTGAATGATGGTACGTTCTTAAAGGAAAATTATGGTGGAACATTATTTACAGCATGAATATGCAAGCAACAACATTTTCATATTAGCATTTGGAGTTGGTGACTTAGAAACTAATGATTCATGTGAGTAGTTCTTACTTATGTTAAAAGAAGCTTATGGTGAGCGAGAATGATTTTGTATAATCTCATATGGTCATAAAAGCATAAAAAGTGTAATCCAGAAGGTGTATAAAAATTCAATGCACGATCTATGTTCTTACCACTTGCTACAAAATTTAAAGTCAGCATTTGGCAAAAAATATGGAAAAAATATTACACAACCATTCAATAGAGCTGCTAGAGCCTACATGAAAAATGATTTTGAGTTCCACATGAAACAACTCAATGAAATCCATAAAAGGATTCGATCACACCTAGTATGTTAAAAAAAATATTTATTTTGAATGCATAATAAAATTGTATATAAGAAATTATTAATATTTTGATTGTTCTTTATGCATGAAGAGATTAGTTATCACAAGTAGTCAATGGCATACATGACAAATAACAAATTTTCTACAATGACTTCAAATATAGCTGAATCAGTAAATTTTATAACAAAAACAACAAAATGTTGTCTTATAGAACTTTTATTGGAATCCTTAAGATATTTGTTGCGAGAATGGTTTGTGAAGTACTTAAATGATGCGCGGGCAACCTTCACAAAAATTGCAAACAAGCAAGAAAAAATATTGAGAGAGAAATTCATGGAGTCAAAGAAATTGAAGGTAAAAGGCAATAAATTACATGAACTAAATATTATTTATATGCTGAGTGTTATTGTAATGATAACATGTATATACTAATGCATATACTAGCAAGTGATATAGTGTGTCACTTTCTTAGTAAAAAGTGACATGACTTGGATTTCATATCGTCTATGGCTCTATTTATAATTACATATCAGTAGAAGGTTTATGATTTTGAAGTATTATAATATTTGATTGTTATTATAATAAAAACATGCTTATCTAAAAAAGTGACATAATGTGTCACTTTCTGAATAAAAAGTGACAGAACACGTCACTTTCGTAGTGTGTCACTTTCTCAGTAAGTTGGAGTTAAATATCATGAAAGCATGATTTAATTGTCATAGTTTATTAATACATTATTTTCTTAAATTATTTGTTAAGGCATCGGCTTCAAGTTCAATAATATACCAAGTCAATGAAGTTTGTGCCTCATATTTGGTGAATATTGAAGAAAAGACAAGTACATGCAATCAATTCCAAGTGGACAAAATTCCATGTGCACACGTATTGGCGACTATTGCAAAGATAAAGGACGACTCATATTTATATTGTTCAAAATATTACACAACAGATATGTACATCCAAACATACAGTAGTACAGTTTACCTACTTGGAGATCGTAGTGATTAGATTATATCATATGATGTAAAAGCAAGAATAGTCTTGACTCCTGATCCAAAAAGAAAATCTGGACGACCTTAAGAGAAAAGAATACCATCAAAAGGAGAAAAAAATAAAGTACAAAATGTGGTAGATGTGGGAAGTATGGCAACAATCGAAGATCGTGACATACTCCAGCACATTTGAAGAAGAAGCCACAAAAGAAAAGAAATTTGCAAGATTTATGAGTTTTTTTTTATTTTTTATGTGTGAAGTATCACTTATTCATACATACTAGTTTTTTTTATTGAAAATAGTGTTGACATTCATGTACTTTGCTTTTGTATAGGTCTTGACATTATAATGGAATGTAAAGCTTATCATTTAACACTAAATAGTATACATGATACTTCAACCATTAAAGGAATTTGACAAATACTGAAATTATCACTTTTAGAACAAAAAGTGACACAATATCACTTATTCATACATATTGAGTTTTCTATTCAAAATAGTGTTAACATTCTTGCACTTTGCTTTCGTATAGGTCCTGACATTATAATAGAATATAAAACTTGTCTTTTAACACTAAATTGTATGCATGATACTTTAATTATTAAAAGAATTTGAAGAATATTGAAATTGTCACTTTTAAAACAAAAAGTGACACACTATGTCACTTATTCATACATATTGGGTTTTCTATTCAAAATAGTGTTAACATTCTTGCGCTTTGCCTTTCTATAGGTCCTGATATTATAATGGAATGTAAAACTTAACATTTAATACTAAATTGTATGCATGATACTTCAACCATTAAAAGAATTTGATGAATACTAAAATTGTCACTTTTATAACAAAAAGTGATACACAATGTCACTTATTCATACATATTATGTTTTCTATTCAAAATAGTGTTAACATTCTTGCGCTTTGCTTTTGTATAGGTCCTAACACTATAATGGAACGTAAAACTTATCATTTACACTAAATCGTATGCATGATACTTCAACCATTAAAGAAATTTGATAAATACTGAAATTGTCACTTTTAGAACAAAAAGTGACGCACAATGTCACTTTTATAACAAAAAATGACACACTATGTCACTTGTTTGTTATAAAAACTCCTAACTTGGCTGTCAAAATGTATACATGATTTATATACTTAAAGCAATATATCAATTAGATGCACTTCTACTATCCATATTCAACAGTTTGAAAAAAATCATCCAATATAATCATGTTTTATCACTTTTGACAAGAATAGCATGTCACTTCTATATAAAAATAATTTGTACTTACATTTTTTGCAAATAAACTTTCAAAACCTACACTGTTAATCTCATATACATGAAACTACATTCACCATATACATTACATTTACACGTAACATGTAGTCCTAGTACAAAATATTGTTTACAAAAAAATTACAGATTTCTCTGTCTTCTCAAACATCTTTTGGCACCCAATCATTATTAGTGTCGTAATTCTCCACTTGCTTCTTCTTGGCATACACGTACAATTGAGTGGCTAAGTCAAGTATTTTCGAACCTGTGCAATGTTGAATGTCTTTGGCATCTCATTCAACATTTCATTGATGAAATACTCAGCATATTTAATCATATAAATTTCACAATTACCACTGCAAAAAAAATGGAGGGCACGTTAACCAAGAATTGAAGGTAAACCATACATTTATATCTATCCGACATATAAAAGTCAAATTATTAAAAAGCAATCTAACCCGTTCTTTTGCTATGGTAGTTTTGGAACCATCTTTACAACAAGTGATTTTAGTGCCTCTTGTTCTGGAATATTTTTGCCCTCAAAGAACCCAGTGTTAAATAGAAGATGAGAAATCATAACTAAAAATGGTTTAATAGCTTCAAGTACAACAGGCTCCTTGACTATCATAGAGTAGGAATTATATATATTCAAACACATCTCCTTGATGTCAAAATAGCATAGAATCCAATGAGCCGAGTTATACATTCTCAAAGGCATAAGGACATGGTCAACATCGCGCCAACCTGTGTTGCAAGGCATGTACAATCCAATTGGATATGAGAGTGGAGAAGTTTGCTTGACATTGTAGCTTTGATTTTTATACCATGTCCATACCTTAACATCTTCTGCAGATAATAAAACCACACATCCATATGCTACAAAACAAGTGTATAAAAAGAATCAGCAATGTATTAATAAATTATATACATAAATCTTAAACTAAACAACTAACAAACAAAAACTTACTTTGTCATTCAGAGCCTATTAGTTGTCACTAATTCATACCACCACATTTTAGAAGAGATTGGAATATTACTAAAGTAGAAGCAATGGCTAATCATAATATTCTCATTATTGAAATGCTTAACTCTATATTATAAAAAAGAAAGGTCACATACTATTACATTGGTATGAAAATTGTAACATGCAGTGACACTATTTTAGTAAAAAATGACATACTTATAAAAATTGATATATAAAAAAGTGACATACTTATAGTAAAAAGTGACATACTTCAAGTAAAAAGTGACATACTTTCAGAAAAAAATGACATAATTATAAAAAGTGACTTACTTCAAGTAGAAAGTGACATAATGTGTCACTTTTTTAGTAAAAAGTGACTTACTTATAAAAAGTGAAATACTTATAGTAAGAAGTGACATACTGTGTCACTTTCTTAGTAAAAAGTGACATATTATGTCACTTTCTTAGCAAAAAGTGGCATGGCAAAAAGTGATATACTTATAACAAAAAGTGACATATTGTGTTACTTTCTTATTAAAAAGTGACATTATGTCACATATTTACTTGTTTTTTGTCAACAACTCTTTCTTGTACCAACTATTGAATGCTTCAACATCTGGTCCGTGTGGGGGGCACCACCCAACCTTGAACGCAAACATACCCTTCACCCTACGCCTTGTAGTACCCACCGTAGAAGTACCCACTGTAGAATCATATTGATTAACCCCTGATTGAAGAAGTGCGACAGATTTCTTTTGCCTTTTCAAAGGTACATCCAGAGTGACTTCATTATTAGTCTAAAATGTCGTAAAAATATTAAAAAGTGTCAAGTTATATTGTATAGAAACACAAAAATAATTCATTCAAATGAAAAAAAAAATCAAACAAACAATTGCCTCTTCAAGTTTTTGTTTAGCTAAAACAGTTGCCGCAATCTCATCAACTTTTTGACAATCCTCATCTTTCAATTCAACCTCATCATCATTTACATCAATCGCACAGATTTTAGATGATGATGCACAAACAGTCTAAATAAAAACGTACAAAAGATTACTTTTTGCAGTGCAAAAAACAGATATAATAAAGTAAAAATACAAAATAAAATGTGTTTTTGGCTACACTATGAACCGCAACATCATCAACAATCTTCCAGTCTTCTTCATTAAAATTTATTAAATCTTGATCAATAGACTGAATCAAAAATAAATAAGTCACATAATATAGTGCACAACAACAAAAAAGTAAATCTCAAATTAAAAATACAATACATTTAAAATTGAATAATACCTTTACACATTAGTTTCAGCTTGCCTCTCAATACTTTTTCCGGTTATATCAAACTCAATACCCAATGAAAAACTAGGACAGTCAGTTACATTCTTTTTCATGTCCATTGTATCATTAGGAACATTTTTCACACCATTCTAAATGTAAGAATAAATAAAAGTTGCATACATATGTGTATAAAAAGTGACATACATCTCTTAAAAAATAACATATATTTTTGAAAAAGAGATCTAAAAAGTAACATACTGTGTCACTTTTTTAATAAAAATTGACATACTGTGTCACTTTCTTAGTAAAAAGTGACACACTTATAACAAAAAGTGACATACTGTGTCACTTTCTTATTAAAAGTGACATATAGAGCTGTTTCCAAATCAACTACATAAACTTTGTCAGCCCCCTATTTTATTTCTCTCAACATTTTCAGATAAATAAATAAAAGTGACAAATATCTCTAAAAAGTGACATACATCTAAAAAAGTGACATACGTCTATTAAAAGTGGCATAAATCTAAAAAAGCAACAACATCTCTTAACAAGTGACATACATTTCTAAAAAAAAGTGACATAGATCTAAAATAGTGACATACTTTCAACATTTACAAGTCATTCATTTTGCTTTCAATATTTGCCACCTGTTTTAGAATTTCTTCATTCGATTTTACTTTCTCTTCAAGTTTTTTTATTTGTTTCTCAATTTGAACATTAGATTGAACTTTGATTTCAAGCTCTGCTAGTCGATTCTGAATTTTTTCATTTGATTGTATTTTCGACTTTATATCTATCAAACGTTTCAAAATAATGACATTTGATTCAACTTTCACCTCAATTTTCGCCAAGTGTTTCAAAATTTCTTCATTTGATTGAAGTTTCACTTCAATCTCCACTAAATGTTTCAATATTTCTTTATTCAATTCAGAATGTCTCTAAAAATACAAAAAGCAGAGAAAAACAAATAATCATAAGAAACAATAAACAAAAATGATATAGAAAGCATAAAAAGGTAAATAAATGCTCAGAAAACTCATCTGTCTTCTTTTTCTTCAACTTTGAAGAACTGTCATCGCCAACTAATGATTATTGGGATGTAATCATCAGCTACAACTGATGGATAACATGATGCTTAAAGTTGTCATCGTCATTAGCATTTAGCCCTTGAGACTTGCAATTCCCAAACAACCCCTCAGTGTATGCCACATCCTTCTCCGCATCAGTTAGCCTAACATCATTAACTTCCATCTACAAAAACACATATTCATAAATTTAAAATAATAAAACAAATAACAAAGAGTGATGAAAAATGCAAAGAAAAATCGTATAAATAATAAATAGAGCTTACTTTAATCAAGTCAAAAATACATTTATTCAATTGTAACAATGTCAAATGCACATTAGAACTCCAACTCAAAATCCGAGGAAGTAATGGCTTATACTTCACACAAAACGTTTTTGCAGCTATTGTAGGAATTGTTTCGTATATCCAAACTTGGAAAGCAAGAAGAAAACCATTAAGCCTATACTCCAAAAAAAATTTGAAGGATCTAACTTCATGATCCTTTTGGTGAATCCACCTTTGAGAGACATCAAAGTCAAATTATATAACTCTTTTCCCTATGGAAAAGATTCCATTTCACCCGATTCAACAAGTCCAAAAATTAAATCATCAATATATTTATAGTATGATGTGGCAAATAAAAATGATGAAATAAGATAAATAATACCAACATCTACCATATCCTTGTCGATAGTATCAAATGGCAACTATTTAAACACATTTTAAACACACTCTGTTGAAATGCTATCATACTTTTTGAAATATTTGTCCTTAATTGTACTATTACGCATTCGGTACTTGGTAATATCACTATTACCCATGCACCAAAGTCTGGACATTAGACAAAATTCTTCAACAAAAAATCTGACCAGTTTGTTACTGATTTTGAACCATAATTCATTTATGTTTTGTTGCTTCACCTGCCTTAATAACAATTGGTGAATCAACTGAGCCTGAATCACTGTTTCTTTTAAATCAAGATATAGTCCAAAGCATGTTTTCCTAAACATTTGCTTTTGGGTTTCAACAAGCTTTTCATTCAGGGTTTTGATCACTATATGCGGTGAGTAGAAGGTGACTTTGCCAGAAAACTAATAGTTCTAGGGGATCAACAGCTCCCAGTCCTACAAAAAAATAACAAAGATAGTCAAATAATAATTTTATAGAATGAACATATATTAAATAAAAGTGACATGCGTTGTCACTTTTTAAGTAAAAGTGACATAGATATTAAACAGTTACTTAAAAAGTGACATACATCTTAAAATACTGTGATCATACCATCTTTTTGTTAGTTTACATGTTCAAACTTACTGCATTTGAAATATAAACTGGCTTTTAGTACCATGAATTAAATAAAAGTGACATGATCTGTGACTTTTTAAGTAAAAGTGACATAATGTGTCACTTTTTAAGTAAAAAGTGACAAACATCTCTAAAAAGTGACATACATCTATTCAAAGTAATATAGATCTAAAATTATGACATACATCTTTTTAAAAGTGACATACATCTCAAAAAAGTGATCATAACACCTAGTTGTTAGCTTGCATGTTCAAACTTATTGCATTTATATATTGAGTAAAAGTGACATAATCTGTCACTTTTTAAGTAAAAAGTGACAAACACCTCTAAAAAGTAACAAACATCTCCAAAAAGTGGCATATATCTCTTCAAAATGATATAGATCTAAAAATGTGACATACATCTCTTTTAAAATGACATATATCTCAAAAAACAATGATCATAACATCTAGTGATGGCAAACGGACCGGGCTGCGCGTCGGCCCGGCCCGTGAATTTACAGACTCGGGCCGGCCCGGGCCCGTCGGATAAAGGGCCCGGTCCGTGTTTTTGTTCGCTCGGCCCGTGAAATCCGTGGGTCAGCCCGTGGACCGGTTGGGCCTGGTCCACGGATCAGGACCGTGGACCACGGATCCGTGGTCCACGGTCCAACATAGTCCCCAGCTTTTGCTGGGGACTAACCGTTGCAATATGTAACGGTCAGAAATATGACCGTTGCATGCAACGGTCATATTTCTAACCGTTTGCAATTTGGTCCCCGAATTTTTTTTTTTTTTTTTTTTATCAAACGGCTATTTTTTTTCCCTATATATATATCCCATAAATTAACTCTATTCTCTTCACAAATCTCTCAAGTCTCAACTTACAATCTTACATTCATACTTTCATTTTTCGAAAAAATTATATTGTGTAATTTATATAATTTTTAGATTTATAATCTTATTCTTCTTATCTTCTACATCCCTACATTTCAATTTTCATATTTATTTTTTCTACTTCTAATCACTAGTCTTCTACATTTCTATTATCTACAATTATTCATGGATCAATACAATTTTCAAAGAAGTACCGAGTCTGTCGAAAACTAAATTCAAGATGATTTTAGTGGTTTAAATAATGTTCTAATTCCATAATTTGGTGATGATTTTGGAGTTGGGAACACTGCTCCAATTTTCAATTTAGATGATATTGACGAAGAGTTGGAAACGACCAATACTACTCAATCGACTACTAAACGAAGAGCCGCAAAACAAAAAGCTAGGTGTTGGGATCATTTCAATAGAGTGCAGACCGGTGCATCTGCAGATGGGCAACCAATTTTCAAGGCGGTTTGTAAATATTGTAAGCAACAGTTTGCATGGCAAAAGGGTGGTGGAACGAGCCATCTTAACCTACATTTTCCGAAGTGTATGCAAAAGTACGGAGGAGTTGATACCAACCAAGCCCAACTACATTTCGGCTCTCCGGGTGGATCTACTAGTTCTTCTCCCAATCTTAATAATTGGGTTTATTCACAAG
The DNA here is from genome assembly GCA_030279155.1 of Forsythia viridissima. Taxonomy (NCBI): domain Eukaryota; kingdom Viridiplantae; phylum Streptophyta; class Magnoliopsida; order Lamiales; family Oleaceae; genus Forsythia; species Forsythia viridissima. The sequence goes on from CM059036.1 coordinate 26,927,583, forward strand.
AGTCTTTGCGTCGAGAAGGCATGTGCCAATTGGTGGCCAGTGGTGAGTTCCCGCTTAGCATAGTGGAAAGCCCTTATTTCACACGGTTTGTACAACGGTATCTTCAACCAAGGTATCAACCCTTTGCTAGAAACACTCTTCGTTCTGATACTATTGCTGCATATAATAAAAGAAAACAAACTATAAAAAATGATTTAAGTAAATATGCTGGTGTGGTATCATTCACTTCGGACTTATGGTCCGGTATAAATGATAAAGGATATATTGCAGCTACTTTACATTATATTGATAAACTATGGATTATGCATAAAAGAATAATTGCTTTTAAAGTAATTGACTACCCTCATAATGGCCTACAAATTTTTAATTATTTAATGACAATTATTAAAGAATTTAATTGCGAATCTAAAATTCGCAGTATGACTTTTGACAATGCTCCGCCTAATAATATTGTAATAGAAAAATTAATTGAGGAATTACAACCTGATTTCGGTGGAATTTTGTTTCATGTTAGATGTGTATGCCATATTTTTAATTTAATTGTTCAAGACGGTTTAAAGTATATAGGCCCACAATTAGAAAAAATTAGGTATGTATTGAACTATATTACTGTTTCACCTTCTAGAAAACAAGTATTTGATGAATTATGCTTAGAAAATTCTCTTCCAACTAAAAGTATATGTACAGACATACGTAATAGATGGAACTCTACTTATTTAATGCTTGAATCATGTGAAGGTTATGAACATTGTATAACTGGTTATTATAATGGTCGACATTCACACGGTCCACAATACGATTTGCAATCACATGATTGGCAAATTGCATTTCATGTTCGTAAATTTTTAAAAGTATTTTATGACGCCACGAATGCATGTGGTGGTGTATACTACCCTACTATTCCATTAGTTTTAAATCATTTTTATTTTATTGCAAATAATTTTAATAGATATAAGACGTATGCAATTTTTTCTGATATTGTTGAAACAATGGAAATCAAGTTTGGAAAATATTGGGAAGACTTGCCTATGTTGTTCCCGTTAGCGTCAATTATGGATCCTAGAGTAAATTTACAAGGTACTAAACATACTATTTCTAAAATTTCTAATAATTTGAGTTACGGTAACCCATTAACTTACGGTAATTTAGAAAAAACATTATGTGAAATGTACGAATTTTATGCAGAATAAACCGGTAGGAATGTTAGAAGACCTCCTGCGCCAAATCCTTCTTCTTCTTCAAATAACCCTAATCCTAATGATTATTGAAGTTTCCTTATTTATAAAGGAAATCAAAATCCTAGTTCTTCTTCTTCTTCTTCTTCGCTTTCCCGTGCTACAAATGTTGAAACTAATATTAGAGATATACCATTAGAGTTAGCTAGATATTTTAGTCACGATATGCTTAATTTGTTAGATGAAGAGGAGAGGAATAATTTTGATAAACTTAGGTGGTGGAGACAAAACGAGCGCCAATACCCAATTGTTTCTATTATAGCACGTGATCTACTAACACCTCCGGTATCAACTGTAGCATCGGAGTCTGCTTTTAGTACAGGTGGTAGGATTCTTAATGATTTGAGGTCAAGACTTAAACCAGATATATTAGAGAGTTTAATGTGTTTGAAAGATTGGGAGGATGCAGATCATCGAATCCAAGATAAAGTAAGCTTGATATTGGCTGAAGAGATGGACGAACTGAATACGTAGTAAGTAAAATGTAAGTATATTTATTATTTTGTATAAATTCATTCTATTTTTATTCATTTTAACTTATAAGTTTTTATATTTAACTTTACAAAAAATTGTACACGTAACAACTTGTTCGTGTACAATTTTAACTCTGCCTACGCTTATAGTAGCCGGTCCCAAGCCCCGAAAAAAGAGGAGGGTTTGAATTGAACATTTTTTCTTCACTTATTTTTTATTATTATTTTTTTGAACTTCAAAAAAAAAAAAAATGAAATTTCACGTGGGTCCGTGGACCGGCCCGTGACTCGCGGACACGGGCCAGTCCGCGGACTGGCCCGTGGATCGTGGACTACGGGCCGGTCCACGGACTGGCCTGTGGATCGGCCCGTGGGCCCGCGGTCCACGGGCCGGTCCGGACCAAGTCTTTTTAGATGGGTCGAGCTGAGGCTCGGCCCGTCTCTTCAAGGGCCGAGCAGGACCCAGTCACCCACGGGTTGAGCCGGCCCGGCTCGGCCCATTGCCATCCCTAATAACATCTATTTGTTAGTTTGCACATTCAAACTTATTGCATTTATATATTGAATAGAAGTGTCATGCTCATCTGTCACTTTTAAAGTAAAAAGTGACAAATATCTCCAAAATTTGACAAACATCTCTTTAAAAGTGACATACATCTCAAAAACAATGATCATACAATCTATTTGTTAGTTTGGATGTTCATACTTATTGCATTTATATACTAAACAAAAGTGGCATGTTCTATCATTTTTTAAGTAAAAAGTGACAAATATCTTCAAAAAGTAACAAACATCTTTTAAAAGTGACATAGATCTCTTTAAAAGTGACATTCAAAAAATAGTGATCATACAATCTATTTGTTAGTTTGGATGTTCAAACTTATTGCATTTATATATTAGATAAAAATGGTATGCTCTGTCACTTTTCAAGTAAAAAGTGACAAACATCTCAAAAAAGTGACAAACATATCAAAAAGTGGCATACATATCAAAAAATATTGATCATACCATCAATTTGTTATTTTACATGTTTAAACTTATTATATTTAGAATATGAACTAACATATCAAGCCAGAAGAGACATATTTTCATACAAAATATATTCAAAAAACAGGTTGGTGAACTTGAATACCATCAAATTACACTTTAATCTCATTTTGGTATATCATTGATTTGGCAATGGTTACAATGTGTTATTGGATTCCTAAAGGCACCATCATCAACTAGTTAATAATTGAAAACAGAAATACTATTTCACAGAACAAAAAAAAATTTCAAAATGTAAAAATTTCACACAGCAACCATTGTCACTATTTTCCTAAAACCAACATCATTAATTAAATAATAATGGAAAGCAGAAATTCGATTTCACAAAGAAAAAAATCTCTTAAAATGTAAAATTTAAAACAAATTGAAAAAAATATAAAAATAAAGAATAAATCGAACTTAACCTTTGGTTGTGCAATATTTTTCATCTTTTTTGAAGATCCTTCGACTGAAATACACTTCTCTTCATCCCCAAAGATTCTGCAACTATTTTTTGGCATTTTCCAACCATGTTTAAACTTATAGTGTTAAAATAAAGAATAAACGGACAGAAACTATGGAATAGTAAAGGAATTTGAGGGATTTTGTTAGAATCGCAAAGAGTAAACGAGAGGGTTTGGGCACTATAGAGTCTGTAGTAATTAATTTTTCTTTTTTACCCTCCTATATTCTGATATAAAATAAGTCTATTTCTCAATTTTTTTAAAAATAACCGTATTTTTCAATTTTTTTGAAAAATAGCGTAAGGAGCCTAATTTCTACTTGAAATTAGAAGGCAATAATAGTATATATATATATATATATATATATATATGCTATTAACCCGGAATAAAATCATCATATATAATTCATAAGGTTTTGAATGATTTTACTTTTTGGCTATAAACTTGAATCTTATGATTTGGACTACTACTTCATATATAGTCTAGCCCAAAGGCTCGTCTCTCGACTAGGCTGGAAGTACCAACATTGTAAAAAAAAATTGAAATATTACACAACTCTTAGATCGAGTAAAAAGATAAAATGTTGGAACCTTTTTCCTCCTTGAACGATCATATGATTAGGGGCTAATTTATCATTCTTACCCCTAATTCAGGGTTTAAAAAAAAGATTATCAATACAACTTAATACACAAATTTAAGACTATATTTTTGTATGTTACTTGAATTTTATTTATAGTGTTAGATGTCTCATGTGATAGGGTAATATTTAGATTGGTTTTAGTTCTTGTTATGCAATAGGGTAATATTTAGATTGAATTTAGTTCGAGATATGGATAGAGTTTGAATCTTATCTCTATTACCACTCAAATTCGGTAAGACCTCCACATCGGTAAAGGGCTCCCAGTGAGGACCTCATTGTTCCTTGGCTCGATCTTACGTGACAGTCAATGTCCCAAATTATGATGAAAGACCCTCGTATTCTAATGTATAGTCAAATGAAGTCCATGAACGACTTCGCCCCTCCTGACGAACCTGGGTTCCTCGCTGGTTACTCGTACCCTACTAGAAACATTTGGGCAATCTAGCATTTCAAACAACCAGGGGAATAATCTGGGTGAGATTACATTTAATTAACAAGTAGAATCCTAGAAGGAAACTACGTCTCAATCTTCTAAAAATCAGCAATACAATCTCGGAGATTGACAATGATTAGGAAAAGATTTCTAGAAGATTGCAATGAGATTAATTTGAACTCATCGTTTAAAGAAGGAATATCTCGTTAGATTTCTAATTGATTGCTTCCCTAAATCAATTAAAACCATCCCTCTATAAATACCAAATATCTGTCCATCCCAATGTATGTATTATTCTCTACCCTAAACTCTATTCAAATCTCTGTCTATTTGTCTTTTCCACACTCATAATCTCCCATATATTATATACCGGCAGTTGACTTGATTGTTGAAGTACCAATGGTCGCCAGCCCCTTTTTCTCCAGTGATGATGGTGCCTAATGATTGTCTAAGTGTGCAAGTAACATACAGACTGACAGAGGATTGATTTGAGATCTGTTTGACACGTGAATAGTGCATATATATATAGTCGTAGAGCTTTGCTAGCAGTGTCGAGCATTACTCGCGATTCGACTGGAACTAAGGACCTGAATGGATGAGTACAGGTGGTCTCGAATCTCATATATGTCATTTATCTTGGACATGAGACCTGCAGGTTTCGCGCCATAAAAAAAAATACTAAAATGTACTGAGTTTGAGCCTATTTCTCATCAGACAGAAGACTTCGAAAAAGAACTATTTTCAAATAGCTGTCTCGAATTCAAGTTGATTTTTGTTTTATTCCTTCCTCGAAGTGAGGGCGTGCATTCGCTATTCGATTCCATCCTCAATCCCACCTAATTTGGATACAAAATACAAACATGATACAAACATGATGCTAGTAATTTCAGCCGCAAAATAGTGTAGACATAGGAAGTCGGCACCGCCCAAATATCAATTTTGTCTCAATCATTTTACAGCTCGAGACTTAAAAAAAAATTAGGTATATAGGTTCAAAAACTGTACCCGTCTACTAAAATTAATTTTCTGATAAAATTTGTTAGAACATTGTGAGTAACATGACTCTTCAAATTCAAGATGATTTACTCTGTTAAAGAATCGAATCGAATCAAGTCAGCTCTGTTTAATTTAGGTCGATTTATAGATTGATCCACTATAATGAACATGTCGTACTAGACTTAATTGTTTTGTCCAATGACCCACGAAGCCAACCTAGTTAGTCCGATTATTAAAAAAATTAAAAGCTAAATGTAAATTAAAAGACACGTTTGAGCTCTTTTTCAAGTCCAGACTCGACGAAGACTTGGCGACTCTTTGTTTATAAATTCTAATATAATTTTTTGTTTTTTAAAGAATCAATCTTTTTCTACTATAAATACATATTTATCTTCTACATTTTCCACACAATATTAATTTTTTCCATTCATGTTTTAATTTAAATCACATTAAATATATATAAAAAATCCAACGAGTTAGATTGGTCCGGCTCATAATATTGATGAGCTTGTGGATTGGTCTAGTCTTCATATTTGGAAGAAGGTCTACGCCTAGTTCGAATTATATTTTTAAATGGATTGATTCAAATTCACAACGAATTTTGGAGTCTGGCTATAGGCAAGACCAGAGCAATCCAGCGAAAGCAATTGAGGGCACGGGCGGAGCCATGTGAAGTCTAGTACAGGAAGATGCCTGCATTGGACTTTAAGTAGCCCATTAAAAAAAAAGACAAAGCCTGGAAAATAAGCCCGCACTGGAAAAGTGTCTGCAAAGCCCATTATTTTTCAAATGATGTTATCAAATGACTTAAAAAAGCAGGCAAGCCTATTTAAAGATAACTAATACATAATTGAAGGTGAAATGACTATTTTGCCCTTAATCAATACATTTCCATTCTAAAATAATAAAGGTAATATAGTCATTTTACTTTCAAAAAGTTTGAAAAGTCAACAATTTCAAGTTAAAAAAGGGACCGAACATGCTCTAGATTAAATGGATTTTGATGTTGTACATCTTCCTACTAATCTTGGACTAAAGACACCAATTTTGGATTACAATGCTAGCATTTGAGATCAAGTTCAAATAGCATATATTCAAAAATATCCTTGTCAGCTTCAAGATCATGAATTTACAAAAAGACCATTTAGAAAAGATTCTAGACGCGTCAATCCTTCTTGGTTTAAAGAGTTTGCTAGTTAGTTAGAGTATAGTATAAAAAATTTCTGCCCACACTGAATAAAATTTCTGGCTCCACCCCTTATTGGGGAACCTTCTTTTTATTGTTGGTCTTGGGTCATTATTGTCTTTTTATCTACAACATGTCTTCAATGGGGTTAGTATGTTTACATTTACTTTAAATAAGAACAAACAATATAATTAACAAGATTTTAGAATTTTTTTCATTAATATTGTACATATATTCATTTATTAAACAAGCCATCAAAGTCAACATCGTAGGATAAATTAGATAACATAAATAAATGAGAAATTGGTGCAAATTGTCACTAACCTTTGTTTTTTGGCATAATAGTCTCTAATTTATGTGTTTTGGTGCGCAATTGATCCTTTTTTTTTATTAAAAAAAAAACAAAAATACCCTTAATTTTAGTTTAAAAAAATTACAATTGGATTTTTAATATTTGTAAAATATGTAAATAAGTCTGATACATTTATTAAATAATATTTAATTTATCATATTAAATATATCATTACAGTAGTGTCAATTAAATATATCATAAGAAAAAAATATAAAAATATTGTGCTTTAAATAACATTTTTTGTTCTTTATTTTTTAACGATAATAAAACAATAAATTAAAATATGAAGAATACAATTTGAGCTCTAATATTTATAGTTAAGGAATGAATAGCTTAATTAAATAATAATATTTGAGCATCAAAGTTTGTGACAAAGTTTTTTTTTTTTATGTTGTAATGATAAAATTAAAGTTTAAATTTTAATGATTAGTTAATATTAATAAAATAATTTTAATTAACATGTTTTTTTAATAATTATGAGCCTAAATTTTAGTTATTTTATAATAGTTCGTAAAATATACAAAATAATTTAATGTATTATCAATTTGTTAGTTTCTTTTAATTTTTTATAAAACAATAAAAGTATCGGACCCATTTGTACTTTTTTGCAGAGGTTAGGAACCTAATTGAAAAATTTTCTAATTAAAAATAAGGGAATATTAGTCCTTTTTATCAAATAAGGACGAATTGTGCACCAAAACACATAGGTTAGGGACTGATGCGCCAAAAAATAAAGATTAGGGACCATTTACGCCAATAACCCAATCATTAGTATATTTCGTCTCTATCCTTTGTGTATATTGAGCAAATCGTCCATATAGTTTGAATTTTGGTATTTGGATCCTTAAATTCACAATTCTTTGCGTAAAAGATCCATACTGTCCAAATCTGTCAACTTTTGCCGTTAAATTAACGCGTACAGTGAACTTTCTCAATTTCTAAAGGACAATTTCGTCAAATCACAAATTATAATGTTCCCTCAGCACACACAAAGTTACAGACAAAGAATTTCTTTAGGGACAGCACTGACACAGCCTTCAATGCTGAACCACCCATTATCGGCTGATGAAGTGCTAATGCGAAGTCTACTTGGGATGTTCTTCTTTTTCTTCTTCACGCATCTTTTCTTTTTCTCCGCCGCCAATGGTGGAAGCAGTGCATGAGGCGCTCCAAATGTTAAGTCATCATTGTTGGAGCCAACGGAAGTAGATGAGTTGTATTTTTTCCGGCGCGGTGTTTTTTCTTCATAGACAACAAAATCATTGTTTGCTCGCGTGAGGTATATGCATTCATATGTTTGCCCAAGTTCTCAATTTCCTCATCCAGAACCTTCACCGGCCACTTCTCAGTACCCTTAAATATCATATGATCCAAAAAATTAGCTACGCCATTGGTTTCGACAGTCTCAAACCTAGACCCGAGATCAATATAGACTGCGACAATGGCAGTGTGGGAAGCGAGATTAGACTCGGCGGTGACTCGAAGACCATTGGGTAGAGTCGTATTTTTGGTTTCAGGCAAGAATAAAATCGGATACGACAATGTGTATTGTAAGAAGCGTGAGTCTGGATTTTCAAGCCGTTTGAGCTTTGATTTTAGGGTTTCAGCTAATTGATCGTAAATCATGCGGTTTGAGGGTAGTGGAAATGGAAGTGGGCTTTCAGGGGCTTAGGAGAGGGATTGGGACGTGGATCTGGCAACGTGAGCTCCGTTTGGGTCGTGCCTGATGACTCGGACCCGACGGAGAAGGTGGCGAAGCGCCATAGATTAGTGGAATTTGAGTTTCTTAGATAGAGAATTACTTAAAGAGAGAGGGTGATGGGGATGAAATTGTGTCTGTAACTATGTATGTGTTTGTGTTGAGGGAACAATATAATTTGTGATTTGACGAAATTACCGTTTAGAAATTGAGAGAGTGCACTGCACACGTTAATTTAACTGTAAAAGTTGACAGATTTGGATGATACAGACCTTTTGTGCAAAAAATGGTAGATTTAAGGACCCAAATGTCAAAATTTAACGATATTGACGATTTGCGCAATAGACTCAAAGAATAGGGACGAAATGTACTAATTACCCCTAAATAAATTAAGAATACTGACAATTTTTGTTACTTGTTATGTTCAATATAGACATGTCATTTTATATTAGTTTTTTTCCCCCAACTAATATGAATAGATTGTAAAAAGAACGTCCATTAAAGAATACATGGATTCATTTTTAGAAAAAAAAAATATCAATTTCAATTTCATACACCTAGTATCGAAAAAAGAGTATAATTAAATTAAATTAATCCTTATACATGATAACGTAACAAAACAAAGAATGCGCCATGAAATACATATTCAAACAAATTTGGGTACTTAAATTTTGCTTTCACTACACCAAAATTCTGATTCTACCATTAATTGTAAACAGATTAATTCGAACCAATCCACCTAAATTAACACCCATAATCAATATATCATTTGGATGCCAGGAAAATTATCATCGTGGTCATATATATCATTTTGAGTTTTTCTTGTATATAATATTAATTCATAATTGTTGAAAATTTTGCACCATACATGTGTAAAGATTGACCTATAGAGTTTTTGGCAGTCAGCTATAAAAATGGAAAAAGATCGATGCAATCAAACATTATCGATAAGAATGAAATTAATTAACAAATAGTATGTATGTGCGGGAAATTACAAAAACAATTGTTAATAAAGAAAAGTCGATGATTGCTAATTTTTGACAACTTGCAAATGACATTAGAACAAGCATTCAAAAGAAACAAGGAAGGGCAATAAAAGGTAGCTAACTAAGGTCCCATGCATGGAAGAAATATGAAGGGACATAAGAACAAAAAGTGCTTCAATACAAAATAAAGGAGTTTTTGTTGTATATATAAGAGTTAAAGGTCACTGGACAAATGAATTGTGACCTCAAATTTTGTACAGTATAATTAGGTTGGATTTTTGCAAGGTCAAATTGGGATCCCACATTCACATTCACATTCACATACTCTCTCTATCTCTCTCCCAATATAATACTCCCTCCGTCCCACAAAGATAGACCCGTTTTCTTTATTTATCTGTCCCAAATTATAGGCTACTTACTTTATACAGAATATATTAAATTTTTATTTTTTCTAATATACCCTTATTTAATTTACATTGTTTTCAACCAAATATCTCTCTCTCTAAACTTTCATTTATTTTTTTCTTTTTCCCAATGTAATTCTCTCTGTATCTATATAACTCTCTCTCTAAACATTCATTTTTATTTTTTTTTCCCGTATAACTCTAACTCTCTCTCTCTCTCTCTCTCTCTCTCTCTCTCTATATATATATATATATATATATATTTTATTTCTATTTAACTTAAATAGGGGTATAATAGAAAAATTGTGTGAAATTTTTATAATTTCAATTACATTAAATGAGTTTTCTTAATCTGTGTGGAAAAAATAATTGGGTCTATCTTTGTGGGACGGAGGGAGTATATAATATGACAAATAGTACGTATGTTTTGATTAATTTGTTTTCACATAAATGTTAGTGATGGGGTTGCTTAGCTTAGATATATGGAAACAAGACTTCTCTTCACCATTTATTGTTTTTGTCATCTCTATATGACTCTATCGACTATAGGCATCTCCTAATTCTCCCCAATCAATTCAAAAAATTGATATAATGTTTTACATTTTCAAATTGTTGTGTTATATTAAGATTCGCATATTATTTAAGTTATATAATATAGGAAATATATATTCCACTCATAAATTGTTTATAAACATAATTCGTAAACTTATAAATGACCTTGAAACTTTATATATTTTATTCAAGAAATAGATAATATTGACAACAAAAAACAAATTAAATAATTATATTTTGTTAGTACTCACAAAAATTCAGCCAACTTTTTTACCATTTTTTTTAAATTTTGCAACGCGTCTTCTAATTTGAAAGAATTTAAATCTTATCACCGGCTTTTAAAACAAAAGAAATAATTACGACACACATTACACACTATATCGTCAAGGATAAAAAGGATTTGGGTAAATGAATCATCACCATTAATTTAAGGCAGTGACGAATCTATGCAAAATGGTCCGGGACTCTACATGAGAATTACATTACGCACAAAAAAATGTCTAAGATAAAAAAGTTTGGGAAAGATGAATCATTGCCATTTAGGGTTTTGTTTGATTGGAATTATAAACTCATTTTGGTTTTTTTCAATCGTAATTTTTGATTTTTCAACCAACTTTTAACATGAAAAATCAACAATTTCAACTCAAATAAACCAGTTTATAATCTCTGTCAAACGGACACTAAAGAAGTGACGGGCCTAACAAGATTGTTTCTATACGAGATGGTCATAGAGTAAAGTGTCTATCTTGAAACTCCGCAATCTCCTACCATATATTGAGCCATCTTTCATAGGATCTAGTGGATTGATTCAATAAAGTTAATTAAATAAACTTTATCACATAAATTTCAACATCAACACGTGGCATAGTTGACCGAAAGACATGATCATACAGCTCTCTTTTTGTCACACTCTCTTCCTTGAAAATAAATTTCAAATCTCAATGGATGAATCTCATCATTGCTTCATTTTCAACGGTTAGAATCAAACCAATAGCCCCAAAAGTTGTAGAAACCCACTAAACCAGAATTACCATTGAATGTGGAAGAAAAAGGAAAATCATTCATTCATATAACAAAAATTCAATAATCCCTCTACATAATTATGTTGTCCTCAATATATTAAATATTTTCTTGGGAGTTTACTTTCCGACCGCACTTGTTATTCTCTAACACATGTCCTTTGACTTCAATTACACTGCTCATTTTAATAATAAATTCTCCTTTTCACGCCTAAATGGAAACAGAAACGAGAAATGAAAGTACACGTACGACATTTAAAATTCTATTATAGAAAAAACAAAAAAATTAAAACTTAATTTAAAATTTCAAAATACTTTCTAAAATCATGCCGAAAATTGAGAGTAGTCATGGTTGGTGGAGCATTATTAATTAACTCCATTGAAATTTGCAGTTTCAGTTGGAAGAATAGTAGGGTCAACCATCATATATGTTCTCATTTCTCAAATAAGATTTCCAAACTTTCACTACAAGATAAACAACCCTTTGCAACGGGCTAAATGGTCCATCTATATTTATTAACAATAGGCTATATTTGTTGTTAAAATATATATTTTAACAATGTTCAACAAACATTGCAAAATATGTTATTATATATAATTTTAGCAACAGACATTGAACGTTGCAAAATATTTAAAAACTATATATTTTAACAATGTGCACGAATGTTGTCAAATATGATATTTTTAGACAACGGTCTTTGCTCGTTGTTAAATGACAAAATAATTTTTTTTTTTTTTGCAATAGATTGGACGTTGCAAAATGAGACATTGCCAACGTTTATTTAAATATTATTGTCAAATCTCAATTGTGTTAACCAATGGCAACATAATTTAATTTATTGTTGCTACAAACCATTTTTAGCAACAGGCAAAAATTAGTTTTAGAAAAATGACATTTTTGGCAAAATAATAAATACTTACACCCTTACGTCCAATATGTTCATTAAAGACTTACGTGATTGACATGTGAAACACAGTTTGAAGGATAAGATTTGTAAAGAAAAATGATTTGAATATAATTAAAAATAAAAAATAAATATAACGAAAACTGAAAGAAAGAAACCGTTCATCTTGTTCCACACACTTAACCCCCACTACTCTTTCCCATTGAAAGAAAGAAACTGAAAGAAAGAAACTGAAAGAAAGAAACCGTCCTTCATTGCCGAAACTATTTTTAAATTTTTTGTAATTTCATTTTTTCTATTTTTGTTTTAATTTTTATTTAATGAAAATAATATAATCATCTAATTCTAAATTAAAATCTACCATGACATCACATGCACTAAACTTGACAAGTTAATGGCTAAAATAAACGGAATTCATAGTTAAGGACTCAAATGTTACAAGAATCAAAAGATTAATTTATGCAAAGAAGAGCAAGATTTATGGCTATGATTGATATTGTTTTATTTTTAAAGATTTATTAATCATCAATGGCAGAATTAAATGCTAATTAATATTTGAATATATATATGAATTCATAACATTATGGTATATGATCGAGACATTGTACCATGAAATTTTCCCTAAAATCAAAATAATTATTGCATGATATTGATAGGGTTATTCAATCTATTTTCACAATTAATTACGCATAGGACAAAAATTCAGATATGTATACATAGTTCTATATATCTCATTCATGTGATTTTGTGATCTTAATCCGCACGTGAAAAATCAAAACTTGGTTGAGACGAAAAAATAAATATATTCGTTAATTACTTGCTTATGACTTTTATATTGTTTTCTCCACTTAATGTATAAAATAAAAAATAAAAGAAGAAAAACTAATGATAAACAAGAATATATATATAGGTGCCCTTTCCCTCCAAAACCTAATAGTCGTACAGCAAAAACTAAAATCCAAAGTTTTTGAAATAAAAATAATAATGTTTTCTATCATTAGTAGAGATCATTATCAGTCTATGTGACAGTAAGTCTTTTGATTCATTGTCCAATAAAATGACAACGTATTGGACCATAAATCAAAAATCCACCATCAAATTGAATTGATTCGTATTTCAGACTCATAATTATTTCAAATATTTGATGTTATTAATTAGGGAATGGAAGGAATAACGTGCAAGTGTGTCAACTATTTGGGAGTAAATGTGGACATGAAGATGCCCAAACTTTAGGTCTTGGAATGGGAAAGGAATATATATATATATATATACACAAAATATCTGACATTAAAAAATACGGTATAATATATTATTTGTTGTTATATTCAAATGTCACAATATCTACGTTCATATGTAATAAAGATTAATATTTATTTTAATTACTAATCAATACATTCATTTTAATTTATATGCATAACACAACAAACAAAGTACTTTATACAATTATGTGGCAAGCAAGAGTGTTTAAGCTATATTGTTTAAGGTCTATAATATAATTAAATGTCAATTAAAGAATGCAAACAAAAAGAAGTGTACGCAATTTCTTAAATATATCGGACACTTAAACTCATTGAATTTTCTTACTTTATGAGATGACAAATGACTTATAACAAATCTTTGTAATTTAATATAGCTATCCAATTATGAAGATCTTTTAACCCAAAATAATGTCACATACAATTCGGGCTCGTAGCACCTCAAGTTAACAATTGTAGATAGATTTATCAATCAGTATATAAAAAGAAACAATTACATCAGCAATTGGCAAAATTAAACATTCTCATTTACACAATTCAATGCACAAATGTCTTCCCGTGAACTATTCCAAATGGTAATGGAGAAATAAAGTAATAGTTAATAAAAATTAGTTTAAGCAATAGATAATAATTCAATTCAAAAACATAAAAAAATAATAATAGAAATGAGATTCATATCAACAGTAGATTGAAACCATCATTGAAATTAACTCACGAAGTTCTCTGTCTACAAAATTTGAAGCCACTAGTCAATTAGATATATAAATAATATACAACCACACACGAGCATGCACAATAATTAAAAAATACACTGCAACCTTTATGAAGTAACAAAATCTATAATCACAAACACTTATCTTCAAATGAAGTTTTTATAGACTTCACAAACTAAATAATTACTTTTAAATGAAGTAACTTTAAACTTCAAATTATGCCTGAAATAAGTTGAATACATTGTTGATGGCAGGTAAATGACTTTTCATCTTGTAACTGATCAAATTTGTTGTCACAATTCAACGGAAATATTTTTAAAATCTAGTAATTAAATGTAATAAATGGTAATTTAGTCATTTCAACTTCTAAAGGCTAAATGTGGTTACAAATATTAAATTAGGAGTTTAATTATAATATTAAATCAAGGACAATTTAGGAAATAAAAAATATTAATAAGGACGTATTTGTCCAAAAATATTTCTCCATTTTCTAGACTTTTAGATGTAGTTTAATTATAATATTAAATCAGGACAATTTAGGAAATAAAAAATATTAATAAGGACGTATTTGTCCAAAAATATTTCTCCATTTTCTAGACTTTTAGATGTAGTTTAATTATAATATTAAATCAAGGACAATTTAGGAAATAAAAAATATTAATAAGGATGTATTTGTCCAAAAATGTTTTTCCATTTTCTAAACTTTTAGATGTAATATAAATAATGCTTCCAAATAACTGTGATTCATATTGCTTCATATTGGAAACATGGTGGTCAACAAATTAGCCTTTCTGGTTTTATTTATTTATTTATTTTTTTGTCAGTTCGTCTACACTCAATTGATTATAATATGAACTATCTATTTTACCTGATAATGCTTGAAATTTATTGTCGTTAAATGTAGTTTATGTTGCTTCATTCTCGTTATTAGGAACATGGTCCACAAATTAACCTCAATTAGTTTTTTGTCAATTGATTTGCACCTAGTTGAATTATAATACGAACTAGCTATTTTCCCTGATAATGCTTGTAATGTATTGTCGTTAATTGTGGTTTATGATGCTTCATTCATGATATTGGGAACACGGTGGTCCACGAATTAGCCTCTCTAGTTATTTATTTATCGGTTGATCTACGTTTAGTTGATTATAAGTATTTTATCTGCTTGCTTCTCATGAGATTGGGTCAGGACGTTTGGACACACGGTAAAGGGGAAGTGGATAGAGGCGCTTCTCAACTAGAGTTGGGGGTGACGTCGCTAAAATTGCTAGGATGAGTCTTCCTACATGGTTGAACTCCAATTCTAGACAAAGCCGTGGGGTTACCACCACATCCTTTCTCGATAGACTCGAAGCTCTTCATAGTCAGGTGTGATAGAAAATCTTCTCTTAAAAAGAGACACACCAGAGATGACAGAGGAAGGTATTCAATTCAAAAAATATACGACAGTCAAAACAACTTCATCCAAAAATTGACTAAGTACAGAGGCAAGCGACAAACATTAGCAACCGCTTTCGCTCGCAATTTATGGTCATTAAAATGTGATTTATGTTGCTTCATTCTTGATATCATGGTGTTCCACTAATTTAGGCCATGTTAGGTAGTTCTTTTTTTTTTTTTTTTTTTCAAAAAAATCAATTTTTTTGTCTACAATTTTTGACTTTTCAACATTTTTACACTACAAAAAAATTTGAAAAGTCAATAAAATACCCAAAAAAACTTATTTTTTCTCAAAAAAACTACACCGAACATACTCTTATTCTTTCTATTTATTTTTTTTGTTAGTTGACCTACAGTTAGTTGATTATCTCTCGTATCTTATTATTGACTGTGATTAAAGATCTATCTTTAACTAATTATTGTAAATGTCAAATCTGGACAGGATCGACCGGAAACCCAGTGAACTAGACCCGGGTGACACTATGGGACCGCTTGACAATTAAACCGTAAATGCTAGTCTTCAATAGAGATGGCAAAAATATCCGATCCGCCCCGAACCCGATGGATACCCGATCCGAATAGAGCGAAAAATACCTGATCCGCGGATCGGCGGGGCAGATCAGGACAGATATCT
This sequence comes from Forsythia viridissima, assembly GCA_030279155.1. Lineage (NCBI taxonomy): Eukaryota > Viridiplantae > Streptophyta > Magnoliopsida > Lamiales > Oleaceae > Forsythia > Forsythia viridissima. The sequence continues at coordinate 26,943,996 of CM059036.1, forward strand.
GTGATCTGCCGCAGATCTCGGGGCGAATCCCCTATCCGCCCTGCCCCGACCCGAATTTAAAAAAAAAAGATTAAAATATTGAATTTATATTTTGTTTTATATGTGATTTGATAATTAAAATATTTTTTGAATAAAAAATTTATCACCTTCGACATATTGTGGACCTTACACAAGATTTAGTGAGGAGGATGATGTTGTTTAAACTCTTATCGTATAGTAGTAAAGCTTGTTTCAATATATTTTAAATTTTTTGAATGTCAAAAAAAAAATATGGATCAGTATACGGATCAGGGCTCTGATCCGCCCCGATCCGCCCCGAAAAATGGCGGATCGTGGGACAGATTTGGATCTCCTACAATTATTGCGGGGCGGATTTGGATCAGGCCGATTCGCCCCGATCTGCTCCGTTGCCATCACTAGTCTTCAAAGTTTCCATGCATCCCAGCTTATATATATATATATATATATATATATATATATATATATATATATATATATATATGCCCCTCTTTATTAAACCAAGTTTCATAATTTCTGCACACACAAACACACACACACACACACACATACACACACACACACACACACACACAGATGACAAGAGAGTTGGAGACGAAGAGCATGTATATAGAACCAACCCCAGAAACAGTAGAAAATGGCCCTAGCAAGAATTTCGATGACGATGGTCGTGTGAAACGAACTGGTAATTAATATACACAACACACATATTCCAGCTTATAAATCCATTATTTTTGTTTGATTATTCTTGTTTGGTTTGAACTTTGAAGGTACTTTGGTGACTGCAAGTGCACATATAATAACAGCAGTGATTGGTTCGGGAGTGCTTTCATTGTCTTGGGCCATAGCTCAGTTGGGTTGGGTGGCTGGTCCTGCAGTTCTTATGGCTTTTTCTTTGATAACCTACTTCACCTCCACCCTATTAGCCGACTCTTATCGTTCTGATCATGGCACTAGAAATTACACTTATATGGACGTCGTTAGGTCTCATTTAGGTAAGGTAACAGTACTACTTGCTTCTTGGGGAAATTTGATGCATACTTGTTCAAATTATTAGCCCCTCTCTTTCCTCTTTGCAGGTGGTTTCAAAGTTCAGCTTTGTGGACTAGCCCAGTATGGTAATCTCATTGGTGTTACAATTGGATACACAATAACTGCATCCATTAGTATGGTGTGAGTATTAATTATTAATATTAATCTTTCTAAATAATATTGGCTACTATTCATAATTTGATTTGTATCGTCGTCAGGGCGGTCGAGAGGTCAAATTGTTTCCACAAACATGGCCATAAAGCTAAGTGTTCCATATCAGACTATCCATTTATGATCATATTTGCAGCAATTCAGATCATTCTTAGCCAAATACCAAACTTCCATGAGCTCTCATGGCTCTCTATTGTAGCAGCAGTCATGTCTTTCGCTTACTCTTCTATCGGCCTCGGCCTCTCCATAGCTAAGGTTGCAGGTAACCCGAATTTCAGAGATTAGATTCTAATCTATTCTACTTAGTTTAATTAATTAACAGCGCGGTCCATGATTTTTTGTTTTTTTTTTTTTTGGATTAATTAATTAAGGTGGTGGGCATGCTCGGACAAGCCTAACCGGAGTAACAGTTGGGGTGGATGTGTCCGGTTCGGGGAAAGTCTGGAGAAGCTTCCAAGCCATTGGAGATATAGCCTTTGCTTATGCGTATTCTACAGTACTTATTGAGATTCAGGCAAGTCAATTATTGAATGTAAATAACTAGATATAGTGATATACACTGATGTTTTCTGTACTAACACAAACCATTATTGATATTAATAGGGCACCGCTAACTACATATTAAAGTTTGTGACGTTATAGCTAAATACTTATATAATAAATAAAATATATAGGCATTATTTAAGCCAACACACCACACTTGATATTCTTGAAACATGGACAATTATTAGGGCTGCAGCCTGCATGTTCATATTTAATACGACAAATATTTGACACTATAAGACATATGTACACCATGTCAAGTGGCGTGTCTTATTTTTATATATTTTATAAATTTTCAATACTTAATACATACTGTAGAGCACTTGTTGTTGGATAAATATTCAATGTGCTATGTATCGTATTCTATATTAAAAAATATAAATATAAAATTATCAAAAAATTAAATCAATATTTGTGTTGTGTCGTGTTCCGTACTTCTTACATAATACTCTTTCTCAAAACATTCAACCCGAACTTGAAATGTGTGCCTAATTTAATGAAGCGTGGTATGAATTGCTGCATGTGTGCGTGGTGGAGGGGAGTTATTACTCGGTGTAGTCATATGTGACCACATTCACTTGTAGCATAACGACGGAGTACTTGTGGATAAGTGGCTATTTAACATATGTTTGGACATGTTTAAATTATAATTTTAATTGATCAAATTGATCAAATATATATTTTATTCACACATTTGGATCCACAAATTACAACTCACTTTTTATTCACACATTCACCAATAATTTATATTATGAACACTTAAAAAATAATTTCAACATTACCAAACATACATTTAAACCCTCAAGATAGTCTCGGAATGCATTAAAGAATATGTTGAATATATTTTAATAAAAGACAAAATGTATTACTAAATATAGCAACTGACGTTTTACCAATTATTCATATATATTTATGAAGAAATTAAGTGCCTTCGTGCACTCGTGTCGTACACGTGTACATATTTAATACGATCAACGACTGTCGTGTTCCAGCAAATCCCATGGTTTTTTTTTTACCCTTGTTAATTGAAGTTCTAAGTAGAATGAATAATTGAGTTTGGTGATTGAAGAAAAGACAAATCAGATAATTGGTCCAGCGTACCTGCCTGCCTGCCTGCCTGCCTATGGATTCTTCCATGCATGTGCAGCAGCTTATAATTGGTCCACACCCTAAGCCCAAGGATCATAAAGGCATTTTTAAGGCTAAAAATGATTCTTTCAGTACTGTTCTTTTCTACTTTCTAGTGTGAGGCTTATATACAGTACACTGAGAATTGGACCACTAGCCTTTGAGATTTTGGTTTAGATTCGTCACGTCACACTGTTGATGGATATTATTGGAATCATCCCGTATATGTGTCACGTGGGATATCGATATTTGTGGTACCAAAAAAATGAATGTACATTCCCAAAGTAGATTATACATTATTGAACGAAAAAATAAATATTATCTAATACTAAACAATCTACCTTACTTAACATTATTGAGATGTACTTTGCAGGACACGTTGAAGTCCCCGCCCCCAGAGAACAAGGTAATGAAAAAGGCCTCATTCATAGGAGTGTCGACCACGACCATATTCTACGTTCTATGTGGTTGCATAGGGTATGCTGCATTTGGGAACAAAGCTCCCGGAAATTTCCTAACCGGATTTGGATTTTATGAACCCTTCTGGTTAATTGACTTTGCCAACGTCTGCATCGCTATCCACTTAATTGGTGCTTACCAGGTAAATAAATATTCTATAATCCACTACTTGAATCACTAAGCTAGTGAGTAGTGAAACGGTGTTATGGCCGGGCTGACTCTGATAACTATGCTTGCATATCTTCAAAATGCCTCTGCACAATATAACTGCAGTAATCCGAAGCCTAAGCCATTATTACTATCATTAACAGGTCTTTGCCCAGCCTATATTTAGTTTCGTTGAGAGACTTTGCAGCCAGAAATGGCCTGAAAACAAATTCATCACGACTGAACACGCCATCAATGTTCCACTATGCGGCACTTGGTACATTAACTTGTTTAGACTGGTATGGAGAACAATTTACGTCATACTAACAGCCGTGATAGCCATGATATTTCCGTTCTTCAATGATTTCTTGGGTCTGATTGGCGCAGCCTCATTTTACCCATTAACAGTGTATTTTCCTATAGAGATGCACATTGCACAGTCCAAAATACCCAAGTATTCCTTCACATGGATATGGCTTAAAATACTCAGTTGGGCTTGTCTGATTGTGTCACTCGTTGCTGCTGCTGGATCCATACAAGGGCTTGCCCATGATGTGAAGACATACAAGCCCTTCAAAACTCAATAAGGTTTAGTTAGTACAAGATTTCTTAAGCATGCCATAAGTAACATTTTCAATAAGAACTTACAAACTTGTCTGGATGTATTCTATATCTCCAAATATTTACAAAACATCAAAGATGGACTCATTATGGCAGAAAGAAACTGCAAATAGACCTACATTGTTGCTCATGAAAGCCTGTTTTACTGGGTTTGATGCACAAAATTTGATGATTTATTACCTGTAGTTGTAGCATAATGTAGCACTGATTTACATGTTGAACAGACGGGCAATACGCCTTAGCAAACTCCAAAGTAGACCTAAAATTTGTGCAACAAAAAAGATAGGGTGAATGCTAATAGCATTGTTATAACTTATAAGAAACCATACGTATAGAACATAAAGTCCATGCAACCCTGGATTAGATGGGAATGTCTTTCTTCTTTCAGTTTCTTGATTTTTTAGTTTTTAATTTTTTTAATTTTGTGGATTGAGACTCAAAATTTGAATGGTCCAATGGCATGTTGGTAAGGAGAATTTCACGGTATTGGACAATATGAAGACATAATACAAGATAAAATCTTAGTTATTACGGTGTCGTATACTAAACATGTCCTAAAGGATCACATGGAATCGATATTAACATCCTAGACTCTAAATGTGTGGTCTTCTACGGTTGTACATCCTAATTCATTTACATGAATTGTAACATTTCTGATGCCATACCAGAATTTGGAAATTCTAAACTAACCTAAAAGAGAACCTGACCACACAATATGATTTATTTTAGCCTTAAGGTACTATATTTCACGAAGACTGACTATGTATCCTGTGCTGCAAAGCCAACAGGATAATCCTTAAACAACTTATTTTCATGAAGACTAATGATATATTCCGTGCAAAGCCAACAACTGGTCAATTATACCTTTCGAGGCAAAGTACATTTTAGGAGGGGATTTTGGATCCCAAATGCTATGATTCGTTAATTCTGTGTCCATGTCAATGAGGATCAAGGTAACTATTTGAGCATGGCACTTAAAATCTCAATCACCAGCAGGGGATCTCAATGTCTATGTTGAGGCCACATAGGTTTTAATTTGTAATAATGAATCTCACTCTCATTCTCCCATGCGTGTGTGTTGTCTGTCTGTCTGTCTGTGTTCGTATAGCGCACACAAGCTGACGAAACATATACAGCTTTCATTATTTGATATTTGTGCTCAAACGGGCATAGCTAGAATCATATGAAAGGCAGGACTAGACCTAATTTTGTTATTTTAGTATCACTCGACCACAATATATGTGTTTAATATTAGAGTTTTCTTGTTCAAGTGTTGACAGTGGACACGGATTCAATTTGTTCAATATGCTTCCAATTTTATCTGGGCAACCTTTACTTGAGATCATATAAAACAGCAATGGTTATGGACTTTGTTCGTAGGAAAACTCTGAGAACATTAAATTTTTACTCACCAACTATAGAGTAGGAATTCCGATCTTCTCCAATCACCAGATTCTTCAACTGAGAGGGCAAATTCAACAGGACAAATTAAAGTCTAGCCTCCAGATTTGTAATGAATCATAAATATTATACTGAACAGAACAAGTGTTTTCCAAAACCATCTTTGTGAAGACAATGTGAAAGAAATATGAGAAAACCGAATTGTGTCTTTATTTATTAGATTTACAAACTATTTATACAAAAACTAATGCTTCTAGGAAAGAAAAAAGTCCACAAGTAATAACCATAAATGGCTGGACATTAGGAAAAAATCTTCACAATATATGTGATTACAGTAATTAAATATCTCCTTAGATTTCTTCCAGATCTGTTCAAATCTGTGGTTTGTTCAGATATGTGCTTTGTTCAAATATACAATTATTCTGTAATCAAATCTCCTCAAGGAAAAATAATGAAGGCGAAAAAGAAACCAAGCCTACTCATCCAAGATGCACTTATGCAAATTAAAGCGTAGTAGTTTTAAGAGTGCCAGGCCAAAAAAAAGGCACATAAGAGAGACTAAACATAAGTGCAGAGAAGACTTCCCAAGGAAAAATCATGAAGGACAAAAAGTTACCAAGCCTACTCATCCAAGATGCTCGTAAGAAAATTAAAAGAGTCCTCGTGTTAAGAGAAATAGGGAAAACAAAAGTCATCAAATTTAGAGTCATATGGCAACATTTATAAGAATCATGATCAAATTGTGGCAAAATGCAAGGATAGCAATTATTAGGAAAAAAAGGTAACATCTCTGGCAAAAGAGAAAAGTTGATGTTCTACAAAAATATACCTCGCGTAAGACATCCACTATCATCTCCACATATTGCAGGAATAACAGAGCGAGGAACTACTACCTCCACAGTTGTGTTTGTGATAATAGCTGGATGATTTCCTCTATATGGTGGAATCAATATATGAATATAAAATAGATGAAAATGAAGGCAACACATGAATGATACAAATCTAGAATGGACAAGCCCTCCATATTTCCCAAGTCTTCTTTGAGGAGCACCTGGATAATCTGGGAAACCTACAGGACCAGAACCTTCTGAGTCCCTGCACAGAAATTTGAAACCAAAGAAACATAAAAACTTGCATCTATCTCTTCAACGACAAGTCAAAAAATTGGCTGGCAAACTCCTATACTAAATCCGACCCACCAGTAGTACCCTAGACCAGAGGGGGAAAGGGATTCTTTTTTCAATTTCTTTGGACGAGGCCTTTCAGAGCCTTATTTCTTTGAGGCAATTGTTAAATGCAATGGTGGCTCTTTTGCTCCGCTTTGTTAGAACCCTATTTTGGCTCCGTTGGCACTGCTTGCTTAACACTCTGTCTATTCTTTTTCTCCGTCAAATAACTCTTGCTTGTTTAGTAAAGTTTTACTGAGTTTACAAGGTGAAGGCGTGAAGGAAGCCACTTTACTGTGTTTACCCCCTCAAGTTCAGATTAAATCAGGATCCAACACTGATCAAATTGAAAAAAGTCATTAATGGTGTGCAAACAGATTATGCTATGAGAAATGATGTGGCCTTAGTTATGAGAAACAAAATTTGTGTTCCTAATAATACAGAGTCAAAGAAAGAGATTCTGGAAGAGGCATACGCAACACGTTACGCAATGCTCCCAGGTAGTACTAAAATGTATCACTCTCAAAGAACATTATTGGTGGTAGGGTAGAGATAGAGAGAGATAGCAAAATTTGTATCCAAATGTCTTATTTGTCAGCATGTGAAGATAGACCGTTAGAGAATAGCTGGACTTCTATAGTAATTACCTATCCCAAAGTGGAAATTGGAGCACATTGCCATGGACTTTTTGTTTGGCCTTCCTCGTACTCAAAGTGGTTATGACGGTATTTGGGTTATTGTAGACCATTTGACCAACACTGCAAGATTTTTGTCAATCATAGAAAAGTGTTTTATTTGGGAAGAAGGGAAAATTAAGTGCACAATATATCAAGCCTTATAAGATTATTGAGCAGATTGGTCCAGTTGCTTCTCAATTAGCTTTGCCAGCTGAGTTATCTACGATTCATGATGTATTCCATGTTTATATGCTTCGTAAGTATATTCAAGATTTGTCTCATATGTTAGACTCTCAGTGAGTTGAGTTGAAAGAAAATTTGAATTATGAAGAGCGACTTGTGAAAATATTAGACAAAAAAGAGCAAGTTCTGTGAAGCAAGACAATTCCGCTAGTTAAAGTTTTATGGAGAAATAATACAGTAAAAGAGGCTACATGGGATGAGGATCAGATTCGTGCTCACTGTCCTCATCTGTTCTGATCCTAGCCTATTGAATTTTGAGGACAAAATTCTTTAAAGGGGGTAGGTTTGTTATATCCCTCCCTATTTAATCAAAGCCAAAGTCATAGTACTAACTAAAATAAGTTAGTGAATTTTATGGGGTTATTTAGCAATTATAAAAAGAAAAGGGTAATTGATTAATAGACAAAGAAATATAAGGGATGAACTTGCAAATAATTTGATAGAGTGGTAGGCCCGACCATTTGTCTTAAAACCAAGGTTATAAAAAGCATGAGGCATAGCAAGATGGCAAGATCAAGCCTTAAACCTTACGAGCCTAGGCGTAATAAAGCGTTTCTCTATTTTTACTTTTATTTAAATTTTTCTAAGGCCATTAATACATATTTTAATATGACCATTATTTTAACAAGACCAGTAATAAATATTCATTTTATTTAATTAGTGTATTTAACTTTAAAAAAAAAAAAAATTGGACAAAAAATTAAAAGGCGTGCAACTTTTAGCGCCTAAGCCCAAATTAGGCCTTCAAAATTAAAGTTGACCACCTTTTCCACGCCTTCTTTATATGCGAGGCTTTTCCTCCCGTCTAGGCCCTACCTTTTCCCACCTTTTAGAGGAAGAAGCTGCTGAGCCAAGATACAAGAAAGACGAAGTACAACATTTCAAATTTTGGTTTCATTGTTGATAGGTAAATAAATAAAATTAACAAATCCTAAAATTCTTATTAGTATCCATCGGTGGACCAAAATGATGAATAGAAAGTGGGAAAGTTGGATTATATATATATATATATATATATATATATATATATATATATATATCAGTGTTCTAAAAGGCGCGCCTAGGCCTTGCCTAGGCGCGCCTAAGCTCAATGCGTTTGCAAAACGCATCGCATTGAGAGTATGCGCGTTAAAATGCGGTCAACTCTTTTTTTGACCGCCTAGACACGAATAGACGAGAATATGCGAGAATAAGCATGATTAAGCGAGAATAAGTGCGAATAATCACGCATAACACGCATTAGAGCGAGCAAGCTTCTTTTTAAGTTTATTTTCAGATTGGGCCAAAATAAACATTTTTTAAATTTATAAGAGATACTATAAATGCTCAAGATAAAATAAGAGAACTCGACGAAAATGATTTTGTATCGGATGACACGGAAGATGAGTTAGATAAAGAAGAAAAGCTTGACTTAGAATCCGATATAGAGTTAGACAAAATTTAAGTTATGTTGGTATGTAATAAAATTGTAAAAAACTATTGAGTAATTTGTGTTTATGTTTGTGGTAGTTAAAATTTACTAACTTTTGAAAACTATTATGTTGGACTTTTATTTTGTAATCTAATTGTAGACTATGATATTACAATTAGTTCTGCAATTTTGATTTTGAACCACGTTGAATGTGATATATTCAACCATGATATGTGCCTTAATATAAATCTAATTTTTCTTCATTGTTACAGCGTGCATCTAATTTTGAAAACTCATGTATTTTTTATATGTTTTTTGAAAACTAGGCCTGTAATTTTGTAATCTAAATCAGTATATTCTATGCTATGTTATTAAAATTTAAAATTTGAGCATTAAAAAAAAAAAATCGAAAACGCATTTTAACGCTTAGGCTTCGCATAGGCGCGCTTAGACCTATAATTCTTGATGCTTCACCTCGCCGCGTCGTCACGCATTACGCATTACGCATTTTAGAACTTTGATATATATAGGTTATGCAAAAAATCTGTGACTTAATTAAGTACTTGGGCTAAAAGCCTTTGTCTTGTGATTTCTCGAGTTTCAACATAGAAATAAGACCCCAGTATTTATTCACTGCAACGCGTAAAATGACTTAAAAGAATTTAAAACATCCCCATCTTGCTCTTATCTCTTTGCTAAATTAAAAAATTACCTGACAAAGGCTTTTACCCTAAGCATAGGGGTCTCATTTATTTTCTTACTGCACATGCCCATAACTTGGTTAATTCTAAATTTCCTAATTCATTCTCTTTTTAATTACTGCTTCTTTACTCCATTTCAACTATTTTCACTTATCCATAAATAACTAAATGCAAAACAGAGACTTAAGCGTCATAACCCACCAATTTAATTTGCTTTTTCCACTTATTTCATTCATCTTCTACCACATATGCTCGGCTAACAAATTTTTGCATAATCCATTTCACATTTATTCAATTACTCACAATGCATTCACGTGTACAAACATAACATATATTCCAACTACCACTCTTCTATTCTTCATGAAACCAAATGAGAAATATTAAGATCTGCAAAAAATTTATTTACTTACCTTGTTGAAGCCCAACAACGAAATCAAGCCACAATATCTTGGCTCAGCAACTTCATCCTCTATTTTTTTTTTTTTTATCTTTTTCCTTCTGTTTTCCCTATTTTCTCTTTCCAGATTCTTCTTTTTCTCTCCGTGTCTTAGTTGTTATAAAATGCACCATGTGAATGAGGAATATGGTTTTAAAACATAAATGGTGGGGCCCACCACTTTATTTTGCAAATTCATAGCTTATCTTTCTTTGTCTATAAATCACTTACCTTTTTGTTTCTATAATTTCTAAATAATCTAATAAAATCCACTGACTTATTTTAATTCATTATTTCATGACTTTGACTTTGACTAAATGAAGTGAGATATCACAATCTTACCTCCTTTTTGTCCTTGAAATTTAATCGGCTAGGCTCTAAACATATGAGGATAATGTAAACATATCTTATCCTCACTTTCCCATGTAGCTTCTTTTACCATATGATTTCTCCATAAGACTTTAACTAACAGAAGTAGGAATTGTCTTGTTTCGCAAAACTTGCACATTTCTATCTAATATTTCTACAGGTTGCTCTTCATAAGTCAAATTTTCATGAGCTATGTTCTTCATCAACTGGATTGGTTGAGTTTCTATATTGTGAAACTAATCATATATATACTTACGGAATGTAGAAGCATAGAATATACACTGGATCAACTAGCTTGAATTTTCTCATGCAGACCAATTCATAATGACCTCTCCCCTTTCGCCAATTCCTTAAAAAAAATCAATCTTAAAACACCCTGCCAAGGTGATGGTCACAAAAAAATAAAAAAATAAATAAAAATGGTATTCCAAATATAAATTTTAGATCTCTTATTGTAACTATCTACAAAAATTTAATGTTTGTCCTTTCCTTTACCCAGTGCTTTACGTATGCTGTAAAAAGAAATTTAAGATCCAATAACTTTCTTTTGCCTACTTCATCCCAATAAATTTGCGTTTGGAATACACTAGTATCATATGTAACCTCAAAAGATGTCATCAATGTCCAGAAATAATCACTATTATTATTCGTTGCATTATAAGCACACCGGTATCCAATTACCATCATTACCATTCTAACTAGAAAGAAGTCCCAACAAAAGTCCATAATATTATGTCTCATGTCTCTGAATTGAAATATGCAACAATTTAGCAAATTTTGACGAGGTCTAAACCTGAGAGCAAATAAGACATCTCAATAAAAATAATGCTCTCAGTCTCTCTCAAAATCTGTATCATCTAGAACAAATAAGAATAATATGTTTCCCATGACCAAAACTTTATCAATCCTAATAGAATAATCTAATCTCATACCATTTCTGACTTCCATTTTCAATTTATTCAATACAGGATCTTATGATTTAGTCGAGTAAAGTAGGTCTAACCTAAAAATTAGCAAACAAAGCCCATGAAGTAATCACTAATAATTGGGCATCCTAATATCAGAATTCATTAATTAAAGAAGATAAAACCGTATTAAATAAGTTTTATAACCACACGTCCTCATAGTGAGAGCATCTACAACTCATTACCTTTTTATGAATAATAGTCAATTCTGCAATCATAATCTTTTATCAGTTGTAACCATCTTGCCACGCCAAGTTCAACTCTTTCTAATCAAAGATGTATCTTCAATCAAACATTTCTCACCATTTAGTTAATGTCTCCAAAGCTTCAATGCCAGTCTTGTGGGAGATTCTATTCAGGTGAGTGCCTTAAGGGAGCTGGTGTTTGTTATCTGGTCAGGCCAGGCACACGAGGAGAGATTGTCCAACTCGATTTTAAGAGGGAGGTGCATCGCAGATCATATCTCCACAGCCAATTGCTAGTAGTGCTCGGCAGAGCCAGAACAGAAGGATACTTTAACAAGTGAAATAGGTGCGACTAGTGGAGTGCAATCTAATGTTACCATTAGCCGTGGTACTAGACAGAAGGGCAGGCAAGACATTCTAGGACTGAGTGTAGAGTTTTTGCTATGACTCAGAAGGATGCTGAGGAGTCACTAAACACAGTCATGGGTAAGTAATCTATTCTTGGTAGAAATGCTCATACTTTATTTCATATGCACTTGCTATTTGCGCGGATTATATATTGGGGCATTAGAAATTGATTTAGTTGTGGTCAGTTCAGTAGGAGAATCCCTTTTAGCTAACCGTGTGTACAGTTCAGGAAGGTTTGTTACCCTCTACATCTCCTCCATCCATCATCCTATCAAACACAAGTAACAGAGCTTTCTGAAGAGATGATGTCACCGTTTCCTTCTTTGGAAGGTAATCATCAGCTGGAGCAGACTTCTTATCCTCATGATTTATGATTATTCCCGTTTTCAATTGTGTCATCACCCTTCTCTTTAGTGCTAGTCTCCTCACCGTTAGCATTAACCTGCTCGCTGCCGACTTCATGTTCTTCATCAGAACCTACAATAACAATGACTCTTTCATCACATCCTGGAACACTTCCTCAGCTTGGACCTTTGCTCCAGTCTCCTGGTGTAATTGAGATGTAATGCTGCCAGCTTATCCAATGACACAACCAGTTCTATATGCTAGGCAGAGCAACCGTATAATGTCTCTAGCAAGGAGAATCTCTCAATGAAATTATATGAACCTGAAGGTACTGATTTCTGCCATTTACCTCTAGCAAATACCTCTGCAGAACTTTGATCACATGGTCTCTTGGAAGGCATCAATTGAACTGAGATGCTTACAGAAATATCATCAACAGAAAGATATCTTCTACAAAGTATACCAAGTGTTAAGAATTAATGAGATAAACCAAAATCTGGATAGAGCAATGAACAGTTCAAACATATGAAGCCCTAACAACATGAATTTAACAATCCAAGCAGCCCAAAATGCTATAGTAAGCGAATTATAAAGCTATAATGTCTTTCTTCATGTAAATGTTTCAGAGATCTGGTGTCCAGTTGATGCCCAAAAAATTTAAGAAAGAAACCATGCACATTGAAGAGTAGTTCAATAGTGCTCATCAAATACCTTAAAAATGGTTTGATTAGTCAAAACTCCCAAGAAAAAACTTTGGAGGAAAAGGAAAATTTCCGTCTCCATCACTTTGCATCATACATCTGCACTATTTTGTATTCATGTATTTCTCTCAATGACAAAATATCACAGATCCATCATTCTTTGTATAAGTTACTAACTATACTTTTATGGGACTCACTCCCTACTGTTGCAACTGAAAACTGTATCATTTGAGAGTTATCTTCATACCATACTTGTAATCATCCAACAAATGTACTATGGGAGTTTGTCATTTACAGAGAAGTCGTTAAGGAAGGGCACATCTCAAAAGGATTTATGGTCTAAATGATTCTAGAGTGCTTTTCAGTTGAGGAGGTATTTATGTTTTTCCCATTTAAGGTTTTCAAATCAGGTAGCCAATATTGGATTGGAAAAAAAGAAAAAAGAAAGAAAACAATTTATATAATTGTAACCATATTGAATAGAATAAAATATTTTTAGAGCAACTGCAGCAACATAATAATAATTGTTTTATAAAGCTCTATGAGGCTTACGCCTTGAGATTCATTAAATGCTTTAATGTCATTTGTTAAGTTTTACACCTCAAGACTAAGCCTTATGGTGGTTAAGGTGTGCTCTTGTTCATCTTGCCTTTTCTAGAATTTCAATAATGGTCTCAGCTTTTGGGCTATTTTTTGATACTCTAGAATGATTTGCTGGTTCTGTTTTCTTTTTTCTACCTTAACACGGAACACGAAAGGGAGGAGAAGGCATCGTTGCAAGCAGAGGATGGTGACAAAAAATGAGAAAATACTGGTACTGAGTACAAGGATGATAGGAGAATTAAATATGTTAATGATTCACTTAAAGATCATATTAGTAGTGATATATATGGGAAAATGGGAGATTTACTAGATTGTTTACTTCTAGTAGTAGATTACATTATGTGATTAATGATTTAAAAACTTATTAAGTGCTACTTACTAGTCTATTTTATGTTTGTTTGCAACTTTTAATTTTGATAATTTAGTTATATGTGAATTTTCAAGATGATTTATGGTTTATTATGAGCGTATATTTATTAATGTATTCTAGTGAATTATTTTATTCATATGTCTTGGGCGCTTAGTACTCAATTGAACCTTTTTAAACAATGAACATAATTACCTAAACTAGAGTGGACCCGACACACAAATGGTTAATCTTAATAAAATGCAGAGGAGTGTAGTTAGAATGCACAGAGAATTATGAGTTAACTATACATAGCTAGAATGCACAGAGAATTAATGTATCAGTTAACCAAATGTAGGCCCCTATCCCAATGGTTAAACCATGATTTACACTTTGGGGAGGAAAGAGGGAATCATAGGAATAACTCTAATAATATGTGGGCAAATCCTTTAATGTACAAGGACCTGCACCTACATTATATAAGGAAAACTGGGCAAATAGAAGGTAGTCAGAACCTGTGGATTGCTTCCCACGAGCTAGATCCACCATTACCAAGTTTGAATTTCTAAGAAAATCTTCAAAACTTCATTTGTTTGTTTTGAGTGATAATAACAATTTTTTTAATATTATTTGGCTACGCAATTACTTTCAAATGGAACAAATATGTGCAATAAAACTAAACAAGATGCAGAGGACATCTATCAGTGCACCATGAATCAAATTTTAAAGGTATTTAGCAATGCAATTACTTTTAAAACCATGACCATAAGGTCAAATATCACAGAGTGTTTTCTTCTTGCACACTAACACTCCAAGATTACTTTATAGTCCATTATAAGCATAATTTGAATCTATGTAAATTTGTCAAGGCTTACACCTCACCTCAAAAGGGCAAAAAGCCTCGATTGCCTTTTTAAACATTCTTGTTCCTGCTCCAGAATCTTTTGCTTTTCGTCCATATCTAGCTCCTTCCTTTCTCACGCACAAATTAATTTTTCTTGGGAAATATATGCAAGTAAAAGTGACTTTAAAATGTACCAATTGTACCAAAACAGTGTTTTGATTTATTACTTCACTAAAAACTCGAAGATTTTCATTGTAATCCAATAAAGGGATAAAAAAACTTCAGCATTTTCTTGATCACAATATCTTTGAGTTGATGACACTTGAACAGGTGTCCAAATAAAAAGGATTTCACATTTCGCAATCAAGCACAACAAACATACATTAAGAGTATCTAGCATTCATTCATGGGCACAAGTTACCATTTTAAAGGTGCCTGCAGTTCTTATCCATCAGAAATTATCCAAGGAAACAATCCCTAATTCCAACATTCCGAATGCTAAATATTCATGACTGTGGGTTTCTTTCTTTAGATTCACCTTCCGTCACGTGGTACTAGAAGAAAATCTAGAACAAAAAATCTCACTCGTTCACACGTTCACATGCATACACATTTTTAATGCCACAAAACAGGATAGATTCTTCTAATTTCTTTCTGAATGATTATTACATCATTAGCTATTGCTGTAAGTGCATAAATCATTTTGCTCTATCAGAGAACAATTTCATTACAAATTTCTTTACTAAAACAATAACATCGCAATTACACATTGATAGACATTTGACAACAAAGCATAGTGACACATGTTTGCAAATGGATACCTAAAATCAACAGTTTAATGAATAGAAAAATGACTGAGATTTACCGTAAGAAATTGCTCCTCCTCATCTCAATTGAGCTTTGAGGGGTTTTCGCTTGTTAGAGCCAACTGATAAATTGTAAAAGAAACCTTTGAGTCCGCGGTTTACACAAATTAGGATGCTGCGGTGGGGGGATTTGGCTAACCACTCTGTCAAAATGCAAAAATGTCAAATATCCTAAATTTCACAAATAAGTTGCAAATGAATTTAATATCTTATCAAGATATAATAACCACTAAAATAAATCAAAAGTAAAAAACACTAGTGTACCACTTACCGTCAAATCCGTCGGTAGAAACTTGCTCGCGTTGAAAAATAATGAAGAGGAATAAAGTTGAAACAAGAGGTTTGAACAATGGTGATGAAAAATTTGAAATTCGATATTCGAGAACATAATTCTTTTTTTTTTTTAAATAGAAGAACAGCTTGATAAATACCTTTTAATTATACAAATAGAAATAATCAAATTCAATTATTCAACACACACTATCGTTCCTTTAACACTCCTATTCTTGTCACAATCTTACTCATCCAACAATAATCCTCATATTGCAGCAAAGGTTAATACTCAACTTCAGCGTTGAAAACAAGCATCTTGTAAACAACAGATAAGTCAACAATTTGACATTTTGTAATTAGCAAGTAAGTTCATTGTCATTTTCATGTGTTTCATTGGGTGGATTTCGTAATTGTTAAATAATATGTTGGCCTATTTTAGCGTGTTTAGATAAATGGACACGAATTATTGGACAAATCAATGAATTATTGCATGAATTAATTAGAAATATCTTTGTTCCTATGTTGTGTTAAAATTGAAGAAGGTAAAGCATAGGTTAACAATCTGTTACACCAAGATAGAACACAAGTTGGTTAACCTACCATAATGAGCCACTAGAATCAAACTTCACTGACGTGTAAAAATCAATTGTAACAGGTCATAACCAACCAAACGGACCATATCAAACAAATCATAATCAACCATCACCATGCACTCTGTTAATAGCCCGTATGGTTTCCTGCCATACTTAGCTAACTTCATTCTAAAATTTTTGTTGAAATGCAGATATGGCATTTCTCGATGTTTATTACTTCGATGAGTTTGAAAAGAACGATTAAAAGAATCTATTGCTGCACTTCATGTAAATGGCGAATGGACTTGGACTAATGGAGAATTTGTTGCTGCACTTCATGTATTTGGGAATACATCGTATACAGACTTGTATCGTGATATACAAAACCTGCTTAGTATTGACTTATTGAAATACGATTTAGAGTTTGGATTTCTTTTTCCAACCAAGACATATTTTTTAGTTCCACCGATAAAGATAACTCCAAGCTCGCAATTGAAGTGGTTGATTGAACTGAACGAAATGTATCATACTTCTTTATGTGTAACTCTTGTGAGGAGGGAGTCACCTGTAAATGAACATGACGCAGGAGATGAATTGCATCGAAGCGGGAATGATTTTTGGGATACTGTAGAGATTATGATGATGTAGTTATTTTGGGGATAAATACTACACAAAGACCTCCTAGGACAGTGCAATACAATGAGGAGGAATTTCCATTTACGAATGAGGACCTCGTTGCCTCATCTACATGTAGACATTAGTCAAGTGCGAACTATGCTCGACCTGGTTCACGATATTCTTGTACTATACGGGTGCTTTCTGGTGGTGAAGATTTTGTATGTCAACCAATTGTTTGATAAAAAGAAAGATATGCATGAAGCTGTGCACTTGATTGCCTTCAAACATAACTTTGAATTCAAAGTGAAGAAATCAAATAAAGTAATGCAATTGTCTATGTAGATAACGCTACACCCGTTAATGTCCAATCTCCTTATAAGCACCAACACGCAAGATACGCTACACCCGTTAATGTCCAATCTTCTTGTAAGCACCTACGGGCAATATACGCTACACACATTTTACATGTATTCACGTTCTATTTGTATATACGTTACACGTAAATGCCTACGGGCAAGATACGCTACACACGTAAATGTCTGATCTCCTTGTTAGTACATACGAGCAAGATACGCTATGCTCGTTAATGTATGATCTCCTTGTAAGTACCTACAGGCAAGATACGCTACACCCGTTAATGTCCGATCTCCTTGTAAGTACCTACGGACAATATATGCTACATCCGTTTTACCTTCGTTGCAACCATATTCTTGTTCTATTTGTATATACGTTACATGTAAATACCTACGGGCAAGATACTCTACATCCGTAAATGTCCAATCTCTTGTAAGTACCTACAGGAAAGATATGCTACACCCTTAATGTCTGATATCCTTGTAAATATCTACGAAAAATATATGTTACATCTGTTAATGTTCGATCTCCTTATACGTACCTATACAATATACACTACACTTGTTTTACCTACGTTGCACCTATATTCTCATACTATTTGTATATACATTACACGTAAATGCCTACAAGTAAGATATGCTACACCCATTAAGTTAACCAACTTATGTTCTCTTAATAGAACACACGTTTAACATAATACATATAATTCGGTTATTTGATGTTCTGTTAGCAGACACATGTTTAACAGATGTTCTGTTAACCAATGTTTGTTCTGTTACTTATTTCCATTTTCTACAAAATGTAATTTTTTATTTTTTGCCTTTTAAATGTTTCAAATTATTTCACTTCAAAAGTAACTTTCATTTTCAATGCAACTTTTAAATGTTTCAAACCCCCATTTACCACAAATTTGACCAAAATTTTCTTTTGTGTTCCATTCGTCTCTCTCTCACGTCTATTCATCTCTCCTACTCTCCTGCAGCATCTTCATCTTCATCTTGTTAAAATCGTTCAACAAGGTAAGTGCCAGCGCATGGTATTTATTGTTATACACTTGCATCGTTTAGATTAATCTTAATAGTTGTTTAGGTTAATGTATAACCCTAACTGACAATACTTTAACGTATGGGCTTAGTTGCAGTTTCATCAAATTTGGCTTGAATGTTTAATAAGTTTAATAAGCGATGGCTTAGTTTATTTCCATACCTTTGTGTGTTGTTTATGGATTTTATTGTGAGAGTTTTTTTTTCTAGATTTTACATTTTTTGCATTGAATATTCACTTTTCAGTTCATCCATTTCGGTTATACCATTTCTTGTCACCTTTTCTATTATTTTTTATTCAATTAAACTTTTTTAGTTAACACATTTCTGTTATTTATTATTTGGTTAACCTATTTCTGTTAACCCATTTCTATTAACACATTTCAGTTAACACATTTCGATTAACCCTTTTCGGTTAACCAATTTCAGTTACCTAACATTTTTTTAAACCTTTGTTCGATTGACTAACATTCGAATAATGTTGGCTTTGTTAATGACATAGCAAACATAGAAGATGCCACCAATGTTTTTTCAAGCAATCAACCCAGCAAGACATCGCATCCAATTGGTACGTTGTTTGTATTCTTCCAATTTTCAGTTAGTTGCAATTTCATTCAAAACGTTCCTAAACAATAAATTTGCTTACATTGCCCAGCCAATTGCCAAAGCATATGTGCCCAAATTTGGTCATTTAATTGGAAACAATGTTTGGCTAGTTGACTACTCGGGCCGATTGTGGAAGGTTGAGCTAGTTCGAGTGGAGGACAAGGTCTTGTTGAGCACCGATTGGGCTAAATTTTTTGCCCATCACTCACCTAGTGATGGATAAATTGTTGTATTTGAATACACAGCAAATGAAACATTCACTACTAGAATATTAGATCTTTCGGGGTGTGAAATAGTATAGTGATGGATAAATTGTTGTATTTGAATACACAGCAAATGAAACATTCACTACTAGAATATTAGATCTTTCGGGGTGTGAAATAGTACAGCCAGACTACCCTGCAGATGCATGATCAACAAATCCTTATCTTCCTTCATTTCAAGTTACAATGGAAGCAATGCTTCAATGCCACCGAACAATTGTAAGTTTATACTACATTTTCAATCAATTAATACCACATGCACCTCTTAAGAGCATCTCCAACAAACTCTTTAAACATAGATTACTCTTTAATTTAAAGAGTCAACGCTTAAAATTATGCTCCAATAGACTCTTCAATTTAACATTTTAATTTAGAGAGTGGATTTGGCTCGCCACATTTAGAGAGCCAAACTCACTCTCTATTATTAAATGTATTGAAATAATTTCAATTTTCAATACTTGATATGTTGGTTTTAATTAAATAATATATACAAATTGGGAGGGAAATATATGATAAAAAAGAGAGGAGAGGGAAATATATTAAATGTTTTTTGAAAAAAGTAAAATAAAGAGTATAGAAATAAAGAGGCTATTGGAATGTTTAAAAAAATTTGCTCTTTAAATTTAATAATGCTCTTTAAAATACTAAAGATGCTCTTTAAATATGCATAAGCTGTGCTGTTGTAGATGCTCTAACAGTACAACTAACCAATCTTAGAATTTCATGACGTGGTTGTTTGTATCACTTTGCAGTACATACCAGGAACTTTTGCCAGAACGCATCTACCTAGATCTGTACATTACGTTGAAATTCATGACTCATCATGTCTTGTGTCGTAGATCTGGGTTGACACAAGGCAAAATAGTATTGTACGTCAGTTAGTAGGAGAATAGATAGGATACGCACTGGCTAAGAATATCAACTCCGAGGACACATTTGTCTTCAAGATCATCCACAGTGGCATGCCAACTTTTAAGGTGTACAAGGTGGCTGATGGAAGAAGAGGGCGGACCCTGCTATGAAACAATATTTTGATGATTATTTGTGTTTTTTATTTTAAGGGGTTTTTGGAGATAATCATTATTTTATTACATTGTATGTATCATTAATGTTTATGCTCATGAATTGCATTTTAATTACATCAATCATTTAATTTTGTTAACCTATGTTTAGTTAACGAACATGTTTTCGGTTAACTTAATGAAAGTTGGTTAACAGAAGACATTTCACCAGTTAACTAAATTAAATATGTTCTGTTAACCAATATGATTTGGTTAACCAAATGGAGGTCGGTTAAAAGAACACATTTATTTTTGTTAACCAAATGAAATGTGTTCAGTTAACCAGCATAATTTCGGTTAACGGTTAATTGAATGGAAGTTGGTTAACAGAACACATTTATTTTTGTTAACCGAATGAAATGTGTTATGTTAACCAACATGTTTTCGATTAATTGAATGAAATATGGTTTACAAAACACATTTTTCCTGTTAACTGAATAAAAAGAGTTCTATTAACCAACATGTTTTTGGTTATGATGTTAACCGAATAAAATGTGTGTTCTTGACCAACTTGCTAATAACCAAAAACATGTTAGTTAAAAGAATACGTTTCATTTTGTTAACAAAAATAATTGTGCTCAATTAATGTGTTATGTTAACAAAATACATGTAACTGAACACGTTTAACACAACAAAATGTTCTAACGACTTGGAGTATGTTCCAATGAACACAACATCTACAGAACAATCAATCAATACAACATGTAAAAATATCTTTGAACATAAATTATATCAGAATAACATTTGCAAAAAATGTACATATGTACATAAATTACAAAATTACAAATATTATCATATACAAGTCGGCTGCTAGCTTCTTCATCCACGTGGACATGTAATAGCTTTGAACTAGAAACGTTGATTGTCCAATGCTTAAGAATTCGATGAATTTGATTGTGAATACACCGCAATCACCCCTAAAATCAAATAATTAAAAATTGATTAACTTTTACATAAATTAAATTGCAAAAAAAAATGTACAATGAACAAAAAGGAGCTTACGAAAATATTTTGTTTAATCGTGCCACCAACCATCTGAAATTGTAGCTTGCCATGAACTGGAATATTGACTGACTTAGGAAGAACGGGGACAAGAGAACACATAAACTTTTAAAACTTCTCAAGTGGACCTTGGGTAAGGCAGCTCTTGTTGAGGTCATAAACATATAGAGTATCTTCAACAAAATTCACTTCCGCTGCAAACCAATGTCCATTCGCGACCATCAAAATGTACATATGTGTACAACCCTCCCATAGCTGTTCCAACAATGGCGAATTCCCGTGGACTCAGATATGTAATTTGGAGATGTGCATTTTGCTGGATCTGAGTCTTTTATCATCTGTGCAAAAAAAAAATTCTGGAATGTGAAATCTAAAATGACTCTTCGATTGCCAAATGATTTTGGTACATGAATGCCCAATGTTGTAGCACGTACATCGCCAGGTCAACGTGCTACAAAAACAAAAATGGAACGTCAATAACAACATATAGGATATCAAAGTACTTAAACTTAAATATCCTTACATCGTATGCGAGCCACTTTTCGTCCGTCATTAGGTTGTTAAACCATTTTTTTGCATCCGTGATTCAAACGCTCTCCAATTCATGAGCAATGTTGAAAAAAATAGTGTTAGCAACTGCTTCAGCAACAATAAGTTGATTCATACGTATATTGAACATGTATACATAACTTACCCATTTCCAAGTTTGTAGTACAACTTAAAGAACTCTATCTCCTTTAACGGGTCGATCATTTGGAATAGATCGATCTTCAACCCATCAACAAAGGTTCTTCTCTTCACCC
This sequence comes from Forsythia viridissima, assembly GCA_030279155.1. Lineage (NCBI taxonomy): Eukaryota > Viridiplantae > Streptophyta > Magnoliopsida > Lamiales > Oleaceae > Forsythia > Forsythia viridissima. Next base: position 26,966,377 of record CM059036.1, read on the forward strand.
CAACAGTGAGTGGAGTGAATGTAGAACTCAAATAGGCTGAGGGTATACACAACATCTTACCCACCACCTTCAGCTGTTCAACCATCCCCTCGTCCTTCTTTTTCCTACGTGTGAAGACCTTAGTCGGCACCACCTCTGTAATCCTAACCCTAGCCATCTCCTCTGCCACCCTTTCTGTTACCTATTCTCCATATTCAGTTGCCTCTCCGTCTCTACCTCGGTCACCTCAATATCCGTCACCATATCCAAAACCGTCTTCGATTGCACATCCATCACCACACCCTCTGTCTTCATCTTCAGCTGCCTCCTATGTCTCCATCTCCTTCACCCCCAACCTCCATCCTAACCTCTGTCACCTCATTTGGCTACACTTTCAGTTGCACATCTGTCTCCACATCCAACTGCACCTCCACCTCCACCTCCACCTCCGTCATCGTCATTCTCTCCGACTCTATCTTCCCTACCCCTCAATCACAACTGGGCACCCTATCTGGAACCGCCTCCTGCGCCACATCCATGTGACGATATGGTCTCATCCATTCAATAACTTTGTCCACTTCCTTGTTTAACAATCCAACCTTCTTGTTTAAACGTCTGACATCGGCCTTGAGCTGACTAGTAATTCACTAATCAATCAATATCAGTTGCCTGTTCAAACGTTTAAATAAATCTTTGGAGACATTTGAACCCCGAATGTGCTATAGGTGATTATAGAAGCGACTCTGGAGAGGAAGGTCTAGGTGATATAGCATGCTGAGTCAGTATAGGTGATTTCCATGCACTATGGGACCTTAGAGAAGAAGGTCGATGTGGTGTAGGTGACCACCATGCAATAGGAGATTGCCCCTACATAAATCAGAAAATATACTATTAGATAATCTTCACACAAAGTACTATTACAGAATATAACCATAAATATGTATACCTCTTTTCCAAAAAGATAGGCATCGAGGATTGGATCAAGTACCCTAGGAGGAATGTGCAATCCCTGAATATAATCAGTCTCTATCTCTTCGGTGCAGAAATCAGGACTATACGGACCTCAAGATGACATATTGAAATTTCTTGTTAATTCTTTGCGCTACTAATAACATCTCGTGTCATATGAATAAAAAGCTAAGGACCACATATATACTCACCTGATGATCGTCAAGGTAAGCTGTAACAGCCTTCGCATTTGAGATGTTCGTTGCCTGCCAATTTGACATCCTTAGAAACCTCGTCCAATGCTTTCTTATAGCCCATTTATTTGCTAGGCCCAATATAACCTTATAAGCCCATACCTGCAAAACTTATTAACATTACATATAGAATATTAATAAAATGCTATAAATTAGAAGTTTCACCTGTACAGCCAACAAAATCTGTAGACATCAGATTTGCGATCAGACTTTGAACCCTTCATCATATGCATTCTCTTACATGCATGCACTGTGTCCAGAAAACAACTTCGACCCCGTGGATAAGCGTTGAATACTTCAACATCGCCGACTACGTCCAAGCAAAAAGATATCGATGTTGGTCTTATGGTGTTTGCATCTCAACACAGTCTCCAAGATGTATACCAAACCGAGTTTGTACTTATCCTCCATCACATTACATGTATCAAATGCAGACTCCAGTTGAGAAGGTGTGACTTGGGCCTACCTCCAAAATATTTATTCAATAGTCTTTTCAACCGATGAATATTTGGCATAACTTCTTCTTCATTACCAGCATTCAGACGTGACAATAATAAACTCCAACAAGGAAAATCGGACCACCTTCTATTTTCTTAACCGAAACCACAGTTCCTCAACGTTAGCTAACTTCACCAGTCGAAGCAATAAATTGTTGATGATCTGGTCGAACAACTACATGCGCTTTGCATGATGGAATTTCCATAAGCATGAACGATGCAACTCTTCTTTATTGTGGTCATTAAGAGCATCACCACCTTCTTGATGTGTGTAATGTTACATTTGGCAGTCACCTTCCTTGGGATGTCACATAATCTACGATCGAGTGCATAATCCATCTTGCAATAACAAATTAATTTTAATAACTTAAACTAGCAAAAAAAAGAAGAAAAATATAAGTTTGTTAACAGATAGCTAAGTTCGGTTAAGGTTATGTTTTGTTAACCTAACAAAGTGTCCTGTTAACAGGCACAAAGTATTATGTTAACGAATTAAATTTAATAACCTAAATTAGCACAAAAAAAAAACTATAAGTCTGTTAATAAATAGCTATGTTTGGTTAAAGTTATGCTCTGTTAACCTAACAAAGTGTCCTATTTACATGAACAAGGTATTATGTTAACCAAATTAATTTTAATAACTTAAATTAGAAAAAAAAAAAGAAAAATATAAATCTGTTAACAAGTTCAGTTAAAGTTATGCTCTATTAACATGACACTTTATGCTATGTTAACCTCACAAAGTGTCATGTTAATAGGCACAAAGTATCCTATAAATCTATCATTTTGTTCTATTAACAAAACACTTTTTTAGGATAACACTTGGATTTGTTAGGGTTTTGTGTTAGCAAGAGTAATTTTTGTTATGGTTTGTAAAATAGAACGAATGCTATTAAAAATAAATGAAATCCTAACACACGTCAGTTCGATTATGGTTCTCTAACAATTTCATGCTTCATTTCAATCAGTACATTGCTTCATTTACAATCAACTCTGCCATTTCTACATATTTTAAACTAGTCCCAAGATATTTTCAACAATTTCAGATAACAATAGCGAAAGAAGTTCAAGAAAAATCCAAAAATGTGAAGTTTTCTCAAAAACTTACTTCGACAAATATGGACTTCCAGAGCCTTCTTCTTGGTCATGATTACGACTGAAGAAGAAATCCAAAAATTTGACGTTTGTAGTGATTGAATGGGAAAGATACGTTACAGTTACAGTTATACAATTTTTGCAATAGTTTAGGAGTTTTTACGTTTCAAAGTCCTTTAGAGTGATGAAGATATTTTGGACAAGTCACAAAAATTCATTTCAAAGTTTTTAATTTATTTTACGCATTAAATGGTCAAAGGGCCATTTCATAAAATAGTTGGGAGTACAGGCGAATTCCCACTATCCCTACCACTACGGTGTGAATTGTTCTGTGACCCGGTGTCTTATGACTTATATTTGGGTAAAATTTACAAGTATATTTTTAGCTTCCAATAGAAAAGTTAAAATAACCTTTCAAATAAAAAATCTATTTTCGTTCAAAATAAAATAAAAATATGTTCAAACGGACTATCTAATTTAGATATGGCAATCGGGTCGAGCAACATCATGCCTCCTGTCTTGCTGAGAATTTATTGTCCCATTCCCACCCCAATCACAGCTTACAAAGAAGCATGCCGGAGCCGGGGTGGGATCTTCATTCCCCGATCTATTTTTCTATTTAAATATAGATTGTGACAACCTCTGAATTTTCCTAAAAAAAAAATTTCTCAGCTGAAGACTACTAGTAGACTTTAGCTGTGACAGGAAATTCTTCGAACTTAATCATTTTTTAAATTTCTCAAATTGTATATATCACTCTATAACTTACCCAAAAACACTTAAAAGAGATATTAGGAACATTACACACAATTTATAAATAAGAATACGAAGATATACTACATACTAGAAAACTTAAAATACTTCAAATTTTAGTTATACATGCCATTACATAAGGATTTCATTTACTAAGTATATTTTTCATCACCAAAAGTAGTATCCCTCTTTCAAGTTAGGATTCGTCATCCCGATAGCAAAAAGATCAAAATGACACACTTGGTTAGCCCCTTTTTTAAAAACATTTCGAGTTAATAACTTCAAAATATTTATAGTAGCTACGGGATATTAGAAATCCTTTTAACCAAAAAAACGACTATCTAAAGACTCTTCGATCTTTACGATATAAAAAGAAGAGTCCCCATCAGCTCTAGAGTAATGGCATCATAGACGTGTATCATCATATACGTTCTTTAATATAAAGACCCGACCATAGTGAAAAGTGAACCCAAACGTCCTTCTTTGTGATGATATGGTATTCCAGCCTGTTGTTTGATGTCCTTTCCTGGGTCCGAACCACCTCGAAAATATTACATTCCATTTCCTACATGAGTCAAGAAGTTACTATAAGGGATGAAGCTTAGTCAGTAAAGTAGCACGTACGAACGAAATCACATAATACATTATTTCGATTGAATGGAATTTTACTCTTTACCTTCTAACTTCGATACTCATTTCTTATATAAGTGAATAAGGTCATAATCACTTAACATATATCAACTTCCAAACGTTTGTTCCATGTAGTGCCTTTGATGATCACTCACAAGCAATCACAAAATGTGCATGGTATGAATGCAAGACATTGAAATGCTACGCAGATTCTAACCAAATATGGTTCTACCAATCTTTTCTTACTTTTCATTTCATCATAACTTTCTTTTCGGGTCCTTCCCATATTAAGGTTGTACACCGAGCGCTTATTTAAGTATAGTGTTTTGCTAAACACAAGGTCACCTCATCTTTAGAGCCTCTATGCACATAAGTACTTTCATTCGAATTCTTTTAGAGCACTTTGCTCACAAGTACTTTCATTTCATATGGGCGTCTCATCATGTGGGCATCTAGTAGTCCGTGACCCTTCAAATTAGGATTAGCTCCCATGGTGTACAACCTAAATAGGGCATTCTTAAACAATCATGATCATTATGTTTAAACATAACTCGTGCTTCAATATTTGATGATCATGAATTCTTTCTTTGAATGATGCCATGATGCAACACATGGAAACCTCTTGTTAACAAAAGATTTAATACTAAGCATCAATCAACAATTTTGCACATAAACAATTAATCAAGTTGTTCATCAAAACATATTTATTTAATTTCCAATCAACATACAAGAGATTAGACTAAAAGTCCTTCATTATGTTATTACTTCCATTTCGTCCATATCTTTCATCATAAGTTGGTTATACCGTATACATATGATGTATTACAAGATGTTAGGCCTCATAATTATCTCAGTTCTCTACCAACTTTAATAGATATCCAAACATGACTAACTCTAAGCTGTCCATACATACTTTCATTTGTAGAGCCTTTCTTAAATAATCTAAAATCATATTTTTCATGTATTAATACCCTTAGTTTCATGATACCCGAAAAGTACATGGTCTGGACTTATTAAAATCAATCATAAACTTAAGTTTTATAGACATGTAAAGCCATAGAATTGATGTTGAAGAGAAGTTTAAATCACTCTTGACTTAAGCAAGCACACCTTTACCAAGGGATATTCAACATTAACCAAATTCTAATAAATAACAATAATAATACGTAAGATAAGACTTCATTTAAGCATCGAAAGTTATGTTAACCATTCTTTCAAAGCTAACATAGGACTGCAGGTTTTAAACTTGTTAAAAATCGACTTAAGCTTAGGTTTTAGAGACATGAAAGACCATATACATGAAGTTAAGGTTGCTACAGATGTTTTTTAGCCTTACTTGTGAGAAGTATAACACATTCTTCTCAGCTAGACATTCACCCAAATGGTTTTTATTGTATTTGGTACAATTGGTCCCGACGTTATTGCCCGACCTTTTCTCTGTTTTATCTCTCTTTTGGGTGGGTCCCTTTTGGTGCGATCCTTCTCCTTGCGGCTTCCCCGACAATTTTCTTTTATTCTTATTATCCTTATTGTTTTCCCAAGATTGGTTTCCTCGAAACCCTTTCTTACTCGAATTATGGCCCTTGTTCTGATATCTCACCTCACGGGCTTTGGAAATTTTTATCTCGGCTTGTTTCGCCAACAAAGCCTTATCAGCAACCTCAGAAAAGGTCCTATTCTGAATTCTGGACATCAATACGTCCCTGTTCAATTCAGGCCTTAGTCCTTGAAGAAATCTATCAACCTTATGTCGGTTGGTGTCGACCATATAAGTAGCAAAACGTGACAACTTTTTAAATTTTCTAATGTATTTTGATATTGTCATGGACCCTTGAAGTAGCTGTATAAATTCATTCATCTTTTGGTTCCTGACAGACATAGAGAAATACTTGGTTCTAAAAATCTCATAGAATCTTTCCCAGGTTAAATTTGTCGTTTTGCCCATGCTAACCAAAATATCCCACCAATGGCCTGCACTACCTCGAAGCATGAATGATGCACACATCACATTTTCAGCATCACCCACGTGTGCATACGCAAACATTCTTTCAATCGTTCTCAACCAATTCTTAGCCTCCACTAGTCCTTTGCCTCAATAAAAGTAGGTGGATTCAAACGTCGGAATTGCTTGCTACTTTGTTCCCTTTCTTGATTGGGATTGTTAGCGGAACGATTCACAAGTTGTTCAATTTGACACGCCTGTTGTTCAATGAGTTGTGACAACCGATCTGTTGTTTGATTTGCTCGCGCCATTCTCCTATATTTCTTGAATTTATAATGAAACTTACTTTAGTTAATTTGTTGAAACTTAATTCGACAATATATTAAAGCATAGGCAATGTATCAATTTGCCATAAAAATGTGTCTTATTTTATGCTTAAAAAAAATTCTCATCATAAATCCCTAATAAGCTTATTAGATTATTATTTGGAATATTCATACGTAGTAATCATAATACATATATATATATATATATATATATGTGTGTGTGTGTGTGTGTGTGTGTGTGTGTGTGTGTGTGTGTGTGTGTGTGTGTGTGCATTTACCCCGATTATAAATATATATATATACACACACACATGATAGGTTAATCTCTTTCTTTTCTTTTATAAACATGCATGGATATAAAATATTAATTTGGGCAAAAATTAATTTTTACCCACAATCAATTATTAATTAAATATTCATTAGTTTTTAAAATGGCCCAACATATTCACACAAGATTTCTAGCTTTTTGGGTCTTTAATTTAATTCATGGAGCCCAAAGTATTGGTCCATGGTGAGTGTTTCACTTAAAATCAAACAAAAGGCCAACTAATTAACTAAAGGTCCATGACTCGGTCCACTATCCATTTAACTAGTTATGACACGGCCCAATTCTTCCTTCTTCTTCCTTAATTCAGCCGCTTCTTCATCTCTCTCTCCTCACATTTTCTCAATTCAAAAATCTCAAATCCCTAACTTTCAATCTATCAATTTCTCATCAAATCATCCATGGATCTTTCCAAGAATCAAAATGGGAAAGGTAAGGCTTCTATTTCTCAACCTAAAACAAAGAAGAAGGTGGCGAAAAATGATGGAGGAGCCGCGGCCACTCGCGGTTCCACTTCGCAAGCAGTAGGTGCTCCGCCTCCTACGGAGAATTTTCCTACTCCATGGTTCAAGAATGCCGCGTCATTTTCTCGTTATGAAGATTTCAAAGATTGCAAGCTTGCTCCCGGAAGGTACATTAATATGAAACTTTTGGAATCCTTGTAATTTCCTTACTTTGCTAAATTTGAGGAATTTAAATGGATGAAATTACTAGAGATAGAGGGTCGTTACTGTGATAGGATCTTTAGGTGTTTTTATAGCAATGCCGAGATATTGGATGATGGCAATTGAGTGTTCGATCGTGTATCAACTTATGTGAAAGGAAAATCATTAATGATTGATGCGGGATTATTAACTAGAACATATGGAGTGTCACTGTCCGGTGAAGCTTTTGGAGATATATTTAGCTTGTTGGAGGCTTGTCGGGTAGTGTATGAGGATTGGGAGTTAACCTCTCCTCGGTTCAACGTTACAAGTCTAAGTAGAGATATGAGGCTGTTTCACCTCATTGTGGTCGACTTTTTCAAACATAGGTTGGGTAGATTGTCTCGGTTTTTACATGATGACATTTGGATGATGTGAAAGATAGTTGGGGGGCATAAGTTCAATATTTGTGATTTAATTATCTATAGCATTTCCGAGTTCATTTTTCATCCGGATTCTAGGATAATGGCTTTTGGTTGCCTCATTACGGATTTAATGCGTAAATTGGGGGTGGATTTCTCGGATGAGGCGTTAGTTTCCTTACACCAAAATAGTGAGATTGGAGATGAGTAGTCACTTCTAAAAGCAAAACTTTCTTTGGTGGATGGTGTTTAGGTTAAAACAAAGAACACCCCCCCTCCCCTTCCCCCCTCCCATGTTTGGTGCTATCATGCCTCTTACCGCGGAGAGTTGAGAAAACTTCATGGTGGACATGTGATGCTTTCAAACTAAAGTGCAGGAAAAGCTACGGGCTCTAAGGAAATCCATTGAAGCTTTGAAAGATTCCGATGAAGAGAGCTCGGAGGAGGAGTAAAAAGATGAAGACTAGTTTTAACTTTTGAAAAAAAAATTTAATGACTTTTGTTGAATGTAGGAACTTTTGCTACTATCTATTAGTGTTTTTGTTTTTCTGTTTTTGTATGATTCTCCCCTCCCATCGCAGGACTTATTAATGAAATATTTCATCTTTCAACTTATGATGTTGTTATTGGTTTTGTGTTGGTGTTTGGAATGGAGTAGATTTGTGTAATTGTGAATTGAGATTTGACTAGTGTTAACTCATGGATGATGGCTTAAATTTTAGTCTAGGTGATCTAGTTCTTCAAGCTTTAGAATTTTAATTGGGTAAGTTTTTCTAATGTACTTCCGAACTTCAATAACTTAGGAACACCTCTAACTATTCTCAATCCATTTCACACATAAGTTTCAATTCATATGTTATCATAAATTTAAGAAAATGAATAAAAACATAACCAAGAGAGGACATTTTGAATGAGGGTACCATATTATCACAATCTACAGAATCATTGAACCGGGGCTCTTATACCACAACTTGTGCAACCTTTGAATTTTCCTTAAATTTTTTTTCTCGGCTGAAGACTACTAGTAGCCTTCAACTATGACAAGAAATTCTTCGAACTTAATCCTTTTAAAACTTTCTCAAATTGTATATATCACTCCATAACTTACCCAAAAATACTTAAAAGAGATATTAAGAACATTACACACAATTTCTAAATAAGAGTACAAAGATATACCACATACTAGATAACTTAAAGTACTTCAAATTTCAGTTGCCATTACATAAGGATTTCATTTACTAAATACATTTTTTCAACACCAAAAGTAGTATCCCTCTTTCAAGTTAGGATGGCTGATAGTAAAAAGGTCGGAATGACACACTCGGTTAGCCCCTTTTTAAAAAATCTTTCGAGTTAATAACTTCAAAATATTTATAAGTAGCTACGGGATATTAGAAATAGTTTTAACCACAAAAACGACCATCTAAAGACTCTTCGATCTTTACGATATAAAAAAGAGAGTCTCCATCGGCTCTAGAGTAATGGCATCATAGATGTGTATCTTCTTATACGTTCTTTCTTTAATATAAAGACTCGGCCATAGCGGAAAGTGAATCCAAATGTCCTTCTTTGTGATGATATGGTATTTCAGCCTGTTGTTTGATGTCCTTTCCTGGGTCCAAACCACCTCAAAAATATTACATTCCATTTCCTAGATGAATCATGAAATTACTATAAGCGATGAAGCTTAGTGAGTAAAGTAGCACGTAAGCACGAAATCACATAATACATATTTTCGATTGAATGGAATTTTACTCTTTACCTTCTAACTTTGATACTCATTTATCATATAAGTCAATAAGATCAGAATCACTTAATATATATCAACTTCTATACAATTAATAACATGTTCGCTCCATGTAGTGCCTTTGATGATCACTCACAAGCAATCAACACAATGTGCATGGTATGAATGCAAGACATTGAAATGCTATGCACATGCTAACCAAATATGGTTCTACCAATCTATTCTTACTTTTCATTTCTTTATAACTTTCTTTTCGGGCCCTTCCCATATTAGGGTTGTACACCTAGTGCTTATTTAAGTATAATGTTTTGCTAAACACAAGGTCACCTCATCTTTAGAGCCTCTATGCTCATAAGTACTTTCAAGAGCACTTTGCTCACAAGTACTTTCATTTTATATGGGCATCTATTAGCCAGTGACCCTTCAAATTGGGACTAGCTCCCATAGTGTACAACCAAAATAGGGCATTCTTAAACAATCATGATCATTATGTATAAACTCAGTTCTATACCAACTTTAATAGATATCCAAACATGACTGTGAACTCTAAGATGTTCATACATACTTTCATTTGTAGAGCCTTTCTTAAGTAATCTAAAACCATATTTTTCATGTATTTATACCCTTAGTTTCATGATACCCAAAAAGTACATGGTGTGGACTTATTAAAATCAATCATACACTTAAGTTTTATAGACATATAAAGCTATAGAATTGATGTTGAAGAGAAGTTTAAATAACTCTTGACTTAAGCAAGTACACCTTTACCAAGGGATATTCAACATTAACCAAATTCTAATAAGTAACAATAATAATACGTAAGATAAGACTTCATTTAAGCATCGAAAGTTATGTTAACCATTCTTTCAAAGATAACATAGGACTGCATGTTTTAAACTTGTTAAAAATCGACTTAAGCTTAGGTTTTAGAGACATGCAAGACCATATACATGAAGTTAAGGTTGCTGCAGATTTTGTTTAGCCTTACTTCACTTATATAAGCAACCAATTTCAAAGTCTATGCATCACTAGTTAGGAATTTAACAAGTAACAACAACAAACCATAAAAGGAACTTCATTTAACATAAAAACCTATGCCAAACATTCTGTCCATAGTAGAAATAATGAAAATAAACACATAAACACACAAATACTATACTCACAGCTTAAGTAAAGTTTTTATTAGCTTAAAAGACCGAAAATTCGCAAGTTTTTGAGGGTTAATAAAAATAATAATAAGAAAAACTAAAATTCATATGTTAGCCTTGGGTTATAGAGGAATTTCTATCAAAAACTCATTATTTCTGTCTGTTTTCAAAACTTCCAGTGAACATAGCTGATTCGAGGCTACTATAAGCATTTTCCGTGTTGTTTTTTATGCTACCATAGCATAAATTTTCTGTAGTAAATTGGCTTTCAAGTTCCTGAACAAAAACTTTTCTAGTAAACAATGGGTATAAATGTGATAAATTTCTTGTTAGTTTAAGATTTCATCACTTTTATCTCCCATAGAGTAAAAAAGAATGGGAAAACTCTTGTTTTTCTTCAATTTTTCTTCATCCTTACCTTCTTCTTTTATTTTGGCAGAGTTTTTCCTTCATTTCTAATTTAAAACTATAGCTGGAGAAGTTTATTTATAGAAGATGGGATAAGGCCATGTTTTGTTTAGCTTATTTTAGAAATCCTTGCTTATTTGTATTTTATTCTTTTATTTTTATCAGTTTATCAGTCATTTCTATGAATATTAATCCGACACTGTTTCTTGTGCATGATAAGTATTGCCAAACAGCCCTTAAGCTGTCGATCATAACATTAGACAAGTGTCTTACTAACTAATATTTTGTTACAAAAATTCTCAGATTTCTTGTTTCAAGTGGCCACATTCGGGTCAACGTTTGGGGGGTCAAGACGTGTTCCATTTTAGTCAAACTTTGTAACATCGTAAAGTTCACACTTCAAACTTTACAACGACTACACATGCAAAAGAAACGGGTTAGTCCGTAGCTCGTATGATTAGCTCGAACATGGCTGCACGACTAACTCCCATAGTTACCCAAATTTTGTGAAAAATTATGCATTACTTAAAATCTGTTTACACAACTTTGGCTTGACTTTCAAGGCATCCCCGACTTGAAATATACCTAGACATGATATCAAATTAAATGTCTCAATATGAACATGCATCAGATACGGGTCAACGCATGTTACACATGACAGTTGTATAGTTGGTTTGATACAATGGCAATATTTTAAATAAATGAAAGTTTTCAAAAAATTTCAGCTTAGTCCCTATCTATGGGATTAAGTTCGATTAAGCCCAAATATTTTTCATAACTTAATATTTTGCCTAAATAGTCCTCAATACTTTAATCTAATGCAATTTATATGCTTTTTTCATAAACTTATTGAAATTGACATACAAAACTCAACAATTTTAGAGTGATTATTGGATTTTTCCTAAGAAAATACGAATTTAGATCTTCTAAATTTATAAAATTACGATAGGAAATGGATATTGATAAAAGTTAGAGAAAAATTAAAAATCGCACAAAATCACAAGAATTGGGCAAGGCCATTCTTAAACGACAGGTGAAGAATTAGATGTCTGTGCATAAAATGTTTAAACGGTCTCACACATCCATTGGAAGCTGCTGAGGCTCACATATTTTGAAATAGTTTTGCAGAGAGTTATGTAACATGAATTTACCATAGCGAGACCAAGGTTCAGACTGCGAATGTGTACACACAGAATGAGAGAACGGATGTGGAAAATGAGATGATGGATGTCATGGATGACATAGTTGGTGATGAGCATGCTGGTACAGGTACTGATGGTTACTATGACGAATTTTTTGAGGCTCTACATTCAGAACTATACCTATGAGTTTCATCGTTTTCGTCTTTAAACTTTTTAGTGAAGTTGATGCATATTAAATTTGTGAACAAGTAGACAAATAAATCTGTCGATGATCTTTTGAAGCAACTGAAGCCAGCTTTTCCAAAATTTAACCTCGTGGACTCTAATGACGAAGCTAAGAAGATGATGACGAAGCTTGGTTGGATTACAAATCTATTCATGCCTGCAAAAATGACTTTGCACTATTTTGGAGTGAGCATGCTGATAGAGAAACTTGTGTGATTTACAAGAAAAGTCGTTAGTTGCACACTTCTAGGAGAGTGAATGGGAAGAATGTTCTGCATAAGGTATCGCGATATTTTTCCTTTGCCTCTAGTCTAAAATTTTTGTTTCTCCAAAAAAGATACTGTAAAACTCATGCAATAGCATAATATATGAAGGTTGAGAGATAAAGATGAAATGCAGCATCTCGTAGATGAAAAGGCGTGGCAGAAATTTAACAGAGACACAGTTCGCAAGTGAGATCCAGAATGTCCAGTTAGGCTTGGCCGCAGACGGATTCAATCCATTTAGTAACTTGTGTCAGGCTTACGACATGTGGCCAGTTGTTGTAATAGTTTACAACCTGCCACATTGGTTATGTATGAAACCCCGAATACCTCATACTTACTCTCTTAATCCCTGGCCCTAAAGTACGGGTAAGGACATTGATGTATTCTGACAACCATTAGTGGACGAGTTGAAGGAGTTGTAGGCCAATGGGATTGCACGCGTGATGCTAAAACCAATAATAGGTTAGTGATCAGAATGTGTGTAGCGTTGTTGTGGACAATTAACAATTTTTCAGCGAGGAGTAGTCTATCATGTAGTAGTGGACAGGGGTACATGGCATGTCCTACATGCAACATAGAGATGCCTTCAGTTCGTGTGATAGGTAAGATAGCTTATGCAGATCACTAGCGGTTCCTGCCGTCTATGTATCATTTTAGGAGCAATTTAGACTTTGACGAGAGGACAAATAGGTGACCTCCTCCTCGTAGAGTAACACATGCAAACATGTTAGCACAGTTAAGCCGTGTGAGGCATAGTATTATAAGAAATCACTCTAGCTATGGGGGGTGCTAGAAAGAGGAGAAGTGATGATGAGGTAAATTGGAGAAAAAATAGGATTTTCTATGAGTTGTTGTATTGGTCTACTACTGAGCTAAAACATAACATCGATGCCATGCACGTAGAGAAGAATGTTTGTGACAACTTGATCGGTACAATTCTGGACGGACGATCCAGTCAAATCAAAGGACACGGTCAATGCCAGGTGAGATCTAATGCAATTAGGGATAAAAAAAGAGTTGCACTTATATTAGAACAAAAACAGGTGTCTGAAGCCTGCCGCATGTTACACCTTGTCCATTGCAAACCGTTGAGGTTTTGCAACTTCATCCGATCGGTTAAATTTCCAGATGGCTTTGCTTCTAATATTCAGAAGAATATTGCTCATAATGACAGTCACATTATTGGGTTGAAGTCACACGATTGCCAACTTATCATGAAAATGTAGTTGCCAGATGTCGTGCGTACTTGAATAAAACTATTTCTGCTACAATCATTGAACTGTGCATGTTCTTCAAACAGCTATGTGCAAGAAAACTAAATGTTAGCGAATTTTTTTTTCCTAATACTCAATCTCTGCAAATTGGAACAAATTCTTTTGTCAACCTTCTTCATCATCATGATTCACCTCGTAATGTATCTACTCAAAGAGGCAATCATTGGTGGTCTGGTACACATGAGATGGATGTATTCATTCGAGCGATACTTGAAGAAACTTAAAAACTACATTAGAAATCGAACTCAACCTGAGGGTTCAATAGCTGAAGGGTATGTGGTTGACGAGGCGTTGACCTTTTATTCAAGGAATTTCGTGGGCATAGAAACAAGGTTCAACTAACCAGAGAGAAACGGGATGTAAGTACTCCAAGAAGACAACTTTCTATTTTTCAGTCGCAATGTCACCCAATTGGAAAGAAGACACCAACGATGCTTCGTGCCGATGTTCAGAATCAGCCGATGTTCTACATCCTCAACAACTGTACAGAAATTGAGACACACTTGAAGTAAGACTACGTTGTTAAATATATTCAATTCACTTTATCACCTTATTATGTTAAACGATCTAATTAGTTGATCTTATACGCGCTTTAGAGCGACCATATGCAAGAGCTATTGCGCAATGGCTGCCCAAACATCGACCAAATGCATAGAAGAGACTTTTACAGTTGGTTTTACATGAAGGTAAATAAACAACGATCAATTCCATTTCAAATATATGCACATTTTTTTCTGTAACATTTACTAAAACCAACTTCCACTTCATCCAAGTATATGCTCTGCGCCAAAGCAACACCTATCAAGTTTCTCATGAGTAGTTTTCTTTGGCTATTGGATGTTACATGCAGGTTATGTCTTACACAACCTGTGTTATAAATGGAGTTCGCTTCTTAACATATGATCATGATGTTCGAAGAAAAATGCAGAGCAGCGGTGTGTTTGTCCCAGGGATTGGGGGTGAAATTTACTATAGACAGCTACAAGAGATACTAGAGCTACATTTCGGGTTGGAACTTTTATTTTTTATGTTTTGAAGCAAATGGTTTAGGTGTGATGGTAGACGAAGTGTAACTGAGAATAACGTTACCAGTATTGACGTTAGTGCAGAGGCACACAATGATGATCAGTTCATACTGGCTACCCAAGCACAATAGGTGTTTAATATTGAAGATTCTTCTCATGGTCTGAACTGGCGAGTTGTACAAAAAGTGCATCATAGGAGCACGTGGGACATTATAGGATCTAACAAAACTAAGATAGAACTATTGCACAATAACAACTTTTTTTGTTTTTCTCTGATCGTTGATCTTGACCTTGACAACTTAGAACACATATCCTTGCACTGGGACGATGGTCAAGCTGATAAGATAGGAACACCGTTTATCAGGAGAGCAGCGTCTGATATTGCATGAGATACATCGTTCATTAACAATGAGGATTTGGAAGATGGTACACATGAAGAATACGAGGCTGAAGAAACATGCAGTGAAAGTAATGAGGAGGAGGGTGACGACGAGGAGGATCAAACATATCATGATAGTGACTCATATTAAATGTTGTTGTTTGTAACTAAAGTATCTTTTGAAATTTCAAAAAAATTCGTTGTAATTAATAAACTTATTTTATTGTTCGTTATGTATGTAGGTAATTTTAATCGTAATTAAAATTTCTTTTATCCAGTATTGTAATTATTTTAAAAATAAATAAAAACATCATATTATCCTACAGCGACGACAAGTTTACCCATACAGCGAATCAACTACCATTCTGCTAAAATTTTAGAAGAAAATGGAGGCACGTTTTTAGCGCGTGCACCAAAAAATTTGGGGAAAAAATCGTCGCTACAATGTATAGGGACGACTTTCATCGTTGCTCTTAGTTTAACCTTTTAAAAGTCAGCTAAACACCTTCTTCAACGTGAATCAACTGCCATTCTGCCATAGCTGTCGCCAAGCAAATCCACCACATTCGTTGAAGTCACCACCGCCACAGCATCCACATGTTCTTCCTCCATTTCTTGAAGTCACCGCCGCCACAGTCCGAGATGGGGTTTTCTCTATACTTTTTATTGCACTTTTGTCATATCTTTTAGACTCAAAACAAACCTCATTCCCTGATGTTTCTAGTGGGGAAAAATCACGTGGGCTTTCCCATTTTCCTTCTTTTTTCATCTATATATATATGTGTGTGTGTGTATTTTTTTTTATGTATATATATTTCCAAGATTTTATCCCTTTTTTCATTTGAATCGTGTGACTCATGTATTGGATTTGAACAAAATACATTAGTTTCTTGATTGTTCTTGAGACTTCAGATGCAAGGTTCTACCGATCTCCTGTTTTTGTTTATCCATTTTTCATCTGGGTAATTGCTACTTGGTTATATATTTATGAATTGTAACTTATATCTATGTGTGGAGAAGATACATATGCATTTATAATATTACAAGGTTTAACTTTTCTTTCATTTTCTTAGTTTTCTTTTCTAAATCTGTTTAATCTAGACTTAATTATATTAAGGGTATTCCAGTTCATGGTTTTCAACTTTCTTGTTGTCCTCATTTTCTTTTATATTTCCATTATGGAAATCTTGATTTTTAACTTGTAATCAAGAGAAGAGAAACTACAATTTGATTCTTTATTTAATATCTACAGTCATCACTTTAATAATTTTTCCCCTAAATCTGCTTAATCTAGACTTAGTACATGTTTGGTAGAGTTTTAAATAAACTCTTTTTTCCCTCTCTTGCTGGGAATTGGTATGTAACTCATTATTGTATTTGTTACTGGAATTTGTTGATTTGGTCTGTCTGGGTAATAGAAACTTTAATTTGAAAATACGATTGGGTTCCTTTAACACTGCTTTTGGAATTGACTAGGGTTAGTGCATTTTGATGGGTCAAATGGGTTGGTGACTAGGCTTGTTGCAGGTTGATCATAATCTTGAAGTTGGAAAATTTACAAGGAAAAGTAGAGTTCTATGAAAATCGTTTTATGTCTCTTCTTTTGAACTTGGCAAATACATTTGTATACATGGTGAATACTTATATAATTGTCCCAACACTAGACAGTTATCCATTAAGTCTTGTTTCACCATATATCTAGATAAAATAGAAGAAAATTAAATTTGTTGTGAGAAACACGAACTTTTCAAAAGAGAATAATTGTCTATGTTGGTATGGGTTGTGCACGGTCAAATAATGTTTTCTTTTGTTAATTGCTACTATAGCTGACATCATGTCACATGGAAGTGATGGTGTAAGCGGTCCTCCTCATCCGCCACCCTACAGGTTGCATACGTCCTACGAGTTCGATAAGAATTTTTATTTTTATATTATTTATTTTGTGTTTACTGTCACTTAATTATCGTTGCATTTCTAAAAAATATATATCGTATTTTTTCCTTTTTAGCGTTGCCGTTGAAGTGACGAGTATCTCTCGAGATATTAACCTTAAGAAGGATTGGCAGGCGAACGGGAAGATGCCACTTTCCAACGCATTCGACAATGTCGAACAGACAATGCAGCCAATCAAGAATAACGCGAAATACTTTACGCACTTGGTTGGGAACCAAGTGAGGTTCACTATGCCCTCTTCCTACCATTACTTTTTTTCATTAGCACGTTCTATAAACCTATTGTTCCATATAATATGTATTAACGAATATTGTTCCAATGTTGCAGAGATACTTCGATCTTCAGGACGATCAGTCGCCCGACGAGTACCAGGCGGTCTGTGCCACTATAGATCGCCTGGCGGCCGATCATTATCGGGATTACAACTGAAGGCACATAATCACTTGAAAGAACACGAGCCGAGCCATCCATACGACGAGCTGTCCTCCGAAGAATGGTAGAAGTGCATTGACTTCTTCACAAGTCCTAATTTTGTAGTACATACTATCATTTAGTTTTTTAGGTTTTATGTTAATATTTTTATAAACTTCATAGTTACGTAATCAATAACTTTTTGTGTCTTTAGGAACGGTCAGCAAAGAATAAGGCCAATCGAGTTAAGGCTAAATACTCGAGTTTCCAGGGATCGGAGAGCTTCTCTGCCACGTGTTACGATCAGGTACAAGTAAATTTTTCTTTTCATATTACACATCTTTAATGCATAACATATACATGTTTTAACTAAATTTCACACTTAAATTGTTATAGAGGGACCCCGAGAGCCAGTAGTGGCCAGACATTATTGAGTCCTTCCGGACCTTCCACACCTTTCGGTCTATCAATTGGGTGAATTCGGAGGAGGCTGGTGACTACGTGAAGAAAATTTACATTTTAATGTTGTAATTATTTTCTCACATTTCAGTATTATTTATTATTTATTTTTTCTCACTAAACAACATAAACTTGTTGAGCTGAGGAAGATTCAGTAGACCCAGGTCGCCTCCAATAGTGCGTCGGTTGACGAGTGAGCTATTGCAATGGATGTCCTCGGAGAACGACGAGAATACGTCCGTGGGGTTGGACGGGTTCTGAAGGGCAGATCTCCCTCCCTAAATTCCACTGGTACATCGAATACCCCCACAATGAGCAACCAACCAATTTTCTGAGGATGCCTGCTACGATGATCCTCGGTTTACAATGTATGAGGCCCAGCTCCATCGAATGGAGAGGACAATTGCACGTCTTACGACAAATATGCAACAGAGATTAACGAGGGTTGTGCCAAAGGATGATGAGGAGGTTGACGAGGACAAGAACGACGGTGGGGGTTTGGAGAATCCATAGGATTTATGTTCTACTAAATTGTTTATATTCTCAAAAAAAAATTAAATATTTATAGTGGCGGCGACATTATCGTCGCTACAAAGCAAAGGTGCGTTCACTTATATCGACAGCATTGTCGTCACTGTATATCTTAATAATATTGCAGCGATATTGTCGTCACTATTAAAAATAAGAATCCAAATGTAATAGTTACGACAATGTCGTCGATAAAATTTTTATCATATAGCGACGATTTAATCGTCTCAATGGCCATAATTTGGAGAAATTGAGCACAACAATGTAACGACAATAATGTCGTCGGTATAGACTAAAATATCTGTAGAGACGACATAATATCGTTGCTAATTACCTAGAGGGACTAATATATTGAGATGATTTACAGTGACGACAATGTCGTCACTATAAATAAAAAATGACGACTATTCATCTTGTAGCGGCGAGAAATGTCGTCTCTATACACCTCACTTCCTGTATTGTAACACATATACAAATAAGTTACTTAATAGTAAAAAATTATATAAACAAATTTGTAATATCTTGATATAATGCAATTACAATAATAAAATTATTAATAAATATTAACTCTTTTAAATTAAAAATTAAATAAATCCATTTTAGATGCAATTAATCATGAAATAACTCATAAATTTAGTATTAGAAAATCTGCTAATTAATTGTTAATTAATTTTTATTAAATAAGTAATATTAACAATTATCTTGTTCCTAATTCTTTTAAAATAATATAGTATTCAATTTATTCGATTAAATAAATAAAATTTTAAAATTATTATGATAAAATTGGAAAAATAAAATTTTAAATTAACTTAGAATAATAGATGTTAATCTTAGTACTATTTCAATATGTTAGAATATGATTTCTAAACTTACATTTATTTTCAATAATGCAAAATTTTGTTTATATTCTAAATTCTTAATATGTTAAATAAAAAAGGGGAGGAAATCGACTCGCATATTATGCATATATATTTTTCTCATTCCATTTCTTCTTATCTTCTCTAAATTCCCTTTTTTGTTATGTTTTACATTAATCTAGTACCAGAGCCTACATGTTACTCTAATCAAATTATTTTTCACGCGTATTTTATTGTTTGAGTCCAACCATTGGTGGAGCCAAGGGGAACCCTTGGGTCAGAACCCACAGTTAAAAAAATGTGTCTAATGACTTGTTATAACACTTCAAGTTCTTTTTTTTTTTTAATCTTTTTATATTTAATTATACAAGTTAGACAAGTTAAATTGACGTCAAATAGAATTTTAATTAAATTCACATTTAAATATAGAACGAAATAAGAATACTAAATCTAATTCTAGCAGTTATATTTTACTTATTATTTTGAAATCGTCATTTAACGATTTTTTAATCTGAAAGATATTTTGTGAAGTTTGTCATGAATACTTTGAAACGGTACGAAGAATCTACACCGACGAGTGAAGAAACATAGCCTAAAAATAAGCTGAAAGAAGTGATGTCAAATTAAAATTAAAAGTGAAAAACGGATTACTAAATCCACTTCTAGCTGCCGTCATTGACTTCTTATTTTGAAAATTTTCATTTAACGATTTTTTAATCCAAATCCTATTACAAAGTTTGCCAAGGATACTTCCAAATAGTATAAATAACCTATTTCGACGAGTAAAAAAAATATAACTAAAAAATAAGTCCAAAGAGGTGATGTCAATTAAAATATAAAAATCGAATTATCATATCAATTCTAGCAGTCATATTTGACTTTTTATTTTGAAATTCTTCTTTAACAGTTTTTAATTCAAAAGATGTCTTGTGAAGTTTGCCGCGAATACTTCAAAACGGTACAAGAACTTATCTCGATGACTGAAAAACATAATTCGAAAATAAACCGAAAGTTGTGACATCAAAATGGGAATTATAATATAAAAAATAGAATTATTAGATTCATTTCGAATAGCTATCTTTAGCTCTTTTTTTGAACTTAATGTTTAACATTTATTCAACCTGAAAAATACATTATTGCACAAACGAAAATTTTTAGCCCTCCCAAAAAAATTTCTAACTCTGTACAGCATCATGTTCATCCGTATAATTTTTGGGTTCTCTAAGTGTATCATAACTACAAGATAGCCAATCAACATGTTTCTTCCATACTATCTGCCAGCCGCCGCCACCAATGGAATCCACCATATAACCACAAACACAGAACCAACCCAAACCCATAACACTAGTCTTCAATACTCCAAGAGAGAATATCGCTAAATGGTTGGATGACCCAATAATTTTTTTTTTGAATGGCTGTTGACCTATTTTACAAGTAAATTATCAAATATATCCCTACATTTTCTTCCCCTCTTTTAACATTTCAAACGATTTCAAATTTATTTGTCTGTGTCTGCTGAAAATGAAAAGTTTGCCAAGTTAGAATATAATCAATTTCAAGGTTACAATCTAACCCATTTTATCTATGTAAGAAATTTTATTTCAATGTAAAAATTCATATGTTTCTATCTTCTTCTTTCAATTTACAATGGAAATTGTGGATTTTATGACATAAATCATGAAATTATGTTTACATTTGGGTATGAAAAATTTATTTAAAGTGGGTTAATTGAAAAACCAGTTTAAATTTTGTAAACTCACTTTAACATATCCATTGTATGTTAAGATTTGGTCTGTTGACAGACCTTAATAGAAGTGTGTTAACAGACTATGGTCTGTTAAGGCAAAAAATTGGCCTGTTAACAGACCATCTATTAACGGATTGTTTGTTAACACACTATTTATTAATATACCTTATTAATGAGAGCATTTAAGTATTTTTTTTTATGTAAAAGAGGCTTTTTCAACTAAAATTATATAAAGACACTTTTCTGATTCGGCTTGTTTGAGATGGCCTTTTAGCCAATGCGGTCGACCAAAAGTATTGGGGATTTTTTTATAAATAAGCCATTTTTTTAAAATAATTTCAAAAGTCTATTTTTGTTACAAATATTCCAAAAATACTTTTTTTAAAAAAAATAATTATTATAATTTATTATATTAAATAACATATGGTAACTGAATACATAAAAATTGGAATTGATTGGAGAAATCTTTTATTGACTCATTAATTACCGGATTTGAAGGAAATTCATATATTACAGAATCTTTTATTGTTAACAGTTGGAGAGAAATTGCATATGATTACTTTATCGTTGTTTAGCATTAAACGTTTTTACTTGTTGTACCTTTTGAAGGATGATTTAAATATGTAATGGATGTTATTTAAATTCTCTTTTGTTGATAGCCTTTCAGATATTTATAGCTTTGTGTATGACGTTTATTTCGATGAATTACAAATTCTTTTATTTTATTTGTTCTAGAGAAAATGGCACCGACTATGCAAGCAAGAGCTATCAAGGACATACAACTAGTAGTAGAGAACATGAGACGAGTGTTGGTAGCTTAGATAGCACCTCCAGTGCTACAGCTGCCAATGGCACCGCGGGTACCACAAGTGCCCCAAATGCATCAAGCCCCACCGGCACATCACGCAGCTTGTGTTGTGTCGGTGATCGAGCAATTCCGTCAATACCGCCCTCCAACTTTTGATGGTGAGAATGATCTTTTTGTAGCCGAAGAATGATTGCAAACGATCGAGAAAATTTTCCAACACATCGCATGTCCAGAAAATCATAAAGTCCTTTTCATAGAGTTCATGCTAATTGGTCGAGCAGGTCTTTGGTCGGAGTTGACATCCTGCACCCATAATGAAGAAGAACAGAATAATCTCTCATGGACCCAGTTCAAGATCGAGCTAACAAAAAAATATTTTCCACAGGCTTTGTGAGATTATAAGGAGTTAGAGTTTCTACATTTAGTTTAGGGAGAGATGGAAATCATCGAGTGTGAGAAAATTTGAAGAACTGTCGCGCTATGCTCCATATTGGATCAACACTGAACTAATGAAGGCAAGACGTTATGAAAAAGGGTTGCGTCTAGAGGTTAGACAGATTGTTAGTTCCCATGAGTTTCCTACTTTTAGAACAGTGGTCAAGATGGCCCAGATCGTATCTTTCATAGGTTTAAAGATCAAAGTTCAAGGACAACAGAATGACTCGGGAAAGAGAAATTGGCAGGATCAGAATAGGAACTGAAATTCGAGCCAATTCAAGATACAGAATCAAGGTCCCAATAAGGTTAGTCAAGTAATCTCATTCATCAGTGTAAGAAGAATCATAGTGGTGATTGCCCATTTGGCAAGAACGTCTGTTATCGGTGTAGCGAGCCAGGCCACTATGTGTCGCAATCTCGGGCAACATCGACAAATGTTAATGATCAAGCGAACAAAGGAAAATCTAGAGTATTAGCCATGACTCATGAAGAGGCCGCTCAGAATCCAGACGTTATTATGGGTATGTTATCTATCCCTAGAATACTTATATACGTTCTTATTCATCCTGGCGTGATGCATTCATTTATATCTGATACATGCCTAGCTTAAGTTAATATTTTATGTTAGAAAACTGATAGTGTACTAGAGGTTAGTATGCCATCAAGGAGAACTATAGAAACGGATAAATTAGCTAGGGCAGTTCAGATAGATTTTGATGGGTTGATTTGGTGAGCATACCTGCATGTTATAATTATGAGAGATTTTGATATTATCCTGGGAATGGATTGGTTGGGTAGTAATCACGCTACCATCGTATGTTTTAAGAAGGAATTAATCTTTCGAAGACCGGGAGAGAATGAGTTCAAATTTTATGGGTCAGAGATTAAAGCACTTCCCCGCCTCATCTCAGCTTTGTAGGCGAAAAAGTTGCTAAAGAAGAGAGTTTATCAAGGTCTTCTTATCAATCTCACTAGCATTATGTCTAATAAGCAAGTAGAATTCATGATAGATCTGATACCTGGAGCTACACCCATATCAAAGGCTCTGTATCGGATGGCACAAAAAGAATTGCAAGAGTTAAAAATGCAATTGGAAAAGTTGTTTGATAAAGGATTTATTAGACCAAGTGTTTCTTCGTAGGGAACTCCAGTTCTCTTCGTGAAGAAAAATGATGGATCGATGAGAATGTGTATCGAGTACTGTGAGTTGAATAAATTGACGATCAAGAATAAGTACCCCACTTCCAAGAATAGGGGATTTGTTTGATCAATTGAATGGTGATTCAGTATTTTCAAAGATCGACTTGAGGTTGGGCTATCATCAAAGATCGACTTCAGTGTTTTCAAAGATCGACTTGAGGTTGGGCTGACTAATGCTCCAGCAGTATTTATGGATTTAATCAACCGAGTTTTTTTATTAATATTTAGATCGAGTCGTCATTGTATTCATCGATGACATCCTGATTTATTCTAAAAATCCCGAGCAACGTCAAGAGCACCTGAGAACAGTATTGGAGACCTTGCAGAGGAAAAATTTGTATGCCACATTCAAGAAATGTGAATTTTGGCTGGATCGAATAGGATTTCTTGGTCATGTTGTGATGGCTAAGGGAATTGAAGTAGATTCTAATTTATTTTTAAAATCCCGAGCAACATCAAGAGCACCTGAGGATAGTATTAGAAATCTTGCAAAGGGAAAAGTTGTATGCCACATTCAAGAAATAAGAATTTTGGCTAGACCGAATAGGATTCCTTGGTCATGTTGTGATAGCTAAGAGAATTGAAGTAGATCCATCAAAAGTTGATGCTACGTCAAATTGGCAAGCACCGTCAAATATTGGAGAAGTAAGAAGTTTTCTGGGTTTAGTCAGCTATTATCGACTTTTCATAGAAGGATTTTCCAAATTAGCTGGTCCTATGACGCAGTTGAGTCGAAAGGGTGTTAAGTATGTTTGGTCTGAGAAGTGTGAAAATAGTTGTCAAGATTTAAAGAACAAGCTAGTATCTGCACCAGTACTAGCTTTACGCAAAGGTTTAAAAGGCTACGTAATTTACAATGATACATCAAAGCTTGATTTGGGCTATGTGTTGAAGCAAAATAGAAAAGTAATAGCTTATGCTTCAAGATAGTAGAATCAGTATTAGTAGAATTACCCGACACATGATCTAGAACTTGCGGTGGTAGTTCACACCTTAAAAATTTGGCGCCATTACCTTTTATGGAAGTGTGATATTTATATCGACCATAAGAGCCTCAAGTACTTTTTCACCCAAAATGAGTTAAATATGAGACAATGATGGTGGTTCGAATTAGTAAATGACTACGATTGCTTTATCCTTTACCATCTGGGTAAGAAAAATGTAGTCACTGATGCTATAAGTAGAAAGAATATGGGTCAGTTGTCTGTACTGCAATTGACATAAGATAATTTGATCAAGGACATTGAGAGTAAGAGAATTGAAGTGTTAGCACCGCCGGTGCAGACCTCAGCATTTATAGCAAGTCTGATAGTAAAGTCGACACTTAGAGATAGAATTTTGTTAGTTAAAAAAGATTGATCTTTCTTGGAAAAGATCAGGACTGAAGTAGGAATCGAAAAGAGGAAAGAGTTTGAAATAGTTGAGGACAAAGCTTTGATGTTCAAAGGTCGGATATGTGTGCCTAAGGATGAAGGTCTAAGAAATGAGATTTTATTTGAAGGTCATTCCACTCTTTACGCCGCACATCCAGGAAGAACCAAAATCTATGGAGAAACCAACAAGTGAAGGAAGAGCATCAAAGGCCGTCAGGGCCATTAAATCCAGAGGATATACCAGAGTGGAAATAGGATAAAATTGCAATGGATTTTGTTGTGGGTTTTCCTAGATCGGCGAAAGGTCATAATGCCATATGGGTTGTGGTAGACCGTTTGACAAAATCTGCGCATTTCTTCCCATTCAAATGAATTTCAGTTTGGAGCAGTTAGCACATTTGTATGTCAAAGAAATTGTTAGACTTGATGGGGTACCATCTTCCATTGTATCAGATCGAGACCCAAGGTTTATCTCAAATTTTTGGAAAAGTCTTCAAAGAGCTTTGGGTACTAAATTGAAATTTAGCACAGCTTATCATCCTCAAACCGACGGGCAATCTAAACGAACTATTCAAATCCTTAAGGATATGTTGAGAGCATGTGTCTTGGATTTGAGTGGTAAATGAGAAAGTCACCTACCGTTGGTGGAGTTCGCTTACAATAATAGTTTCCAAGGTACATATGAGGCAATGTATGGTCGTCGATGTCGTTCACCAATTTGTTGGGATAAAGTTGGCGAAAGAAGAATTTTATGCCTAGAGTTAGTTGAGAAAACATTAGAAGTAATAGACAAGATTATATCCATAATTAAGACAGCACAAGACCGTCAGAAAAGTTATGTCGATCAAAGAAGAAAAGAATTAGAGTTTACGGTCAGGGAAAAAGTTTTTCTAAAGGTGACCCATATAAAAGGAATACTACGTTTCGGTAAGAAAGGAAAATTGAGACTGTGTTTCATCAGCCCATTTAATATCCTTAAGAAATTTGGAAATGTGGCGTATCGTTTGGCATTGCCACCCGATCTCTCAGCAGTGCACGACGTATTCTACGTTTCGATGTTAAGAAAGTACGTACATAATCCTACGCATGTGGTAAAATATGAGTTATTAGACTTAAAGAATGATATGACTTATGAGGAAGTGTCTGCAGTGATCCTAAAGAAAAAAGTTCATGTTTTGAGAAACTGGGAGATCCCTTTAGTCAATGTTCAGTGGAGTAGACACGATGAGGATGGGGTCACTTGGAAAAGAGAAGAAGATGTCTCAGCTAAGTACCCAAACCTCGTAAATCAAGTTAAATTTCGAGGACAAAATTATTTTAAATGGGGAAGGTTGTAACGATCGAAAAATTTTGTTGGCGTTTAAAATTTCACAAAAAAAAAAAAATTCAATTTTTGGCATCGTTGCAAATTTCCTAATACAATTTAAACACTTTAGTCACGTTAGAATTTTTTTTCACATGTTTGCCTTATCTTTTGTGTCAAACAAAAAGAAATTTTTGTCAATCGCCAAACAAAATTTATTTATGCTAATTAAACACCCACACAACCCCTAATCTCATACTAAATTAAACTCCCAAAAAGATCCTAATGTCATGTCAAAATCAACCCTCAAACACCCCTAAAATCCAAAGTTTTAACCACCTATTATCTCCCCCACTTCAACCCATTTCCTACACTTTTCTCCCACATCTTCCTCCATTTATTTCAGCTGACCCACCTGCCAATTTCCCTCCATAAAAATGTCCCAAGTCCTCCTTCTCCCCAATTCCTAGCTACCAAAAACCATCCCAAAAGAGCTCCCCCAAGCAGACGAAAAAACTGTCCCACTGCTGTCCCAAAAATACAGTATAAAACACACCATTTAGCCCCACTAATCGGACCATTTTTTGTCCCACTTATACACCACTCAACCCACTACCATTACTGCCAAAAAATTACCTTGATCAGCCCCTTTTTACTGAAGAAAAACCATGCCTGAGGTCTGCATTTTCAGCCAACAATTTCTCCATTTCCTCTCCAGTTTTCGGCCCCCTTAAGTCCATTTTTCCTCCTTTAATTTTCTCATCCTACACCTGCACTTTAACTCTATATTTTCACCTCTTAAGTCTCCTTAATTCTCCTCATTACGAACACCAAAGAATACCCCAGTAGTAAGCATCTTAATCCCTTATTTTGCTTCATTTTCCCCCCTTTTCAGTACCCATTTTTGACCAGCAAGAACATGTTTTTACCTCTTCCTTCTTCATTTGTTTTTATCACCCAAACCAACAATACAAATCTTAGATTTTTAGAATAAAAAAAGGGCAATCACAGAGTCATCATTTGAGAAAAGAAACATCCATTTAATCCACCAATCAACAGAAATTCTTTTATGTTACACATGGTGTCAGTTACCGAATGTGTTCCTATGTATGTTTTTAATGCTTGGAATGTCGCATTTTAATCACATTTCACATGTTAGTTGATGTTTCTACTGAGTATTTCTTATAAAATACTCATTCCAAAACGAATAAATTTTCATATTGAAATATTGGCGTTGACACGATGGCGTAGGCTAGTGAAAGTGAAGTGGACTTCTTTTATTTAAATTAAGTTTTACGTTGAGATAATCAAGTCAATCATGATCTAAATACTATAATTTAAGTATTGGTTTTTCAGTATTTAATTATGTAATGTGCATGGAAACCAAGATGTTGGTTTAATTGTCATTTAAATTTTTAAGATAGAAATTTACCTCGTTTTATATTCTGAAATTTTAGCTTTTTGCCCCTAGTTTGAAAAATCATAACTCTCTGTACATTTGGAGTTTTTCAGTTAAATTAGTGGTTATGGAAAGCCTTAAATGTGGTCTAATGGCAACAATTGGAATCACTCAAAAATTTCATCGTATAAAACTATTATGAACGTTTTAGCGGGCTGCCTCAAAGCACTCGAAACAGTTTTTCTAGCAACTTTGGCTAACTTTTTCACTTACTAAACGATGTAGCTAATGTATGAAATTTTAACACGACTTAGTCCAAGGTTCCAAGTATCTACAGTTCAAATTTTTTAATTTTTGATGTTCGTTTGTATGGTCGAATAAATTGTGGCGGCACCTATCAAGATATAGGTAAAAATATTAAAAATTAGAAGTAAATTTATTTTCTTTTGCGCACTTGTTATTTTCTACAATAGTTATATTTTTTAAAACCCATCAAGGGCAGGAAAATGTTATTTTGACTAGTCAAACATTATGTAGATATTATTTTAGTGACCCTCTAGGTTGAAAAAATCCGAGAGATTACACTATAAGATATGAATCTCACGAACTACTTGGGTTGGTTAAACTTTGTCATGTTTGCCACAATTGAACTATGAAACTTCGTCAAAACTTTTAAGATTTCAAATGTTTTGAATGCAAAGCAGCATAGTACTTAGTACCAAAATTCACAACATATTTACTCCATATTTACAAGCAGAAGCTCATCAATGGTAAGATTTATTCTAGGTTCAAATTATGATTCAAACATTTCATGTTAGTCAGTTAGGATAATTATCGATCAAATTCGTACTAGGAGTGTACTCGACACATAGATGAACTTTACAAATTCTTACCAAATCACATTAATAAATGGAGATTCCATATATTGTATCTTGATTTGCATTTAGGATGTAGGAATATAGATTCGTTGAGCATTCAAAAAGACAAATTAAATATGATAGCTATAGATAAGGCTAAAATTGAATCTTTAGAAACATGGAAGGTTAATGCCTCACTCGCCATAATTTCTTTATGACTTCTTCAAAAATGCATATCTCAAGATGCTTCAATCACCCAAAATCTCAATTCTCCAAAAGATTGCTGGCCAGTAAACGAAGTCTCATGTGAAGACCAGGAATCCTCAAATTTCATGTTAATGAGGAAAGGGCCATCTTGGAGGTGGAGGAAAAAAACTCTTAACCACTACCTCCAAAAAAGGTAGGTTTCAATGTCATCGATCCACCCAAGCCACATTTGTAAACTACAATGGAAAACGTTGGAGGAGTACATTAGAGACCCCCTACCAGAGAAACAAAGATATTTTCTTGCGAAATTTTCTCAGAGAAATGATTTGGTCTTCTCTATGGACGAGCTCTACTCCTTGGGAAGTGATTATAATGAAAAAAACTAAAGACCAGATGGTGATCACTAGGTATTGGAGATGTTACCATTAACAAGTTTCTATAATATCTTCTCCTAGATAAATTAACATTTTTTGCCAATTTTGTTGCCCCAGACTAGAAAGATTCTTAGACACTTTGTAAATATAATAAATATGAGCATTTATATCCACACTTACCCCCCGAACTACTCATTTATCTTTCCAAGTCTAGAACCAGCCTTTCATTTCTGCATTTCCACCAGACTAACCCTTAACACCATCATAAAGCAAGCCTCCATGAAAAGGTGCAAGTCATCAACGAGAGTGAGAAAACCCTAGGAGAGAGATCCATGTCGACTAGGAGTCACCACTAGATCCTGTTGTTAATGTGCGTTGATGGTTGTATGTCATAATGTAATGTAAAAGGGATCCTTTCAATATTCTCTTGTGTATTTAGTATATTGTCTTTACATAGTTGCATGCTCCTTTAGTGTAAGGAATTGAGGTATACATGCACAGCGGAAATTAAATGCTCAATTCCTATAAGCCCGGATCAACCTTGTACTTAGAGAGAGTTCGTGATAGAAGATTACCTTTGATGAATATCTTGAATCTGATTAGCTGGAGGTGTGATCTTCAATACCACAGCTGTCCAATTGTCCAGCCTCCAATAGTGATCCACACAGCAAGAACAGATCTGGACTTCCACGATCAAGAACAGATGAAAGCGGAACCTTTTGGGAGAAAATTGATTCGGTTGTCTTTTTGCTTGTGCAAGCAAGTGATTAAAGATCAACCCTTAACCCTAATATGTTGCGCATTTGTATTTATAGGCGGGGCTAACCCTAGCCCTAGTTCTAGTCCAACTAGAACTCATCAACAATCAGGCCCGATTAAATAATCTTATTAATTAATTTGGCCCAATGAGTAATTAAATCCGACCCAACTAATTGGACCTTGGACATTAATTCTTACAATCTCCCACTTGGACAAGGTCCAACTCCAGATGCTCAATTCTCACCTTATGTGTGTGATCCATTAGGTTCCCATTCACGATGGCAAATGCAGTGATATTCTCATCTATTCACCGAGATCGATCAATTCACGTCGCCATCTAAGATTGACATCTAGCAATGTGTCAAGGCAATCCATGTGAAGGAAAATGTCATGTGGTATGACAGAACCAATATATGTGCGGTTACCGTGGAAATATAATCCCTTCATCAATATAACCCAATTGATTAAGAGATATGGATCAAGGTCAATCTCATTTCAACCAATCATATTATTCACCTCAACTCTTTGTTGATCTAATCTAGTTATGATTGAAACATTTTCAACTCATAACTCCACTACGGCCTAGGAAATTTATATCAACTTAAGTAGGCAAAATGCAGGTCATAATCTCCTACTTTCCAAGAGTGACGAATCCTCATATTGGACATTCACAACCTTCATATGATTCTCACTATACCCGTACGACGTCTTCCTGGTGACTCAAATCTTCGAGCCCCCATCAAATGCTCGCCAAAGTATAGTGGTCCTCACATAAGATTCTATGACGTCCTCAAGTCAAAGGACCAAATCCACAACCGTGCATTAGAGATTTACCACTGAGCTTGGATAGTTATCCATGTGGAATCTCTAGGCGGATCATCCAATGTCATGTTCTCATAACAATGCATTCATGTGTTCATTCAGATGTCCCTCTACATCTTAGCTTGTGAGATCAGCTACTTTTTTCAAAAGAAATGCAACACATACTAGTCTATCTGCAATAATGATATCCGTATCTCATTATTACTATGACTAGGGATATTTCAAGAATAAGTTATTTATAACTTGTATCTCACAATCACAACACTTTGTGATTAACAAGTTACTATAAACTTTTCTTTGGACTCTATTATTTTAAATAATAAAATTTAAAAAATAACAGATCTGCCATTAAAATGTAGACAAGCATTTAATTAATCAATTTGTTTATATACTTCAAGGTCTAACAAAGAGTATATCACAAAATATCTCATACAAACTAGATCCAATCACTCATGTATCTTAATACCATCAAATTTAGCATGACCATCATGCTTGTGCTGGGACAACAACTTTGTCAAAGGATCTGCTACATTATCGTATGTTAGAACCCATTCTATCTTTATATAATTTCTTAAGATTATCTCTCTGATGAGATGATACTGCCTCAATATATATCTGGATCATTGATGAGACCTGGGTTCTTTCGCTTGTGCGATGGCTCCATTATTATCACAATACAAGTTATTGGATCAACAATGCTAGGAACTATTCCAAGTTCAATAATGAACTTCGTGATCCAGACTGTTTTCTTTGCTACTTCTGAAGCAGCTATATATTCGGCTTCTATAGTTAAATCAGCAATCGTTTCTTGTTTGGAACTTTTCCAACTGACTGTACCACTATTTTGAGTAAATACATATCCGAATTTGGGATTTGCTATCGTCTTTATCAGACTGAAAGCTGACATCGGCATAACTTTGAACTCTAAGTTCATTTCTTCCATATACCAAGAACATGTTTTTGTTCTTGACTGCGATCTAATGTTTCTCGTCAGGGTTCGCTTGGAACCTGCTTGTGACACTCAAAGCATATGAAACATTCGATCGAGTACATAGTATTGCATGCATGATAGATCTCGTTGCTGATGCATAAGGAATTCTATCCATGCGATCTCTATCAATTTGTGTCTTTGGACACATCTCTTTTGAGATATTGATCCCATGCTCGATGGGATAGAGTCCTCTCTTGGACTCTTCTATGCTAAATCTTCTTAAGATTTTATCTATGTACATATCTTGAGATAGGCTAAGCATTCTCTTTGATCTATCTCTATAATCTTTATATCGAGAATGTACGTTGCCTCTCCCATATCCTTTATGGAGAAATTTTGGATAACCACAATTTTACTAATTTTTGGCATCGAAGACATCGTTTCCTAAAGTATGTCATCCACATACAAAATTAGAAACACGAATTTGCTCCCACTAACCTTTTATACACATAGTTCATCTTCATTCTTGATAAAATCAAACATTTTGATTGTCTTATCAAAATGAAGATTCCAGCACCGAAAGGCTTGCGTTAATCCATATATGGATTTCTGTAGTTTGCATACCTTGTTTGGCTCTGTGGATTCAAAGCCTTCAAGTTGTGTCATGTACACATCCTCGCTAAGATTCTCATTAAGGAATGCAATCTTGACATCCATTTTCCATATCTCATAGTTATGGTATGCTACTATCGCAAGCAGAATCTGAATTAACTTAGACAAGACTACTGGTGAAAATGTTTCGTCAAAGTCAATCCATTGTCTTTACTTGAAACCTTTCGCAACCAATCTTGCCTTGTAAGTTTGAACATTACTATCTATGTTAACCTTTTTAATGTAAACCAATTTACAGCCTATAGGTTTTACTCCTTTAGGCGGGTCAAGCAAGGTCCAAACCTTGTTTTCATACATGGAGTTCATTTCGGATTCCATGGCTTACTGCCATCTCTTTTAGTCAACATTTGACTTCGATTCTACGTAAGTAGTAGGTTCATCTTCTTCGATTAGTAATACATTACTAGTAACCAGGAGAGCGTATCTCAGAGGAAAATGAATGACTCTGCTCGACTTACGCGATGTTGGTGTGTCCTTGGAAACTGGTGGTTCCCACTTTCTCAATTTGTGCTTCATCAGATGCAAGCCCAGCCATTGGAATATCTAATTGGTCAATTTTATTTGTGGTTTTTTTTAACCTCTTCAAGATCTACATTGCTCCCACTGTCTTCTCTAAGAATACATCAAGTCTCGATAGAATTGTAGAAATAATATCCAACACTTTTTTTTTGATATCCCTCAAATAAACAATTATCAGATTTAGCTCATAGCTTATCTGATTCAACGCGCTTCACATAAGCGTCGCATCCCTAAACCTTCATGTATGAAAGATTAGGTATTTTTCCCTTTTCATAACTCGTATGGAGTTTTATTGACCGATTTAGATAGGACGCGGTTTAGTGTATAACATGCAGTGTTAAGCGCATATGTCCAAAACGATTTTGGAATAACTATGCGACTCACCATTGATTGCACCATATCAAATAAGGTACGGTTTCGTCTTTCAGATACACCATTTTGTATTGATGTATAAGGTAGAGTTCACTGCGAGAGAATCCCATTCTCTTTTAGATAGTCTAAAAACTCACCCTTCAAATATTCTTCACCTCGATCAAATCTAAGTGTTAGAATATTTTTCTCGATTTGCCTTTCTACTACTTGCTTGAATTCCTTGAACTTTTCAAGGGTCTCACTCTTGAATTCCATCAAGCATATAAAACTATATCTAGAATAGTCATATGTAAATATGATAAAGTAAGAAAAGCCACATTTAGCATCTTTAGACATTTGTCCATATACATCAGTATATACAAGACCCAAAATGTCTGCAACTGTGTCTCCCTTTCCAGAAAAGAGGGTCTAGGTCATTTTGCCCAACGGACATGATTCACACTTAT
Organism: Forsythia viridissima; assembly: GCA_030279155.1. Classification (NCBI taxonomy): domain Eukaryota; kingdom Viridiplantae; phylum Streptophyta; class Magnoliopsida; order Lamiales; family Oleaceae; genus Forsythia; species Forsythia viridissima. The sequence continues at coordinate 27,000,241 of CM059036.1, forward strand.
CAAATGATTCATAATCATTTGAATCCAAGTATTCATCTTTATGTAACTTGGTGATGCGTTTTCATTTATATGACCGAGTATGCAATGTCAAAGATATGAGTATTTTAGTTTTATCTCTTTTATGCCCTGTGGTTCCATTTCTAATGCCATTTGTTTCCATATTGAAAACACGGATCATTAGATTTGGATTCGTCTTTGCTTAACTGTTTTCCAACAGATTCGGCCTTCTTGGATCCTTTCTAAAAGGTCCCTTTAGATTTTCTCTTAGTGCCCTTAGAGGTATCAATGGCCAAAGTTTACCCATTCTTTTGGGCTTAACAGTTTTCAGCATGTTTAGTAACTCGAGTAGGGTATACTGAATCTTATTCACATTGAAGTTCATAATGAACTAGGAAAGGTTACTAGGTGGGGACTGCATAACTAAGTCAACACTTAGCTCGTGGTCCATGGTAAAACTTAATTGATTTTATTTTTCAATATAATCAATCATCTTCAATACATGAGCACTAACTGAAGATCTTTTTACCATCATACATTTTCATAACATTTTGGATGTCTCATATTGTTCAGTCCGTGACTGTACATCATTCAACTCTATGAAATGATATATTTTGGTATAGGCATCCATACCCTCGTGCTGCTTTTCTAACTCAAGTGACATACTGCAAGCATCATATGTTGCAGTGTTACTATAATCACTGTGTTTTTGTAAGCCTACACGTTCTCTGGCGTAGCCTCCTCAATAGGAGCTTCCGGCATTGGCTGCTTATTGACATATCTAATTTTTCTTTTTATGCTTGAGAACAATTCTCAGAATGCGGTGCCAGTCTAAAAATTTAATCTGATATGTATGTTGGCATCTAATATGCCTCTCAAACTCATATGGTTACTCATGATTCAACAATTAAATAATAAGATAGAATAATTAATTAAATGCATAAAATTAATTTAACATGGACTTATATTAAATTAATTATACTCTCACTGTTTAAATTGAATTAATGACCCTCAAACATTAATCAATAAAATCGATTAGATTCCCAGTGGGCTAGGATCCCTTTTGTTTTATTAGAACCTTGAGTGACTCAACAAATCCTAATAAAACATCCAGGTAGATAATTCTATTAATCACATTTCTATGTGACTCCTAGATCATTAAATAGACAACTTATTGTCGCACACATCTTATGTGTTTACTTGATTGTGCCCCTAAAATTCTATTTCCTTGAGTGACTGAGCAAAAAATAAAATTTTAGTTAAATTCAACCCATTGTTCAGAAACATCGAATATTTCATAGTGATAAACATATCTACGAGCGCGCAGCCTTGAGTGACTCAACAAACTGACATCGATAATAGACTCTGATTTTTCACTATAACAATGGAAGGCATGTTGTATTAACCATTTAATACAAATTTAATATTTTGATAAAGAGGGGTTTGTCTCATCACATTTATGTATATTAACTAACATCCAACATGCAATTAATCATACATAATTATAAGCGTGGATGATTATGGACTTTATCTATCTAATTTTCTTGAGCCAAAAAGAAGATTAGTTGGTCAATTCCTAAGGGACGTTGCATTCGTTTATCTAATGCTAAATACAAACATCTCCATCTCTTACTGCAACATGTATCATATACTAGTTGCTTCCTTGTGTCTCAACTACCACATGTATCCTATACTAGTTGGCACGCAAGCCCAAATAAATGAACACGCAGGTCTATATTAAATAAAGAGTTCAAAAATTCAATTAAATAAATAATAGGCACGCAGACCCATTTAATTAAATAATAGGCTCGCATGCCCAACCAACAATGAACAAGAATAATTAACCATACAACCAATCACATAGGTCGAGTCCATAATCATCCACTAAACATTTATTTTAATATCTAATATTAAAATTATATTAATTTCTAAATTTGCAGCTTTGACAGTATAAGTCTAAACTTTTTAGACATTTTGGAACGGATTAGACAGAATTGAATAATTAATATAATTAATTACTTAATTTTTCAACAATAAAATTAATCAATTAATTTTATTAATAAAGGGGATTTTTCAAAAAATTATTTTATCTCCCAATTTAAAGTCATACCCTAAATTGAAGACAAAATTAGTATATGGTCAAAATTGTAATTTTATAAAGTAAAGTCAAAATTTAATCCGGTCAAAAATTCAAATTTTGATTTAAAACGATTTTAGTCAATTTTGAATGTTTGACCAAGCATTAAAAGATTTAATATTTTTAATTTTCCAAAAAATTAAAAATTACATTTAAGACCTTAATTTTTTTTTAAACTTGAGGACTTATTGTGCAATTTCTAAAATTTCATAATCATTCCTTAAGGTTTTAAAAACAATGGGTCCTTTATTGCAATTTCTAAAATTACGTAGAAGACCCTCTCTGATTTTAAAACAGTTGGCCTTTTTGTGCAATTTCTGAAATTCCACAGAAGGTCCCTTTTCAATTTTATAACACTTGTCCTTCCTATGCAATTTTCAAAATTGCATAGGAGGACCATTTAAAATATTTTGAAATAAGGAGCTTCTCATGCAATTTCAAAAATTGCAATGAGACCCCCGTCCCCGTTCTCAAAATGACGCAGAAACCCTAGGGTTTCTGCAATGCGGCACCGTGAAACACATCTCCTGGCGGTGGTCGCGCCAGTGTCTAACACCGACGGCCACTGCAGTTTGTCAGCGAACAGCTCGAAGAGAGATCGTCGCCGCTGCTACTTCTAGCAGCGGCCCATGGTTGTGCCGCCCGAAATCAGCGGCGGAGACTGCTGATTCCGCGGCGACACTCTGCTGTCTTCGCAAGGCAGCAGGCGCTCAACTTCCGCAGTAGATTTCCTACCACCACCACCAACCACCCTCTCGACTGTTGGTCAATTTGTTCCGTTCCAAATAAACCCAAAACTATTTCAAATTTTAATTTTTAAAATAAATTCACAATTTTATTTTGCTGTCAAATCTCAAATCAAATTAATATCACAATAACAATTATTGTACTATTCATCAAAACAGTTTAACGAATTCTAACAAGTAACAAGGTAGGCTCTGATACCACTGTAAGGAATTGAGGTATACATGCACAGCAGAAATTAAATGCTCAATTCCTATAAGCTCGGATCAACCTTGTACTTAGAGAGAGTTCGTGATAGAAGATTACCTATGATGAATATCTTGAATCTGATTAGCTGGAGGTGCGATCTTCAATACCACGGCTGTCCAATTATCCAGCCTCCAATAGTGATCCACACAGTAAGAATAGATCTGGACTTCCACGATCAAGAACAGATGAAAGCGGAACCTTTTGGGAGAAAATTGATTCGGTTGTCTTTTTGCTTGTGCTAGCAAGTGATTAAAGATCAACTCTTAACCCTAATATGTTGCGCCTTTGTATTTATAGGCAGGGCTAACCCTAGCCCTAGTTCTAGTCCAACTAGAACTCATCAACAATCAGGTCCGATTAAATAATCTTATTAATTAATTTGACCCAATGAGTAATTAAATCCAACCCAACTAATTGGACCTTGGACATTAATTCTTACATTTAGTAGTTACAACACTTAATTAAAGTCATTAATAAACTTACTGCTATTATGTGGTAGATGGGACAACATATATGTCTGTAGTTGGGATTATAAAGGTAGTTATCACAAATAATGTGCTTAATTTGGTAATAGGATATTGTATTTGCTCCGAGCTTCACAATGATGGAGGGAACATCAACATGTAAAAGTGATGAATATGCTATTTTTTATTTAATTGAAATGATATATAGGGAACGGATGTAGCGCAATGAACTCTTGGCAATGCTCACTATTTGGAAACCAATCCCGAGTATGCTAGATTTTCAACGCAATGCAGTTAAAAATTAAGGTCACCGGTCGATACAAGAAAATTCCAAGATATGGGTAGAGAAGAAGACCCATAGCTGATTCGAAGATCGACTAAATCGCGTATGTCTTCTCGTTGGACCCTGATTTCGCATCAGAACTCCAACGCACTAGATGTATCTTGTCGTCTGACTCCCCTATGCATCTCGGCATAAATGAATTATAATGCATGAATAAAATATGTACTTCTCTAGTGGTTCCAATTTTGCAGAATTGTATTTTAACAATCACGAACTTTCTTCTACAAGTCTTTTATCAATGGGCTATTATGTGCACTATTAGCATATGTAATGTCCATTGGGAGTTTCACTCCAAATTGTATATCTATCGCGTCCCAGCAATTCGAACCCGTGACCTCTACCTTATGAGGCACTTAAGTTGAATGATGGTACCAATTGAACGACCACAAACTTTTTACTACAAGCTTCTCGCTTAGGGTCTATTCCATGCAGCGTTAGCTTACGTACTGTCCACTGAGGATTGAACCCCAAAGTAGATTTCTTTCGTGTCCCTAGCAATTCAAACCCTTGACCTCTTCACTTAAGATGAAAAAATGGTAAATGCTAGGGATGTGAAAGAAATCTACTTTGGGGCCCAACTCCTCGTGGACAGTACGAAAACTAACACTGCACGAAATAGCCCCCGAATGAGTGGCTTGTAGAAGAAAGTATGTGGTTGTTACAAAAAATATTTTTTTGTAAAGACCACGGACTTGCCTTAACAAGCCTCTCGCATATGAACTATTTCGTGTAGCGTTAGCTTATCCATTGGGGGTTGCACCCAAAAAGTGGATTTCTTTCCCATCCCAGCAATTTGAACCATTGACCTCTCCACTTAAGATGAAACTATGGTGAATGCTAGGAATGCGAAAGAAATCAACTTTGGCGTCCAACTCCTCGTTGATAGTACGTAACCCCTGAACGAGAGGCTTGTATGAAAAAGTTCGTGGTCGTTACAAAAAAATACGTATTTTTTTGTAACAATCACATACTTGTCACTACAAGCATCTCGCTTAGGGACTATTCTGTACACCGTTTTCCTGTCGGTGGATGGAAAGTCGGTCATGAATGCAATGATATTCATCGCATCCTCACATTGGGCTCTATTAGATGAACACGTTGGTCCCCGTTGGTGGATAAGTATGTAGTCCCGATGTTGACTCTTGCATCGGTATTTACTGCATCAAGAGAGTCATATCGTGAATGATTGAACACAAACTATGAAAGATGGATTGGACTAGGGTATGCCAGATCAATGCTTTCTCAGGTGATTTATTATTAGCTGATGGATGCCTCAGCGGAGCATGGACCCGTTCCTACTACAACTCCTTTTGCATAGAATAATGTAGAGGGTTTCATGTTTTTGAAGTTCAAGGTACCACCACACGTCAGCATCGTCAATTAATTCTGCAGCACTCTAAACCACAGGTTAATTACGTCTACATTCAGTTTGACCTTCACTGCACGACTTAATGCATTTAATTTTATCTCGATCAGGATAAGAATTGATGTCGTCATCCTATATTTTCCCTCCCAATTCCATTTCCCTTGCATGTTTTTATTAAATTCTTCACTGTAGAACAATAGAAACTTATTCAAAGCACAACTTCAACTGTGGCCATACTTGAAATATGAAGAAAGTAAAAACATTTAGTTTACAAAAAATGGGTTCGTCACATAAAAATGACTCTCGCATTATTGTATGAGATTTACGACTATCAAACCATCGTCGCCTAGAATCATAGGCATTTCAAATTTCAGTCTCATTCAAAATGATCTTTAGTGTGATGAATTTTTGTCATTTTGAATTATTAAATGCACAACTATCGAAGCATTTCGAACATTAATTGTCGGTATTATGATTCTCACTTTCGGTTGACAAAGTTTTATCACATCGATAAATTCTCAAATTTTGATATCACATTTTCGAAGACACAACTACTAAGGCAATACTTTGATTTTTAGTATATTTTGTAAGTACTTCAATTTTAGAAATTTTTGAATGTTGATTATTTCATACGTTATTTTTTTTTTTTTCATAACGGGATTAACCATTTGCAAAATGTCGAAGTTATCAATCTACGACATTCCATTTGTGAATTTCCTCTAGAAGGGAGGAATGCAAATTTGTGAGATAAACTTCGGTCAATTTTTTGAGTAAATGTTGTGAAACTTGGTTGCAAATTCTGAGATAGTAAAAAACCCGAGCATTTTGATTCCCGTAAATAAAGAACGAACTATTATGTTTAATAAGAAAACCAGATTGCTGATTGGACAACCAAATTTATAAATCTCCAATGATTCCCAATAATAGCTCATTAAATACCAAATAATGTACTGCAAAAATCATGCCATTTGAAGCGAATTTCGAACACACATATATTGACTAATATAGTAAAGTTTCTTATTGTTTTACTTTTTAATTATCAGAGATGTAAGTGCAAAAATTATGTTACCGAGCTTGAAATTGTAAGAGGAATGAGATTGCAAATTGGGGAGGTGTATTTTTGTGGCACGAAAAAGATGGATATTTTTTACAAATTGACGTTTCTAATGTGGCGTGAAGAAGATAAGTTACCTACCTGCATTGAACTACGTGTACTTGCCTTCACAGTACATGAAGTCGAGGACTGCACAATAGTGTTCCTATCTCCGACTGCCCAATAATGTAGATATTTGTGCAAGAGTGCACATTAGACCTTCCGCAAGCCATTGTAGACATTTTTATTTAACTAGTTAGACACGCGTGCGTTGCACGTGTTTTTGTAATTATATTGTTAATTTTTAATATTTTCACAATTTTTATTTTTTAATTTTTAATAATTAAAATGTTAAAGTAGCAATTGCAATAATGATAAAAAAAAAAATATTTGGTTGTTGATAATATGTTGTTTTATATTGTTTGATGTTGATATTTTATTTATATTTATAGAAGTATAATTGCAATCAAAGATGAATTTTATATAATAATAATACAAATAGTAATTTTAATTCATTGAAGAGCTTTTGGTGATTTGAGCTTTAATGTTTGAAGAACCATTGATATCAATTCGTATGAAATTAATGATGTATTAATAGAAATCTTCAGAATTGTATTTTACGAAAGAAAAAATTAATAATTATTAATTTTATTGGAAAGAATGTAATGATTGACTATATAATATTGTACATTTGTTGGAGTAGTTACTCATTGTAAACAATATTATTTGTATATATTCTCTTTTTATTAAACGCGTCTGATATATTATTAATTAAATTAAAAAATAAAAAAAAAATCATATATTAGTTGTCAATTATAATCATTGTAATCTAATGTATCCAAAACAATCTTTTCAACTCCATGATTTGAAATTTAATCCAATAATAAAAAAAGTTCCAATTTTCCCATTCATTTTTTTCAAAATCCATTTCTCACTTCTTCCATCTACGTAAGGTAAAAAAATTGAGATCGTCTTTTCACCTTCATATTTAATTTAATATATTAAATATTTACAAATTTTAAATGTACATTTAATAAATTGTTAAAAATTTAATGTACGATAATAATGAACAATAAAAGAGTAACAAATAAATATTAAAAGATAATTGCATTCATTTAAGTACAATTACAATTAGAAATGAATTTTATATGGTGATAATGCCAACAATAACTTGAACCCACTTAAGACCTTTTAGTAATTTAAACTTTGATGATTGACGAACTATTGATATCAAATCTTATAGTATTAATTATCTCCAAAGCTGCATTTTACGAAGAATAAAATTAATAATTACTAATTTTATTATAAAAAAATGTAATGATTGACTCTATAATATTGTACATTTATTGGAGTAGTAGTTCCTTGTGAACAATATTCTTTGTGTATGTTCTCTTTTTATTAGACGTGTTTGATTTGACGACGTAAATGAAATGTCATAAATGTGAGTAAGAAACAAAAATTAAAGAGGTATCAATACTTATCTATGTTGTAAGAATATTGTTGACGGATAGAAGTAAGATGAGAATAACGTTCTATATATATAAATTAAATTAAATTAAAAAAGAAAAAAGAAAAAAGTTTCACACGTTAGTTCTAAACTATAGTATATGTTTGGTGGGGGTTTAAAGATTTTGAAAAAAATTGATAAAATATGTGGTTGAAAAGTTGATAAAAGTTATAAATCCCACAAAAATATGTAGTTGAAAATGAATTTAAAAAAAAAAAGAACTGAACCAAACACGCTCGTAATCACTGTAATCTAATGTATTAAAAATAATATTTTTATTTCCATTTCAATTTTGAAAACTATTATTTGAATTTTAATGCGGTATTAAACAAAGTTACAATTTTTCTCATTCATTTTTATTTTTTACTCATTTCTCATTCCTTTTATCTACTTAATGCAAAAAAACAAAAAAACAAAAAAATAATAATTTGAGACCATCTTTTCACCTTCAAATATAATTTAATAAATTAAATGTTTAAAAATTTTAATTGTATATTTAGTAAATTGTTGAAAATTTAATGTGAAATAAGGATGAACAATAAAAGAGTAATAAATAAAATATTAAAAAATAATTATACATTAATGACTAAAGGTGAATATAGAATTTTAAAAAATTTATAAGGGTAAAATAGTCCAAAAATGTTTCTTCATTTAAGCCTCTTTTAGAAGTAGTATAGATTATGAATAATAGACATTTTTTATATGCTACCAAACAATGAGAATGTCTATGAACTTTCTCCATACAAAATACACATTGAAAAATAATCTAACTTATCGTGGTAGTTCTTATTTATCATAAAGTCGCAATAAATGAATTTGCATAATATAATGTCACTATTAATATGAGAATCGTCTTAAATATATTTTGACAAAATATAAATGATGGTGTCATAATTGGGACAAAAATAATTCAATGTAAATCTTTTGCCAAATATTTAATATTTGACCTACATACTACCAAAAAACTGTAGATTTTGTTATAAATCTAAAAGAAACAGAAGAAAACTAGAGAGAGAGAGAGAGAGTAAATTTCATTAATAACCAGAGTCCTCTATTTATAGAGGTTTCTAGGGGTATAATAGTCATTTACATTTATATTATATAATATTATAACACTCCTCCTTAAATGACTATCTGTTCAACAATTACAAAATGTGTACAGTTAACTTGGGTATTGTAATGCTGCCTCGTTAAAACCTTGCCAGCAAAACCAGTGGGATAAAAATTGGACGAAGGAAAAAGAGTACGGCTACTCTCCCTGATATTGATCACTGAAGATCTATGAGTCGACACATCCCAATTTCATATACCAATTTCTTGAATGTAGATGTCAGTAATGCCTTGATGAATAAGTCTGCCACATTATCATTTGAGAGAATTTCTTGAATATATATATATATATATATATATATATATATATATATATATATATATATATATATATCACCATTTTTCTGAAGTTCGTGGGTATAGAAAAATTTTGAAAAAATATGTTCTGTTCTATCCCCTTTGATGTAGCCTCCTTTGAATTGTGCAATACAAGCTGCATTATCTTCATATAATATTGTTGGACTCTCTTTTGTTGAAGGTAATCCGCAAGATGTTTGTATATGATGGGTCATATTTCTCAGCCACACACATTTTCTACTTGCTTCATGGATTGCAATAATTTTAGAATGATTTGAAGATGTTGCTTTACAGATAGCCAAGATATAGTTGTTTCTCCACATGTAAACACATATCCTGTTTGTGATTTTCCTTTGTGTGGATCAGAGAGATAACCTGCATCTACATATCCCACTAAAGAACACCCATATTTTTGTGAGTAAGATAATCTTATATCTATAGTACCTTTCAGGTAATGAATGATATGTTTAACACTATTCCAATGTCTTTGAATTGGCTCAGAACTATATCTTGCAAGTAGATTTACAGAAAAAGCTATGTCTGGTAAAGTGCAATTTGCAAGATAAGACAATGCTCCAATTGCACTAGGGTATAGTACTTCAAGACTAAGAATCTTTTCCCCATCTTCGAGTGGGTGAAAGAGATCATTTTTCATATCAAGTGTGCAAACGACCATAGAAGAAGCTAGTGGATGCGCTTTATCAATATTAAAGCGTTTCAATACTTTTTCTGTATATGATGATTGATGAACAAATAATCTTTCTTGAAAATGTTCAATTTGCAAACCAAGACAGAATTTGGTTTTTTCCAAATCTTTCATATCAAATGCATTTTTCAAATACTCAACAGTTTTGTAGATCTCTTCAGGAGTGCCTACTATGTTTATTTATTTATGTGATAATTAATATTTGCAGTTGAATTTATTTATTTATCGCATCAACATTTGTGCAACACTCTATAATTGATACAATTTATTTTGTAATTCTTTATATATATCGCGTATTCTATTTCACAACATGTAAATATTATTTTGTAAGAATATAAATTTTCATTGGATAATACTTTCAACAATAATAAATATTCAATTTCTTGCATCTCAGTAGAATTGTTACAAAGATACACATTTATTTGCAAAAAGTAACTTACAGCATTAAAATTTGTACAATTAATCAAATATAAATAATATTATTGTCTTAAAATTGTAATACTAAAACTTGTGAAGATAGTGCCACATTAATCTTCAATCTCTCCATCTTTGCTGCAATCTACATAGAAAAGAAAAAATATGTAAATAGTCATTAAGATACAAAATAAAAAGACATTTTGTAATAAAAAATATATAAACAAAAAAATATATAAAAATATATTATACTTACCAATGTCACTATCATCTTTACTATTAGGAAGTCACATCCAACTCCTATCCATCGTGTATATTGATGTATTCACTTAAAGAAAATAAGCAAACAATAACAATGATTGTAGATTGATACTTCAAAGATCAACATAGTACCTAACCCTATTTTTGATACATTATTACTGGAGTACTCATAACCTAAGTTCACAAAATCACATTCAGTAGTATCGAAAAAAATTATTTAATACTCACTCTGTAATCAAAACTACCAATAGATTCACAATAAATTAAACTGTAGCAGTGAACCACTTTAATCAATAAAGGCCATTTCACAAAGTTCAAACAAGATGCTTACACAACTAGGATCTGAAACATATCCTTCTGAAACATATCCTTCATAGTAAGATATAACAAAATGAATGACTAGCAATTCACAGGCAAAACTAGCTTTTTCGAATAATTTTGTTAAATAAATTTAAATACAAAAATGCAGTTTCAAAAATTTTATAATGTTAGTCCAAAGAAAATCCAATGACCAAAAGCATATATGCATCATAAACTATAGGAAAAGAATGCTAACTACGCAATTGTCATTGAACAATTGGCTTCATTTTCTTGTAGCAAAATAATTCATCATGGCCTCAACTAAACATATTAGATTGCACATTTACAAAATATTTGCCACAAATAAGTCTGTTATATCAAAACTCAGTGCCCACAAGATTGAAAGCATCAAAACAACATAAATTAGTATATCAATAAAAAGCCCCACAAGAAGAAAAAATAAATAAATTATTGTACCAACTACCTACTAACATCTTCAAACAGTCAAATGAACCAACTTTGTATGTAAATTAAACAAAACAATAAATCTTTACAATATTGAATATATACAAAAATCCGAAATAATTGAATATGAATATATATGCGAGGAAGGAGAAGAAATATGATTGATTATGCCCAAACCTATACAAGACTTTAACCCATCAAAACTAAAGACAAATTGAAGCTAAAAAATTTGAAGCTCTGAAACCAAACATATGACAGATTTTCCATTTTCTATGTCTCTATTTTTTCCCCTAAACCCATTCATTTATGTGAAATACTCAAGGAAAACAATAAAATGCGACCTAGTAGAGAACTTCAATTAAGTTTCCTTTCTTTGGACTTGAAATAGCCATTATTGTCGAGTTGGGAGTGGGAGTGGGAGGGGGGAGACAGAAGTAACTGCCTTGCACAATGAACAACTTACATTGGAAGCACCTATGGGATATAGAAGGACCGTCCTACACCAACTACAAACCAATTGACCCTGCATATCTACAAAGTTCTAAAGTTGGATCAGTAAATTACATGCATTCTCTCAATAGTTTTACAATCTATGATTTGAAATCTAGTACATCAATTATTGGGGAAAAAAACTCGAGACTTCATAAATTCTTTAAGATTTCAAGTGAATTTAATCAATTCAATCTAAATCATAAAAAATACATATACAATCAATCCTTTAGAAAGAAGACCTAAAAGAAAATTAAAGACCAGAGGACAGAAATTTCAGATTGATTTATTTTATAGGGTTGTAAGTTTATCAATTAATTAACCTAAAAAATTTAATTTAGCTAAAAGTTTTACAAAAGAGGAGCTTATCTGAAGCAGAGTTGGTCAGCGGTGGTAGGTTGGTCGGTGGGAGTTGGCTGGCGACAGCTGGCAAGTCTGGCAAATTGAGGACGAGAGAAAGGGAAGACCCTTAATAGGTGGCTAGAGGGGAGGGGAGGGGAGGGGAGGGGAGGGGAGGGGAAAGTGTAAATGTTTATATTGGTCTTCCTGATCCACTAGATTCAATTCTGGAAGAACAGCCGACTATGGCTATCCCCGCATATGTGAGGAGGTCATATTTTAAAAGAAATATCAATTTAAAACTGCATGATTTTCATTCTTCAAATAACAAATCGTGATCTTTTTAATTGAAAATAAGAGATGGACAAAAATAGTTCACACAATTGAATTTAATTTTAAAAAGGAAATGTGTGATGTTTGTTATGAAATGCACTTTCTTGAGAGCCTAAAAGAGAGAAATAGCTGAGCTTGCTAATTTGAAAATTGAAGAAGAATTGCACTTTCTTGTGACTAATCCTTTATAAATTATGATACATTTTAAACGCCAAACAAAACTGAAATATGAACAGAAACCTAGACAGACTGAGCAGCAATTGAACCACTAAATTATTTGACTAACCTGACGAGTTCTTACACATCAAGATGTCCATTTTAGAGATTAATTACAGCAAAACGCAACTCCAACTCCTCATCCTTTGATGTTGTCCGCTGCTAACTAAAAAACAATGGCATTAGTTACTTTAGTATAAATGAGAGCATCGAGAAAAAAACATCCTAAGATGAGAGTAAAACTATAATTTGCTAAACTGTCTTGTTTAAAAGGTAAAGAAGACTGTCTAAGTAAAACTAAATCTAATCCTGGCTGGAACTACTCAAATATATCAGGTTAAATGGTTTGAGAACACCAGAGATTTTGGCCAATGCTTTTGATAAATAACATAGTATCTACACGAACTCCTACCAAATCAAGAACTCTCAGGAGAATCTTCATACTGCAAAGTAAGAAATTCTAGGTTACTTCCAAAATACCACTTTTCAAAAAGAATATGTTTCCATTGGTACAAATGAATCTCCATTGTTGACTACAAAAAGGGGCAGGCGGCCAAGCACAACATGGTCTAATTGATCGAATACATACGCATTCTAACTTTATAATGCAGTTTCCTTCTAATTTAATGGATAATTACTATGAATATAGCCAATAAGTTGGCTAATATTATGTGCCATATTTACCCTAGAAGGAAACCTAGTGTGTTTAATTAATACGTGAAAATCAATTAACAAATTCCAAATAATGCAAAGGAAGGAAAATTAATTAGACCTCATTGATCCATGGAAGTCATTGCTTGCAGGGGCTTTTGTTACATGGGTAGGCAATATATAATGTGTTAAACATCGAATCTAATAGTTTAGAATAAAGATACTACGACTCCAAGCTATAACAATCTAAATGAAAGCTCACCTGAAACTTTGCATTCCGTAATGTAAAGAGACCTTCAATTAAGAATTGAACACTTTTATCTATTCCTCCATCATGAAGAATTCCATGAAATCGCTCAAAAATACCTGTTAAAATGAAAACCCAAAAAGTGTCAACGAGAGTGAGAGATTATGGCAGTTCATTCAATTGAAGGGTACAAAATTGTTTGAGCTACAATCTGAAAAGAGGAGTATGGTGGAAAATGACAATCATACTCTTCTACTCAAAGGAGCAAGCTAACATTAAAGTTACAAAATAGCTTGAATCTCAACATTGTGGTCTTGGGGTGTGTGAGTAGGAAGGGGATGGGGGTTGGACTCTCATTCATCTCAAGTAAAATGGCCAAATTCAATAAAAATCCAATTCAGTAAGTCATACCCTGTCTAAATAAAAAAAAAATTGGGGATCATCAGGTCAGTAAAATTCATGCTTCAATGAATCAAACTTGACATCAGTAATATATATACAAATTGGGTTCTGAAAAACTTCAATTTTGCCATTTTCTTTGCCAAACTAATACCAAACATGACATAAAGCATGTAATAGATCTTAGCAAGCTACAAATTTAAAGTCTTAAATGTCTTATATAGTAAAAAATATGTCAGATACACAACTCGAAATGTATGCAAGCAAAGGCACGTTCCAGTCCATCACAAAACTTAAGATTACAACCTGCATTTGTCCACATATCATTCTTAAATTCTATTCTCTCCATTTGGCATGAATATAAATTGCGTCCTCTATACCTCCACCTCTCTCTTGAGCCTGGAAGAGCCTTCTCCCCAGCCAAAGGAAAGTTGGCAGTTAACCTTATCGGGCAACATATATTAATTTAAATGTGCAATGTATTCTTATCCATTCTACTGCAGAATTGTGTTCATTACTGCAACCAAAACATGACCGTATTGTTTATATGAGCTATCACACGTGATAGTACAATATCATAATTTTAACTCCAAGGTACCCATTCCACGCTTTTGGAAGAATGTTCATAGTTTCATGCAATCAGAAATTGTGTTAAATATTGAGCCTTAGTTTGATATAAGGTCAAGATTGGCTTATGGTGCGAAGTAGATAATTTTTAATCAAATAAGTAAAAATTAGTATTCAAATTGAATGTATCTTTTGGAAAAAAAAGTATGTAAAACGAATAAACTAACAAATCATGATTCGAACAAATTTCATACAAAATAACCACTTTTGGATTGAAATTAAAATAAAAAACGAGAAGAAGTCGAATCATAGCAACAAATGAATCATGCCCCCACAAAACACAGTTCAAATCATTACTTCATCATATGAACATATCCAAAACCTCAAAAAGACACAAAAATAAATAAACCCATAAAAGGGTACCTGAAAATTAAGCCCGAATGGCTCTTCAGCTTCACCGCCATTTTTGAACTATCAGCACTTCCTTAGTGTAGAATCAGTCATGAATCAAACCCATTAACCAAAATACAAAATACATTCATCTAATTCCTCAAAATTGACTGTTGTATGTATTGAGATGTGCAAAGAAATAGAAGGATTGAGGGAGAGAGAGGAGGCGGTGAAGATGAAGTTGGAGAATTGGACAGGGAAAGGGAAATGAGGGTGTGTATGTGGGTGTTGGAGGCGGAGGCGGAGGCGGAGGCGGGATAAGGACGGTACAGATAATGAGGGAAAATGAAATATTTTAGGGTAAAAATTATAGGGGGCAATTGAAATTTCAAGGGGGGAGGGAAATTAAATTTAGATGAAATTTGATAATGTTTTAAGTACGACTTAAAAAGTTTACCTTCAATTTTATCTATTGGTAGTTATTTTATTCTTTTATATAGTTTCCAATGGATTCATCTGTTGGAATAGTCTTCGATAAATTATTTAATTTATCTTTTTAATTTGATTTGATTCAAGAACGTATAGTTAAATTAGTTAAGTTATCATTTTATAGTTCAATCTCAATCAGATGAATGTTGGGGGTAGGCGTGGTTCGATTCCAAAAATATCTTAACTGAATAGATTAGCAATGAGTATATTTGACATGGAAACTTTAGTTCCATATCTAAGTATGGAATCAATACGGAACTCAAGTTATCGACTTTAGTTTCGGTTCGGTCTAATTCACTTATTTCAATTCGAGTTCTCAAATTCATTAACACATGCAAAAAGAGTATCCGACTATAAAATTCTTAATAAAAGATTCCTTCAATCCAATTTGATTACACTTAAGAAATTTAGAAAATCTATTTGTCTGATTTTATAAATAACAACTAATCATCTGCATATTCTTCGTCAATAATGTCACTTAAAGGAAAATAAGATGCATTTTTCTTCTCCTTCGACCATCCCTTTTCTGTGTAATACTTCAAAGATAATCGAGACACGATAATCTTTGATTGCAATTCCAAACCAATGATCCCCGACCTTGCCTCATTGGAAAACCGGGGCAAGGACCGAGAACATGGTCCCCATCCCAAATAATATTGTTTATTTTAGTTTATGTTTTTTAATTTAAATTGATTTAAAAAAGGGAAAATATTTTTAAAAAAATAAGTAAACAGGGCGGGAAACAATATTCTTTTGAAACAACGCTTTAGCTGACTAACTACCTAATACTACGTAGGCTTATCAAAAACAACGCCTTTTAGCTTTCTTTAGGATTTTGTCCTGTAGTGTTCAAAAGATTCACATGTGTTACGTGCCAGTTCGACACTTTGTTCTCAACTCTTCTTACCTCCTGAGCGAGACAAGCTACCTTTAGCTAGGAGCCACTTTTCCTTCTATCAAATTCTTCGAAAACAACATTCAATTTGCATGTGATAAGCATATAGCTAGCGTTCCTTCTAAGCTAGGATCAAACTCTTCTTTTGAGTATGATTAGCCCTGCAGTGGTAGAACCTAGTAAACCGGGCATATGATTTCCTAACTTTCTATGAACACTGTTTCTCTTATAATTTTTGCTACTTAGTTATGTTTATTGATTGGTATCTACGAGAGTAACGATCTAGTCACTAAACTAATCCACTCGTAAAGTAAAGTTGATCAAGTTGCCATGAATGCTTGTTTTCCTTAATTTCGTGTCGAAGGCGCTTAAGCGCTTGTTTTCATGTCGGGATTTATTTCGGCAACAGATATTAAAGTATACTTGACTGCAATTAGATTCGGCACTTGAGTACAATTGGTGGGTCAAATACATATTCTAAATTAGCAATCGCTGGTTACTGAAATTATAATTGTTGACGTTGGAAAATGGTTTATATTGATTCCAAGCCAACTTAATGTTAAAGTAGTGAGGTCGGCTATGACTGTGATGGATAGCAAATATGTAAATGTGTTAGAAGACCTAATTGTATAATCTTTGTAAGAGTGCTTTTATTTCAGTCGTTTAATATCCGACTTGTGGGACATTTATGTCTCCTATTTATAGGAGAATTTGTGAGAATTTGTGATGATTACAAGTAATTAATGCCAAGCTCAGCAATAAATGCCTACAAGACATTTCATTTTTGGACATTTATTGTGAAGTGACATTTGCATTAATGACAGCAACTAGCCTGGCGTCTGACATATGAAAGGACAAGCTATGCTGATGACGTGAATATGACGTCCAAAGACGAGGTCCGACTTGGGACTTCAGGGATAAGGTCCGAATTGAATTCATCGCAGCAATGGACTTGACCCCGAGATTATGGATGAGGTCCGACCTGAAAGCTGTTAAGGTTGGTGTCAGGTCGGCACTCTCTTGCTTGACTGATAAGTAATCTAGCATCTGACATAGCAGATTGAGATCGGGTGCCAACAATAATTTAAAAGATTTGTCATAAAATCAACATTTGTTACACCGATTTTTTATTTTCTATCACCATGTAACATTATTTGTCACGGCCTAGATGACAGTCATGAACTTTCATTTACACTAAATAAAAATTGAAGAATATATAATATATATTGGCCAACGAGAATGTTTATTAAATAAAGTGCTGACTTACTTAAGCGTACCCAAAACATATAATAAAACAAAAAATAAAAATGAAAGTGCTTATTTACATCACTGATGAAGCAAACAGATTGGCAACAGATGATCCTGATCGACTTGCTAAGATCAAGCAACTCTTCATTTATGTTCTGAAAGGCAATAGGGATAGGCAAAGAGCCAACACTACAGTTTCTATTGGTTCTACTTGTACAGACAGGATGCTACATCAAAATGATGTATGCCTATCGTGATTATGATACTGACCACGTAGAACATTCCACAACAGTCTGCAGAAAACCTTTCATCATTGTAGAAAAATGTAAAGATAAAGGCTACACTGTGGTGAACTTGAGTTGTGTGGACCGACCTAAGCTGGTCTACGATACAGTATGCACATTAACTGATATGCAATATGTAGTATTTCATATGCTCATCAAGTATTTCTTTAATGAAAAGTTTTGTAGCTTGACTACTTTGACAAGACGCAATATACTTATTTGAGAACGAGAATGGCTTTGTAAGTAAAATAGCATTTCCTGCCAGCATAAACTGTTCAGCAATCAAGAGACGAATATCCGAGGTGCCTATGGGGTTACCTACATTTAGTTTAATTCATTCTGTTTCGAGTAAAACTTACACTTAATTTTTCATGTGATTGGTTGTGTCAATGACTTTACATCCAGTGATAAGTTTTAAGAAGACAACTCCAAAATTGTAGATATTAGATTTGACTGTCAATTGCCCAGTCACGACATACTCGGGAGCACAATAACATAAGTACCCATAACTCTTGTGGACACGTGTGATTTGTTTGTTGTAGGAACTAGCTTTGCAAGTCCAAAGTCGGAAAGTTTTGGAGAATATCCTTCACCTAGCAATATATTGGACGACTTAAAATCCCTATAAACAATTGGAGAGTTTGCCTTATCATGGAGATACTCAAATATAGTACAATAATTAATTTAAAATATTTGTCTAGTAATAATTATAATTTACCACATCAAAGAAAATATAAATTAAATTATATTACCAATTAATTAAATATGAATTTTTTAACAATTTAATAAATTTTAAATAATAAAAACAAATTATAAACAAATTTCAAATAATTGATTTTCATCTTGTTTAAATTATAATTTAAACTAGTTAAATTGGTCAAATATATTTTTTATCCATCTATTTCATAGACCCACAACTTACTATCACTTATTATTCAACATTTCATATCCATACCTTATAAATATTTAAAAACTAATTTTAATATTTAATATCCACTTAATTTCACTTCCCTCTATCTTACAATTTTAATTCCCACTCAACAATTCACTGTCTTTAAAAATTCCATTTTTCCTCATTTTCTCATACAATTTAACACTTATGGACCAAACCCACACACTATTTTCACCCGTCTTCTAATTGAAATCCCTATTCACCGTCTCTCTCCTACTCTCCCTGTCTCTCACTGTCTATCTCCTACTCTCTCTGTCTCTCCCTCAATGCTAGCAGCGACGACTCCTTCCTCACCGTCGACAGCAACCCCTCAGAATTTTCATCCCCTGCTGCAACTGAAGACTTCTCCAAGGAACAACTCCATTATATCTTGGCAAATATCTAATTTATATGGTTAGTTTTTGTGTTTTCTTTTTAGAGATTTTTAGTTTTTGGTACTTTTTGTGGATATTCTGGGAATTTTTCTAAGATGTCATCTGCGGTTTTAGATTATTAAATACTGTGTTTGCGGGGGTTGCCATTGTACCAGTTAGCACACTCACCTTGACTGTAATTATCTCCATAATAGATTTTGTCTGTGTTATGTTCCTGAAATTTAGTGTAAAATAGAAGGTTTCATCCAAAAAGTTGAAGATGAAGTGGGCAAAGGATGCAATATCCATGGATCTCTGGAGGTTAACAAAGTACCTGCTATACTTTCTATAGTCATGTTATTTCAGCCACCCATTTGGTAAATGAGTTTCTGATTTGTGTGTCGAAGAGTTCCTGGACCAACTGAAGGAAAGACGGCGACAGGCATGCTGTATAACGAAGCTACCTTTCCACCATAGCGTGTAGGCACTCGGTGCCGGAAAAACACTATATGGATTGCAGTTCAGCTCATCTGTACCTCCTAGGCAAGTATCATCCTCCTGTTTTGTGGGTTTCATGACTCACAAGCACATAATTTATCACTTTCTGTTGTATTTAGGTGCATTTAGATGTAGATTACACCTTGCCCCCTTATCCATAAGATAACTTTCTTGGGCATGCTCTAATTTAGGACAGATGCTCTATGGCTTTTTAATGACAGGATTAATATAATACAGAATCTATGTTATGGTCCTGCAGGATGTGTTTGCTTTGAGGTTGTGAATTTATTGAACTCACAGAGCTGTTGCAAAGGTCCACATCTGCTATAACCATGGTTCATACATATTAGATAAACTTTAGCATGATCTTGGACTTTCTCTTCTGAGTTATGACATCTATTGAGGTCGCAAAATTGGTTAAATCACGGAGTTATTGCAATGCTCGTGCTTAGGTAGAATTTTCAGAAGTCTTAAATAATTTTGGTATGATCTTGGACTTTTTCTTTGAGTTATATCTATGAAGTTGCTGGTTTACTATATGCATTTTGGAGGGACGCTGGATTCCATTATATTTGGCCGATTCATAGATATTATTGTTCTAAGGAACATCAATTGATTTTCTAACCATGTGAATTTGAGGTTGCCGCATATGCTGTTTAACAAGACAAAAATTGATTAAAATTGCTACTAAGTTTCCCAAGAACAATCTTCTATGTCGACAATTGGAATCTCATTCAGTCATTGATTGAAATTGGAGCGTTGTCAAGTACAAATAGATTGAGTTAATTATTGAGTTGTATGCCTGAGTTATACAAGGCACATTTTCATCATTAGAAGTTCATATGTTGGGTTATTTTATTTGGTTTGTAGCCACATCCTTTCAAATGATAAGATAAAGTTAGTTGTGTTGTTTCATTTATGTTCATCTCTTGAGATGTTTGATGGATATAATGATGTAAATAGTTTTGTGAGTATATTCTATGGTCATTGTTTCTGATAATTTTTAGGAAAACCCAAGGGAATACAAGTGAAAATGATCCAAACAATGTTGGACCTCATGAGCTTAATGAACTAGATCCTGGAGTTCCCAAGTCTTTCCGATGGTTATCTTTACATAGGCAGCAGAACCCATTATATAAATATTTAGTATGCCGGTTTTGTCAATAAGTACAAGGAGTTAAAGTATTATTGTGAAACATGAAATAATTATTTTGGTCAACTTTTTTTCATATTTAAATTCTCATAACTCCATTTTTTTGTCATTAAAATAATTTTTCTTCTCTATGTAAGTTTTCCATTTCTTTTCTTGCACATGCAGAACTCGTAAGCTACTTTCTAAATGGATATGGATATGGATATGTTAGTTTGGATTTATAAATTGAAGTAGTTTTTGAGCTGTAAATGTTTCAATTTTTCTTCAAATTTGGTTATTCATTCCTACATGCATGTATATGTGCGTAACATCTTTAGGTTCTTGCTCACAAATTCAGATTTTGCATGAGATTGATGTTTCGTCTAAGTTTCAATGAAAATTTATAGCAAATGTGATGCTGACAATAACCTTTTGAAACTTTCTCCATCTGGGATTTGGATTTTCAATTTTAATATCTGTAAAGGTAGGACGTTGCACTTTGCGCCAAAGCATACAGAAAGAACTAAAGTTATTTGATGAAGATTGAGTCATTCAGAGTAACAATCAATTGGCATTAATGGGTTTCCATTGTTGTGGAGTTGTAAATGGACCGTGGTAGTTATGTTGACTTGAAAGTAGTATATGTTTAGAATTATTACATATTTAGTAGATGTAGAGTGGTTATCATTTTTTATATTTGAATGATTTATTTTTTTCATGTGATTGAAAAATTGTGTAACTATAACCTGCATGTGCACATATACTCTATAATCAAAATATTTTAAAAAAAAATTACTAACATTAGGGACGGTTGGCATCAATCCCTAATAAGAACCAAGAGTAGGGACGATACTTATTGTCCCTAATACATATATGTTTGCCAACGTTTGAAGAGCCGTTATTAAGACTGTCCATGATAGTATTTGCAACACACCTAATAGGAACAGTTGCTGTTATAGTTCTCAATATATATTGGGGACGAATATCTAGTATTGGAGACGGTTATGAACCTCCCCAATAGTCAAATTTTTAGTAGTAAGTTGGTAAAAATTGTTAAAATTGATACACTTAAAATTTAGTAGTAGCTATTAAAAGACTCGTTTGGACAAAATTAAGTTCAATTTATGAAGTTCGAATTCTTCACATAGGTTGTGATGTATTATGAGTTTTGACTTTTTCTTTTTACTTTAAAACACCTAAGATAAATAGTTTGGATGGAATACTCTTTCAAGTGTGGGTATACTTGGATTGCCCAATTAAAATTTATCGACCACCCTTAAAACTAATTTAAATATTATATTATTTTTCTAACTTATCAGTTCTTCAATGCTACTTATTTATAGTATTATTTTGAGATACTACCATACTAGACAACAAACTTTCCTACTTATGTCGATTAATGCATTGGGTATTACTATAGTTGGGCTTGCTTATCTTACTATGAATTATTTGTAAAAAAAAAAAAAAATTGACGGCTCTTCTCTCATCTTTGCAGATCAAATTTAAATATTTTGAAATTTTACGATTCACACATTACACACAATAAAATAGTATAAAAAATAAATTCATATTAAAAAAAAAAACACAATTGCATGTTTGTGCATACTTATTAATAATTTACTATGACTTGTTAATTAATTGAAATATTTATTTATGAACAATAGTATAATAGACTTGTGATAAATTGTGTTAATTACAAAGACTAATAGGCAACGAATGTGGATGTCACGGTTTGTTTTCCACTATCCCTACAAGTTAGAGTAATAACAAATATAAGTGTCGCAAATTTTTTTCCTCCATCCTAGAATTTTTAGCAACAAATATTCCTTGTCGCCAAAAGTAGATCTATTGCATCACAAGAAACTATGTTGCAAGAAATTAAAGTTTGTCGCCATAAGTTTCCCACCAAAAATATTTTGGCGCCATGCTTCCCATCATGTTTTTGGCGACAATCTTTATTACTTATCGCACAATTGACATTTCACGACAACTTTTATGTCACCTTATATTTTTTTGGTACTTATTTTTCTATAACAATTTTTGCGACAAACTATAAATAAGTGTCGCGCTAAATCACTTATTGCAAAAAATTTATGTATGTCGCAAAATATCTTATGGCAAAATAGAGATTTTGTTGTAATAAATAAAGTGCATCATCAATATATAATTTTGTATTATTTGATAAAATAATACAAGCTCTTCAATGATATTCGATTCACCTGCTATCAGAATAACTTTATTTTCTACGAGCATTAAGTCTAGAAAATTCTTTTTGCCATGAAGAATGGTATGCGAAGCTGCACTATCGGCTAAACAAATATCTCGATAATTCATCCTGAATTTCTAATCAAATAGATCATTTTAGAAATAAAGTTTACAACGAAAAAAAATTTTAAAACATAAAGAAATACTTTGATTAACTATGAAATAGATCACTAATTCAAGTCTCAAAATTTAAAGAAAAACAACAAAATAAACTGCAAGATAAACTGCTAAAACAAGACTATGTGATAAACTAATCAACAGCATTCTCAACATTATCAGTAATGCCATTAGTGACAAAATCAGAGACATCTATGTGAGTTACATCAGTTGAATAATCAACAAAATTTGTCTCAATTTTGCCTTTTCCTTTGATTGATTGTTGGTAAAGATCCACAAGATGGTTTGCCGTACGACAAGTACGAGACCAATGCCCTTTCATTCCACATCTATAGCAACTTTCTTCGTGCTTCTTTTTGAATGTGATAGGCTTCTTAAAGTTGCTATTTTGTTACTTATAGTGTTGCTTATCACCTTGTCCACAATAGCGACCACGTCCATTTCCATGTCCATAACCATATCCATGTCCACGTCCACGTCCACATCTGCGTCCACATCTGCGTCTATGTTCATGATATAATATTGCATTTGCTTCAGGCAATACTGTGGAACCAGTTGGGTGTAGCCCGTGATTTTTCATTAGCAATTCATTGTTTCATTCAGCAACTAAAAGGCAAGATATCAGTTTAGAATACTTTTTAAAACCACGCTCACGATATTACTGATGCAGCAGCACATTTGAGACATGAAAAGTAGAAAAAGTCTTTTCCAACCTATCATCTTTAATGAGTTTTTATCCACATAGTTATAATGTTGAAGATCTTCTGAATAATTCAGAATTGTACTCATTGATAGTTTTAAAATCTTGCATGAAGAGATGTATCCATTCATAACGGGCTTTAGGAAGGACAATGGTCATTTGATGATCAAATCTCTCTTTGATATTTGTCCAAAGAGTTTGTGGATCCTTCACAGTGAGTACTCAATTTTCAATCCATCATAGAGATGATGACGGAGGAAAATAAGTGCTTTTGCACGATCCTGCAGGGATTCTTTGTTTCCCTCTTTTATCGTTTCACCCAATCCTTTTGAGATAAGGTGGATGTTAGTGTCAAATGTCCATGATAAATAATTTTTTCCTGATATGTCGAGAGAAACAAACTCAAGTTTTGTGATGTTAGCCATAGCTATATGATGAAAAAGAGAAAAGTTAATTTTCAAAATAAGACGTATAAATAATAGTCAAATTAATCAATATAAATGACAATAAAATTGAATATCATTTGCAAGCAAATAATATTAATATAATTATTATTATTGAACTATATAAATTTGCTCTTTAAAATTACATAACTAGTTGCAAAGAAAATTTTATTACACGACTTTATGTTTATTAAATTAGCACAATTTGATCAATTTCATGGATTTAAAATAATGGCATGGGTGTGCCTATTCTCATTCAAGAATGGAAATGATGCTACATTTTAAATAATTTAATCCGTAATTGGACCTCTTAAATCTATAAACTAATTAAACTTTTTATATTTAAGCTCTAATAACAATGTATATGGAAAGATAACTTATCAGGGATATGCCAAAATCAAATATTTCAAGTCCCTAGATGGCTTCAATAATCATGATAACGTGTTATTAGTAGGTTATTTAAAAATATCAACATAATATACTTGTGTAGAGGTGAACGTGGTATATATATAAAAAATGACATATTTGTAATGTTTACACAATATTTTATGAATACTGTTATTTCAAGTTTCATGACAGGCCAATCGCGTTTTAATTATTTAGGTGGTAAAACAATATATATAAAATAATATATAATTAGAACCATCCTTTAAAATAATAGAATCGCTTAGAAGGTATAAAGACATATATGAGTATGGTAAATTTAAAAAAAGAAAAAAGAAAAACCCATCCTGATGGTAGAGCCATGGAGGCATAAGCATTATGTGAAATAATTAGATCCATCCTAATGGAAAAACCATGGAGGAAAGGAAAACAATATATGGAATAATTAGATCCATACTAATGGCAATGCCATGGAGGACAAACATGAAATATTTAGAACCATTCAAATGATGAAATCATGGAGGTATATGAAATATTTAGAACTAGTAGAACCAGCCTAAAACCATACATTTACGTGGTAGAACCAGCTTTTAGGTAGTAGAATAAGATATACTTAGAACTCACCTTTGTCAATTCAGTTGAAGAATATTTATAGCTTAATTTGGTTAGAGTCTTTGTACTGATAACGTGTTATAAATCTAAAAAAAAATAGAGGAAAACTAGAGAGAGAAAGAGAGAGAGAAAGACATTGCGCTGAAAGCAATGAATTTCATTAATAACAGTCCTCTATTTATAGAGGTTTCTAGGGGCATAATAGTTATTTACATTTATATTATATAATATTATAACAGATTTCATATACATTATCGTACAGCTGCAACTAAACCCGAGTGAATTGCAATAATGAGTTGGCAAGTGTATTTAGGTTGGGTACTGGTCTGAGTTTCTTAATAATTGATCGAAATGTTTTTCATTAAAAATTGTGAAATTGAAAACATTGATTTTATAGTGTTGGCATCAAAATCCGCACTATCCACGTGTCAACAGATCTCCAGTCAATCCTCTGTCAACTTGTATGTTAACTGTACACTTGGACAATCATTAGGTACCAAGATCACCAGAGAAAAAGAGGTCGTCGATCGTTGGCACTCCAACGATCAAGTCAACTACCAGTACAAGAAATATATGGAGAGAGGTTTGGGTGTGGGAGAAACAAGCAAACAGATATTTGAGCAGAGTTTAAGAGTATAGAATAATACATACCTTGGAATGATGAAAGATCTTGTATTTATAGGTTTAGAGTTCTAATTGATTTAGGTAAGTAATCAATTAGACATCTGATGGATTCCCCTTCCTTATGAGATAAGGAGTAATTAGATGTGAATGCAATCTTCTAGATTTTCATCATTATCTGAGTTGATTTCCAATATCGCATTATCAATCACTAGGAGATTGAGATTTGGTTTCTTTGTGAGAGTTCGTATGACAATCAAACACACTATTTCTTGAGACATCACTTTAGATGCCCCAAAATATCAAGCAACAGGAGATTACGCGAGGTACAAAGATCGACGAAGTACCCCAAGCCAGTCATGAGTGGCGAGGCCCTTCATAGGCTTCGTTGTAATTGGCTCAAACATACAATGACTATGAGGATTCTATTGGGCCTATGAGGTCTTACCAAAATTAGGTGGTAACAATAGTCTCCCAAGTCCAAGCCTGTTATTGATGATAGGCATGGGACTTAAGAAAAAAAAATTGTGAAGGCCTATATGAGGAGAATATCTTTGACAAAGCTATTATGGCGAAGAAGTTCCTCGCATATACACACAATCTTCGCACATGTTCACAGTACTCCAAGTCCAATGCCTGATTATTCATGGTAGACGAGGGCTTTGACCAGTGGACTTCCTATTAATGAATGGGTTCCACGTGGCTTCTAGTGGGTGGATACGTCATCAATCAATTAAGGTTTGTTCATTAAGACGAGTAATGATAGTGCAGACGTCTTGTAAATTGGAGCGTCAAGGGCTTCATTGCAAGAGTCGTGCTTGTTTGTGCTTTAGGGACGAAGGCCTTCAAAACTATATACTGGCCTTGCAGGTCTAGAGGTTGGTTCAACATGTCTCCCACGCCTGGGCAGGGTTGGAGAACGACGACTGATAGCCCAAATAAGGTCCCGAACTGGAATGGAGCCTTTTCTTTGTTGTGGGAAGAGGACTCCCTTTCCCATGTTTTTATTCCACGTAGTTTTGGGGATCTTGGTATGCATAATTGTTTTGTATTCCGTATTCATCTAATGTTCCTGAATAAATACTTTTGTTTTTTGGTTGTAGTGTATGGAAAACCACCTATTTCGAGGCGGGATCAAGAAGACCTTCATGCAACGTGGGCACGTATTCGAGGACTTCCAAGCGAATTTCATCACTTGGGTAGCCTTCTCCAGGACAACTAGTATCTCATCCACTACAGTTTAATGGGTAAGTTTTGTATAGCTCTTCATCCTTTTATACTAATTCCACTTTTTGCTGGTGCAACCAAATATACTTTTTGTGACATCCCCACCTTCTCCGTTGACAAAGATCATGACGAGGTCGCTCCGTCTCCTTCGTCTTTAGAGATGTTGGAGGCCGTCCCACTTCAATCTATGCCTCCTACCCCTACCACCATCTCATCCACCTTCGGCATAGCCTACTAGACCTATAATGCCTCTGTCGCCTCCAGTTGTTGCGTCGCGTGAAGAGGTTCCTCCCTTATCTAGACGGGGCCCTGCCCCTTCTTTTTCTTAGAACAAGGGCACGCAAGCTAAGGAAAATGAGATCGCCAATGAGGAGGCTCCTCGAGAGAAAAAGAATGGGCCATCCTATTCAAAAGATAATGGCCTCATGAGAGACGCTCGAAGATCTGGACGAAATAATCGCTCAAACATTGAGGGCGCGAATTACGTCTATATCGACTTACCCAAGATGAACTTGATTCATTCATCTTGGAGATCTTGTCATTGGTCCCGGTGATGGCAACAGCCACAGTGCATAAGTTCTGGTCTCTCCTCTGGGAAAAGGCTGCAGATGAGGCCTCGTTGGAGGACATGATGACGATGGCAACCATGAATATGGCAAAAGGTTTTGTCCTGAACTCCAAGGTGCACATCACGCTTAAAATGTTTATGGGCAAGATGGATCAAGTCGAGGCGAAAACCAAGAAGCTTTCTAATGACCTACAGGTGATGGGCTCAGTCAACACTAGGTTGGGTTATGAAAATGAAGCCTTGCAGTTGAAGGTAGAGGTTGTGGTCTCAGCCGAGGCCGTTTTGAAAATTAAGCTCGACGTTGATGCCGAAGATGTGAGACAGGCCTAGAGGAGGGTGTTGGAAGCCTAGGGTTTAAGGAGGGCGGCTGAGGATGCCAAGAAACGGCCCAATGAATGGGTCGCAGTGGCCAAGCAGACTATAGCCTCGGTTAACCAAGATTTTGATGTCATGGTCCTTGAAAAGGACAAACAGTTGGCCAATGCAATGGGCGAGTTAGAGAAGACAAAAGAGGAGTTGGCAATGGTGAAGGCGTCGGTAGTAGAGGCTCAGACTAAGGAGGTAGAGATGGCAATGGGCTGAGTCAGGCTAGCTCGGCCTGTGCTATCACGGATCCAGCTCGGCCCGTGAAGAGACGGCTCGACCGTCCCAAAAATATTGGTCTAAATCGGCCCGTGGTCCGTGGGCCACACGGGTTGAGCCACGGGCTGGTATGTGGACCCACGTGAAATACATTTTTTTTGTGAAGTTTAAAAAAAAAATTACTTAAGATAAAATTTTAAATTCAAACCCTTCTCCTTTTTCTGGGCTTGTGACCGGCTATTATTAGTGTAAGCAGAGTTAAAATTGTACACGAACAAGTTGTTACGTGTACAATTTTTTGTAAATTTAAATATCAACACTTACAAGTGAAAATGAATAAAAATGAAATGAATTTATACAAAATATTAAATATACTTACATTTTATCTACTATGTTCGTCCATCTCTTCGACCAATATCAGGCTTACTTTATCTTGGATTCAAAGTTCTGGATCCTCAAATCATTAAGAATCCTACCACCTGTATTAAAAGGAGACTCCGTTGCTACAGTTGATACCGGAGGTGTTAGTATATCACGTGCTATAATAGAAACAATTGTATTGGCGTTCGTTTTGTCTCAACCACCTAAGTATATCAAAATTATTCATCTCATCTTCAACGGTATATCTCTAATATTAGTTTCTACATTTGTGGCATGGGAAAGTAAAGAAGAAGAAAAACTAGGGTTTTCAGGTCCTTATAAATAAGAAAACTCCAATAATAATTAGGATTAGAGTTATTTGAAGAAGAAGAAGGGTTTGGCGCAGGAGGTCTTCTAACGTTCCTATCGGTTTTTTTACATAAAATTCGTACATTTCACATAATGTTTTTTCTAAATTACCGTAAGTTAATAGATTATCGTAACTCAAATTATTAGAAATTTTGAAAATAGTATGTTTAGTACCTTGTAAATTAACTCTAAGGTCCATAATTGACGCTAACGAAAACAACATAAGCAGATCTTCCTAATATTTTCTAAACTTCATTTCCATTGTTGATATCAGAAAACATTGCATACGTCTTATATCTATTAAAATTATTTACAATAAAATAAAAATAATTTAAAACTAATGAACTTGTAGGGGTAGTATACACCACCACATGCATTTGTGACGTCATAAAATACTTTTAAAAATTTTCGAAGATGAAATGCAATTTGCCAATCATATGGTTGCAAATCGTATTGTGGATCATGTGAATGTCGGCCATTATGATAAGTAGTTACACAATGTTCATAACCTTCACATGAAGAAACCTTTGTACAAACCATGTGAAGTGAGGGCTTTCCACTATGCTAAGCGGGAACTCACCACTGGCCACCAACTGAAACATGCCTTCCCGGTGCATAGAGTCTTGTGAATATACCCAATTGTTAAGATTGGGAGAAGAACTAGTAGATCCACCTGAAGATCCGAACTGTAGTTGAGCTTGGTTGGTATCAACTCCTCCGTACTTTTGCATACACTTTGGAAAATGTCGGTTAAGATGGCTCGTTCCACCACCCTTTTACTATGCAAACTGTTGTTTACAATATTTACAAACTACTTTGAAAATTGGTTGCCCCGTCTGCAGATGCACCGGTCTGCACTATCTTGAAATGATTCCAACACCGAGCCTTTTGTTTTGCGACTCTTCGTTTAGTAGTCGATTGAGTAGTGTTGATCGTTTCTAACTCTTTGTCGATATCATCTAAATCAAAACTTGGACTAGTGTTCCCAACCCCAAAATCATCACCAAATTCTAGAATTGGAACATTGTTTAAATCACTAAAATCATCTTGAGTTTGGTTTTCAACAAACTCGGCACTTCTTTGAAAATTGTATTGATCTATGAATAATTGTAGATAATAAAAATGTAGAAGTAGAAAAAAGAAATGTGGAATGTAGAATACTAGAATGTATATTGGACAATTTAGAAGATTATAAATCTAGAAATTCAACAATAAATTGTACAATATAATTTTTTTGGATTGTTGTATGAATGTAAGATTGTAAGTTGAGAGATTTGTGAAGAATAGAGATAATTCATGTGGTATTTATAGGAAAAAAAATAATTATAGCCGTTTGAAAATAAAAAAAAAATTGGGGACCAAATTGCAAACGGTCATATTTATGACCGTTGCAATTTGCAATGGTTGGTCCCCAGCTAAAGCTGAAGAACCAATTTGGTCCCAAACCAATGGCCTGGTCTGTGGTCCACGGGCTTGATCCGTGGACTAGGGCCACGAGCTTCATCCACGGACCAGCCTACGGGTCGGATCCATGGGTCGAGCCTGGATCGGCCCAATCTGGATCCAGGTCCAGGTCCGTCGTTCAATGGTCTCGCACCAGGCAGACAGGCGGCCCGGTCCATTTGTCATCTCTATAAGAAGGTAAGGGCTTATCGTAAGAGCTTTGCCAAAATGCCGGAGTATACACGAATTGCAATGCGTTTTATAGAGGCTCAAAGTCATGCCATTTATCCAAAATGGGATCTTTCATTCTTGTTGGCCGAAGCCCCTCGTCCTTCTGAAGATCAGACTCTATTCCACCTCTTGTTCCAGACATCTGGCAACTAGCCGAGGTCCCAACTATTCCTACAGTTGTAGTCTTTTAGATGCTCTTTCTTGTGGCGACCCTAAAGAGGTGGCAGGGCAGTAGGACGTATCTTTATTTTTATGATTGTACTTTTCTTTTTCATCTATGAAAGATATTATTTTGCTTTAATGAATGTTTTCTTCTTTGTATCATTGTGACCAAATCGAATTGTAATAACCTCGCTGATAACACCAATTCTTGTTTCTTGTTTGCTCCCAAGTGTTACTGCTTCGTTCATTCTATCTTCAATAGCAAAAACACTTATTCGAACAACATTCTAACCTTGGATCAATGTAGTCATGAACTATATCCCTTCACCATTTGGTTTTCTGGGTGTATGTGTTGAGTAGTTTATCCACTAAGTCGAGAAGTTGGCCGCGAGCTACATTCTTTCGTGGGTTCACATGCTTAACCAGAGTTGTGGTGAGGGAGTCTCTTACGAAAGGCAGACCTTTGTCAAGGTCTTATCAGTGAAGAGGTTCTTTGTACTTTGCGAACCTCGGACGAAGTTGACGAGGTCGTATTGTCAATACCCCTTGCGGGCTTTTGCCGAGGTCTTATTGTCGAGGAGGTTCTTCGAAAATAATGACCTTTTTCTAAGGCTTGTGCAGTTAAAGTGGGCGAAGGCTTGGACTTAGAGATTTACATACCTATAAGGGATTTGAATCTTGAAGGTTGTTATTTATGCCATTATTTCTCAAGGCAGGTACTGATGGCGCGACCTTTACATTGGTCAAGATGTCGACGCCATAAATGCCTTGGCGTGTTGAGGCGCGCGTGGCGCATGCCAGTTCCAAGCCCATCAAATAACACATTCCTCAAGAGCTTTTTTTAATGCTTTGCTTTTCCCACACATCTCCTTTCCAACGGTCCACATCTTGATGTTCCTAATTAACAGCTGTGATCAGATGTTGTGCCTATATGTTCCCAATGAACCGTTCATTTCTAGTTTTCACTTTCATAAATCTTTCCAAAACTCAATCGTCCTTCCCGTTACAAAAACCTTTTCTGGCGAATGGACCATTAATGGCTAAGTATGCCTTCTCCAATATCTCAGTCTTCAGCATCAATGAAGATGGAGATGACACCGAGAATACAACTCTGGCGGTGTAATCTTGACGAGAAAGCTTTGATTTGATACCAACTAAGCTTTAAATAAGAATATCCTTGAACTTCACAAAAATGAATGAAAAATAAATTGATATCCCACTTGGCGCTAATAAATAGAAACTTATTGGTAGTACGGACGAAGGTGGGTGATGTTCCATGGGTGCTTTGTTTCCTTTCTCTCAGAATCCTCTAATTTGTAGGTCCTGAGCCGAATCACTTTAATGATCTTATACGGTCCTTCCCAAGTAAATCCAAGGGTTCTAGCTCCGATCTCTCTGTTAGCAAGGATCTCTCTATTAGCAAGGAAGACCTTTTTTAGGACAAAATCATTGACTTGAAAGCTCCTGTTCATGACTTTGGATTTGTAGTACCTAGTCATCTTCCTCTAATAAACAGCTAGGCGAAGCTGTAAAGTTGCATGTCTCTCTTCCTGCGAGTCAAGGTTTGCCTTATGTAGATCCTCGTTGACTACTTTATCAAAATGCAAGCGCCTTAGGGAAGACATCACTACTTCAACGGGGATCAATGCCTCTGTCCCGTATGCCATGGTAAAAGGAATTTTACCAGTTCCTATCCGGGAGGTAGTCCGATATGACCAGAGGGTCTCGAAAAGTTCTTCAGCCCATCTTCCTTTGGCATATTCTAGTTTTCTTTTCAGAGTGTGTTTGATAGTCTTGTTGATGGCCTCCACCTAGCCGTTGGATTGGGGATAGTATGGATGGAGAAATCTCTTTTAACTCCAAGCTCCTCGTAGTTCAAGTTAAACTTCTTTCCGGCAAACTACATTCCATTGTCTGAGACAAGAGAGTGGGGGATCCCAAAGCGACAAATTATATTCTTCCACGTGAACTTCCACGTATTCTCCTTCGTGATCTTAGCCAGGGCTTGGCCTCGCATCATTTGGTGAAGTAGTCTATGGCCACTACTGCGAATTTGACTCCACCTCTACCCGTTGGGAG
The DNA here is from genome assembly GCA_030279155.1 of Forsythia viridissima. Taxonomy (NCBI): domain Eukaryota; kingdom Viridiplantae; phylum Streptophyta; class Magnoliopsida; order Lamiales; family Oleaceae; genus Forsythia; species Forsythia viridissima. Next base: position 27,033,339 of record CM059036.1, read on the forward strand.
GGGTCCGATGAAGTCAATCCTCCAATTGGCAAAAGGCCATAGGATGGTAACCGGGGTGAGGTCTTGAGCGGGAACCTTCAGCACAGTGGAAAATCTCTAGCACTTGTCACATTTCTTCACAAAGGTGTGGGAGTCCTTATTCATACCCAGCTAGTAGTATTCTTGTTCCAAGCCTTCTGCGCTAGGGTCATCTCTCCCACATGATTACCGCAAACTCCTTCATGTATTTTCCACATAATATAGTTGACTTTACCTTGGGTAACACATCGCAGAAGTGAAAGATTGAACCCTCTTTTGTATAGGATTCCATCCTGTAGGACAAAATTTGTGGCCCTCCTATAGAGTTTTTGAACTTCGTCCTTATCGTCTGGCAAAACCTGATCAGTTAGGTACACAATGATTTTCTTCATCCATCTGGGAGACTCGCTAACCATCATCATGTTTTGTTGCAGAGCCTCATCTGTAATGGGACGGCTAAGTCTTTCGATCATAATAGCTCATCAAATCAGAGTTTTTGTAGCTTGCCAACTTGGAGAGGGCATCTGCCTAACCATTTCCAACCCTAGGGATTTGAAGCAACTCGAACTCTCCGAAGTTAGATAGAAAATCCTTGACCTTCTTCAAGTAAGCCACCATAGATTGTTAGCGAGCTGTGAAAGTCCCATTAACTTGGCTAACCACTAGCTGTGAGTCACTATAGATCTGGATTTTTCTAGCCTTCATCTCATGTGCTATCCTCAAGCCTGCAAGGAGTGCCTCATACTCGGCGGTCTTGTTTGAGGCTTTGAACTCCAGGCGAAGTGCACAGTTGAGATTATGGCCGTCGAGGCTAATTAGTAAGATCTCAGCTCCTGCTCCGGCATCACCTAAAGATCCGTCAACATATAGTTTCCATGTTGGTACCTCTTGGGGCTTGGTCTCGAGCAATCCTTCAGGGATGTGGGCGAATTCAACTATAAAATATGTCAGTGCCTGACCTTTTACGGATGGCCTAGGCTTGTAGAAGATCTCGAAGTGATTGAGCTCTACACACCACTTCATCAGCCTTCAGAAGGTGTCTAGCTTTTGGAAAATTTGTCTCAAATGGAGGTTAATCAGGATGTCGATACTGTGCACCTAGAAGTATGGCCGAAGCTTTCTTGATGCAACGATTAGGGATAAGGCGAGCTTTTCCATGTCTGAGTATCTCATTTCTGCATCTTGTAATGCTTTACTCACATAGTAGACCGGGAGCTATATCGGGCCCTCTTCTCAGATTAGTACCGAGCTTACTAATTTTTCAGACACTGCTAAATAGATTAGTAATCTCTCTTAGGTATTGGGCTTAGATAGTAGTGGGCTCTACTTAAGAGCTTCTTGAATTTCCTAAAGGCACCCTCACATTTCTCTGTCCATTCAAATAATAGTTTGGAAGAATAGTTGGCACCGATCAGTTGCTTCTTATATAAATCGGTTTAAGGCTACCAATCTTTCCGTAAGGCTCTGGACCTCTTTGGAAAATGATGGTGAGCGTATGTCGATGAGTGCTCTAATCTTCTCGGGGTTGACTTATATCTCGCGCTAGTTCACCATATATCTCGAGAATTTTCCAAATGCTCTTCCGAAAGCGCATTTCAAAGGGTTGAGTTTCATCTAGTATTTGTAGAGAATTCTAAACATCTTCTCTAAGTGCCTAATGTGATCCTTGGCGTCCACACTCTTTACGAGCATGTCATCAATGTAGACCTCCATGGTTTTTCCAATTTTTTGTGCAAACATGCAGTTCACTAACCTTTCATAAGTAGCTCCGGAGTTCTTCAAGCCGAAGGGCAACATCTTGCTTCTATTTGATTGCGTCGGACCTTGGTGATTCCTCTTGGTGTTGAGAATTTCATCGCTAAGTGATGGATGGAGGTGACTACTTGTAAATCTTTAAGCACAGGCCTACTGAGGACCCCATGGTAGGCGGAACGGGTTTCCACCACCAAGAATTCCATGAACTTCTTTACGTGGCACAAGGCTCTCCGAATTCCATAGCAATGGTGATTCTCCCCCGCATGATGAGGTTGTCGCCCGTAAAACCAAATAGCGGCTCTGAGATGGCTGTTAGCTCATAGTCTACCTCCATTTGATCGAACGCGCTGCCAAATAGGATATTCACGGTGCTACCATCATTGACCAACATTTTTCCTAATCCGTCCCTGGTGACAATGACGTGAATTACCAAGGCATCACAATGTGGGTAATGGACACCAACATCATCCTTCTCCATAAGATGGGTTGGTGTTCGTGAACCTGCTAGCTTTCTATTGGGTTTTCCCTTGCTACTTTAGCATAGTTTTATCGTGAGTTCATTGTATAGCCCCCAACATATGGCCATCTAATTATGGTGTTGATCTCATAAACTGGTGGGGCTCTTGCGGGTCTGTCATGCCTAGGTGGATCCATATTCCTGCCATTCCTCATGTTGTCGCGGTGAGGATGGTCATCCTGGCACTGAGGTTGGGGCTCTCGTCCCTGTTTGGGTAGTACCCGTCTCTCTCGTGCTAGACGGTTCCCTTCCCTCTGCTACCGATTCTCTTGAACAATCAGTTCTCGTACATCCGGGCAATCTTCTGTGTTATGGTTTTGAGTCTGGTATATACGGCACAACTTGAGATAAGGAATTGGTGGTAGGAGAATTGCCGCTGGTGGTCTAGGAAAATTCTCTGTGATTAATTCAGTTTGATTCCCTGAGGAATTGCTACTAGTGGCATCAGCAGGTCATCCTGAGATTGACGGCTTTCGATCAAGCCGGACCTCGAAGGACTTCCTTAATCACGGTCACGCTGGTGCCTAGATTGAGGAGATTGATTTTCCAACTGCTCGAAAACAGCCCTCATTCAGGCGTTTTCCTTTTTCAGGTCTAAGATATCTTGTTCAATAGTCCGTCGTTGTCGTTGTAACCTTCTTTGGCAGCGAGTTACATTCTGGAGATCCAGAATGCTTTCTTGCCACTGGTCCATGTGGTGGGACTCAATTTCATCTTTTTGAGAATTGTCTGTTGCCATGCTCTTGCCGGTAGAAAACATGTTTTACGACAGATTTATTGGTTGTGTAACGTATTTTATATTTCCCACATACGTCGCCAATCTGTTGACCTCAAAATCTGCATTATCCACGTGTCAACAAATCTCCAGTTAATCATGTGTCAGCATGTATGTTACATGCACACTTGGACAATCGTTAGGCACCAAGATCATCAGAAAAAAAGGCAGGCAATCGTTGGCACTCCGACGATCAAGTCAACTACCGGTACAAGAAATATATGGGGAGAGTGTTTGGGTGTGAAAGAGACAATCAAGCAGAGATTTTAGAAGAGTTTAAGAGTATAGAGTAATGTGTACCTTAGAATGATGAGATATCTTATATTTATAGGTTTAGAGTTCTAATTAATTTAGGTAAGCAATCAATCAGACATTTGATGGGATTCTCCTTCCTTATAAGATGCGGAGTAATTGGATGTGAACGCAATCTTTTATATTTTCATCTTCATCTGAGTTGATTTCCAATATCGCATTGCCAATCACTAGGAGATTGAGATTTGGTTTCCTTGTGAGAGTTTGTATGACAATCAAACACAATCTTACTTGAGATATTACTTTAGTTGTCCTAAAATATCATGCAACAAGGGATCACGCGGGGTGCGAAGATCAACGAAGCACTACAGGCCGGACATGAGTGGCGAGGCCATTCATGGACTTCGTTGTAATTGGCTCAGACATGCGAGGATTATGAGGATTCTGCTGGGCCTATGAGGCCTTACCAAAATTGAGTGGCAACATATAGGTAAAAAAAATTCTGGTCCAACTAGAACTCAATTGGTTCTGGTTTAGTTTTGTCCACTTGTTTATACTTTTAAAATAAAGGAAAAATTGTCAAAAAGTCATCTCCACATGACTTTTTCAAATTAGGTCAAAACTTTTTTTTAAATTGTGATTAAGTCATACTTCACAACAATATTTTATATTAATTCCAAAATCACCCATTTTAACCATATTTTTCATTGGCACAATCTTCCAACTCCACAAACCTCCTCCACCTCCGGTGACGACCTCCGGCGACCTCCAACGAGGGCTTCTACGGCATAGTGTCACTTTTTAATTCCATATAGTAAAATCTGGGCTATGTGCTATTGAAATTGTGAAGATATCTAAGCATTCATGGAAGGAATGAAGGATTTGTGAAAGATTTTGGTGTAGCTAAACTAGTTTTGGGATTGGTTTTAGGATACAGATTGCACGTGCTCTGTACCAAGATGCTGATATATATATATTTGTTTGACGATCCATTTAGTGCTGTCGATGCACACATAGGAACTCATCTGTTCAATGTACGTTCTGCTTCTCCTCGGTATTATAATTGTTCTAAACTAATTCTAGTTGTTCTTGTGCTTAATCTTGTTAACCTTGTTCTTGCTTCCCATGGACACCAATTGAATAGAATAAAAAAATATGCATTTTTGTGTTGCTGTTATGATATTTATCATGTTTACATTGCAGGAATGTATATTGGGGCTTCTGGATTCAAAAACTGTTATTTATGTCACGCATCAAGTAGAATTTTTACCAGTAGCTGATCTGGTTTTGGTGAGCTGTTCATTTCTTGTTCGTTCCATTTGTCCTGGTGATTCTTCATCCAGGTCACAAAACCTAATTGCTTTATCAGTAGGTTATGAAAGATGAAAGGATTACTCAAGCTGAAAAGTACAACGATATTCTAAAATCCGGTAGTGATTTCATGGAACTAGTTGGTGCACATAAAGAAGCTTTATCAGCACTTGATTCTATTGAAGCAGGGACAGCAGCTGTTGGTGAGGATAGCAGCACGGGAAACACTAAGAATTCTCTGCAGAAAAAAGAATCTCCAACTGATCAAAATGATAAAACAGATAATGCAATGGGGACAAATGGACAGCTTATTCAAGAAGAAGAAAGAGAGAAAGGCCGAGTTGGTTTATCACTATCTATGTTGCTTTGGCAATCGAAAGTTCATTTTGCATTTTTTCCAGAGCCTTGCTTCTTGTTACAGCTGGTTACAAGACAGCTACAATGCTTTTCAACAAAACAGTATCACAAAAAACAGTATCACAGCTACAATCCTATGATACTGTTTTAATCCATGATATTGTTTAATTATGGCAAGGTTTGAACTGTGATACTGTTTGAATGTCTTAGTTTTAATCCATAATGCTGTTTTAATGTCTTAGTTTTAATTCATGATACTGTTTAATTATGGCAAAGTTTAATAGGTTGAAACTTTGTCATAATATTTCACTATCATTTGAAACATGTTTTAATCCATGATACAGTTTTAATCCTATAATACTATTTTAATCCATGATACTGTTTAATTATGGCAATGTTTGAACCTGTGATACTGTTTGAATGTCTTAGTTTTAATCCATGATACTGTTTTGTTTAGATAATGTGCATTAGTATATTTTGATATAGTTTTAATCCATGATACTGTTTTAATCATATGATACTGTTTGAATGTCTTAGTTTAAATCCATGATACTGTTTTGTTTAGGTAATGTACATTAGTATATTTTAATATTGTTTTAATCCATGATATTGTTTTAATCCTATGATACTGTTTGAATCTATGTGGAATGAATTTTATTTATGATACCGTATTTTTATTTTTGATATTGTTTAATTATGGCAATGTTTGAACCCGTGATACTGTTTGAATGTCTTAGTTTTGTCTATGATAATGTTTTAATCCATGATAATGTTTTGTTTAGGTAATGTGCATTAATATAATTTGATACTGTTTTAATCCATGTTTTAATCTATGATACTGTTTTGCATAATACAATATCAAACAAAAGATATGACTAATTAAACAGTATCAAAGATAAAAGTATGATATCATAGTCATGTGTGTTGTTTGATACTATATTATGTAAAACAGTATCACAAAAAACAGTATTACAATAGAAATGAATATAGAATTCGCACACGTGCTCAGAATTTTTATTATAATATGTTTTCGGAATGGTCTCGAAGAGACGGTCAAGACCAGTCGCTTTGCCACTGCGTATGATGGATTTTACCCGTTTGAAGTCGTCTCTTTAGCTTAAAATGGCAATCTTTAATTTTTTTTCTCAAAACAGTATCACAAATCTTCTAAAACAGTATCACGGATTAATGTACATCCTTTTGCTGCAAATTAAAGTTCTTCCAAGGTATCTGAGTCCCTTAAAAGCAAACACATACTTCAGAACAATGCCAAGATGAAGAAAGAAGAACTGCCAATCATTCTCAAGTTAATGGGAAGTCATGCAAATGGTTCTCATCTAAAACTATGAACAATGTTTCTAATTCTTCCCTTGAATTAGAACATGTTTGAGATTCAATTAGGACATAGATTCTCATGGATAAGTATAACTATATAAGGTGTTTAATGGTAGGTAGACGAATTAATCAGGAGAGAATAAACAAGAGAATAATATTATTCTTAAAATGTTTCATTAGTAATACAAAATCATAGGTTTAACAGTATCACAAAAAAAATAGTATCACCACAAAACAGTATCACAAAAAAACAGTATCACCACAAAACAGTATCACAATGAACGTTTTTTTACAATTAAGGGTATGTTGGTCTTTTAGCTGAAAATTGTGACTTTAATTGAATTAAGTTTTGAGCATATGATTTTAGAGCCCATAAGTGCCCAAACAGTGACCGGTCTTGAATTTACCCTAAAATAAATTGTTGTGTAAATTGTGTAAATTTTATTTGGAGAATATCATTAAATGACCTTTGTACACAAAACATTTTGTCAAATGGCCTTTGACCAGAAATAAACAAATAAAATTAATGTTAAAAATTGAATAATAGGTAAATGACATAAATCTCCCCACTTTATTCTAAATATATGTACTCACCTTTCTCTCTCCACTTTTCACATTTTTTTCATCTCTCTTTTTCCATCCATGGAGAAAAGATCTGGACATTTCCCGTCTGTGAGAGCGCCCCCGCCACCCCCCACCCCAAATTGCAAAAACCCAAACAAATTACAAATGTCCCCACCCTCCACTCATTTATTTATACTTTAATCTCCTCTCCTCATTTATTTATACTCTAACCTCCCCACTTTCTTCAATCCCAACCTATTTATTTACCACCAAATTTATATCCACATTATTAATATAATTAAATTTATTAAATTAAAAATAATTTTATTATTATTATATTAATTGTATTTGTTTTTTAAAAATATAATATATAAGTTATATATTATTTATATCATATAATAAATAATATAGTTAACGTTAATTTTATTATTAAGATTACACTGAGACTAATTAATTAGTTTATATTTGAGTAACAAATTAAATTTTACTTAAAAATAAAAATAAATAAAGTGTGCATAATAAATTTGCTCAAATTGATAATTTACATATATAAAGAAGAAAGTAATATTACAATAGAAATAATAAATTAACGACGAGAGTTAAAGCGTGCATCATATGTTAATAAAATAACGTGCAAATTGTTAAAAACATAAAAAATTGTTAACAATGCTACAACTAACTCGCAAATTACAAAAAATAAATCTGTACAAATAAACCAAAATAAAAAATAAATTAATAATTTATTACTAACATTTGAAAAATATGGAAAAAAAAATAAATAGAAGACAAATTTGGTAAAATAAATTTAGAGAACAAAAGTGATTGAAAACGTTTGTTGTTGGCTAAATTTGGGTAAAGTAAATAAAGCGATTATGTTGGCCAAATTTCAAGAAAAATATGTATTCTAATGAAGAGGAAAAAATGTGTATTCTGATAAAAAAAAATTGTTACGTTGAGTGGTGTATAAATAAGTTGAAAAATGAAGAAAGGAAATTGATTGTTTGGGGTGGGGGAGGTGTAAATTAAATGGGGGGTGGGGTGTAAATTAAATAGGAGATGGGGGAATGTCAAAAGTTAAAGTAATTGGGTGTGGGTGTGGGTGTGGGTGGAGGTGGTTTGTTTTTTGCGGCATGGGGAAGGGGGGTTCCTGACATTTTGCAGAGGGGGTGGGTGAGGGGGTGGGGAGGCTAATTCTTTCTGGTTGAGTGGCTGCGTGAAGTTGGGAACATATCTAGACCCCGTCACGAGGTCCAGATCTTTTCTCTCCATCCATGGATTCTCTCTCTCTTTTCTGCACCGCCTCTTTTTAGTCGGTGGCCTCTACTAGTTTGTTTGCGTTCTTGGCTCTACTGAACAAAAAGGCAAACATGCTGTCCAGCTATCCAGCAGTTCCGTCGCCAAGGAAAAAGTCCAATATTTTTTCGCCCTCCCAAAGAAATCGAGACGGCCGAGAAAGTTCCTGCCTTCGTCGACACCTATGCATATGATTCTCTGCAAAAAGCCCAAAATTGAATCGTCATAGAGATTGATAGATTGCTCAATTTGGTGCTATAGTTTATTGTCATAATTCAGGTTAATTTTCATTCCATTTTGTTGCTTATTGGAATAGCTTTCATCTTTTTGTAGTTCTTTAATCAATGGTAGAAAATTTGGACTCTTTGTTTTTTTATAATCTATTGTTAATGTTGAAGGCTAATTCTTTCTGGTTGAGTGGCTGCGTAAAGTTGGGAACATATCTAGACCCCGTCACCAGGTCCAGATCTTTTCTCTCCATCCATGGATTCTCTCTCTCTTTTCTGCACCGCCTCTTTTTAGTCGGTGGCCTCTACTAGTTTGTTTGCGTTCTTGGCTCTACTAAACAAAAAGGCAAACATGATGTCCAGCTATCCAGCAGTTCCGTCGCCAAGGAAAAAGTCCAATATTTTTTCGCCCTCCCAAAGAAATCGAGACGGCCGAGAAAGTTCCTGCCTTCGTCGACACCTATGCATATGATTCTCTGCAAAAAACCCAAAATTGAATCGTCATAGAGATTGATAGATTGCTCAATTTGGTGCTATGGTTTATTGTCATAATTTAGGTTAATTTTCATTCCATTTTGTTGCTTATTGGAATAGCTTTCATCTTTTTGTAGTTCTTTAATCAATGGTAGAAAATTTGGACTCTTTGTTTTTTTATAATCTATTGTTAATGTTGAAGGCTAATTCTTTCTGGTTGAGTGGCTGCGTGAAGTTGGGAACATATCTAGACCCCGTCACCAGGTCCAGATCTTTTCTCTCCATCCATGGATTCTCTCTCTCTTTTCTGCACCGCCTCTTTTTAGTCGGTGGCCTCTACTAGTTTGTTTGCGTTCTTGGCTCTACTGAACAAAAAGGCAAACATGTTATCCAGCTATCCAGCAGTTCCGTCGCCAAGGAAAAAGTCCAATATTTTTTCGCCCTCCCAAAGAAATCGAGACGGGCGAGAAAGTTCCTGCCTTCGTCGACACCTATGCATATGATTCTCTGCAAAAAGCCCAAAATTGAATCGTCATAGAGATTGATAGATTGCTCAATTTGGTGCTATGGTTTATTGTCATAATTTAGGTTAATTTTCATTCCATTTTGTTGCTTATTGGAATAGCTTTCATCTTTTTGTAGTTCTTTAATCAATGGTAGAAAATTTGGACTCTTTGTTTTTTTATAATCTATTGTTAATGTTGAAGGCTTGGACTACCTTAATTGTCTTATGAAATTACTGGGAAAGAAAACAAATTCTCTCTAAATTAAGTCGAGTTTTGGTTAAGCTTATATTATAATTTAAGCTCGTTTTGTAAGATTTACAACTTACTATTTGTTGACCACTAATACTTAAGTAATTTTCATAACGGTAGTCATGCAGTTTTAGTAATATCGTAACGGCATGCATGTCCATTATGCCTATAAATGAACCCGAAATGAACCCAAACAGGTTTTTATTGTCTTAAAGTAGTAAATTTCGCTATATTTGAACAGCAATATGATTTTTGGGAGGCCCGAAATAGAGAAATACTTAAGTAGTTTTCATGACGGTAGACATGCCGTTCTCGTGATACCGTAATGGCATGCATGGAGTTATGCCTATAAATGAACCCGAATAGGTTCTAACTTCTTAAAGTAGTAAATTTCGCTACATTTGAACAGCAATATGATGTTTGGGAGGCCCGGAATAGAAAAATACATAAGTAGTTTTCATAACGGTACGCATGCCGTTTTAGTGATATTGTAACGGCATCCATGACGTTATGCCTATAAATGAACCAGAACAAGTTCTAAAACGCTGAAATGCAGAACAAAAAATGCGGAGCGCCAAAAATTTGTGCCATGCGATCACATGGAATAACTCAAAACTTTTCTGCTCAAAAAATAGATATGTTGCGATCGCATGGTATTTGGCCCATGCGATCGCAACTTACCAAATTGCCATGCGATCGCATGGTTTTATGTCTTGCGATCACATGGAATAACTCAAAACTTTTTTGCTAAAAATATGGGTATGTTGCGATTGCAAATACCAAATTTTCATGCGATTGAGGTTTTGATCTTGACTAATAACAATTACAGTCCTTAAACTTTGTGGAATACTGACTTCAGTCCTTGAATTTTTTTATTTATTTCAGATAAGTCCTCCATAAATTGTAGCACACGTCCTCCATCTTTTTGCTTCTTTATACTTCAGTCTCCAAAATTTATAAATAAATAGTAAAATACTTCAAAGAACTCACAAATATCCATTGTAGTAGCTAAAATAAATACAAAATCCGCACTTATCAGCGTTATGCCTATAAATGAACTCGAACAAGTTCTAACTTCTTAAAGTAGTAAATTTTGGTACATTTCAACAGTAATATGATGTTTGAGAGTTCCGTAATATAGAAATACTTAAGTAGTTTTCAAAACGGCAGACATGTCGTTCTAGTGATACCGTAACGGCATGCATGACGTTATGCTTATAAATGAACCCGAACAGATTCTAACTTTTTAAAGTAGTAAATTTAGGTACATTTGAACAACAATATGATGTTTGAGAGTCCCGAAATAGAGAAATATTTAAGTAGTTTTCATAACGGCAGACATGCCATTCTAGTAATACAGTAACGACATGCATGGCGTTATGCCTATAAATGAACCCGAACAGGTTCTAACTTCTTAAAGTAGTAAATTTAGGTATATTTGAACAGCAATATGATCTTTGAGAGTTCTAGAATAGAGAAATATTTAAGTAGTTTTCATAACGGCAGACATGCCGTTCTAGTGATAGCGTAACGACATGCATGACGTTATGCCTATAAATGAACTCGAACAGGTTCTAACTTCTTAAAGTAGTAAATTTAGGTACATTTGAACATTAATATGATGTTTGAGAGTTCCAGAATACAGAAATACTTAAGTAGTTTCTATAACGGCAGGCGTGCCGTTCTAGTGATACCGTAACGGCACATGTCACGTTATGCTTCAAATCTCTTTCGCAAATATTTTTAAAGCGTTTTATATGCTTATTCAATGTTAGAATAGTTATTATACTGATTCATAAGCAATCTCTATACCTCTAAAACTATTCTATGACATCTTCTCCATTATAAACACAATATGCATGAATTCTTTTCACATACTAAAGTTCTTTGCTAACAAATCAACTAAATTAAGTATCATTAAGGTCATTATAACAAATATGACACATATTAGCTTATTTGTTAAAAAATAACATCTTTATGGCCGAATTAAGCGAGAAATTAGTATTGTAGGACCATAACGGCAAGCGTGCCACTTTAGTGTATCCATAACGGCATTGCTGCCGTTATATTTTTAAATTGTTCGGAATGACTTCGAAACTAATACACTAACTTGTTACAGTGATTTTATCAAAAATAAGATGTTCAATGTCGAAGTGAACAATAGATAAAAACTTTTAGGACTATAACGGCAAGTATGCCGTTTTAGTGTACCCATAACGGCATTGTTGCCGTTATAGATGAGTGCTAACTACTAACCTACGTCCAATAGCACTTAACTAGTCTATATATTCAAAGTCAAATATCAAACCCAATGCTAGGTAGATGGTGATAGTCAATAATTAGATAATGCCACTGGTTCCGTTATACATTGTGAATAACGACATACTTGTCTTTATTTTAAATTTTTAATGCCCTCACATATTAACTCACTAAAACAAACATATATTTAACGAAAGTTATCACATTAAAGGTTATAAACACACTGAAAGTGGAAAAATAAGATAACTGTATGGGTGCCGTTATAAATCATAGATAACGTCATATATGGCGTTATGGCAAATTCTTAAGCAAATGCATATATCAGCAACAATGTTGTAAAGGCCTAATGTTATATACATGCTGACAGTGGAAAAATAAGATAACGGCATGGATGCCGTTATAGATCACAGATAACGGCATATATGACGTTATGGCAGATTCTTAGGAAAATGCATATATCAGAAACAATGTTGTAAAGGTCTAAGGTTATATACATGGTGACAGTGGAAAAATAAGATAACGGCATGGATGCCGTTATAGATCATAGATAACGGCATATACGACGTTATGGCAGATTCTTAGGCAAATGCATATACCAGCAACAATATTGTAAAGGTCCAAGGTTATATACATGATGACAGTGGAAAAATAAGATAACGGCATGGATGCCGTTATAGATCACAGATAACGGCATATATGACGTTATGGCAGATTCTTATTCAAATGCATATATCAGCAACAATGCTGTAAACCAGAACAAAAATTTAGCCAAAAATTGCAACAATTGATATTAGTATATATATTTTATCTTCTCTAACTACAAATCTAAAATGTAGATAATTTAACAAGTTTACACACCACTCAAAATTACAATGGACAAAGAAAGAGGACAAACATAAAGATTTTTGGGTTTTTAGGTAGAACAAGTGCAATGAAGATGGTGATGAGAGAGAGACATGGCTGCAATAATTTTTCTAGAGAGAGAAAGAGGAGAATGAAAGATGAAATGAAAAAATTAGGGTATTTTTTGTTTTAAGCACTTAGGGGTATTTTGGATATTGTGTAATATTTTTTATACTTTATTTAATGGGGGATGCTATTTACCAAAACATTGTGGAAGTAGACTTATTTTACTAAACTTATTGTTTGACAAGTCTTTTTAACTCAAAACTCCATTTTATTTTTATGCTCTCTATTTCAGGCGACAAAATTGTTAATTATTTTAAATATATATTATTCATAGAAAATATTTAATTGAGAGATTATAAAAAGATAATTAGAATTGAATTGAAATTCAATTACCTAGCTAGTACCAAAAACTAAAATAGTTTTAGTTCTAAATCCTAAGATTAATATTTGATCAATTTTAACTGAAATTTAATAAACATGCTATTTCAATCTGATTCTGATTTGTTTTGGATGATTCTAATTTGATTCGATTCTATATCCAGAATAAAAAATCGGACTAGAATTGTTTTAATTCTCGATTGTAAGACCAAAATCGAATAAATTTAACTAAATTCAAATCGAACTGACTAACTCGACCTGATTCTAATAAATTTCGGATAAAACTATTAAAATCAGCCACCTCGGAGAGCGCGTCCAATTGTAGCTCAGACAACCAGGTGCAGGGAGGAGTTTTACAGCTAGTATTCCCAATATAAATGGGTCACATTCTTGCATCCACGCGTTACATTTCCGCTTTCTGCTACTCACTCTACACCTCATCTCAATACATCTCTACGCGTCTATCTAGCTCTCTCGCCACTTTTTCTATATTTCTTGCTCCCGAAAATCACAATCGGGAAATTGGGTACCTGCATTTGAAGGAAATTTGTGCAAATTAACGAAAAGGTGAAAATAATAAATTAACCCACCTTTAACCTTTGGTTTCGTGGAAAAAGGAGATCAAATTTCGGGTTCAAGTTTTGAGTAGATTGTTAATAATGAGGATGAGAGGTCAAATAGCGTATGTTAAGGAAAAAGAGGAGGAGGAGGAGCAGGTGAGGAACGGGGAGGAGAATAAAATGGTGGCAGCAGTGCAAAAAAAGTATACTTCGGTGGTGGGAGGAGGGTTTCCGCCGTCGCCTATGAAGGTCGTTGTGGTGGGTTATGCTCTTACGTCTAAGAAAACAAAAAGCTTTTTGCAGCCCAAGCTTGAAGGTTTAGCTAGGTATTTTCTTTTTTCTTTTTCTTTTTCTTTTTTTTTTTTCATTTTCTTTACCCCTTTTTCCTAATCATGAAAATATGAAGAAAAATTATGAATTAAGATGTTAATTGCATGTGGTGATTCAGTATATATGCATGCACGTATGTATATCTAGTTGAAGTGTATACAGTATAATGTTTTGGGGGAAAGAAAAGGGATAGTCTATTTAGGTTGATTAGATCGTGTCGTTTCCTTCCTCTTTTGCTGTCACTTTTTGGGATGATTACCTGTTAGAAATGGTGTCATTTTTTGAATTCATTGATTTGTGTTTAGGGTTAAGTGATCTGAAATATCTAATTTTTATGTTATTTATTGTGCTGGAAATATTGGGAGTTTTTTTATATTGAATTGTAGTTGTGAGTTTCAATTCTGTAAATTTTATTATCTGCAAAGTTTGTAGATAATTCCTGGAGGAGAAACATGGTGCTTGCGTGAGGAGTTGAAACTTATCAATTTTTAGAATTAAATATCTGTTTATGAATATTCTACCTGGAATATCCATTGTCTGTCTTGTCACTTGTGAACAATCAATGAAAGAACATTCTCGAATGTGACAAAGCTTGTAGAAAGATATTTGTGGTGCTTGTTTCCAGATACAGATTTATATTCATGATGATGATAAAGAAATTCTGGTAATTATATAGGTTATTTGTGGCTATCCGTTGGGCCTGATCACCACACTTGCCTTTTGAATATGTTCTGTGGTTGTCCGTGGTTTAAACACATCATCCAGTCCACATTGTTGTCCGTAGGGATGCTTGAATGTTTGTGGCTCTTGAACTATCATATTTCGTGGTTTGGTCTGACTTTTTTGAGATGGTAATATGATAAGCGAGGGAAAATGGGGAACATACAAGATAATTTAAATTTACACATTTGAAGGCTGCATATGACTGTGCAACATATTCTCTTAACATCTTTTTGGACCTTACTCCATTGTGAGGATGGATTTATTTCTTTTAATTTGGATGCATGGTTGCATTTCAAATTTTTCACTAACATCTACCCACCACGGGTGAAGTTTCTCAGTAGCTTAATTTTGGTTGTATAAAATACAGGCACAAGGGAATATTATTTGTTGCAATTGATCAAAGTAGACCCCTTTCAGATCAAGGTCCCTTTGACGTTGTGTTGCATAAGGTGAACTTTGCTCATTGTTTTCCCGTAGTTTTCATTTGCTAATGTACTTTTACAAGGATGGACTGTAATTCTACCTTTCAACTATTTGGCACATATTCACTGCACGTTTTGTGTATCATTACATCTAATGAATGTCAATTTTTGATGCAGTTATCAGGAAAGGAATGGCGGTGTGTAATTGAGGTTGGTCCAAATAAACACAATTCTTCTCTATATTTATATTGAGAAACTGCAACAACTCAGAAGTTATGATTAGAATGAAATAACTTTGGCTACTTAGGCTATAACACTTGATGATGTGGACTGGATGCACACTATCAATGACCGATGGCAACTGACACTCCTTTTGGTTATAACTTATTGTCATCTGACGCAAGTTGCCGAGTGCTTTGCTCTCTCCGTGATCATGAATCATGAGTTGATAATTTAGATGGAAGCATTAAGTTTCCAGCAGAGTAGATGCTATCCTTCAAAGTACTCCTGGTTTTTTTTTTCAGTGGGTTGTTTTTTCCAGGGTTGTTGCCACCCTTGTATCAGCTTAAGAAGAGATTGGTAACCTAATTTATGTTATTTAGGTGTTTTTCTTCAAAGTTCTTTTCATTTTCTTACATTGTGATCTTTATTTTGTTATTCGCTTTTTTTCATGAATCGTTAGCCACATTGGAATAGTTGACTCCACCATGTTAAATTTCCATTTGAAGTGACAGGGACTGATGTATATCAATGAGAAATGATTGTTTGTTTCAAGATTTCTGCAGTTTTGAATTTTTTTAAATATTTGAAGTTGCTATACATGCAACAAAGAGCCTTCTATTCCCATTGGACCATGATTCGGAAACTAGAAAGTTCAATCACACCTGCACAAATTATAACAGGATATTTTTGTTGAAGAGAGATCCTTTCTAGCTACTAGCTTCTAATAGAGGGCTTACTTTAAGAGTACATAGGTATGCAATTTATTTATTAATTTTATTTTTACTATTGAATTTATTACACTAGTCCATCTGTATTTTTTCCCTGAAACACTACGAAATTTACATACTCAAATTTAGTTAGGTTCTTTTCTTGCTCTTTTTGTTTATCATCTTTGATGAACTTGCAAGTCTAAATAACCACTTTAGGCAAGGAGTCTAGGAATGTATGTTGGACCAAATCACTAGTCCTTGTGTGCTGCATTTACACAAGGAGAAAATTTTGTTTAGTGGTTTTGCCTGTGTTGCATACAAAATCTAAGCTGCATTTGGAAACCACTCTTGATCTTCAGGATGCATTTGTAACAAAATCGCATCGTTATTTCCTAATGTGCTGCATATGTTATATATATTTGCGGTCCTTGCCATGCATTTGTTCTTCTAATCAAATAAGTTTACCTATAATAAAACTATTTTTGCAAGATTTCATTTGGAATGCCTGGTATCTTTTAATTTTTCATGACCACATTTGCATTTTGTTTGATTACATTGTTGCATACATGAACGTGAAATTGTTAATAATGAGACCTGCTTATTTCTTTTTTTTTTTTCAATCGATTGATAAGTATGCTTGGAGGTTGTGTGTTGGTGGGCGGTGCAGTAACTATTGTCATACAGTGCCACCATTTTTTCTCAATAGGTTGTCGTGTTGACAGAAGAGAGGGAATGCAAAAAAGGTTTCTGAAAGTTTTATAGTATAGATTTTCTTGTTCAGAATTTAAATCTCCTAGCATGATGAGTTGCACTATGCATTGTGTTGCCATGTAAACCTGAATTCCAAATTTCTTTAAGTCCTTACCCTTTTATTACCACATTTTGAAGGACTATCGGCAGACACATCCTGAAGTTACAGTTCTTGATCCACCACATGCCATACAGCAAGTGCACAACCGGCAGTCCATGTTACAAGATGTTACTGACCTGAACTTGTCGGATGCCTATGGTAAATTTCTTCAATGTATATCAGGACTTTTGCTGGTTGATGATTATGTACATACCTCTCCCTTGGAGAGTGGTGCTGTTCGAACGCAGCTTGAAAGCTTTTGTTTATCACTTGATCAACAAAGTTGTACTTGTCGTACTTTTGTGGTATTCACTTAAAAGTTTCAATGTTTATCTGTTGTGCAGGAAAAGTTGGTGTTCCAAAACAGTTGGTTTTCGAGAAAGATCCATCATCTATTCCTGATGCGGTGAACCAGGCTGGATTGAGGTTACCTATTGGTATGGTGACATGTTATGTTGACAACTATGAGTATGATCAGCAATTTTATATGATTGTGTAACGATCACGGATTTTATCGTACAAGTCTTTTGCTTTTGAGGCTATTTCGTGCACTTAAACTTTACGTATTGTCCACTAGAAGTTGAGTTTCAAACTGGATTTCTGTCGCGTCCTTAGCAATTCAAACCCTTAACCTTCTCCTTGAGAGGAATTTAAATGGAATGCTTGTACGGCTAGGGCAAGATGCTGAGAAGAGGGATGCTAACAACCGAGATCCCTTTTCTCGGGATCTTGGCCTACGTACTCATCTATACTGTCCGTTTTGGGAAAGTCTGAGCCCATCTTACCCCTCACGAATTTCTTTCGCGTTTTCAACTATTCGAACTAAATACTTCTACCTCATGAGGCACTTAAGTTGAACTCAATTGGTACTAACATTCTACTTAAATTCTTCTTAAATGAGAGGTCAAGGGTTCGAATCATTGAGGACGCGATAGAAATCCAGTTTGGAGTCCAACCTCCAGTAGACAGTATGAAAATTGACGATTCACAGAATAATCCCTAGACGAGATGGTCATAGGGAAAGTCTGTAGTTGTTACAAAAAAATATTTTTTAGCTCTTTTTTTGTAACGACCAAATCCCTCTTCTCGGGATTTTGTCCTAGTTGTACTCATTCATATTGTCTGATTTGGGAGAAGTTGAGCCCATCTTTTCTCTCACGAATTTCTTTCACATTTTCAACGATTCGAACTCAAGACTTCTACCTTAACACTTACGTTGAATGCTAGTCCCAATTGGGTAATAAGTGGAATGCTGACATTTCACTCAAGTTCCTCTCAAGAGGGGAGGTGAAAGGTTCGAATTGTTGGGACGCGACAAAAATTCAGTTTGGAGTCCAACATCTAGTAGACAGTGCGTAGCCATCGGCGCACGGAATAGCCCCTAAAGCAAGAGGCTTGTAGGGGAAAGTTTGTGGTCGTTACAGATTGAGCATTTAATTGTACAATCATCATTATTATATTGATATTTCTAAACTAGTCAGTGAAATGTGATTGTCATGCTTTGTTTGTTTCAGTAGCAAAGCCTTTGGTGGCAAAGTCGCATGAGTTGTCTCTAGCCTATGACGAGTACTCCCTCCAGAAGCTAGAACCGCCACTTGTTTTGCAGGAATTTATTAATCATGGTATTGGTCATAATTCTTGTGGTCTTCAGTGTCTTTCTCATACTGCATAGAGAGTTACCTCATAAAGAGCTTTTTTATAAATATTTTTTCCACTCATCTTTCTTGTAGGAGGTGTCCTTTTTAAAGTGTATATTGTTGGGGAAGCAATTAAGGTGGTCCGTCGTTTCTCCTTACCTGATGTCAATAATTGTGATTTGTCAAAGAATGCTGGTGTATACCGCTTTCCAAGAGTATCCTGTGCCGCTGCATCTGCTGATGAAGCGGACTTAGATCCATGTGTTGCTGGTGAGAACATCTTTTGAAGTATTTGTGCGGCATGATTCGTCCTGGTGCAATGTGTTTCATTTGACCTTGTTAAACAGTTGTGTACGTTTGTTTTAATTTTCTGTTATGCGGATGGAAGTGAGTAATTGCTGTCATACATGCTCTGAGACCTTTGTTTAATCATGGAATAAAGGTCAGGGGGACACTTATGTTAATCTTACCTTCTTCCCTGCAGAGCTTCCTCCACGACCATTACTTGAGCGACTGGCGAGGGAACTACGTCGCCGGCTGGTATCCTCGTTTCCCTTTTGGATTCTGCAAACTCATTTATGCTACAGTGGCACTGTATAATTTTATTGATCATAATTTCATGTCTAGCTGCAATTTTTTGATAGGGTCTTCGGCTGTTCAACTTAGATATAATTCGAGAGCATGGAACTCGAGACCGCTATTATGTGATTGATATCAACTATTTTCCTGGTATGTCATGAGCTGACTTTATATACTACTGATAGATTCTTATTGTGGTTTAAAAAGTTAAAATAACAACTGGGAAAGCTTTTATTATCATGTTGAAATCGCCTTTTTTTTTTATTGAACTTGGGAAATCAAGCATCTTATCGGCATTGTTATAGTTTGGGAAGGATGAAAGGTTTACAAGGAGCTCTTATATTGCTCGTGTATATAATATAATATGCAGGATATGGAAAAATGCCAGAATATGAGCATATATTTACAGATTTTCTTCTGAGCCTGGTGCAGAGGGAATAGAAAGGGAAACCCCGCCTAGAGATATGTGGATAAACCTGTGCAAAATTTGACACATAATAGCATCCAACTAAGTGGAGGAAGAGTTGAATCTGCAGCTCAGGCACCATTGGACGTCGACAATACGTAGAAGGCAAGAATGACGTAACATCGGTTTCCATGTGCTGAACCCCTCAGCATTTGGCAGCTTCAGAGGCAATCTTGGAAAAATATCTACATGTGCTCTCGTGTGCAGTCAATGGTTGGTTCAACTCCTTGTTTGACTAGGAGTAACAGATTTTTTCGTGCAGTATATTTCCAATCAAAGCCTTCTCGGAAGTGCCTTGTAAATCTTTTGTTGATTAATTTGTTCATTTCTATGCTAATTCAGAATTGATGATCATGCATTGTGGTGAAACATCCTTTGATTAATGACAAGTATATTGATTGTTGCCGTAAGGGCGGCCTTGGTGTCTTTGTTTTTGGATTCATTCCTTCATTTGCTTCTATAACCGGACGTCAGAAAATGTTCCAATCAACTTTTATTCGAACTATGTGGCTGGCAGAGCTATCAGGTGACGGGATAGGTCCCTCCATGATGTGTAAAAATCTTAGTAGTATGAATTTAGAGATAAATCACATGTATCATGTTTGGGACTTGGATATTTACGTCATATTTTGAAATTTGTTTAGAAATACGATCAGATGGAAATCTATAAGGGAATTTTTATCATAATAGTCAATTTTTAAGAGAACAAAAATGGTCGCTTTTGAAAATATTGACAACTGTGACACCTTTTAAATGTCATATGGATTATGGCAGTAAGTGAGCAATTTGTGTAAGTTTCAAAGAAAAGTTTTCAATGAACATTTTATTACATGCAACATAAAATTTAGGAAAATTGGCGCAAATAGTTTCTAACGAATGTTTAGTGTGCAAATGGTCTTTAACTTTTTATTTTTAGGGGAGTGATCCTGAACCTATCTATTTAGGTGCGCAATTGGTTCTTTTAAATAGATTTCGTTAAAAATCTTCGTTAATTTTGCGAGTGAGTTAAAATTTCTTTTTATTTGTCTTCATTATAGGGGTAAAATCGTCATTCTGCATTTTCTTTCTTTCTTTCTTTCTTTCTTTCTTTCATCTTTCATATTAGGTAGCCCCCAGATGCCACCAGGAATCGAAAAAAAAAGCGAGTTCTTACTAACACGGAATCGTGTTAGTGTTGTGCAATTTGTGTATGTGTCTGAAATTTGGCTTGTTAAATTGTTTTGCAGTAGCAAGAGTTTCTTCATGGTCCCTCTCTTGCACATTTTCGGTGGTATCAGACTGGTGAGATAGTTCTCGGAGACATCTATATAATCAGAATCGGCCCACAAGCCGAGCTTCTCCGACACACCAGTGAGCTTATTAGTGTAAAGAGACACGATCGCCAACTTTTTGAACTCACCCAACTCAGCTGGCAATTTACTTATAAACTCATTTTCAAACATTTTGCAGGCTCACCAGATTCAAGAATCTAATTTCAGAAAGATCACCACTCAAATAATTAGTTGAAGCATCAAAATATTCAAGACTCGTTAAATTGTCAAACCCATCAGGCAATTTCCCAGTTAATTCATTTAAGTAAAGCTCAAGTTGCTATAGTTCCCGATCAAACGGATTGTCGCCGAGGCTTAACACATCATGATTTGTCATAATTTCAAGAGAATTCCATGGAAAACTTCCCAAAAATCCACTCTTATTTGCGTATAAATACAACAATCCACTTATTGATGAAATTTATGGGAATGATCTTGAGAAAAAAGTGTTGCCCAAGTCCAAATATTTGAGCCTAGTACAAATTTTCAATTCATCCCGCGACTCAGCCATACAGTGAGTTGAATCCGAGTAGAACTTTTTCGATGACGGAAGCTTGCATACGGAATCAAAAGGAATTGAACCTGTCAAATTCTGATTGGATAATGACGATTTTACCTCTCTAATAAAGACAAATAAAAAGAGATTTTAACTTACTCGCAAAACTAACGGAGATTTTTAACAGAATATGTCTAAATGGACCAATTGCGCACATAAATAAAAAGGTTTGGGACCACTCCACAGAAAATGAAAGGTTAAGAACCATTTGTGCACTAGAGGCATATATTAGGGACCATTTGCGCCAATTTCTCTAAAATTTACGCAAAAAATTGATCAAACATTTGTGTTCATTCATTTATTCTTGAATAGTTAGTATTTCGGTTGAATGGAATTGACATAAAGTTGACAACTAACAACATATTCTCCATATACTTAGGAATTCAATTATAAATTTAATTACAATTTTCTCTAATTAAAACAAAGGACATCTTTGTTTTTTTCATCAAATAAGGACTAATTACGCACTAAAATATATATGTTAAGGGCTTTTGTGTTAAAAAACAAACTTTAGAGACAATTTTTCAGACTACAGACAAAAGTTATAGATTATTTGTACCAAACTCCCCATTTAATTAGTATTTTAGTTATTCAGAGGCGATTGAAATGCATATATTGTATATCAATTATTTTGTCAATTTATAGATCAAATGAAATATTTGACTTTTTGATAATATTGTCAAATAAGTTTGGACATCGAGTGGGTCGATCCGAGTATTTCAATATTTAAAACTATTCGTTACACTTTAGATATTTTGTAAATAGAACCATTCGGGTAAATGTAATTATTGAAACCAAACTCGAACCGGAACCGTCAGTTCTGGTTCAAGTTTGGTTCTACCTATAATATTTCTTTTTATAATCCTGAGTTGACAATATGTTTCGAAAAAAAAAAGATGTTATAACTAAAACTTCTTAAACATATTAACATTAACTTGAAAAATATACACCAAAATTGCAAACTCATAAATTATGGTTAGAAAATGAGAAATTTTCTCTCAAAATTGAAGATTCTTTTTGGTTACAAAGGAGCTTCGCCTTCGCCGCCGCACTATGTGTTGAGCTAGAGAAAGATGGAGGAGAGAGAGATGGGTGAGAGTGCGAGACAGACGACAGTGCTTGTATTGTGTATCTGAACAAATAGCGATTGAGAGTTTGAGATTCGTGTATATGGAATTGGGTCAATTGAGTTTTTGTTTAAGAGTGGTAGGTTTTGGGCTGTTAGTTTAGGTCTTGGATAGTTGATCTCTTATTTTTAGTACTGAGGTGTTGAGTTGTGTCATTGGCCCACGGTGAATAAACTGTAAAAGATAAGAAATTATAAAAAAAAAAATGGCAAATTCAGTTCTAAATTCGGGTATCCACCGTTTCAATTCAAGAACCAAAAATTGACTCGTACAGGCAGTTCTCAGTTTGATTCTTAATTTTATTTTTTTGGAACCTGACCGGAACTTTCGATTCGAGTTTGAAAGGTTCGATTCTGATTAAAATGCTCACTCTTATTGTCAAATGAATTGTATTTGTCAATTGGTTATAATCACGTCAAAATTTTTAATTGTTGCACTATTTTTAATTGCATTAAAGATTTTCAATCTTTGTTCATTATCACATTTATGTTTCAATTTTTATTATTAATTAACACATCTTAGATGATGGTTTTCATCCAAAAAGTCTATTAAGAAAGCGTAAAAAAAATTATTTGTCTCTCATAATTTTGAATACGAAAAAGAAACAACAAATACAAAAGTGCGACAAGATATTTGTTAATCGTTTCAAAACATGCAAACAGAATATTTAAACATGAACTATCATCAGAGACTAGATGTTCAAATTAATAAAATATTGAGGATTAAAATGGGACATAAAAAATGAGGATATAAGTGCGACAATTTAAAAAAAAAAAATTGAATACCTTTAATGCAACTAAAAAGAGTGAAACAAAAGAAAATGTGATGTAAATATAATTATCTTTATCAAATAATTTTGGGTAATTATATTAACACTACACTTTTTATTATCCACACTACGTTTTAATTGAAATGAAAGTCCTCCAACTTTTGATATTTAGAAACTTATGTCTCTAACTTTTTTTCATCGTATTTTTTTCATTAACTTTTATTTAGTTTTCACATTTTGTCTCCGATAATGATTTTTGTCTAAATACTCTGCTAATGTGCATTGAAATTAAAGAAAAATATTTTGTCAAACTTTTACATTTGTTATTTATTTTGATTATGTAAAAATATTAGAGGCAAAAATTTTTTTTACACCCTCTTGATTAACTTTTTTGACAAAAATCATAATAAAAAACAAATATAAGACGTACAAATTAATAGGTTGATGACAAAATTTTGCTAAAAAAAGTTAGAGACATAAATACAAAAGTGAACAATAGTTAGAGATCTTCATTGTAATTAAAATGTAGTGTACATAACAAATAATGTTGTGGTAATATAATTACCCAATGATTTTTTTATTCTATTAACAGATATTTCAAAAATGGGTTTATGTTATTTGAAGGGTGTTTTAGATATTAGTTTATTATTAAACGGGATAAATTAATGGGTAATTATATTCACACTAAATTTTTTATTATCTACACCACATTTTAATTGCAATAAAGGTCCCATAACTTTTGATATTTAGACACTTATGTCTCTAATTTTTTTATCGTATTTTATCATTAACTTTCATTTATTTTTCACACCTTGTCTCCTATGAATATTTTTATCTAAATATTCTTCTAATGTGCATTGAAATGGGGGAAAAATATTTTGTCACACTTTCTTATTTGTTATTTATTTTGATTATGTAAAAATATTAGAGGCAAGAATTTTTTTACGCCCTCCTAGTTAATTTTTTGGACAAAAATCATCATCAAAGACAAATATAAGACGTACAAATTAGTAGTTTGATGATAAAAATTTGCTAAAAAAAATTAGATATAAATGCAAAAATGGCCAATAGTTAGAAACTTTCATTGCAATTAAAATGTACTGTACTTAACAAATAATGTTGTGGTAATATAATTACCCTAAATTAATTGCTATAACTTATATTCAAGAGAAGCATTACAATTTTCCATTTTTCTTTCAACTAAGTCAAAAAGTAGTCGCAGGTTAATATTGTTATTCAATTCTTGAGTTGGGAAATTGACCGCCATAATGCAACAAATCTTCTATGTAATTACTACGTGTCAAGTCAAACTTATGACCTACGTCATAAAAGTGTATAAAACAAAAATATTTTTTTAACTTTTATAAAGATATTCTCATCACTCTTTTTTAGATAGGAGTGAATATTATAACCAGAATTGAATATCGTGAGTTTGAACTGGAAGTTTCGGACCGGTTAAAAAAAATTAGGAATCGGAATCGGAATCGAGAATCAACTGGTCCAGGCAAATTCTTAATTCTTGAACTGAAATCGTTGGAACCCAACTCTATAATCGAATTTGTCCTTTTTCATAAGTTTTTTTTCTTACAATTTATTCAAGGGGTAGTTTCACTATTAACCAAAAAATATAAAATTATTTAGAAAATACTATCTAACTTTTTTTTATTCTAAAAGTACTATTTTTATTTTTGTAATACTTGTTGTTACATTTGTTATATTTTTTATAAAAAATGTTTGTTACATTTGTTACATTTATTATTTTTTGATTTTAAAATATTAAAAAGTAATTGTGGAATTTTAATAGAAAATCAAGTATATAGCAAAATTATTACTTTATTCTACCTCACCCAATTGCCCGACCCAATACCAAGTACCAAAAACAATAGTCCAATTGTCCAAAGCTCAAACCAAAACCCATCAGGCATCAGCCCTAAATCTAAAACCCAATTTCAAATACTCAAATCCCAAATTTCAATCACTATTCGCACGACAGTGTAACAGCAAAGACAAACTCCTTTGTAATGTGATGAGTCTTCAATTTTGAGAGATAATTTTTATTTTTTTAACTCTGTTTAATGGGTTTGCAATTTTAGTATATATTCTTCCAATTAACTTTTATAGTTATGAAATACTCAAAATATAATAGATAGTTTCAAGTATTTAAATACCCAGACCAACCCATCGACGGCCAGACCTATTTTTAACCATTTTCGATCAATAGTAGGGTTGTATTCAAATTGTAACTTTTAAGGATTTAAAAATTTAGGGATATTCAATGTAGACTTTTTAAGAGTCTGTAAAAGTATTGGTGTATTTAATATAGACTTTTAAAGATTTTAAAAGAGTTATTAAAAGTCACGAGTATTCAATTTAAACTTTTTAGAAGTATCTATAAATTATGTGATATTCAAATTAAGAATGACTTTTAGAGAATTCTTTACTTACTAAACTTTTGGAGACTTTTTAGTGGAAAATATAAATAACAAATTTCAAAGAAAATCTTTTGTATATACCAGTGAGATTTGTGAAGACTCCAGGGCCCTAAAATAATGAACTTTTTTTTCTTTTCTTGCATCTCTTCCGATAAGAATTTGATTTACTTGTTCAAGATATGTCATTTTCTAATTTATGTGAAATCTGAATTTACAATTTATGTGAAATATGAATCTACTATTTTCCAATGTGCGTTTTTCTTGATTGCATAGCGATTTTTTTTATAAATCAATTGATTTTTTGTTTAATAAGTTCTCATGATTGTAACGAGTTGTTTTGCTTTCTAATTATGACAAATGTGCCTTTATGGATTTTTTCAATGCATGATAGTTTGGATTTTATTTTATATTATATTCGTTTGTCCTCAAATAATATTGTTGAATTTGAGTGTTTTGTCTTGGAACACTTTGCTCCTTGAGTCCGTTTTGAATAGTTAATTGATTGATACAAATATTCATGAATGGATTTGGATTTAGATTGATTTGAAACGGTTTGAGACTGAGATTGGAGTTAGAATAATTTGATTTTTAAACACTTATATTTGAGCCTCAAATAAACTTATCAAATTACAAGTATTTTTTAATTAGATATTAATATTATTTATTACTTTGGCTTCTTAATTACCTATGAATGATTTGGACACATGAGAAGTTGTTTAAAATAATATTACATTATATAAAAAGGAAAATGTGGCTTAATATTTTTTTTTAAAAAAATGAAAACCTTTAATCAAAAGCTATAAAAATCTACAATTTCCTTAATGAAATGAAAATTTACATAAGTTTATAGAAGCCTTATTAAAAGATAATTATATTCACACTACAATTTTTATTAGGGTAATTATATTCACACAACATTTTTTATTTTTTAAACCACATTTTATTTACATTTAACATCCTTAATCTTTTAACATTATAGCACTCATGTCCCCAACATTTTTTTTATCACATTTTTATCTTCAAATTTTCATTAATTAGCACATCTTGTGTTTGATAACGGTTTTCGTAAAAAATATTTGTTGAGAATTCGTAAAAAGACTTATGTGCATGTCATATTTTAAAAAAAATAATAGATACAAAAGTACGATAAAATATTCTTTTCTTCATTTTAAAGCACGTAAACAAAATATCTCAACAGAAACCATCATCAATGATAAAATGTGCTAATTCATAAGAATTCGATGATAAAAAATTTAGAACACAATTGCAATAATGAATAAAAGTTGATGATCTTCAATACAATTAAAATGTGGTGCACTCATAACAAATTGTAGTGTGAATATAACACCCTTTTTATTATCTACACCATATTTCAATTGCAATAAAAGTCCCCCAACCTTTAACATTTTGACACTTATGTCTCCAACTTTTTTTTATCACAATTTTTTATTAACTTTTAATTAATTTTCACATCTTGTCTCTGATGATGAATTTTGTCCAATTATTCTACTAATGTGCGTTGAAATACGAGATGAAATTTTTTTTGTATTTGTTATTTATGATGCTTATTTAAAAATACGAGAGGCAAAAAATATTTTTATGCCCTTCTAATTAATCTTTTAGATAGAAACTATCATCAAAGACAAAGATAAAATATGCAAATTAATAAGTTGATGATTAAATGAGATGAAAAAAGTTGGAGACATAAGTAACAAAATGTCAAAAGTTGAAAGATTTTCATTACAATTAAAACTAAATAATAAAAACTGTAGTGTGAATATAATTACCCTTTATTAAATTCTAATAAATATATAAAAATCACATCAAAGTTTACGAATTTTACAAAAATCAGCCTTTATAAAAACTTATAAAAATAAGTGTAGATACCATATGTGACTGATGAACATGAGGGTCAGGCAAAATTTGAAACTAATTGAATTTCAGAGTTCAATGTTTCATTAGTCACTGAACTATTACTTACGTCTTCTTTCACCCACTCAACTTTAAAATATTTTTTAGTACTCACTAAACTTTCAAAAGTAACTCACCGTTACTCACTAAAGACGATTCAGTAACGGAATCACCTCGTGGCAGATGGAATGTACATGTGGCCGACGGAATCATCCAACAAGCATGTAGTGTCCTCCATGTCAAAAAAAAACTGCACGCCACGTCATCTTTAAACAAAAACTTTTTCAAGCGAAAGTCTTTTCCTTAACCTTCAGCAACTTGGATTTTCCCCCAAATTACATAAGTCCCAAACCCTAATCTGTATCCTTCATCTCCCGCGACAAGAAGACATAGATACCCCACTCAACGGCACAATCGAGGACCACAACTACTTTTACACATCAACAATGTCGCACATGGATAGACCACATGGAGGTACGGGTTTTATTTTGTTTGGAATTGTTTAATTTTTTGTTATATACTGGTTTGGTTTTTTTTTTTTCCCTTAGAAACATATTCTTTGAAAAATCAAACCTAAAATCAATTCATAATGTTTTTTTTGTTAATGGTAACAGATTCCGAGGATGATCCAAACTTTGTTGATTCCGAGAATGACAATAATGAAGATGATAATCTAGCGTATGACCAAAATGTCACAGACGACATTCAAATCGAAGTTGAAGGGAGAGTATTTGAAGGGATCGAGGATATTGAAAATGAGGTAGATGAATTAGAGTACCCAACATCAGAAGAATTACATAGTGATTATGAAAGTAATTAGGAGGTTGGGTAAACTAGGATGTCAATGGAAGATTTGGACGTCGAAGGTGAAGAATACGAGCACGGTTCAAGTCAAATCCTACACACCAGAACATACTTGCAGTCATGACCAAACTAATAGACACTGCACGTACCTGTACTTAGCCAATCGATATATAGAAACATTTAGAGTTGATCTAGAGTGGAAAACGAAGAGTATCATAGCCATTTTGAAAAAAGATTTGAAAACCGATATTAGTAGGAACATTGTTTGGAAGCCTAGGAGATACGCTAGGTAATTGTTAGAAAGAACAATTCAGGAGCAATTTAGGTTGTTGGGGTCATATACTGCTGAAGTTTTAAGGACAAATCCAAGATCTACTGTGATTTTAGCGGTTCATGATGGGGTCTTCCATGGCATTTACATATGCTTTAATGCTTGTAAGTTAGGGTTTGTGAGGGGTTATAGGAAGATGATTGGGCTTGACGGATGCCATTTGAGGGGCAACTATGGAGGCCAAATACTTTCAACAATTTCACTTGACGCAAATGATTGTATGTATCCTGTCGCATACGCAGTTGTACAAAAAGAAAATACTGCCTCGTGACGATAGTTCGTCATGCATTTAGGGGAGGATTTAGTCATTGAAAATATTAGTAACTGGGCATTCATGATTGATAGGAAGAAGGGTTTAATAAATGTGTTGGATGGGTTGTTCCTGGAGGCAGAACACATGTTTTGTGTGCGCCACATGTACACCAATTTCTTCAACAAGGGATTTAAGGAGAAAATTCTAAAAGACTACTTGTGGTGAGCAGCTAAGGCCACAACATTAGCTAACTATAGAACGTGGATACAAGAAATTAAGAATGTCAAAGAAGAAGCATTTAATTGGTTGATGGAAAGAAATCTGCAAGAATGGAGTAAATCACATTTTTCGGTGAAAGTGGAGTGATATATTGCTGAACAACGTTTGTGAAGTTTCAACAAAACACTTTTGGATATTTTGTATATGTTGATTGAATGATTAGCTGAATAAGCATTGTATATGTTGGTTAAATTTTTGGAAAGAATAGATATTTGGTATATTTGGTTGAATGCTTACCTAAAGAAGCATTGTATATGTTTGGTTATTTTTTTTTTTTTTTTTTTTTTTTTTTTTTTGTGAAGAATGGATTTTTTTCCCCTATGTTTTCACAAATTTCAGTTTCAAGTGAACTATTTTTGTCTACCACAATTATTGTACATGTTAGTGTTACATGAATGGAAATTTGATATTACCACTTCAGATTTAATATCATTGTACTGTCCTTGCTAATAATCAGTATAAGTTATTTGATTTTAATCCACATAAGTGTATGAGGCTCATTGTTCCAGATATTGAGGCAAGCTCCTTGATTTGTTAAACAAAACATTGTTCCAGATACTGAGGCAAGCTCTTTGATTTGTAAACACAACATTGTTCCACATACTGAGGCAAGCTCATTCTTTCAGTGTGTGAGGTTCATTGTTCCAGATGCTATGGTGAATGCAAGCTCTTTTATTTGTTAAACAGAAAATGAAGACAAACACCAAACATATTGTTACCACCCGATTTTGGTAAAGCCTCCACGTCAGCAAAGTCCTAGTAAAAGTCTCATCTAGGCCTCGCCAAATCCTTATAGGCCCAGCGAAGGCCTTCCAGATTCATAAAGGTTCTATTGGCCCGACGAATGCCTCGGAGGCCCATCGAACATCTTAGCATTCCTGAATCAGAGTATTGCGAGGCCCATGAAGGGCCTCGACATTCATGGCCGATCCAGAGAGCCTCGCCGGGCTTCGTATTTGTTATGGTCCGCACAGCTAAGAGGATATATCAGGGAAGATTGTATCTGATTGTCACAAGGAAACCATATCCCAATCTAATAAAATCAGCAATACAATCTTAGAGATTGAGAGAGATTGGGATGCAATCTCGGAAGATCACGGTGAGATTGGAACCTACCTTATCTGATAAGGAAAGAGAATTCCAACAGAATTTTAATTGATTGCTTCCCTAGATCAATTAGGATTCTCCCCCTATAAATATCAGACTCCGATTATTCTAAGGTACGCACTTCTGAGTACGCATTCTTTAGTACGCAATTTTCATGACGCACTTTTTATGCTTAAGAATCCCACCCTAAACTCTGCTCAAATCTCTACCTGCTTGT
The DNA here is from genome assembly GCA_030279155.1 of Forsythia viridissima. Taxonomy (NCBI): domain Eukaryota; kingdom Viridiplantae; phylum Streptophyta; class Magnoliopsida; order Lamiales; family Oleaceae; genus Forsythia; species Forsythia viridissima. The sequence continues at coordinate 27,064,113 of CM059036.1, forward strand.
CTCTCCCACACCCCTTTTTGTTCCCGCCCCCGTGTATCTTCCATATACCGGCAGTTGACTTGATCGTCGGAGTGCCAACGATGGCCGGACTCTTTTTCTCCGGATATCTTGGTGCCTAACGGTCGTCCTAGTGTGCAGGTAACATACGAGCTGGCAGAGGAGTGACTGGAGATCTGTTGGCACGTGGACTGGTGCAGGTTCAGAAGTCAACACATATAAAAAAACAAATATCCACTTACAGCAAACAAATAGCAAATGCCGTTCATTACCAAAGCAAAAAATGCTGAACTATATTCATCCACCTGGCTGCTTATACATTACATATTGCTGCTAAACCAACACCCTTCTCCATTCACAGTAACAACCACCATCCCACATACGTTTGAACTCCATTCATCTCACATACGTCCAACAAATTCAAACAAAAACCCGAAATGCAAAGTACAATACAAGAAGTGAAAAAACAACTTGATAAATACTAATGGTCTTGCACATTTTCCCTTTCTCTTTCTCAGCTTCGTTCTTCTTCCAAAATAGGCCATTGATTATGGACTTGTATCTATCACGAGGTGCTGAATCAACTCAATCAAAAAAATTACAAGCTTGGGCCTTCCTGTAGGATCTACATCCCCAAAATCGACGTTCAAGATTACCCTTGGTCCAAGATGTTTTCATCATCGGAACATGGCCACAATAACGAAGTGTTTGCTTCAACGTCTGCAAACAATGATTCCATCCCAAAGTTGTTCGTCCCATAAGACCGGTTAGGACTTGGCTATTTGGTGAAATTTCTTATTTGGGAATTTTCTTTTTTGAATTGGGAAATTTCAACACATAGGGTTATATAAAAGACATTTGCTTAAAAACGTTTTCTTTAAAGATGATGAGGCGTGCGATTTTTGATGGCTTGGAGGACGTTGCTAAATTGTTTGGATGATGTTGTTAGCTACATGTACATTTTAATTGCGGCGTGGTGATTTAGTCATTTGGTCGTATCTAAATCGTATTCACTGAGTAAACGTGAGTTAGAGTTATCGTATTCAAGGCAACTAATTTTTATTTTTAAGCCATTCTTGTTCTTCCCTCAAGCTTATAACGAGAACCAGATCTTTGACCCAAAATATTATTTGAAACTCAAATTTCACAGTTGACAGAGAGCGCGCGAAGATGAAGCTACTTGGATGGTGGTTGATGCTAGTGGGTTCACTTCGTTTGGCATCAGTATGGTTCGGATTCTTCGACATTTGGGCTCTTCGCCTTGCCGTTTTCTCCCAAACCACCAGTATGCATTTATATTATCGCTTGCTGCATTTTTTTTCCTGGTGACGCTTTTACGTTTTTCGGATTTTGAAACCCGTGAAGTGTTAGTGAGATCCCAAATAGAAGGAAATCCTCTACGTTTTCCTTGTGTTGGATCTACGCTCGCTAAATAGATACATTCATTACGGAGAAACTGTTACTGAATCTTCAAGATTAGATAATCTAGATCTTTACAGCCGTTTTTCTCCCTTTTGACATTTGCATATGATTTCACTTTCAGGGATTTTTTGTTTTGCAGTTAACAATTTGAATTTTATGGGCCGTATGTTCATTTGCAACTTGACAATTGCAGTAGTGTTATCACTTAAGATTGATGTATTAATAATGAATTTGAGCTTCTCTAGAATTATAGAAAAACCTTGGTGGTTAAGATTTGTAAGAGAATTTGGAGAGAGGAGTATAAAGAGAGAGTAACTAATTATTGGGAAAGTGTTTCGTATGCCATTCAATGCTATAGATCTTTACTTCAGCTTCACTTCTTAGTAACACGACTCGAGAGTATTAGTGGGAGAATGTTATCTGAAATACATCTTCATTGTTTTATGGCTTATGAATTCCTCTCGACTAGAGTGCATTGCAATTTGGCGTTACCTACTGTGTATGATTTACTTTCAGGATGATTTTATTTTGATTAAAGATTTTGTTGGCAGACACTTAATTCCATTGTATATTTGTATTGCATCCTCTGTAATTGGGCAACTACAGGGTGAATTAGTAAATTACTAATTTGGACGAATATGTTCAGAATGCGTGCATTCAGCTTTAATTCTTGCTTGGAAAGTAGAATGAATATATTGAATAGATGCAGGGGAAAGTAAAAATGTAACTAGAATGTATTTCATATGGGAGAATTAGTAAAGCATAGCTGTGTACTGATTTTTATGCTATTAAAGAAGTTTGGTTGATTGGGTGTTGAAATCAACATTTGTATATAAGGATTTCACTCTTAATATTTTTTTCTTGAATGGATTATCCTACATGATGTTTTCTTCAAATCCTCAAGTTCAAATGTATCAACATTCTGTTACTTATCTCAAGTGCACTTGGTGATACGTGAATTCATTTCATAATCATGCTAATATATGGAGACGAACCCCATAATGTGTACGAATGAGGTTCATAAATCACTTAACCGTATATCCTATAATGGTGGATTTCTATACTAGCTAATGAATTAATGCATCCTTGAATCACGTGCTTGTTTGATTTCTAAATGGTTCTTTGTATTGATCTGGCATTTATATTAAGATTTCTCTATTCATTTTTCCATATTATCTGGAAATTTCCTAATGAAGCTTTTTCCATGTTTTTTTTATACATTGTAGTGACTGAAGTTCATGGACGGACATTTGGAGTTTGGACATTGTTGACTTGTACCCTATGCTTTCTCTGTGCGTTCAACCTTGACAACAGGCCTCTGTATTTGGCAACCTTTTTATCCTTCATCTATGCTTTTGGCCATTTCTTGACTGAGTACCTCTTTTACCACACTATGGCTATTGGAAATCTGACAACTGTTGGCATTTTTGCGGGTAATGCTGCCAAATTAGATGCCTATTATTTATTTCCTCAGTCATAAATGATCATTCCCTGTTTGGATGTCATTTTGATAATGTTCTTTATAACGCATGCCGTCGTTTTTGTTATTTAAATTACCTGTATTGAGCAGAAACTTTTACCCATACAAAGCAGCAGTATGTTGTTTGCATCAAAATGCGATTTGGAGGCTATAATAGCATTTTACGTAGAACGATAATAAGAGCATCTCCAATGCAACCGTGGAATGCTTAAAAAATTGTGCCACATAAGCAAAATAAAAGGTGTTTAAAAAAATTCCTACAATGCAAGATGATAGGGACTCCGTCAAGTTGAGGTAAAGGAAAAAATTGACATCGTCTAGAGCTCCGTCTATATTTAGAAGCTCTGTTAGACGTGTTGTTTCAACAAAATTTAAATTTCCTATGTAGATTTAAAGTTCCTATGCAAATTTAAATGTGATTTTGTTTTTATTTTTATTTTAATAAAATAAAATACACCTAGATAGCAATCATAGAATGCTTGAACTTGAATGTGTATTAATTAGACATCAACGCCATATAAATTAGAAGTCCTTCAACCATCGTGCCACTTAAATAGTAATCCATAGAATGCATTGGAGATGCTCTAAATAGCATAATAGTTGACAGTCTCTATACTCTTCCCGTGAAATATGAAGGGATATTGGTTGGTGGAAATGCATAAACTGTTGTACAATGTGCATTATTGTCTACTACTGGTTATTTGGTCGCCGTTGAAACGATATGATGTTATTTTTTGAGTATTCTTTTGCATCATTATCTTGTTATTAATTGTAATGAGGATGTTTATGTTTGCATTGCAGATGCTATTATCATACAGATGCACAAACACTGACACAAAGCATTTAGCTGCACTATAATTATAGCGCGTTGTTTCATTCTAATAAGCTGGTGCGATTTTGTTATTAGTTTTTCTTTTGTTTTAGGATAAATGGGTATTTTGGTAACTTTAGGATCTAATAGTAGCCTAATTAGGGTTTGTGCAATACTGCTACTCCTGTGCTTGCCAAGAGGCAAGAACTACACACTGTTTTGTGTACTTTGTTAAGAGGATTCTGCTGAACTTATGGAAATGCCTTAGTATCTTAGCTCATTTGAAGACCTCACATAACGCTTAACAATTGCTCTAAGGTATTTGTACGAGAGGCTGCTCATGTTAGGTAGAATTGTCATGCGCTAATTCTCTGAATTATCTCCTGCCTGGTGCACTATATGGTTGATGTTCCACAAAAATGCTCAATCAATTTTTCCAATATTGATATTCCTAGAGAAGATTAGTATGTTAAACTGATGAATCATATGTTTTCAGGCACGTCCATAATATGGATGTTGTTGCAGTGGAGTTCGCATCAACCAGTCAAGAGTAAATTTTCATAAAAATGAACTCAATTATTGCAATTCTTCCTTGAAGCAGAAGAGTGCGATGCTTTAGTTGCAATCCTTTCTTGTTATTGCTTCCAACTGTATCGTAATGGGTGCATCAGTAAGCACTTACTCATTTAGCTTATAAAGAAACTCATTGTCTTGGCTTCAAGTTAACTACATCTTCATATGAGTATGCACCTATATCTAAATTACATTCTTTTGCTTAACTTTTTCAGCTTGGTTTATTAAGTTTGGCAAATCATGTAACAATTTTTTATCTGCTGCAATCATTGTACAATGGATTTTTCAGATGTTTCTCAAATTTGATCAACTTATGGTTGTGCTGATGTGGTGTGAGGAGTTTCCACATGTTGGAAGTTGAAAGAACGACACACCATATTTCTTGTTTTCATTTGGCATATCCTATATTTACTCGCGTAGATGTACATTTATGTACAGGTTCTGAAAAGCAACCACGTCTTGAGGAGGATGTAAAGACTGTACTTGAAAATTGCTTAAAATGATTTCAACTTCTTATCCTCGAGCACTTGTGAATTATTGATCGGTGATTTGTACCAGTGCCTTATTTCTTCTTTCGGTTTGTGGGTTTTTGGCTTTCTGTGATGTGAGTTTCATACTGTCCAAATGCAACAACAAGGACTAAATAGTGTTGCTTATATTCAACATTGCTGCCTGTTCAGCGTTTGTGCACAATTCCAAGTAGCTTAATTTTGGATAAATAGCTCGAATTCATGACAAGAAATGCCGAAAATTTTATGGATCTATGATTTTTATTCATTTATTGCACATTCATTTCTTCTATTGCATCTAATAATGTAGTTCTCGTGGCGTTGATGGATTAACATGCAACCCCCCAATACGAAGAACTACTTGATCTGAATATCCTTCACCATTTAATAGAACTATCGTTTTCTGAATCATTCTTCAGAAATGTGGACTTCCTCAAGGTGCAGATTCTTTATCTCCACCTTAAATTAATAACTAATCTATTATTCATCCTTGTCATCTTCATCGATTAAATCCTGCAATTGTTGAGGCTCTCCTTCTTCTTCGGTCTTGTCCTTTTCGCCTTCTTCAATCTCTTCATCTCCATCAACGGTCTCTTTATCTTTGCCTTCTTCGTCCTCTAAATCCAATTCTTCATCAAGTAGTTGAGGTTTGATGTCTTTTCTCCCCAGTTTCAAAATTGGAAGCACATTTTCTCCATTTCCAGATACTTGTGTTGAGACGGATCTCTCCTCCAATTTCGACTTCATGTTGTAAGATTGCTTCACTTGGTAAAGAAGCCATATGCATATTGCAAGTAGTAGACATATTTGAAGTGCATGCTTTACCTTTAAACTTTTTGATCTTTGATTCCTGCTGCCTGATGGCTTCAGCATCATCTATCTTTATTTAAGTTTTTTTTTTTAGCACAGAAGAAAACATTATAAACAATTTATCCCAAGTAATACAATTCTGCAATTTGTTAAATATATCGATGCACCCAACAAGATTATTGGTGTGTTGGACATTTCAATCGCTGAAAGAAAGGCAAGAAGAAACGATTTGGCATACAAACGGACCACATTTCACAAATTTCCCTACTATTAACATTAAAAAGTTAAAGTTAAAATCAAAATCAACAATTAATTTTAACTACATATTTTATAGAACTCACAATTTTTATTATCTTTTTATCAAAATCTGCTAAAAATTTTCAATAAACAAACGCTAAATAATTGAGATTGTGTGATATATGCTTTATTCCATTTTAGGCCTAGCCTAGCAGAGGAATGAGTGTAGACTCGACTCATATATTCAATAAAATTTCTTATCTTTTCAACTTGTTTTGCAATTTTGTTTGTTCAAATATCGAGTATTTATACCGGAATCAACTGGTGTTGTCAAACGCAGTTTTGTTCTTCGCTTTCCATGCGTCCCATAGTAAGAAAACTTAATCCTTATGGCATGCTTGCCTAAGAGAAAGTAGTCCAAATGCGTTTGTGTCTTCAAATAACTACTACTAATGGTTATTTGTATACTTGTATTGGAAAACTTGCAATAGCACCTGCTCTATATTCAATATTTCTCCAAACTTTAAGAGATGTTTGCTACATTAGACTGAAACAAATTAAAAAGCACACTTATGTTTTAGGGAATTTGATTAAAAAGTACACTTACTTATGACCGAATCGAAACTTCAACTTGCCAAACCCAATCAACCCACCCCCAACAGAAGAAACAACGCATCTACGGTTCTTCAACACAGGGTTTAGAAAACAAAATCGCACGTAAGAGTGAAGCAAGTCTATGGGTACTTAGCGAACTTAGCATATATTTCAAGTAATGAATTTAGCCCTTAAACTTGTAATAAACTACTAAAAGCATTTCATCATTTAACTGCAAAAAAGATCAGAACTAGAACATGTTCAAACGAAAATCAGCAAAGTCACAGTCTCACAGAAATGAAATAAATCCAGAAACTTGTATCTCATAACCAGATCAAGCAATAATATACACTACTTACAAAATTTTTATGCAGAAGATAAAGACGTAAAATTGAGTGGACAGAAAGCCTTACCGTTGAAGAAGACTAGAAGAGGGTCGCTCTTGGAATTCATATATGAGCTGCACTTCGGTGCTTTTAGTTTGTGGGTGTGTCGGTGCAGCTCAAGAACATGGCTCCATCAGTACAAAGTACACTGTAATTGTAAACTCAGTTTTTATTTTTATTTTTTACCTAATTGACTGGGGTGAGGTGGGTGAGGTGGGGGGTTGTAAGAAAGAGAAGGAAGAATGCATTAACTCAATCTTGGCAGCTGCTGTTTTTCTATTGGGCAGCTAGTGCCTTCTAACTGTCACTGAGATAATGCCAATTGTTTACAGCACGCAATGATTTTTTTTCTGTGGATGGATATTTCAGTAAAATGCAAGATAGGAAATTTACCAAAAGGAGAAAAGGATATGTGAAAAACAAAATAATGGGTTTTTTTGGGTATGGATCTACTCTGTTCCGTAGCTACTTGTACAAATAGGCAATAGCAATGTGCTTGCCAATTGTGCATGGCTGTTGCGTAGAGAAAAGTTACACGGGATGAAAAAATAAATTTCTAAATTTCTAAAATTTCTTACCTTGGAAACATACGAAATTCTTGAAAAATGGTTTGCTAAAAAAGAGCAAAGTCGTAGTACGTGCTTGAATGTTGTGTATGCTGGAAGAATTGCACCTATTTCGTGTGAGTTATGTGCACCACTAGCTATAGAAATAAAAAAAATGTTTACATATGGAAAAGCTCTCACTTTGGTATATCTATTGGTAGAGTAATGCAAGTTGATAGAGTTACTATTTCTCCATTTCCTATGTCTTATGTGAATATTTATCTTATGCTTTGAGAAATGCTAGACCAATGTCGATTAAAATGGCCATAACATGGGCGTGGCTTTCCGGGTCGGTCTTGTGATTTTCGAGGCCTGAGGCGAATTCCACAAATTAGGTCTCCAATGGGCCCTCTAAATTGTAGTATACATTCAAAATCCACAAATCTTTTATGAAATTAATTGTTAACTTAAAAAACAAAAACCAAAAAACATGGGTTAGACTTTAGAGTAATAAAGATGGCCCCCCTTCGATTTTGGGTCATATTTGCATATATATTTTTTTTTTGCCAACTTCAGTAATAACAAATTTTTTTGGGCTCCCTTCGATTTTGAGTCCAAAGCGATTGTCTTACTCGCTTAGGCCCAAAATCGGCCCTGGTGGCCTTGTCTTATGTCAATTGCTTTGGATATATATATTTGTTATGGGTGTATTCCTAGTAGGACGGAAGCAACGCAGTGTGGGCTTACTTGATGGCAGAATGGTAGGTAGGGAATGGCCTAGAATGCATCAGAATGTATGCCGCAGGCAGACTCTACTTTCAGTGGCATGTTAAAATGTGCAGCATGTTAGGAATTAACTATATATGCACAGCAAAAATTTATAAGTTTACCAGATCAACTTTGATGTTTAACATAACTCGTGTAAAGAATTCTTACCTCAAGAAACAATTATATCATAACTTGAAATTATGCACACAATAATTCAAATCTCTATCAACCATAGTTGTCTAAGCGTCTAGTCTCTGATCCACACAGGTGAAGTTAAAGATATTTTTTTTTTACTCATAGTACAGAGAGAGAAAGAGAATGAACGCGGCTACTTTGGTGCTAGGGTTAGGACACTAATTTCTTGTGCTAGCAACATCTTATGATTTCTTAAGTACCCTAGTACGTGTATAAACATACTCTTAATTGGATTCAAGTCCATTAATTCCAACTTAAGGTAAACAAGCTAAATTAAACAACTAGACCCACAATTAATTAATTCCATAAATTCATTGGACCTATTATTTAATTGGTCATACAACCCATGCAGGTAATTAATTAAATCCACAAATATCCTGCATTTGTAATTTAATTAATATCCATTTCGATCTTCCAACTACCATCATTTTGTGTGTTAACCATTAGGTTTCAATTCTTGATGTCAATTAAGATAATTATTATCTCGATCCAATTAAGATAAGAATACACATTTTAATTTATTCATTAATATAGTAATTAATTAATTTACATTAAATGTCCTTGATTGATACCTAACAACATGTCAATGTAATCGATATGATGGGACAAGTCAAGTGGTATGACAAAATCTTTCATGCCCAGTGAGCATGAAATAAAATTTATTTATCAACTATATCCCAATTGGCTACGAAATATGAAAAGTGTCAATCTCACTTCACCAATTATGTTATTCCTCACTTCAAGTAATCGACTTACTGAGTTCATATTTGAAAATTCATTTTCAAATCATAACTCTACATTGCCCAAAGAATTATGTATAAATACTTAAGACCACGAAAGGTAGGACATATTCTCTTACTATCCAAGAGTGATAACTCCTTTTTTATCTTCCATCAATCTTCACTAAATTCACGTTACACCTAATTAGTGTCATATTAGTAACTCTTAATTAGACTCGCATCTAACACTATTGAATTGTGATGAAAGGAGTGTAATATGTGTTAACCTATTTGCACTAATAATATCCACGTCTCATTAGTGAATACGGTTAGAGGCAATTCTAGATATTACAACTCTTTGTGATTAATATGTCGCTAATAACTATTCTTTGATCTCTATTATTTAATTTTTAAAGCAATAAATAAATAAAAGAGATGTCAACAAATAATAAATATATGTATTGATAATAATAATGTAGTAATATTCCTTCACAACTATTGGATCTTTTGCACAATACTAAAAACCTCCCACTTGCACTAGTCCCAATCATTCATGTTTCTAACACCAAATGAAGTAACATAATGATCATGTTTAACCTGTGATAGTGGCTTTGTAAATAGATATGCAACATTATAGTCTGTGGGTACACGTTATATTAATCTCTCGAATGAGATGCTATCACCTCAATACATACTTTGATCATCGATGAGACCGTTGTCTCTTTGCTTGCGTGATGGCTCAATTGTTATCACAATACAAACAATGCTAGGAACTACTTCAAGTTCAATGATGATTTTTTTTTATCCAAACCGCTTCATTTGCTGCTTCGGAAGTAGTTGTGTTCAACACCTGTTGTATAATAAGTGGTTGTCTCCTACTTGGAACTTTTTTAGCTAACCACACTACCATTTAGAGTAAATAAATAACTAGATTGAGATTTGTTGATATATCGGATTGAAAACTGTATTAGTATAACCCTAAACTTCAAGTTGAGCTCTTCCATACATTAAGAATAAGTCTTTAGTTCTTCACAAGTACTTAAGAATATTCTAAATAGTAATCCAATGTTTGTTCTCTAGGTTCACTAGGAATGTGCTCATAACATTTAGAGCATATGAAACATCTAATCTTGAACATAGAATTGCATACATGATAGATCGTATTGTAGAAGCATAAGAGATATTATCCATGCTCTCTCTCTCTCTCTCTCACACACACACACACACACACACATTTTTTGTCCTAAGACACATGCACTTGGAGAGATAAATCCCATGCCGCACAAGACAAAATCCTCTCTTAAATTCTTCCACACAAAACATCCTTTGCATTTTGTCTATGTACGCGGATCGTGATAATCCAAGAAACCTATTAGATCTATCTCTATAGATGTTGATTCCCATAATGTAGGCTGCTTCTCCCGTATCCTTCATAGAGAAATTTTAAATAACTACGCTTTCACTGGTTGTAACATGGGAATGTCATTTCCAAATAACAATAAGCCATCCACATATAATACTAGAAATACAACTCTACTCCCACTAACATTCTTATACACATGGTTCATAATAGTTTTTAATAAAATCAAACATTTGACTCATCAAAACATATGTTCCAACTCTTAGAGGCTTGCTTTGTAGGCATGAACATTAACATTTAGGTCTATTTATCTTTTAAGAGACCCATTTGCGCCCTATGGAATTTATCCCTTCAGGTGGGACTGCCGAAATCCATATCTTTGTCTTTCGTAAATGGAGTTCATATTGGATTTCATGGCTTCATGTATCTGTTTAGGTCAACAACATGAGTTAGCTTCTTCATAGGAAGTAAGCTTGCCATCCTCAATTAGAAAAAAACATAACTACGTTTACTAGCTAGAAGTCCATATTTCCGATTTAGACGAGGCACCCAGAAAGATCTATGAGTAGCAGACTTGTCCACAGATTCTGTCTACGCCTCTAACTCTCTGACACATACTCTTGCTCATCAAGTCGATATTTTGGTGTCATAGTTTCTTGAACTTGTTCAAGTTCTACTTTGCTCTCACTGCCCTCTCCTAAAATAAACTCTTTTTTCTAAGAAGACGACATGTTTCGAGACAAACACCTTTTGCTAGCTGGTATTGTAGAAATAGCATCTAGTCGTTTATTTCAGATATCCCACAAGCATTTATCAAATTTTCTCAAACGTAAGTGACTCTATCTGCTTCACATAAGCGTAACAACCCCAAATTTTCATATGAGAAAGATCTAGTCTTTACCTCTCTATATCTCATATGGGGTGTTTTCAACCGATTTAGATGAGATACAATTCAATATATAAGACGCTTAAGTGAGTATCCCAAAAAAAATGGTAGCTCTGCTTGCACCATAACCAATAGTGTACGAAATCTCATTTCAAATACATAATTGAGATGCGTATATGGAGGATTCCACTGCAAGAGAATCACGTTCTATTTAAGATAGCCTAAGAATTCACCACTTAAATATTATTCACTTCGATCGGATCTTAGTGTTATAATATTCTTCCACGTTTGTATTTTAACTTCATTTAAAAACTCAATGACCTTTTCAAGAGCTTCAAATTCATGCAGACACATGCATCCTAATGTATTGGCCCTAATAAATCACCTGCTCTATCTCATTTTCCAGTAACAACTGACTTACTAATCTTGCCCGTAGGCACGATTCGCAAACCTCATATATATTCATGATCAAATGGGTCTAAGTCTCCATCCTTGGGTAGCTTATATATGCGTTTCTCGTTTATATGACCTAATCTACAATGCCAGATATAAGTATGATTTAGATTACCGATTTATTCCCTTTTTGTTTTCTATGTTCATGATAGAACTCTCATGATTCATAATCATATTCTATTAAAATTTCCATTAAAGGAAAAGAAGAAAATTTATTCCTAATAATAATGTCAAAAATATTTCATGTCCAAACATGAAATAGAAATAGTATTCTTTATAAGAACACAAGCATAAAAATGATTGTTTAGTTCTGAAATGAAAATAGAAGGAAAAGTAATAATAAACCTTATAGCTAATGCAGCAACTCTAACTTCATTTTTAATGTGTAGGTTTATTTTTCCTTTTGATGGGTTCTTCTATTGATACGTCCAGGATTGCCTTTACAAGAACAGCCTCGACTCTCTAATGTTTTAGAACGATGATCAAATTACAATACCAATCCAAGGAATTTTGGTCTATTAGCATCCATTATACTATACAAACTCATATATTTACTCACTTTCACAATTTACGACTTAGAACAGTAAAGATAGGAGCATATAAATTCTCAGACAAATTAATAATTTAATTTGGTCTCTAATTAAATTGATTTGCTCTCATTGTTTAGCTCAAACTCATAACTCTTAATATAAATTTGTAGAATCTAATTAAATAATTCTCAGTGGACTAGGATCCTATTTACTTAATTATGACCTTGAGTGGAACATTCCATGTAAAACCTAGATCGTTAAATTGACAATTATATGTCATATTCATCATATATATCACTTAATATCGTCTTTAAAATAATTTACCTTGAATTGACTCAACAAATGAAATATTTTAGTTAAATCGTATCCATTATTCAGAAATATTCAATATTTCATAACGTAAGCATATTTTGAATGGAGCAACCTTGACATCAATTAGGAACTTTGGTTTATTGTTTTAATAATAAAAGGCTTTTGAAAAACTTAATATTTAGATTGAGGAAGTTTGCAGGTCTCATCAAATCATTCATATTAAGACATACGTCAACTATGTAAATTTAAACATGCATAAAAACATACAACGATTGTCAATATTGATGATCATGAACTTTATACTAGCTAGTCTCCTTGAGCAAAATAGGAGTACAAAATGGTCACATCCTAAGGAATATCTCCAATAAGCTTTCGAAGCTCCAAGCGTTGATTGTCATTTTCTTCAATGACCTTTATCTTCGTTACTCTATGAATAAATAAAATTTCTATATAATTCCTATGAGAGTTGTGGATAATAAAATAATCAAAATGTTATGCATAACAGTAGAAAATAATTGATTGCAAGTGCACAATATCGCAAACAAGTAATAAAGTGGACCTAATAAGTCCGGATTATCGTTCCCACGAAAACTATTTTATTTAGATATTAGCTCAATTAATCTCAATCTAATCTATTGAAAATAAGTTGAAATAGGTTTTTGAACAATTAACTTATAACTATTAATTTACGAAAACAATGCAATAAGTTATGTGAACAAAAATATCATTAATTTATCAAATATGATGATTAAAGCGTCGAGATTCACGAATTCACCATATATATCATATCCAATCTCTCCTCTCAAGTTTTATTCCTAACGTTGTACTCGGTCGAATTCACGAATTTAACATAATTTACCTTTCTCGAGGTCCAATTAGTCATATATAATTAAGTCGACTCACTATATCTCTATGTCAAGTCAGAATAATCCTTAACTAGATGCATTAAATCTCAAAAGAATTCAACTTAAGACCGTAACAATAACAAAAGCGTATCTCTACCTTTTATCCAATTGTCGAATTTTACTACGTAGTCTAGATTAATAACTTACCTCTCGGTTTGTTACAATCCATAATTCAATAAAATAATGGCCAATTATTTCAAACATTAAGAGAAGAAGTAAAAATCAATACATAATCAACATATATTCAAAACTTGAGAATTGAAATTGAATAATCTAAACTAGGTTACATTGTTCATTCCAACTATGGTTTAGTTACACATTAATAAAAACAAAAGAAGAGAATATAATACATAACCGGGTTTGAAGTGAAAACAAAAAATAGATGAAAATCTTGCACCAATAATTTATATCTTCCTTGCAAAGTTTGAAACTCCAGCTTGATATCATATAATTTGCCCCTCTAATCTCTTTTAATTATTGTATATCGTCTCCCCTTTTTTGTTTAAATCATAATCCCTATTTATATGTCCCCCAAAACCCTAATTTAATGTAGAAGTGGTGTCCCAAAAGAATTACCAAACTAGAGTTTGACTAAAATAAAGAAACTAAAATTCTGGTCACGAAATGCCCTTACAATCGCAAGGGCAAAATCGTTGCGATCGCAAAGTTATGTCTGATTTAATGTTGTTTTTCTCCTATTGAACCTTGCTATCGCAAGGTAAATGGCCATTGCGATCGCATGGGCAAAACTTCAACTTCATCCAATTTTTGCAACTTAAGTTCCTGATTATTTGTACAATAAGTCCTTAATCTTTTTAATATCTCCACTTTAGTCCTTAGATTTTTTCTTTCATTTCACTTTCATCCTCTTTTATTTTCAATCCAAGTCTTTCAACTTTTAGATGTGTGCAAGTTGATCTCCACATTTATATTTTTATGGCAATTTAGTCATTTTCCCCAATTTTGCTCAAAACACCACCAAACTCGGATTTTGACCTACAATAACAAAATCAACACATAATTAAGTAAAATTATACTCAAAAGAACTCACAATAGTCCACTTTTGACAGTCTAGATAAGTGTAAAAATACACTTATCACATAACATGAAGATGAGAATGCAAACATTTTTCTAAACATATGAACTTGAAAAGAACAAAAAATTAGAACCCTTGAGAAACTTATGAAATTCTTGAAAGGCAGTTTGCTAAAGGAGAGTATAGTGACAGAATATGTGCTTGAATGTTATGTACGATGGAAGAATTTCATGTATTTTGTGTGAGTTATGCACACTACTAGCTATTTACATATGGAAGACTCACAATGGTGGAACATGTCTATTGGTGGAGTAATACAAGTTGATAGAGTTACTATTTTTCGATTTCCTATGTCTTGTATGAATATTTGTATCATGTTTTGAGAAATGTTAGACCCATGTTGATTAAAATAGTTGTGGCATGGGAGTGGCTTTACCCTATGCCAATTACTTTGGATGGATGTGCTTGTGATGGGTGCATTCCTTGTGGGACGAAAGCAAGGTAGCGTGAGTTTACTTGATGACATCATGGTGGGAAGAAATAACACAAAATGTATCAGATTGAATGCTGTAGGCAGACCCTATATTCGATTGGAAAGTCAAAATGTGAATCAATTATGGACAATTACAAGGATTTTACCAGGGTACAACTCTTGGCCGGATTTGCACAAGCTTAGCTCGAAATTGATGTTTTCGTTGAGGAAATATTGGTCCAAATGGCAGTTACGGGCATTTTTCAACCTAGTGGGTAATATGCTGACTTAGCGGGTTGGTTTTTTACATCAGATGGCTGCTAGTGGCAGGATCAAGTAGACCTAAGAAGTTGGGGAGTGTCGTAAATGGCTAAGTGTTGAGGCAACAAAGAGGTGATTTGTGTTGGCCCTTTTCATATACATGAGTTTCCTTTACTTGTTGAGTAATATAAATGTTAGGAAGTGTTCTCGTATGCACTGTGTTGCTTCTATTTTATAATATTTACCCTTTTAAATTATCTTCGCTAGTTCAATTTTAGTTGTGCACACTATGTGCATTTTGTGGGCTTATTGAGGCGTAGAACCTCAGTGCCACTGCAAACAGAAATTGAAGTCTTTCATTTAACTCATGTGACAATTTTTTTTAAGTATGTTAACTCAATTAGAAGAGCTTACTAAGCGTAGACATGGTCAGTTGCCTTCATTCATCTATCAAGAAAATGGTCAATCACACTTTGTTTGTATTGACTAGGTCGAGGTTGGCCATTGTGGGTAGAGTGCCTCCATAAGTGTTGAAATAATGTATCTCGTATTTCTGATTTGATGTTTACAGTTTTCATGTTGTCAATATTTGCTTAAGCTGGAGATTAAACAGGCATTCCAAGATAATGTTAATATACGCATGTCCAAATTTCTAAATTTTCACGTTGTCCTCCTTATGTACTAGTGGTTTTGCAACTCTTTGAACTTCTTCACCTAGGGGCGGCTTTAGCCGGTCCTGCCCCAGGAAAAAATTGTTTTTTTATAGTGTAAAATTTTTTTTCAAATAATTGTTCGATTTTGAACTGCAAATTTTTTTTTTCAGTAGCAGTCCAGTACCCAAAAATTCTTGGTTCCACCTCTGTTTACACCACTCGATTCTAGAAGTTTTCATGGTCTAGCCTCTTTACCTAGTTGTTAAATCTTTCAAGTTGATATAAGTCGCTCTATACTCTACATAGTTCTTCTCTTTGGACCATGGATTCATAACTCAGAAATTAGCACAATGTATAGAAACAGTAACTTCTCTATAATTGCCCACTTTCTTCAACAATTAACTAACCACTTTTTATTTTCTTTTAACCTAGTCTTAAGGGAGTGTTTGGTGTCAATGGGTCATATTCTGGATTTTTAAGATGGACTGAATGTTGGACCCAATATTTTGGGCTTATTTCTAGCTATGATTGATTCGTGGACTTTTGGGAATGGATTGGGCCAATGTATTTTGGGCTCATATTCTGGGTTGTTTTTGTACCATATTATAGCGATGCGACCATTGAAAGCCTAACCCATGTATCCATTTGCCCATTTTTCCTATAGTGAAAATTAGCCCTAATACCATATATTTTTGAAAAAAGTTAAAATATACTTTCATTGTTTAAAATTTATTATTTACCTCTTTTAATAAAACTTTAATGAATTTGACAAAATCCATATACCCCAAACATCCCACGCAACAATAGTCCATACAAGATTTCTTTCTCTTTATTTTCAACTTTCCCAAAAACCTCAATTTTCCTAAACGGTTTCTTCATCCCCAGTTTTCTTGATCGAAATTTTCAATCAAGCAATGGTTAGAACACACAGTAAATTGCTAAACATCGAGCTTGAAATAGAAATACCACCTACAAGGTTGAAGAGAAAGGCACGTGTGACTTCAAATCGAAGTAAGAAGAAGAAGAAGTCGAAAAAAATCAATTGACGAAGATGTTGATGAAGTTCTATATGTACCAAATGTATGTATTGTTTCATTGAATGATCTTCTGGTTTTTTTTTTTTGTTATTTTGTAGTTTAGGGTTTTATGACTTTCTCCATGGTCGAAAAAATAAGATTGAGATCGGGTATAGTCGGTTTATTCGAAGAGCTGGCTCCGCTTTCCCAACGAACCAGCATAAAAAAAAAAGACTTAGAGTCCCATCTCTATGCTTTTGGGCCCTTAGTTTCAATAAACCTTTGGAATCCCTTTTTGTAGAGTCTACCATGGAAAAATAATACCAAATGTGATACAAAACAGTAAATAAAAAAAAAGATTATTTATTACAACTACAACAGAAAAAGAAACAGCAAAATCTCCCCTTTTTGAATTAGAGAGATTGTATACGCCTCTATAAAAAGAAAGACTGGGATAGATTCAATGAAGCATTAGTACACTTCACACTGACTATACCGTTTTGAGCTCTACTGAATCAAATGGATCTTTTTTGTTGAAGGCTTCTGAAATTATACGTATAGAAATCCGTATTTTTCTTTTTGGAATCCACTTCATTCATTTACAAAAATCGTCCCCCGAGGGAGGACTCATTAGGAGTAGCAATAGCTGCGATTTGATGTTGATAAAGGTCCATATGTACCCAATATTGCTGTGATTTGATGTTGATGAAGGTCCATATGTACCCAATGTATGTATTGTTTCATTGAATTTTTTGGAAGATTTTTGTGATTTTTGGAGTTTAGGATTTTATGATTTTCCTCATCGTAGTTTTTGCTTCATTTATGTGTATAAGCATTTGAAAAGAATATGATTCCATGCATCTGCGTTATGTGTATTCCAATTATGCTACAAGAATAAATTTGGATCTATCCTGGGATTTATTCATCCTTGCAATGAGCCCCTTTGAATGAAAGTTCTAGTAAGGGCATCATATAATTAATCGTGATGACGTATTGTTGGAAAATTACGACTTCTTACTTTCACTATGTTTTAGTTGGGTCATAGGGTAGTGTCAACATTGCTCATCACATTTGATTTTCACTCTGCAATAACTTATCTTGACTCTATTTGATGCACTATGGGATTACATATGTTAACTGATTGTGTGATCAAAATTTCCACATTTTTGAAAAACGAGCATATACACCATAAGCTGAAATTTTTTAAGTCATTATCATTTCCATGTCATGTATCAATTTGGTCTTACGAAAGTTAATTTTTAGTGTTTTGGGTATTTAAATAAGAAATTAGAAAATTAAGCATTAAGGTTAAATTAGTGTTTTACGAAAATACCCTGACATTTGGGGTTATAGTTGAGTAACATACTGTTGACGTCAGAATCTGCACTATCTATGTGTCAACAGATCTTCAGTCAATCTTCTGCCAACCTATATATTACATGTATACTAGGACGATCGTTAGACACCAAAATCACTAGAGAAAAAGAATTCGGTGATCGTTGGTACTCCGACGATCAAGTCAACTACCGATATATAAAATAATATACAGAGAATAATAAAATGGGCGTGGGAAGGACAAGATGGTAGAAATTTAAACAAAGTTTAATGGTGAAAATAATGCGTACCTTAGAACAACCGGAGATGTTTTTGTATTTATAGCCTCAGAGTCCTAATTGATTTAGAAAAACAATTAATTAGATATCTGATTGGATCCCCATTCCTTATGAGATAAGGATAATTGGTTGTCAATGCAATCTCTCAAATTCTTTTTCTTATTTGAGTTGATTCCCATTATCACATTGCCTAATCTTTAAGAGATTGATATTTAGTTTCTTTGTGAAAATTCGTGTACCAATCAAACACAATCTTTCCTTGAATACGTCTATAGTTATTCCAAAATATCACAGCATCTGCGGCTTTGTGACGGATTCGGTTACCAGCGAAGCACCTGGGGTTGGCCATGAATGTTGAGGATCTTCACGGGCTTCGCCATACGTGTTTACCTGCCAACGTGTTACCGGGCCTTAAATACATTTACAAGGCCCTCGCTATATGTATGAGGCTCGCTATATGTATGAGGCTTTTACGAATCTAGAAGGCCCTCGTTGGGCTTATGAGGCCTTAGCGAGGCCAAACTTAGGCCTATATGGGGCCTTTACTAACGTGGAGGCCTCACCAAAATCTGGTGGTAACACATACCATGACAAAGGTGTTATATTTTATTAACATACTAATGTTTTAGTAACATACAATGACAAAATGCAAGCATTTGAGATTATATTTTAATTGTTATGTTACATTTTTTTGCAGGACTAAGATGGAATTTGGGTAATTTAATGTTGCACTATAAAGAATCTGTAACTTCTAATATAAATTGGATCCTAAATGTCGTGCAAAAGAAGTTGTTTAAGAGCACCTGTATTGGTGTAAATCTAGACGTTAAAAGTTTCAAAATGATTAAATAATAGGCCTAGGCATCCGGTGGGATCGGTCTGGGTATTTCAATACACAGAATCACCCGTCACACTTCGAGTATTTTGTAAATAGAACAATTTGGATCCGCGTAATTATTGGAAACAAACCCGAACCGGAACCATCAGTTCCGGTTCCGATTTGATTCTATCTATAATTTTTTTTCAAATCGTTAGTTGACAATACGTTTTGAAAAAAATTAAAAATTGCAAACTTATTATCATTAAAATACGTTAGATATTAAAACAATTTATTAACACATATAAATATTAACTGGAAGAATAGACATCAAAATTGCAAACCTATAAATTAGGGTTAGAAAAAGAAAAAATTACCTATCAAAATTGAAAATTCATTTCGGTTACAGAGGAGTTTCACCTTCGCCGTCTCACTATGTGATGAAGGAAAGAGAGATGGGTGAAAGTGCGAGACATACATCAATGTTTGTATTGAGTATCTGAGAAAATAGCGATTAAAAATTTAGGATTTGGTATTTGAAATTGTGTCAATTGAGTTAGGTTTATGGGTGGTAGGTTTTGTACTTTTGATTTGGGTATTGGAGAGTTGAATTCTTGTCTTTGGTATCGTGGAGTTAGGTTGTGGGTCATTGGGGTTAGAGTGAATATATTGTAAAAAATAAAAATGATAAATTCAGTTCCAGAGTCAAGTACCCACGGTTCTAGTTCAAGAACCAAGAACCAACCCGCCTAATTGGTTTTTGATTTTTGGTTCTAGTTCGATTTCGGTGTATGAGGTCCAGTTCAATTAAAATGCTCACTCATAAAAGCACATGAAGAGATGATGGTTGTTACTAAGAGGAAAAAATTGATTAATATTCATGGAGAGATGATGGTTGTTTAGTTTGAGTAACATACCATGTGTACCTTAGTGTGTCTAACTTGTTATTGTTGCTTGCCTTGTTATTGTTGAGTTTTTCATATAATTAGCTTGGTAAGGTAATTTATTGCCTTTGCTAACATAGTATGTTATATGTGCCACATAAAATTTAATACACATATGTTAGTATGTATTAAAAATGTGTGAATCATGGTTATTCCTCTTTAATAACATGTGTGTTACTATATATGTTACTAAATATTTTTTTGTGTATGTTGTCTTGAGTAATACATATGTTACTTCATATTAAAAATATATGAATTATAGTTCTTCCTCTTTAGTAATATGTGTGTTTCTATACGTGCTTCTATATGCGTTACTATATAAAGTTTTAAATTGAGTAACATACCAGGTGTACTTTAGTGTGTCTAACTTGTTATTGTTGCTTGCTTTGTTATTGTTGGGTTTTTAATATAATTAGCATGTTGAAGTAATTTATTGCCTTCGCTAACATGATATGTTATATGTGCAATAGAAAGTTTAATACA
This sequence comes from Forsythia viridissima, assembly GCA_030279155.1. Classification (NCBI taxonomy): domain Eukaryota; kingdom Viridiplantae; phylum Streptophyta; class Magnoliopsida; order Lamiales; family Oleaceae; genus Forsythia; species Forsythia viridissima. The sequence continues at coordinate 27,084,900 of CM059036.1, forward strand.
CCTATAGTATTGTGTATTAAAAAGGCATGTGTTACTATATGCTTATCGGTGCATGTTGTATTGAATAACAAATATGTTACTTTGTATTAAAAAGTCATGAATCATGGTTCTTCCTCTTTAGTAATATGTGTGTTGCTATATGTGTTAATATATAAAGTTTCGAATTGAGTAACATACCATGTGTACTTTAGCATGTCTAACTTATTATTGTTGCATTGCTTTGTTATTTGTTAGTTTTTAATATAATTAGGATGCAGAGGTAATTTATTGCCTCCGGTAATATTGTATTTTATATGTGCTATATAAAGTTTAATACTCATATGTTAGTGTGTATTAAAAAGGCATGAATCATAGTTATTTCTAACATGTGTTACTATATGCTTTTCGGTGTATGTTGTATTTAGTAACACATATGTTACATGAATCATGGTTCTTCTTTTTTAGTAACATGTGTGTACTATATGCGTTACTATATGTTACTATATGTGTTACTATATAAAGTTTTGAATTGATAACATACCATGTTACTTAGTGGTAGTAATAACATGTGTTACTACTTTAATTTAAATTAAGATAACACATGTTACCATAATTTAAATTAGTGGTGATCAAATTTTTGGAGATAATAAACGGAGGGTGTGACGCCCCAAAACCTCCTCTATGAGGCTCCGGCACGTCTCTCCTATTCTTATCTTTTAAAGCTCGAAAGTGAACTAAAAATACAAAATTCTAGATGTTATTCTAAAATTTTACAAATATGACTTATCAACTATAAGGACTTTAAAGTCGAGGTAAAGAACCTTTAATGGTTTTCATTAAAGTCGAAACTTCTAGTTAACATGATTGTGACATAAGTTTACTGTCATTTGATCTCTTATGCATTAAACGAGCAACCCAACAGTCACAAAAACTTATGAAACTTTAACCAAATAGCCATAACTTATCCTTCTAACACATACTAAAATTTCATAATTTTTTGAAATGGTTATGGTCGTCTAAAGAGGAAACAAAGTACACGAAAAATAGAAACTAGACAGCTTTCAATACTCAATTTTAATCTCAATTTATCCCTATCAAAAGACATTGAAAAATTCTAATATTCTTATAGGTAAATCAACACATAATTTATTAACTAATATCCAAAATTCAGAATTTAATAAAATTAGTAAACTCTCTAAATTAACCTCCAACACATGAAAGACAGATTCCAAGTAGAACTGTCCATCATTACCAAAACTTGCGTATATTATTCTACAAACATCCGAACGAGGCCATTCTAAGTTTCAAAAGATTGAAATTTATTGGTCATCAATCCCACCAAATTTCATCCCAAAATTTGAAGTGTACCATTCTAGACGTCCATTTGAAACTCGACTTGCAAGCTGGATATTCTGGACAGTTTTCATTCCGGTCATTATTAAATCATTTAAACATCCTCTAATACCCAAAAAAATTAGAATAATCATTTCATAGAGTCCCGAGCAAGTCTATTACAAGTAAAAATTAACAATAATAACAAAATTATCCCATAACATAAAGAATTTCAGAATATAAAATATCAATAAAAAGAAAAAAGTGCCAATTATTCATTTTCTTGTCAAAAGTCTTTTCCATGGCTTAATCCCTTCATCATCGAGCCTCCATCCAACCCTACAGTCGATCTATGAATAAGATAATGGCGAGTTTGAAAAAACTCAATAGGAATATCCTCATAATAATGCAAATCTCAATTTATATATTGCAATTAATGTAAATAAACCATGTAAACTTCAATTTTTGGTAAGCTCAAGGGTCGAAACCCTAAATTCATTCTTAGGTTTAATCCTGATATATTTAAAACCATAAACATTAGTTCTTACACATCCGAACTAGGATGAATTTCTTTTCTTGTTCATTCTAATGGAATAAATTACTTTCATATTCGGATGGCCATAAGATTCAATTTTTTAGCATAGAATATACATAAAATTTCAATACAAAAAAGGGATTAAATCAACTTGCATATAAATATTCTTACCTTGCTTTCTTGATAAAAAAAATTATGAAAAGCTTTTTGAAGAACTTTTCTTCTTCCATCTTCTTATTCTCTTTTCTTCTTTCTTTTCTTTCCCTTTTCTTTCTTTGCAAAATTGGCTTAATTGTGTATTATGATGGGGGTGGGGGTGCGGGTTTGAGAGGAAGAGAATGGGAAAAATGAGGGTTTTTAACTTTTTTCATTCCTCTTGCGTGCCAATCAGAAAACTTACCAAATTAGAATTTGGTAAGTCTTTGATATGGTGCAAATTACCATAATTTAAAACATTCTACCAATCTTGCCTTTTTTTTGAAAATAATTGTAATTAATTAATTAATAAATCTCAAAAATCGTTGGATATTTTCTCTAGTAGACTTGGGTCGTTTATTATTATTGGACCTCGTTTGGACTTTGGATGGATATTTGACCACAAATACTTGCTAAGAATTTTACTTAGCCCGAATTAAATTTCTAAATTTTCGGGACGTTACATCCTCTACTTCTTATAAAAATTTCGTCCTCGAAATTTACCTTATGATGGAAACAGTGAGGGGTACTTGGCTTTGATCTCTTCTTCTTTCTCCCAAGTAGCCTCGTCCACTCCGTGATTTCGCCATTGAATTTTGACTAACGGTACTTCTCGATTTCTCAAAACATGAACTATTGTGTTTGAAATATAGATTAGGGTCTCATCAAAGGTTAGATCCTTTTGCATTTCCCAAGACCGGTAGTCTATCACGTGTTCGGGGTCATGAACATATTTTCTGATCATAGACACATGAAAGACATTATGCACGGTTGAGAGTTCTAGAGGCAAAGCGAGACGATAAGCGACATTACCAATTCTCTCAAGTATTTCAAAGGGTCCGATGAACCTCGTTTTTAACTTTCTTTCTTACTAAAAAGGAGAACGCCTTTCATTAGTGCTACTTTGAGGAAAACCTTTTCGCCAACTTTGAATTCTAAAACTTTCTTTCTTTTATTTGCATAACTTTTCTGTTGGTCCTTGGCATATTTTATTCTAGCTCTTATTATATTGATAGCCTAAACTGCTCATTCAACGAGTTCAGGGCCTAACACTCTCTTTTCTCCAACTTCATCCCAATGTACTGGAGATCTGCATTTCCTGCCATAAAGTTCATCGTAAGGGGCCATTTCTCTCGTGGTTTGGAAGTTGTTGTTGTAAGCAAACTCCACCAACGGCAAGTGGGACTGCCAGTTGCCGCATAAGTCCAAAACACATGCCCGAAGCATGTCTTCTAAAATTTGAATAGTTCGCTCGGACTGTCCATCTATCTGAGGATGATGCGCAGAAGTTAAGCTTGGTGCTTAAAGCTGTTTGCATACTCTTTCAAACCTTGGATCCCTATTTGACACTATTGATAAGGGAGTTCCGTGCAACCTGACAACCTTTCTAAGGTATAATTGTACTAATTGATCTATGTTAAAAGTCATCTTTACTGGTAAGAAGTTGGCCGACTTGGTCAATCGGTCTATTATTACCCAAATGGCATGGTAACCTCTTGCTGAGTTCGGAAAACCTACTACGAAGTCCATGTTTATGTGTTCCCACTTCCATTATGGTTTTTCTAATGGATTCAATAGCCCTGATGGCCTTTGATGTTCTGCTTTGACTTGTTGACAGACAAAACATTTTTCTACAAACAACATATACCTCTCTTCATGTTTCTCCACCAAAAGGTGTCTCGGAGGTTACGATACATCTTTGTTCCTCCAGAATGTGCTGTGTAAGGGGTTGAGTAAGCTTCCTCCAAAATTTTCTTTCTCAAATTCTCATCATTGGGTACACATCCTTTGAACATGAGTACACTGTCTGTATTCAAACTAAAATCTTTGCATTTATCTGTACCAACTTCGACCTTGATCTTTTGCAGAAAATGGTCATTATCTTAAGTCTCTCGAATTCGATCTCTAAGAGTGGGTCGAATCCTCAAAGACGTTATTCTTGTAGTAACTTGACTCGATGGTGCTAAAACTTCTAACTATAGTCTCTCGAAGTCCCTTACTAGTTATTCCTGCACTGTGATTGTCGATGTCAACTGTCCTACTGTCTTTCTGCTTATGGCATCAGCCACGATATTGTCTTTACCTGGGTGATAATGAATTACACAGTCGTAGTCTTTCACTAACTCCAACCATCTTTGTTGTCTCATAATTAACTCTTTCTGGGTAAAGAAATACTTGAGACTCTTATGGTCCTTTTAAATATCACACTTGCCACTATACATATAGTGGTACCATATCTTCAAGGCGTGAACTACTGCTGCCAATTCTAGGTTGTGCATTGGATGATTTTGTTCATACGATTTTAGTTGTCTCGAAGCATAGGCGATTACTCTCATATGCTGCATAAGAACACATCTCAAACCTAGTTTGGAAGCATCACAATAAATGACAAAACCTTCCGATCCTTCTGGTACTGCCAGTACTAGAGTTTTGACTAAACGTTGTTTAAGTTCTTGAAAACTTTGTTCACATTTGTCATCCCACTGAAACTTTACTCATTTCCTAGTTAACTGAGTCATCGTTCTAGTAAATTTAAAAAAAAAAACCTTCTATAAATCTTTGGTAATAATTGGTTAACCCTAATAAACTGTACACTTCTCTAGTATTGGTGATTGGTTCCAATTTGTTACTGCTTCTACTTTGGTTGGGTCGACTTAATCCCTTGGGTCGTAACTACATGCTCAAGAAAACCTACTCTATCTAGCCAAAATTCACACTTCCTGAATTTGGGGTACAAGTTTTCCTTCCTTAATATCTCTAACACTATTCTGAGGTGTTCTTCATGTTGTTCATGATTCTCAGAGTATACCAAGATGTCATCGATAAAAACTATAACGAACTTGTCCAAGAATTCATGAAACACTCTTTTCATTAGGTCCATGAACACTGCTGGTGCATTAGTTAAGCCAAAGGGCATGACCACAAACTCGTAATGCCCATAATGAGTTTGAAAAGTTGCTTTCAGTATGTCACTAACCTTAATCTTCAATTGATGGTACCCAGACCTCAAGTCAATCTTAGAGAACACTTTGGATCCTTTCAGTTGATCAAACAAATCTTCAATCCTTGGAAGATGGTTCTTATTCTTTATCGTCAACTAATTTAATTCCCGATAGTCAATGCACATTCTCATTGATACATCATTCTTCTTCACAAAAAGAACAAGAACTGGTGTACCCCACAGGACCAAGCCTATATCCAACAATTCTTTAAGTTGAGACTTTTGTTCCTCCGGTGCCATTCTATAAGGTGCTTTAGACATCGGTGTCGCTCTAGGAACTAAGTCTATCGTGAACTCTAGTTGCTTGTCTGCCGAAATTCCTGGTAGATCTTCAGGAAATACGTCGAAAAACTCCTATATCACCTCCACGTCTTCAACAGTTACCTCTGGTTGTGATTTACTTGAGGCATTGAAAGATTTTCCTTTACCTGACCTTTTAGAAATAAAACTTCTCTTCTCCTCATTTCTGAAGTACTACTTCTTTTTCGTGGCATTGGATAAACGCATGATTACATCCCAACCAATCCATACCTAGGATTACGTCAAAGTCTTTCATTTCTAATATATTTACAAAACTGCTTCTAGTACATTTTCTCCAATTTCTATCTTAATTGATTTAGCTAGTTGATTCGTAAAAAGAGACTCGCCTGAAGGGATGCTAACCTCTAAATTATTAGCCGATTTATCACACGCAAGCCTAGTCTTAATGATAAAAGATACAGAGATAAAAGAATATGTTGCTCTAGAATCGAAAAGCACGTAACCAGGAAAATGTGACAACAGAAGGGTACCTGCTATCACGTTGGGATTCTCGTCTGCCTTTTACTAGGTAAGGGCAAACACTCATCCTTTTCCATTCTTATTCTTGTTTCTATCTCCCTCTTTCTCATTTCTATCTCTTCTTTTAGGTGGTTTTGGACAATTCATGATCATGTGGCCCGATTTTCCACACCAGTAGCATACATTTCTCCTAAACAGGCACTCTCCTAGGTGAGTCTCATTACATTTTGGGCAAGGAGGAACGTAGGCTCCTGGCTTGACGTTGTTGCATCTGGTATTCATACCATTTTCCTTTTTCTTTGTCATGTTCACTCCACTTTCTCTTCCCAGAAAAATCCTTATTTTGAGAAGTAGATTGATCTAAACTAGCCCTACGGTACCAAACTATCTTTGCCTGAGCTAGTATTTCTCGATAAGAAGTAAAATTATGGGACAAGATAATTAAGCTTATATTTGTACTCAATCATTGCTCAAACATTTTGATCTTTTTAGCTTCAGTATCAACAAGATGAGGAGCATATTTTGATAATTGTTCAAATTTCCACTCGTATTAGCAAAATGTCTCAACGTCGATATGGTTTGGGTCTTCTTTCAACATTTTGTTCTTGATCATATTACACATCTCCACTCCAGATGGGGTAAAAGTACGCAAAAGATGGTCGATAGCCTCAACGTTACCAATTTTATCGCCTTTCACCACAATTGAATGAATCTCTTAGTGTGTTGAGGCAGGGGCATGTAGGAACCGAAGTTCTCATAGGCTCGTTGCGCTAAGACTTTTGGTCTTAGGTGACGTGGTAAATCGGTAGACTTTCTGGTGGTATGTCTCACTTTAGCCATTTTATCCTAAGTCCAGTCCAACATAAGTCCAAAAATTTAAGAAACTTTCAATCAAAATAAATAGCATTCTATTGTTTGCAAAAATAATTTTATGCAATTTAACTTAACAAAAATTAATGGTAGAAGACTTTGAAATAATTCTTTTATGTCTCAAGTAAAATTGTATCTGAGGGTTTGAGGATGGTAGCCATCAGATGAAATATGATAGCCATGGAGAACCTTTGCATTTTCAACTTTCTCAATTACTGATAGAATACAAACTTGTATGTAATCATGTAACATATTTGGGTAAAACATGAGTTCATCTTACATTTCATTAAATACACATTAGGAGAAAAACAATGTGAATAGTCTTCGTTCAAGCGGACACAGGCTGTTCGAGGGTCAAATTTTTTTTTTTACTTGATTCGTTCTCTTTTGGTTCCTAAACTTTTTCTAGTCTACAGAATCGATTTACAAACTTTGGGCTCTGATATCAAGCTCTGACGCCCTAAAATCTCATCTACAAGGTTCTAGCTCGTCTCTCATATTCTTATCTTTTAAAGTCCGAGAGTGGACTAAAAATACAGAATTCTAGATGTTATTCTAAAAGTTTACAAGTGTGACTATAAAGACTTTAAAGGTTGAGGTTAAGAACCTTTAATGGTTTTCCTTAAAGTCGAAACTTCTACTTAACTTGATTGTGACATAAGTTTACTATCCTTTGATCTCTTATGCATAAAACGAGCAACCCAACAGTCACAAAAACTTATGAAGCTTTAACCAAATAACCATAACTTATTCTTCTAACACATACTAAAATTTCATAATTTTTTGAAATTGTTAAGGTCATCTAAAGAGGATACAAAGTACACGAAAAATAGAAACTAGACAGCATTCAATACTCAATTTTAATCCCAATTTTCCCTATCAAAAGATATTGAAAAATTATAATATTTTCATAGATTAAACATCATATAATGCATTAACTAATACCCAAAATTCAGAATTTAATAAAATTCGTAAGATCTCTAAATTAACCTAAAAAACATGAAAGATATATTCTCGAGTAGAACTGTCCATCATTACCAAAACGTGCATATATTGTTCTATAGACATTCGAACGAGGTGATTCTAAGTTTTAAATGACCGAAATTGATAGGTCATCAATCCCACCAAATTTAACCCTAAAAACTGAAGTGTACCATTCTAGACGTCTGTTTGAAACTGGACTTGCAAGATGGAAATTTTAGCCAGTTTTCATTCTGGTCATTATTAAATCATTTAAACATCCTATAATACTCAACAAAATTAGAAAAATCGTTTCATAGAGTCCCGAGCAAGTCTATAACAAATAGCAATTAACAATCATAAAAAATTTATCCCATAACATAAAAAATTTCAGAATATAAAACATCAATAAAAAGAACAAACTGTCAATTATTCATTTTCTTGTCAAAAGTCTTTTCTCATAGCTTAATTCCTTTATCATCGAGCCTCCATCCAACCCTACAATCAATTTATGAATGGGAGAAAAGTGAGTTTGGAAAAACTCAATAGGAATATCATCATAATAATACAAATTCCAATTTATATATTACAATTAATGTAAATAAACGGTGCAAACTTTAATTTTCGGTGAGCTTAAGGGTCGAAACCCCAAATTCATTCTTAGGTTTAATCCCAATAGATTTAAAACCATAAACATTCGTTCTTATACATACAAACTAGGATGAATTTCTTATCTTGTTCATTCCAATGGAATAAATTGATTTCATATCCGGATAGCCACAAGATACAATTCTTTTGCATAGAATATCAATCCTGATCTCCTGCCCCTTGGGGGCAGACTTATTTAACCCACCTGCTAAGGTGTCAGCAAGTAGGCCATCCATGATAAAACAATCAAAATCATGGATGGCCCACCTGCTGACATCTCAACAAGTGGGCCAAATACTCATGCCCCCAAGGGGCAGGAGATCAGTCATGCATAGAATATACATAAAATTTCAATACACAAAAAGGATTAAATCAACTTGCATATAAATATTCCTACCATACTTTCTTGATTAAAAAAATGATGAAAAGCTTTTTGAAGAACTTATCTTCTTCCTTCTTCTTCTCTTCATCTTTTCTTCTTTTCTTTCTTTGCAAAATTGACTTAATTGTGTATTTTGAGGGTGAGGGTGAGGGTGAGGGTGAGGAGACGAGAAAGGGTCAAATGAGGGGTTTTGGCTTCTTTCCTTCCTCTTGCGTGCCCATCAAGGAACTCACCAAATTGCAATTTGGTATGTCTTTGATATGGTGCAAATTATTATAATTTAAGACATTCTACTAATTTTGCCTTTTTTTAAAAATAATTATAATTAGTTAATTAATAAATCTCAAATATTGTTGGATAATTTCTCTAGTGAACTTGGGTCGTTTATTATTATTTGACCTCGTTTGGACTTTGAACTGACATGTGGTCACAAATACTTGCTAAAAATTTTACTTAGTCCGAATTAAATTTCTAAATTTTCAGGGCGTTACAAAAGGAGATGATCAAATCAGGGAGATAGATTTAAGCGAACACCAAACTTTGGAGAGTACTTTTTTTTCGTAGCGGAGAAAATTCCTTACGATCATGATTAGTGTTGATGGTGCTGCTGGAGTTGCACAGAAGTGGGAAAATATGGTAGTAGTGGTCACACATGTGTTACCCCGATTATGGTGGAGGTGATTATGGTTGCGGATGGTGGTAACAGATTTGAACCATGTTGTTGTGGTGGTGGTGGTGATGGGATAAGGGGGGTGGGGGTGGGGGTGGGGGTGGTGGTGGTGGTGGTGGTGGTGGTGGAAGGCGATTGGTAATGGTAACACATATGTTATCTACGTAAAAATATTGTTTTCAAATGAAAAATTGAAAAATTGAAAAATTGATTTTAAATTACTATAATGTATTTGTTTAAAATTATACCAAAAAAATTATAAAATATTGATTTCAATGAATGAGAAAGTAACATAGTGTAACACATGTTACTCAGTATAAATTGTTGTTTTTAAAAGAAAATTTTAAATATTGATTTTAAATGAAAATAGTATATTTTCTTATAAACTATAAAAATGATATAAATTGTAAAATATTGATTTTAAAGAAGACGAGGAAATAACATATAGTAACACATATAGTAACAAATATGTTACCTATGTAAAAATGTTGTTTTCAAATAGAAAAATAGAAATATTTGATTTTAAATAAAATATTAATTTTAATGAAAATTGTGAGGTAACAAACCATATGTTATTTCATGTAAAAATGTTGTTTTCAAATGAAAATTATATATTTTAAAAAAATTATAAAATGAGATAAATTATAAAATATTGATTTAATAAAAATAATGGAGTAACACATATGTTAGCCGTATAAAAAATGTTGTTTTTTAATGAAAAATTGAAATACTTGATTTTAAATAAAAATAATGTATTTTTAAAAAAGGTCATAAACTGAGATACATTGTAAAATATTGATTTTAATAAAAATGATAGAGTAACATATGGTAACATGTTATCAAAAATGTTGTTTTTCAAATGAAAAAATGATTTTAAATGAAAATAATATATTTTTAAAAAAAGTCATAAAATGAGATAAATCGTAAAATATTGATTTTAATGAAAATTATGGATCATATATTACCCGTGTAGCAATATTATTTTTTAATTGAAAATTTGATTTTAAATGAAAATAATGTATTTTTTAAAAAATATATATAAAAGGAGATAAATTGTAAAGTATTGATGTTACCTGTGTAAAAATGTTGTTTTCAAATTAAAAAAATTAAAATATTGATTTAAAATGAAAATAATGTATTTTTAAAAAATTATCAAAAGAAATAAATTGTGAAATATCATTATAATTACTACTATATTTGAAATAGAATATAAATATGATATTTTTAGATAAAAAATAATATAATTTTAGATAATGAAAAAGTGAATTATTGATTTTAAAAGAAATAATATAATTTTAGATAATGAAAAATTAAAACATTGATTTTAAATATAAATAAGGGAAATTTGCACAAATAGTCTCTAACCTTTGTCCTTGTTGTACAAATAGTCTCAAACCTTTATTTTTTGGCGCAACAGTTCATAACCTATGTGTTTTAGTGCGCAATTTGTCCTTATTTGATAAGAAGACAAATATGCTCTTATTTATATTTAGAAAAAATTTCAATTGGATTCCTAACATTTGCAAAGAGTACAAATGGGTCCGATACTTTTATTTTTCATAAAAAATTAAAAGAAACTAACAAATTGATACTATACTAAATTGTTTTGTATATTTTAGGAACTATTATAAAATAATTAAAATTTAAGCTCATAATTATTAACAAACGTGTTAATTAAAATTATTTTATTATTATTAAATACATTAAAATTTAAACTTTAATTTTATCATTACAACATAAAAAAAATAAATAAATAAATTTGTCACAAAGTTGATGCTCAAATATTATTATTATTTAATTGAGCTATTCGTTTATTAACTACAAATATTAGAGTTCAAATTGTATTCTTCATATTTTAATTTATCATTTTATTATTGTTCAAAAATAAAGAACACAAAATGTGTAAATTAATTTTTTTTAGTATTTATATGTTAAAAAAATAATAATATTGGTTCAATGTCATAAAATTATATACGCCATTTTGTTATTTCTTTAACTTAATTTTTATTCAAGTTTTTCACATCACATAACAATTACATATACCTAAAGCGCAATAATTTTATATTTTTCTCTTATGAAAATTTTAATTGACACGACTATGGTAATATATTTAATATGCTAAATTAAATATTGTTTAATAAATGTATAAGACTTATTTGCACATTTTGCAAATGTTAGAAATTCAATTACAAATTTTTAACTAAAATTAAAGGTATTTTTGTATTTTTTTTAATCAAATAAGGACCAATTTCGCACCAAAATACATAAGTTAGAGACTGTTGCGCCAAAAAATAAAGGTTATGGACCATTTTCACAATATGGGCAAAGGTTAGGGACCATTTGAGCCAATTTCCCTATAAATAATGTAATTTTTAAAAACAATTCATGAAAATGGGGTATTTTTTTAAAAAATAAAAATAAAATTGATTTTTTTCAATTTTTTTAAAAAAATGTAGGACTCTTGTCAAAAATTCCCTTGTTATATTTACTTTGGGCCTAACCATGTTTCTTGCTCTCTTTGACAAGTTTCTTATAACCATCTCTGCCTCTACTACTATGAACAATCCATACAAGGGCTGAAACTTTTTTAGAAGAATCAATCTCTTGGTCAGTCAACTCGAGCTATATAAGATCGAAGACAAAGACCTTATGGGCTCGTTCTAACCCCAGCAACCTTATATATTATATACCTTTGTCTTGAATATTGGAGCCCAGTTGTAGGCTTCAAATTTTCAAATATGTTGCATTAAATGCAAACTAGTATATCACCCGTGCGATGCACGACACTTGTTTTACATAATTGTGATTTTAAAATATTTTTAGAGTATATTGTTTATTTATTACATTCAAATAAAAAAAAAGTATCATATAAATAACATTTGATTATACATTGATATTGAAAAAAAAAAAACATAGTTAATCCATATTTTCAAACGCCTCTTTGAAAACCACGTTTGTAGTCGAATTGATTGACACTTTATCCCTATCACAAATCAACATTTTCAATTTCGTACGATTTGTAACTCTAGACAATGCTATATAAAATTGTCTACGACTAAAAACTGGTTTTTTAGATATAATCTCACGTGGGAGAAATATTAACCCTGAATATGATAGTCATAGCGTATGAGACAATAAATTAATTTTTGGCGAGGCTCATTAAATAACTCACTAATTTGTATATTATAATTTGAAAATTTATTTTCTAAATTGTAAAGATGCAGATTGCATTAACGATATTCTACAAATTTATTGTTTTTCTATTTGTAGACAATTAGTAATATTTACATACTCTAAATTTTATATTGATTAATTAATGTAGCATTCAAATTTGTTATTACTAATAACTGAAGTGAATTTATCTTGTTCTAGAATATGTGTATTTTGTAATTGGAAATGTCAATTAATAATTTTATTCATTTTACCAAGTATCATAGAAAATTGAAATATTGGAAAGCTCATCCTGATTAAATTGTATTGGAATACTGATTATTAATTACATGAAGTTGGATAATTAGTTAATTAAATTAATTAAATTTTAATAATATAAAATATTAAAATTCTGTTATTTGATTTAATTATATTTTTTTGCTGACTCTGCGTAAATAATAATAATAATAATATAAAATATAATATAAAAACTTTGATATTATTTAATATATTTCTATTATAATTTGAAAAATAATTTTCAGGTATTCAGAGATAAGTTTTTTTTAATAATCGATACAAATATTATTAGATTGATTGATATTTCACACTTTAAAATGTATCATTAGTTTAAATCAAATGAATGTGTTTTTCTATCTCTATTTAATAGTCAGATTGTGTATTTATATATTTTTTGTAAATTGCAACTAATTTTAACTATTTCTTAATTAACGTGGAAAAAAAAACAAACATAATTTAAGGGAAAGCTTGATTATTATTATCTAATTTTTAAGAAGTGCTCTTGGCTTAATTTTTGGTGCGGCTAATTAAATAAACCACTAATTTTTATATTATAATTTGAAAATTAATTTTCTAAATTGTATAGATGCTGATTGCATTAATTTCCTATCATATTAATAATATACGTGCATTCAATACAACAATAAATTTCTAGACATCTTTTCCTTTCGTTTTTTAGAAGTTTAATAAGTTTATTTAATGTAAATTGTTATATTTATAAGATTTTCAGAATTTAATATGTAAATTGTTATATTTAATGTTAATATTTTTTCATTTCTATAATCCAAGTTTACCATTGGAATATTACTAATGTTAGCAACTTGAAAAAAACGTAGTATCACTTTCTAGAATAGTTGTAATTAATATTGATTGAAATTTCAAGTACATTAATTAACTAAATTAAATAATAATATATTAATACATGTTTTAAGAATACATTGGAAGTTTAAACTCAAAAATATTGAATCGCGCATTTCTATATTTTGATTTATAAATATTATTTATTACATTATCTCATAAATTGAGGCAAGCTTTGGAGGGAAAAGTTTTGCAAATATTTTGGCAGTTATCCTTCTTTTATATATATATATATATTAAGATAGTGCTTACATATATAATCCTTATGGGAAAAAAATGTAATTTGAAGAGAGATATTGCTTAACTCTTGTATAAATAGAGCAAGTTAGATGTAACAAGTGCACAAAGTTAAAAGCAAAGATAAAGGGTGTAAAGTTGAAGACCTAGGTCTCAACTCAACTTAGAAGGAAGTTTGAATAAGTTGTTATAAATAGTTAGTTATCAGGGGTTTGTAAAAGTTATAAATATTGATTTTTTAGTTTTGTTGATGATTCTGTCAAAACACAACTTAAGCAAATCAAAAATTTAACTATACCAACAGTCAATTAAAACAGCTTCAATTAATCAAATTGAAATTCCGTTTTCTCAATGTTCTCAAACTCGTTCGAACACACCTATGAACATCTTTTGTAAAACTTAACATTGACCAGGAACTTAATAGTTTTAACGGTCAATTCCATAGTGAAATGAGTTTCTGAATAACTCACACATGTAAATTTGCTAATCAATAAATAAAAGTAAATAAAAATTAACACACGATGTAACGGGTGAATCAGATAAGCAAATCAGAGTTTTGATATAAAAGAGATTCAAAAGCATGAGTATTACAAAATCTAAAATTTGTTCGGGTTCGTATTAACGTGTATTTTGATGTACATGTGAACGTGCATAACTAACGAGCTTTGTAAAACTTTATCCAATAACCATTTTATCACGCATCAACTTAATATGTTGGAGGTATTTGATAAGTCCATAAGGTAAGTCCAATTAATCTTGGACTCCTTGAGTATTTCATTCCTTTCAAAATCTCTAAAATCTAGGATAATTAAAAAGATATATGTTATGCCTAGTTGCATATGTAGCACGAAAGAGCTCGCAAGAATGCCCAAGAGGTTAAAGGGCAAAGCCTTCCGAGCTCGCCTAAAACCTTCGGCAACTCTCTAAGCCTAGAGAAGGCATAAAACCAATGAATCAACTAACAAACCGATTGGGTTTGGCCCTAACTAGACCACTTTGCCTTCAGCACTTAACTAGGACTTGACGAATGGTACCAAACCACTAACAACAAAATATCTCCTGGACCACATGATGAATCTCCACGTAACAAAGTTAGTTACAAAAAGGTCACGTAAGATAACAACTACAAAATCTGTTGAATAAGATAGTTGGAGCAATAACCTACTGCCACGTGTCATGGAAATCCTCTAGAATTATGAGTCTTTCAATAAGGATGCGACACGTGGCAGAGAAATGGAAAAAGACACAAAAGCCTAAAGACTTGAAACACATAAATAGTTTAAATTAAATCAAAGAAAGAAGAAAAAAAAATTATAAACATTAGTCAAATTCTTGCTCCTAGAATTCTCATTTCTTATGCGGTAATTATCAAGATTGATGATTTTATTTTATTTTTTAGCAATGAGGTGGGTAATGATTTGTTGGCTTCAATTATTTGGATCAACAATATCATAATGTAATCAATGTCTTTTCTTATGAATATTATCACATACAAGTGTCAACTTCACAAGATAAAATTATGGAAATTTTGGATTTTTTCTGAGTTCATTGATACATTCAAATAAACGAGTAACAAATTTTGAATTTTAATGGGGTTCAATTTCGAACAAAGAAGCTAGATGATTTCCAACTACTCGACCATTTAAATATGGCTACATCAAGCTAATATTGAACAATAAAGTTTGACCTTAAAAGTCTTTAAATTAAGAAAGCTAATTAATTAATAATTATTAAAGAAATATGTCACAATAGATATTTTTCCAACAAATGGTTTCAATAGAAGGGTGGTTATTTCCTTCTCATAGTGCGGAGGAATTATAATACCCACTGGACACTTGTTCAGTAGTGATTGGACAAGTAAACATATTTTACATTTAAAGTCAACCATTTGTCCAATCTGCACTATAGGGAGAAGATCACCATCCTTCAATAGAAAGAGAGGAGAGAATAAAGAGAAATGAAAAGTCTTTGCGTAGGCATAAAAATACAGAGAGTATCCTTTTTTCGTTTTCTTTTTGTGATAGTGAAAATTGTGTGTGGGAATTATCAGCATTTAATTCTTAATACTCTGTTCTCTTTGCATTCTTATATATTTCTTGTGCATTGATCATTGGACAACATCAATTTCCTGTGTTTATTTGAGGAAACCACGATCAGATTTGGTTAATATTGAATGGTCAAGGTTGACCAGTGTTGGATCGATGAGCTCAATTTCTTCACGTGTGGCTGGTTGAGTATATATACATATTTGTTCACGTTATTAGATCAAATGATGTGGTATGTACTTTTTAGTTTGATCTGCATTGTAACGAGTAGAGGTTGCAAAATGGACCAACCTCCACGAGCTTGCTCAAATAACTCAGATTACGGGTAGGGACAATCTAATAAAAATTTGGCCCAATAAAAAATTGGCCTATTTGGCCTAGTACAATTTGTCCACCGGACTGGCTCAGTAAAAATCTTGTCCAAGTCCCTACTTTACTCCAACCAACACCATACCCACACCCACCCTACGATGGCCTGTCGGAAATCTGCACAATCGAGGGGGACTCCCTCTTAGTTTCTGGCACAATTGCAAACCGAAGGATTTTCTCCATAGTTTAATGACCAAACCCATGGGGATTTCTCCCCTGGTCACCGGCTTTCGTTGTAATCGGGAGAAATCTGTCATGGCCTGGGCTTTCTCAGAGATCGAAAGAATCCCTCCTCATTTTTATATATGTGGGGAGGGGGTGGCGTGGTAAGTGTTTGTGGGGGAGAAGATGGAACTTTTTTTTAATGAAATATAAGAAAATTAAAAAAAATTAATCTGGGCTAGCTCAAAAAATTATTGGCCCGTGTGAAATCGGGCCAGGACAAACTCGATCCAATTTCTTCTGTGGCACATCCCTTTTCAGGCCTAGTTAGGCTGACAAGTCCATTTACCACCTCTAATTATGAGAATAGGGAAAAGAACATCTAACGATTAAAAAAAAAAGAGTCGTCTTTTATTTTTTTCATATTAGTATCACTCAATTGTCCAATAATTAATAAAAATCTTCTATTTTAATCAAGTATCTTGTAAAGATAAATGTTCATTAGTTTTCGCTATGCAAAGGGTAATCTCTTTCGCACTAAAGGAAAAATTAGGAGCTTAATACCAAATGATTAATTTACATCTTTTAAGTTTTGTGATCATATTGGGGTTTTCACACTTACATTTGTTCTTTTGAATGTTTGTTTAGTTGTTGTTTGGGCTTGTCTTTTGTTTTAACTCTTTGTTGCAACTTGCAAGTACCAAAGTTTTGAATTATTAATTGTTGTAATCCTCAACATAAAATAAATGGATAAATTTCAGTCATGTTCCTCAACCTTTGCACACTGTGACAATAGGATCCCCAACCATTCATTAAAAATCAAAATTTTTATGATTTTACCCTTTTGTATAATTTTAATAAATAATAAATAAAAAAGAGAAAGGAAATAAAATTTAAAAAAAAACGAAAAAGGAAACTAAACCCCATCCCCACACGATGCTGTGTCGAAATGATCGAAGAGGAAAGAGAAAAAGAAGAAAAAATCAATAGACAGTTGATACTATTGACAGTTTTTACTTTATTATATATTTTCCACAGTTATGGCAGCAACGGCCCATGAGGAGGCAGGGGTGGTGGGGAAAGAAAGAGTTGGGAAAACTTTTTTAATTTTGTTTGTTTTAGCATATGTTTAGGGTTGCTTGAAATATAATTTCAGCTGTTCAAATTGATTAAAGATACTTTTTATTCACATATTTCGTAGGACTCATAATTTATAATCCACTTTTTATCGACACATTTACCAACAACTTATAATTTCATAACATAAAAAATAATTTCAGCACTATTATACATGCGCTTATTTTATTGTTTTTTTTTCGTTTTCCTTTTTTTCTTAAGTTATTCAAACTCAGGGTACAATTGACTTTTTAACAATTAAAATGAGGGTAATTATATTCACATTACAGTTTTTATTATCTACACTACGTTTTAATTACAATGAAGGTCTTCCAACATTTGATATATTGTAATTTATATTTCTAACTTTTTTATCATAGTTTTTTCATTAACTTTCAATTAATTTTTACATCTCGTCTATGATGACGATTTTTGCCTAAATATTCTACTAATATACATTGAAAAAAAATTTGTATTTGTTATTTATTTTGTTTATTTGAAAAAACGATGGGCATACAAATCTTTTTACGCCCTCCTAATTAACTTCTTGAACATAAATCATTATAAAAAAATAGAGACAAGACATGAAAATTAATAGCTCAGTGATAAGAATATGATAAAAAAAAAAATTGAGGACGTAAATATAAAAATGAACAATAGTTGAAGATTTTTATTACAATTAAAATGAGGTGTGGTTAACAAATAATGTGGTGGGAATATAATTACCCTTAAAATGACGATTTACATCAGATAAGAATGACACGTACACAAATTTCATAATTAAAAACTTGTGTTGTGTACACAAATAAAAAGTTGAGGATCCTATCATCACGGTGAGCTAATGTTAGGAAACCCAGGTGGAATTTATCCAAGATAAATTGACAGCACATGGGTGGGTTGGTGGGGGAATAAACCGAAAATTATACCAGATTGTGCTGAGATGAAAAGTGAAGGAATAAATTATTAAATTGTATCCATTTGCCAGATTTTTTTTTTTTTTTTTTACCAAAGTACACGAAGGGAGAAAGGAAAACAAGAATTAAAGGGAGGAGAAATGGATGGATTTCATATTGATTGACAAAAACAAATGAATTTAATAATTAATCATTTGGGATTAAGTTCGAACTCCAAATGAATGTCCAAAAAGCGGGCAGACCTCTTCGTCTCCCGTCTTGTCAAGAAATTTTATTTCCATGGCAGAATCAGACATTTTTTATTGTGAAATTAAAAATATAATTATTATTTTAAGTAATGCAACGTTAATAAAAATAAGTCAACTTACGTGTTTTTATAATTTAAAAACGTTGTATAATTACATCGTTATCAATATTACCAAATACATCATTTTCAATATACACTACAAAACTATCACTCAACAATTGATCTTCTATTCAATTACGCAATCAATTCTTGACAATTCTCATTGTAGAAAATAGTAACTGGAAGATTTAATGCCAATGTTACATGCTTGTGAACTAATGGGTACACCTTATTTTTTTTCCGTCGCAACCAACTTTTCTGCAAAATCACTAAGATCTCGTAATCCTTCAAAATCTATGTGAGTGAGCAACCAATAATATATGTATGAATTTGCTCATCAAGTGATATTGTGCTAAGATTTCTAGTGGTTTAAAATCTTTGGAATAATACTCACAGTCGAATTAACTTGTCATTGTCAAAAGCAGAAAATGATTTATCCGAACACAAACATACAACACAAAAAGAGTATGAACCAATATAACCAAAGTGCATTACAATTGGAATCATATAAAGTATAAACCGATATGAAGAATTTTCGCTCTTCAAAAATAAATAAAGCTCTACGGCAAAAAATAAAGTTCTAATTCAATAAGTGAATTTCAAATGACAGAAACTTTCAATGGTCAATCGGTAGAAAATAAACTTCAAATGGTAGAAAATTCAATGGCAGATAATGGCAGAAAATTTAATAAAACTCTCAAACCACATTTCATTCATCACAAAAATTCAACAAATAATTTCCAATTCAACAAATAAATGAACTAACCTTAAACTCCAAACTAATTTTCAGATTTGCAAAAATATAAAAAAAATCGATATATGACTAGGCTTCCATGTAAAAATTGGTTCAATTAGGGATGGGTGTAGTTAGTTTGGTTTGATTTCGAATATAAACTGAACCCAAACGAAAATCATTGGGTATCTTATAAATGGAACTATCGGTTCTAATTTGAAATATGAAATCAAACCAAAAATCCAACCGTTCGATCCGGTTCTATAATTAAGGTTTTCAAAATTGTCATATTTTATTCTCTTTGTTTGAAACAACACAATAATCTAAAAAAATCATCATTTTTAAACTTTAATCTATTCATAAAACAATAACATATCATGTTTTGAACATAGGGTTCCATCTCAATACAAAATAACAAATATAGAAATAAAGTATTTATTTTTATGGGCTAAATTTTCAACAAAAAATAAATAAATAACAATAAGATCAGTTTGGTTTGATTCTTCAGTTTTGAGTTTAGAATCAATACCCGAACCATAAACGGTTTTGGGGTTCTAATATCCATTATCCAATTTAAACTTCGGTTCAATTCGGTTCGGTTGGATACTTTTGTCCACTTCTAGATTTAACTATCACCTTACTTCAAATGTTGCAACTGGAGCTGGAAATAGAAAGAAATAGGTGAACAAGTCAAAAAATTTGAAAGAGTAAGAAAGAAATTAGAAAAGAAATAGATGAGAGTGAAACTGTGAAAGAATGAAGATGTGATTCTGGAGTCTCTATATAAATTGGGGAGTTTTAATGGATTATTTTTGGGAGATTGGTTCATTTTCATGGATTGTCATATTTTCATTGGTAGATTGTTAATATGAATCTATTATTATTTTTATTGAGCCTATAGTAATGGTCCATTAGAGAAAAGATTAAAAAATAGAAAATTGCCTATAAGTCACTTCTACATTACTTGTTTCAAATTAGGTCAATTTTTTTTTTTTAAATTGTGATTAAGTCATACTTTACAACAATATTTTAAATTAATTCCAAAATCACCATTGTTAATCATATTTTCCATCGACACATTCTTCCACCTCCACAAACCTCTTCCACCTCCACAAACATCCTCCACCTCCGGCAACAACCTCATACACTTCCGGCGACCTCCGGCGAGTGCTTCTTCTATGACGCAATGTGATTTTTTACTGAGGTAGCTATGAAGGTCTTTGTGGAAAATATGGGAGTTTCAGATACCAAGATAAGGAACATAATCTATGATTCACAGCTTGTGGTGAACTATTTGATTGACCGTAACATAGTCAAGTTAGGTGAGCAATCATTTACCATCATTTACTTTCAGCAATTTTTGCAGTTATACTATGACAATTTTATATTAGTGTTTTTCCTCTCTCTTTAGGGTGCTGTGAATGGTGGACAAAAAGATAAAAAAAAAAAAAAGTTGCAACCCTTGAATTTTATTGTATTCGCAAATCAATGGGCGTTATTGTCCGTGAGCACAATGGTAACTACATTTTTGTTGCTTGTTTTGATTTTAACTTTCAATTGTTCAATTGGTCAATTTCAATTTGGTTCCTAATTCGATGTTCTTAAATGTTCAAAAGAGATTCACAGTTCTTTATTCACTGTGGTTTAATGTTTATTCTACGGAGTACTCCTCATGTGTAGAAAATGGTTGGAATGGGGAGGTGGAGCTGGTGGGGGTTGAAGGAGAAAGAGAAGATAATTGCTTTCACTTTTTTGATCTTGATTTGCCATGATTAGTTTTGGCCATGATTTACTTCTGTAAATAACAGCTCGATATTGTATTATAAAAAACAATTTGATACTGTATTATAAAATAGTAGCTTGATACTGCATTAAGTTGGCCATTAAATTATTTCTTTATATTGTTAATTAGTCATGTGTGTTGTTGGATACTGTATTATACAAAGCAGTATCACAACAAAAATGAGCATAGAATTCGCATACATGCTCAGAATTTTTATTATAATATATTTTCGGAATGGTCTCGACGAGACGGTCAAGACCAGTAGCTGTGCTACTACGTACAATGGATTTTAGCCGTTTGAAGTCGTCTCTTTAGCTTAAAATGACAATCTTTAATTTTTCTTGTCAAAAAAGTATCATACATCCTCTAAAACAGTATCACAGATAAAATGTATCTTAATATATTAGTATCATACATGAAAATATATTAATAAAACAGTATCACATACACAAACTACAACCCAATAAAATAACAGTATCATAGGTTTAAACATTATCTTAATAAAACATTATCAAAAATAAAAATATTATATAAGTATACCATATCACTTTATCTAAATAAAATATTATCATAGATTTGTTTTACTAGTTGAAGTTAGGATTGTTTCATTTTGTAAAATCTTTAATTGTCAAACTTGGTCCAACATGAAGGCTTATTATAGACATAGCCAGTTTATTTTAATATCTTTTTCTTTTGTTAATGTCAAAGCTGAAGATTGCTTACACAATATGAACCGTGAAGTACATCAGTTGCCCTGGCTTTGATTTCTCATTGTCATGCATTTTGTCAGCGTCAAGGCAAAGTATATTAATGCTAAATGACAGTCATTTGGTTCAATACTAGTTGAGCTTGACATATGTGTGTATTACAAAATGTAACTATGGAATGGCTGATCCTATGTCTCACCCTTGTAAAATCTGAAATTAATAACTTAATATATGAACATAGCCCAACCACCCTCCTCCAAACAAAAAAGGAGTCAGAATTTGATTTTCACCACTATAAGGCACAATGATTAAAGTAATTATATTGTTCTTAAAATGTTCCATTAGTAGTAGAAGACCATTGATACTGTTTGCATTCAATAACATTATCATATATTAAAACAGTATCATAGATATTTTACTAGTTGAAGTAATTATATTGTTCTTAAAATGCTCCATTCGTAGTATAGAATCATTGATATTGTTTGCATTCAATAACATTATCATAGATTAAAACAGTATCATAGGTTGAAACATTATTATAATAAATCAATATCAAAGATAAAAGTATGGTGTAAGTGTACCATAGCACGTTAATTATATAAAACAGTATCATAGACAAAACAGTATCATAACAAAATAGTATCACAATTAGTGTTTTTTTTACAATTAAGGGTATGTTGGTCTTTTAGCTCTAAAATGTGACTTTAATTTAATTAAGTTTTGACTATATGATTTTAGAGCCCATAAGTGCCAAAACAGTGACCGGCCTTGAATTTACCCTTAAAAAAATATCCGTGAATAATATGTGGGGGTCTTGACACCATATGGGTTCGATTATGTTTCTGTCACTATTCGAATCTCTGCTTATGGGGAGGTGGGGTGGGTATCCCACTACTAGCCCCGTTTCTCCAAATTACTTATTTATTATTTTATACCAAGATTCTAAAATGCAAGAATCGTGATTAAGCCACAAGGTCAAGTTTCAATTTTTACGAGTCTAGACGTATAATAAGGCATTTATTTATTTTTAGTTTTATTTTAAGACTACCAACTAATTATTATAGTAAGACTATTAATAATTATTCTTTTTATTTAATTAATTTATTTAAATTTTAAAAAAATGGTCAAAAAATAAAAAGTCGCTTGCCTTTTGTAGCATAGACCCTCCTTTTGTCATCTCAATCCGTATTAGGTGGTCAAAAATAGAACTGGTCACATTTTTCAAGCATTCCCGACATGGAGCTTTTTTCTCGCCCTTTACATCTAGATCCTACATTTTCCTACTTTTTAGAATACTATTTTATATTACTATTTCTTATTTCTTAAATAGGATTTAAATTAAAATATAAAAAAAGAGTTGGGCAGGACCATGTTCCCATTCTAAACCCAGAACAACGGCATTTGCCCCGAACCCAATTTTCCAACTCGAATGGGGCATGATTAGAACATTTTGTGGGAGTAGTGCTAAATGGCCGGGTCAATTTTTCTAAATAGCTGTTGACCCATCTTTTAAGCAAAATTTCAAATATAACCATGTCTTCTCTTTTTCGCTTATAACTATTTCAAACGATTTCAAATTCATCTATCTGTGAAAATGAGAAGATTTTCAAGTTAGAATATAACTCATTTCAAGGTTAGAATTTAACTCGTTTCATCTATGTAAGAAAATCTCATTTCAAGATAAAAATTCACATGTCTATATCTTTTTCTTTTAATTCACAGTAGAAATTGTAGATTTTATAATATAAATCATGAAAATATGTATACATATGAGTATGAATTGTGATTTTTTACTTTAAATTTCTTTAAATTTGAGTTCATTTGAAGTGGATTAATTAAAAAATCAATTAAAAAGTGTACATTCGCATTAACATGCTCATGGTCTGTTAACATACCACATGTCTGTTAACATATATGTGGTCTGTTAATTTTGGCCTTAACAGACTTATGGTTAGGGGTGGACAAAATCGGACCCAAACTGACCGGTTCGGGTTGATTTTTGAGCTTATTTGGGTTGAGTTCGGGTAGAGATATTGAAATATTAATCGGGTTGGGTTGGGAGATTACCAAAAAAAAAAAAGGAAAAAAAAAAAACAAATAAACTAAACTAAACCTAAATCATTTGAGCCACAATTCACAAACACACCCAGCATGCATAGGCAAAGAAATCAGTCCAATCTCTCTCCAAGGTCCGTCTCCTCACCGTCGGCCAACACCGGTCAATCCACCACTGCTGACCAATCAGTCTCCTCATCGCTAGCCAACGCCAGTCAATTCTTCACCACCGCATTTCTCTCTCTCTCTCTCTCTCTCTCTCTCTCTATATATATATATATATATATATATATATATATATATATATATATATATATATATCTCTCTTCATCGTCGATTGACTGGAATTTGTTATGGTTGATGATCAACTATAGTTCAACAACCATAATCCGATAACTCAAGCCAACAAATTCTTCCTCAAAATGGATAAATTCACTTAGTTTCATATATTAAAAAGAGTTTAGTAAAACATTCCAGCAACAATAAATTGGATGATAAAATAAAATGAGAATTAAGATGAGAAGAGAGTAAATGGAGGAGTGCAGATTTAGCTCTGCTGAATTCATTAATCACAGTAAAAATGCCAAGATTCAGAGAGATGGAGAGAAATGAGGGAAAAGAAGGGATAAGGGGTAAGTTTTGCAACCAATTTCAACAATATTCTTTACCCCTTTCTTTATTCATGTGCTAGCTATTTATAGAGTCAAGTAGAATATTCTAGAATGGCTAGGTGCAAGTGAGTAAGGTGTACAAGCGTAGTGAGAAAATGATCTAACCATGACAACCCTTCCCCTTAAATTAACCTTGTCCCCAAGGTTACAGAATTTGACATCTATGCTAATCTGGTGGTTTTCTCGGAGGTCGAAAAGATACAGAAAAATGGAGAAAAATTGAGAGTTCTTTCAAGTGGTATTTTCGGAGCACGTGAAAGCTAGAAAGAGGGAGAAAACTCGAGAAAACTTTGGGGAATAGAAGAAAGAGAAAAACTAGATAGCCATTGGAAATTTTCTAGTAGGGATGAGTAAGGAGAGCAAAAGAAGTTTGGCTTTGAGAGATGTCACCGATGGGAAACAAAAGTGCAGCTAACAATGATGTAGCAATGGATGTGATTGACATTGGCGTAGAAGGGGATGCTATGGCTGACATGGTAGGTTGTCGAATGAAAATTTGAGCCTCAATTTCTTTTTCCTTGGTTGCATCATCCTCATCCTTAAATATAATGTTATCAGACTTGATTTCAAAGCCTTCATCTAGAGTCTTCTCCACTTCTTCATTGCAATTTGAGAACCTTTTGCAGAGTTCAGTTGAAAAGAGCTCACAATCTGTAGATGGATGGTTGATATTGAAGCAGTAAAACCAGACGGAAGCCATGCCTTCCATGTAACTCTTAACAATCTCCGTTTCCTTCTCATCATCAACCTGGAGAATTGGAAGAAACGTCTCAGTTCTTTAAAGCCATTCTTTGGAATCTTCTCCTCCAAATTTTAGGAAATCAATTTCAAGCAGATTAAGACCATTGCTATCATTTCCTTCTATCTAATTTTTTTCTGTAAGATCATAACAAGGCACAGAGTCTTCAACCTTCTCTTCTTCGGATACTGATTTTTTTCTAACCATTTCAATCAGTATGACTATCATCCTATCGTAGCTATCACATATCTTTTTCCTGTATTCAGCAATTCCCAGATCACGTAGCTACTCTGATACCATTTGTTATGGTTGATGATCAATTACAGTTCAGCAATAATAATCTGATAACTCAAGCCAACAAATTATTCCTCAAAATAGATAAATTCACTCAATTTCATATATTCAAAAGAGTTTAGTGAAACATTCGAGCAACAATAAATTGGATAATAAAATAAAATGAGAATTAAGATGAGAAGATAGAAAATAGAGGAGTGCAGATTCAGCTCTGCTGAGTTCGTTAATCACAGTAAAAATGCCAAGATTCAGAGAGATAGAGAGATATGAGGGAAATGAGGGAAATAAGGGATAAGGGATTGGTTTTGCAACCAATTTCAACAATATTCTTCACCCCTTTCTCTACCCATGTGCTAGCTATTTAATAGAGTCAAGTAGAATATTTTAGAATGGCTAGGTACAAGTGAGTGAGGTGTACAATGGTATTGAGAAAATGATCTAACCATGACAGAATTGATTTTAGGGTTTCAATTTGTGGTTTGTTGTAGCTTTATTGTTGTTTATTGGATTTGGATTTGTGAATTTGGAGTAAAAAAAGTATTTATTCAAAATTGGGATTTCTACTTTGTGGCCATTGTTGAGAAATTTTACAAATTTTGGTAAGTTTCCACTTTCCATCAAGATCTTGGTAAGTTTCCAGCAAGCTTTTTTATGTAAATTTCCAACAAGATCTTTGTAAGTTTCCAGCAAGTTTTGGTAAGTTTTCGAAATAAAATTGTCCCAACCCGACAATCCAACCCAAACCCAAACCGACCCAAGATTGGTCGAGTTGAGTTGGATTGGGTCGGGTTCCCACCCATTGTCGAGTTGGGTTGGGTTCCATTTTTGTCAAATCGGAAATGTTGAGTTAGGTTAGGTTATGTTAGGTTGGGTTGGGACCCGACCCGACCCATGCTCATACCTACCTATGGTCTGTTAATAGTCTGTTAACATACCATATATTAACAAATAGTACGTTAGCAGATAGTCTATTTACATTACTTATTAAATAAATATTTTTTACATAAAAGAGGTATTTTCAAATGTGAGAAGTGATTTTGAACAAATCTCACGAGTTCAATTGTCAGTTGTACCGATCTAACCAGCACAATTATACAATTAACAAAAGAATTATTTAAAAAAAAAAAAACCTTTCATTAAATTTGGACCAACTCAATATTTGTTTTGTAGAGTTTAAAAATAATTTTTAAGAAATTTTGATAAAAGTTGACAAAAAGTGTAGTTAAAAAGTTAATAAAAATCCCATGAAATATATGGTTAAAAATAATTTAAAAAAAAATATTTAAAACTCTACCAAACATTCACTCAACCAAATTAAAAGTCAAACAAACATGTTTAAAACTGTCTTCATCCGACATAAATTTTGAAATGTTTATTTTTTCTTTGAGAAAATTTCCCTCATTGTTGACGGGATCCAGTGTTCCTCGGAAAATTGAGTGCGTGACATTTTTAGTTTTAATGCATATTTGACAGTATTAAAATTATTTTTAAATACTTGCAAGTAGTGAATTTTATAAAATATGTAAATAATACATAAATAGTAAATTATAGATCTTACGAAATATATAAAAAAAAAATA
Source organism: Forsythia viridissima (assembly GCA_030279155.1). NCBI lineage: Eukaryota > Viridiplantae > Streptophyta > Magnoliopsida > Lamiales > Oleaceae > Forsythia > Forsythia viridissima. The sequence continues at coordinate 27,112,307 of CM059036.1, forward strand.
TATTTTATCAATTTAAATTATAATTTAAATTTATCTAAACAAGTTGTAAATAAGAACTAAATGAAATAGCAGATTTGAAGATGCAAATATTATAACGTCTTTTTTTTTTATTCTGGTGGGATATGAGATCTTGTAAGATATGAAAACCAACTGTACTGTTCCGATATCTACTCTTTCTCATTAAAATATACCAAACCAAATTGTCCTCACTTTCCCAACTCAACACAAAATAAGCATTTCAATAACAGAACAAAAAAAGTCCCATGCCATGCCTGATGCCTCACTATTCCATTACTACTGAGCGCAAGTTTTACAGTGTTAAATTATTTTTTAAGTACTTATAAGTTGTAAATTCTATTGAATATATCGATAATAACTGGGCTAAGTCAGATAAGTCATGCTAAAGTTAAATATGGACACGAGACTTTTAACTCTAGAAAGTGTCCGTCTCGTCTCAATATCTAAAATAGCTGATTGCATATACAATTGAAGCTTTGAAAAACACTTATTTACCGGCTTTAGATGACAACTCTGGTTGCCAGCCAACCTTGCCATGCCGAGTCTAATTAACACACAAATATGAAATTATATAATAAATAATAATACTTTCTACAAACATAATATTAATCACAAATTATCATACTTGAAAATCACATGGGATGGAGGGATGAAATGCTTAAAAACAACAAAAATAGAATACTTCTGTACAAATGATGAACTGGGATTCTCATAAGGCACATGGACTTAAATCCATTCGATTTAACTCTTCAAAAAATTCTTTGTCACAGGTCGTGAATGACTGATTTTTTCGACATTTGTTTGGTCGGAGCAAGAGCCATCTAATTGAATTCGTCCATAATAGACAGTTGAAGAATCGAAAAGAAATACTTTGTTCAAGGGTTGAAAATGAAGTTGCCACATTTGCACTTCCAACAGATGGGTTTATAGTTGGAAATGTCATCACCTCTTGAATATTCTATGGATAGATATTCATTACTTTTTGTTGGTTTGATGCTGGGGACAATAGGCACCTGAATTGCCACACACTTTTTATCACATCTTGGTGGCCTTGATCCTATCATTACTAAACTCTCTTCATTTCTTCCCTGTTGCATGCATTCATTCATTCATTCATTCATTAAACAAACAAATCAAATATTGTCATTAATTTATTTGTAAAAACAAATGAAACCTCACCTGAGTAGTGTCACCAACAGTAACAGGCTTGTGAATCAGTAGTACCCTTCCTGTAATGCAAAAGAACAGAAAAATTCACTTCAAAATGCTGTCTAAAGCTTGTTAATGATGGATAATTAGAAACAAAATTCGACCCAGTTACCTTGAGCCATGAATTTGAGGTGGGCTAAGCTTGAAATCAGTAAAAACTGGAGAAAAATGATTAGATGTTTACTTTTTGTATCAAGTATAAATTTCTTGGCCATTGAATTTGAACTTGAACAAGTCAACAACAGAAAGTTACTTATTTGTAGGTGTGAAAGTGAAAAGTAAACAAAATTATTAGCTGCTTTTTTTCTTTTAATACTATGATATGATGGAATTATTATTATAGATACAAAAGGGAATGCTGCAAAAGATGAAGAAAGAAAAGAACTTGAGAGAGTGCCCAAAAGGGAAAACCCCAAAAAAATACAAGAGTAGTTGCTATAAAGGCAGTAGAAAAAGAGAATACAACACAAAAAAGACAGCTGCAAAGAAGAGAAGAGGACAGTAAATGAAACAAATGTAAGAATTAATCAGTTTATCCGTGGATGAACAGAAAATGAAAGGGCTTATGGGCTTTCGTTTTCCTTGAATTGTACTATTTCATTCTGTCCTCTATTCCTATTCATTTTACTGTTTAGGTTGCACAGAAAAAGAAACATGACACGAGATATATAAAATTTATTTATTTTTTGAAAAATAAATATTATAAAGGAAAGATAATTAAATGTTTTCAACTTTACGTGCTCAAATCCAATGTTGTAAAAATCGTAAAATGTGGCTAAGTGTGAAGATTGAGGTTCAAGTTTTTCGAGCCTAGACGAGTCCTAGGCGGGAGCGAGATAATGACAAGGCGAGGATGATACGTTATGCATGGCTAAACATAGAGATCGAATTTCAAATCTAGACGAAATTTAAGTAAAATTTATGCAAGTTTTTTAAAACCGTGCGCAAACCTAACATAGGATATATTTAGTTTTCAGTGAAGATGGCAATATTAATTATATAGGGTAGGTAAAAAGGGCGTAGGGTCTAGTCTCTAGTAGACCATGGAGTGTGAAGTCATATAATTGTTTACCTACAAATCCACGCAAATTGTTATTCTGTTCGTTTCACCTACTATTAATTATTGCATTGTCATATCCTCTCAATCAGATTTTCCCCAGATGTCAACACTTAAATATGCAACAATTAAATCTCCTATTTAATTCATTTTTCAATAATGTATGTTGGAGAATTCGTGACCGTAAAGAAAAAGAGTTTCATTTAACTCCAAAGGTAAATTACGAGTATGTTCATTAAAATTTTTGTACATTATAAACAGTGAGAGTATTACAGAATGTGTAGATAAAAAATAGATAAAAATTATAAATCTTATAAAATGTGTAAATAAAAATAATATTTCATTAATTTATAAATACTTATAAATACTAACAAATATGCTCTATATTAGTAACTGAATATTTAGTGAAAAGTTTATTGGATTACTAAATTTTAATTTATTCCAATTTCATCCTTTACTTATTTTTACTTTTTTGTACACAATATATATTCAAGTGTAATAGTAAGCCGGTTTTAGAGAAGAGTGAAGGTAAGAAACGATATTTGAAATTCGACCTGTGATGTATTGAAAGTATATGAAGATAAAACAAATTGAAGAATGAGACAAGAATAACGTGCACGTAGATATCGGGTCGCAACACGGCAAAAACATAATTGTAAAATGGCATGTTGCAACATGAGAAATTCATAATCTTATTTTCGTAGAACATCTCTTATTGGTCTTACAAAATTTGATCATCATTTCCAAGAGCCTTGACCAACCACCTCTCCCAATGTTCTTACACTTCTAAAATTAATAGTTTTGAGTACGTACCATATTTGGTAGTATTTAACTTATAATTTTAGCTGATTAAATTAATCAAACATATTTTTTTATCTACACATTTATCCACAATTTATAATATAAATAGTTAAAAAATAATTTCAACACTACCAAACATGGGCTAAAAATACTTCGTAATAGGAGTGGCAAAAAAGTTCGTCGGCCCGTGAACTCACCGACTTGGCCAATAAAAGCTTGGTCCAGCTTGTGCTCGTCGATGGACAAGCACGAGCTAGGGCCAAGCCCAAAAAAAAAAAAAGGTCCGAGCTCGCTCGGCTCAGCCAAAAAACTAGCACGAGCCGACGAGCCGGCTCGGCTCGTAGCTCGTGCAATGGTTACTTAATCGTGACTGTTGGTCACACCTTTTTTTTTTTTCAATTTCATTATTTTTCTATAAATATTCATATTCTATATTCATTTTTTCACACTTCAATCTCTTATTTCTCATTCAATTATATATTCAATCCATTAACAATTTTCAAATTTTATTCTCTCAATATTAATGGTATAATTAGTATATAATATCTCATTATCTAGATATTACTCTATAATTTTAAGTTGTAATTTTCCACTTCTACTAATTCTCTACGTTTCTATTTTCTAGTTTACTTTCTAGTTTCAACTACATCTTCATCTTCTCCTAATCTCTTTATTCTGTTATTCCAAATGGCATATAATCGAAGTGAAGATGATTTCGGCGGTCTTAATGATATTCAAGTTCCAAACGATATTCTTAACCAATTTGGTGGTAGCACTGATCTAATTGATTTGGAAGACTTTCAAGAAGATGCCGATACACAAACTACCATAGACTCTAGCACTAAACGAAAAGCCACCAAACAAAATGCTAAGTGCTAGCAGCATTTTGATTTGGTGCCGACTAGTAAACTAGTGGATAGAGTCCCTGAGTTCAGAGCACAGTGTAAACATTGTCAAGAGAATTTAGCTTCGCACAAGGGGATAGGCACTACCCATCTAAACAGACAATTCAAAAGGTGTCAATACAAACATGGAGGTTTGGATACAAATCAGGCACAACTCCAGTTTGGATATCTAGGAGCTAGGTCTAGGAGTTCCACTCTCAACAACTAGATATATTCACAAAAACTCATGCGACGCGAAGGACTGCTGAAATTGATAGCAAATATCGAGTTTCTACTATGCTTGATGGACAATCCTATTGGACAAAATTTATCCAAAAATATATCTAACCAAGGTACATTAATATTTCTAGAAATACACTTCGTAAAGACACTATTGTTAGATATAATACAAAGAAAGAAGATATTATTAATGATATTAATGATTACAACGGTATTGTATCTTTTACATCAGACTGATGGATATGTTGTAACAAAAAATAATACATGGTTGCAACTGCACACTATATTGATAATAATTGGATAATACATAAAAAAATAATATCATTTAAACAAATAGACTATCCTCATAATGAAAATAATATTTATCATGTTTTATTATGTGTGTTACATAAATTTAAATGTGATTCTAAGACTCGTAGTTTTACATTTGATAATGCAGACCCCAAATAATATAGTAATTGAAAAATTAATGTAACACTGTAGTCCAGATTTTGATAGTATTTTATTTCATATTCGATGTTTATGTCATGTGTTTAATTTAATTGTACAAAATGGATTAAAATTTATACAACCTCAATTAAAAAAATTAGATATGCTATTAATTATATTTCGGTCTCACAATCAAGAAAACAAGTTTTTGCGCATCTATGTATAGAAAATGGGCTGCAATCAAGAAGTTTTGCAACTGATGTTGCCAATAGATGAAATTCAACATATCTTATGCTTGAATCTTGTGAAAGCTACGAAGATTGTATTACTGTATATTATAATGGCCGACACTCACACGGCTCAGAATATGATTTAGAATTACATGACTGAGAAATATGTGGTCGTGTTATAAAATTTTTAAAAATTTTTTACGACGCAACAACTGCATGTTCTGGTGTGTATCATCCAACTACTTCACTTGTTTTAAATCATTTTTATTATATTACTAACAATTTTAATATGTATAAGAATTTTGCTCTTTTTTCTAGTATTATACAGGTCATGGAAGCTAAATTTAGAAAATATTGAGAAAAATTGCCTATGTTATTTCCATTAGCATGTATTATGGATCCTAGACTTAACTTAGAGGGTACAAAAGTAAAAATAATGGCAATTTCAAAAAAATTCACTTACGGAAATCCAGCAACGTGTGCTAACTTAGAACAAACTTTATGTTCTATATATGAGGTCTATGCTGAAAAGACCGATACAAACATTGTACGACCTCCTAATCCAACATATATTTCGTCATCAACTGATGAGATTAATTTATGAAGTTACGTCAGTACACATAGGAGTAGTCAAGGTCAATGTCAACAATCAGTTAGTTCTTTTTCTAGTTCTTTCATTCTCCGTTCTAATGATACACATGTAGAGTTAGTTAGATATTTTGCGCATGATGTGCTTAGTATGTTAGATGATATACTACGATGGTGGAGACAACATCAACGTAGTTACCAAATTCTTTAAAAAATGGCACGTGATCTACTAACACATCTGATCTCAACTGTAGCATCGGAGGCTACATTTAGTACAAGTGGCAGGGTTTTGTCTGATATCAGATTAATACTCAAAGTCGACATTTTAGAAAGCTTACTATGTCTAAAAGATTGGGATGACGCCGAACTTCGAATCCAAGACAAAGTGGACAGAATAATGTCCGAAGAACTTGAAGATTTGAATATGGATTATTTAGATTCGTAGTAAGTATTATTTTGTATTAGTATTTGATATTTTTTTTTCTTATTTTAATAAAAAATTGTACACGTAACATTTTGTTCGTGTACTATTTTAACTCCTCCTACTTTCAAAGTAGCCGGTCCCAAACCCAAAAAAAGGATGAGGGTTTTCAATCTTTAATTTTTAACATAAAGGATTCTCGATATTGTATTTCTTTTTTATTTTCAAAATTTAAAAAAACTAAATTTTTTTTTAGGGTAGAGCCGAGCTCGTGGGTAGCTCAGCTCAGCCCGTTCGACCTACAAGATCGTGGGCCGAACCGAGCGCCCTGTTTAGAGACGAGCCGAGCTCGATTTTTATGGGTCAAGCCGGCTCGACTCGTCCCATTGCCATGCCTACCTCGTAAGACACAAACTTGATTTCATGAGTTAATGTTATGTACAATAAAGTAAATATTTAGATTCGTTCAGAGCTAGTAATAGTCATCTCAATACCAAAACCTAGACGATCGCAGAATCCATCATAAGATCACGATCATCTCAATCTCAAATTTAGATCAATACTCTCATATATAGTACTACATACATAACATTCCAAATTCACCTCAATCTCAAACTTAGAACCATTGACCTAATCTTAATCTCAAAATTTAGATTCGTTAGTTGACATTACTCAATACTATCACATTAAAGCACAAAATCAACAACTTAAGCTCATAAGAATGTCTATAATTTAACTTTTTGTTGATTACTTGACTTGTAAGAACGTTAAAAATATAAAGAATCAAAAAATATGAACTCTTGTTTAGCAAAATAGTCTATTTTTTAAACATTATTGAACTAGGATTTGAGAGAGTGTTTTTAACTTGTGAAATAAATAAGAAAATGAAATGTGAGATCGAAAATGGAGAGCGGTTGGCCACCTTGGTTCTTTTATAGGGAAAAATGAGTTAAACTTTGTCTGTTTTGCTTAATGCACAAATTAATTTTAATTATATAATTAGTGGCATAAAATAGTAGAATATATTGGCTTTAAACAAGGCCGGTTCTGACATTTTCGGGGCCCGAGGCGAAGTCCAAAATTTAGGCCCCCAAATCAAGAAGTCATAGTCGACTATTGGTGGGCTGGACTTCAATATTTTTTTTTAAAAAAAATAAGTCCATTCAATTTTGGGTCACTACTTAATAATAGTCATCGTCCTTATAGAATGCGGCTTGCTTTGCTTTGTTGGATTTCAAACTTTTGTACAAATATTTTTTATTGGGCAACTTCAGTTAAAATTTTTTTTTTTTTTTTTTTTTTTTAACGAAAATGGGCCCTCTTCGGTTTTGGGCCCTTGGCGGTCGCCTCACTTGCCTCGGCCCCAAACCGGGCCTAGCTTTAAATTCTGCTTATAATAAACTGAAAATAGAATTCCAAACGACCCTAATCCTGTCCAAAAATCGGACTATCCGGTTACAACTCAAACTATCCGTTTAATTGAAAAATAATTATTTACCATTTTTTATGTGATTCAAAAATTACGAAAATAAATTTTTGTATTTTTCTACATTAGTTGTAGAAGTGTCAATCCGGATCAGGCGGCCTGGATCGTCCTGCATCTGATGAAGCTCGGTCACGACCCGCGTTAGAAAAAGCCCACGCCACGACGGGTTGCGGGTTGGGTCAACCTAGCCCACGAAAATTGAATTCAAGCCCGGCCCACCCGTCGCTCATTTGGGTTGAGCCCATGTGGGCCTCAGTTCGACACGGTTTGATCCGTATGAATAAAATTTTTTTAAAAAAAAAAATTACTACAAAAATTTACTAACTTATTGTACTTAAAAAAAAATGTTTACATTTATAGTAAAAAAATGTGTTAAATTATTAAATAAAAAATAAATAACAATGTTTATACTTTTTTTTAATTATCAAACGGGCCATGAACCGACTGGGTCGGCGATTCAGCGTCCTCGGCTCGTGGTCGGCCCGCCCGGTTCACGGGTCGTCTTGCAGTTATGGGTCGAGGCGGGTGGGCCGATGCGAGTTCGATCGACCTGCCCGTCTTGACACTTCTAATCAATTGACCCAAATTGTCTTGTCTGGGTCCAAAATCTTAAAAATTCCCAACAATCTTTTAAAGTTCCATATAGAACCGAATACAATCTTTCAAATAATTTCAAACTCAGAAACAATATTTGGCTTTAAAAAAAAAGGAAATCATCTATTTTCCATGTTGGAGAGTAGTTATCAAGCCTACTGGACACGTGTCTAGTGGCCATTGGACAATGAAAAAGTGATTGACATTAAAGTCACCCCAATTCATTATATTTTTTCTTAAATTTCACCTGAGTCCTCAAAGTTTTAAAAATTGCAAATTTGTTCTCAAACTTATTGCATCAATACTTCTAAACGTCAAATATTATCTTATAATCACCCCCAGAACTATACCTCAAGTCTGAAAATAATAGACAAGTAGTTTTTTTTTTTCTAAATTTTGATTTAGTCCCTAAACTCTTTAAATATTACATTTAAGTTCCAATTGCTTTCCAATCCTCAAATAACTCATAAGTCCATTGTATCTCCCGCTAAAATCTTATTTTCCAAAATTTTCACTTTAGTCCCTAAAAAATTGAAAGAATTACAATTTGGCCCTAAAGTTCTCAAACTTTTTCACTTGAGCCATATTGAAAATTCAGGCTATTACATAATCCCAATTAAATAAAATAAAGTAATAAAAAAATGAATATTAACTTCAGAAAATTAAATGACAAATTAAAAAAACAATTTAAGATTGCAAATAAAATATCAATTTGTAATATTAAAAAAAATTAAGTATTTTAATAAATTAAATTTATCAAAGGAAATTTGGTGTATAAATAAAGTAATTAAACTTAAATACTAATTCCATCAGAATTAAAATAATAATTTATTTAATTGCATAAAATACAAAATAAAAGTAAATATTCTACCAATAACTTATCCCAAAAAAATAAAATTATAGATAATGGTGAATGACTATTTAGTTGTATCTAGATATCTATGTAGTTATCTACTTACTCCAGAAGAGTATATTCTAATCAAGTTGTAACTCCCTTCGGACTCTATAAATAAGGGTCATTGTTATAGTAAATTAACAGACTTGAGTTTTGACTCTCTCTATTCTCTTCTCTTTCACTCTCTACTTTTCTAGTTTCATAACACGTTATCAGCACGACATTCTAACCAATAAATTAGCAAATAGGTATTATTTTCTATTCCAAAAAAAAAGAGAGTGAAGCAAAACATTCGGCAGAGACGTGATTTCATAACCTAAATTTCAATTTATTCAGCAAGTATTCTTTTTGTTATAGTACGGTGGTTGAATGATTTTTATATTTCAAATCTAATCTGCAACTGAGGCATGGGTATGTTATCATCAATCATAATATTATAGTTAAAATAAAGTAATGTTTATGTTTTAAATTTGTCATAATTTTACTTAACTGTTATACGATCACAAGACATTGTTAATGTATGTTGATTCTGATGATTCATAATAACAATTAACAACAATGTCAATTCTAGCCAATTCTAATCATCCATGATTGTATATTCATTACTTTCAAAATTCGTATTCTCTCCTTATTTTATTTCTGTAAATCCCATAATTTTGGATTCTTTACTTTTTCTTTTATAGAAACTTATACAAATCTTAAATTGATATATATATATATATATATATATATATATATATATATATATATATATATATATATATATATCATATTATTGCTCTTGAAGAGCATATATTCATAATGATATGTTGGTGTTCCTGAAGAAACACAACGTTAATATTTTGACAGAGTCATATGGCAAACCTAACATATAAATATTCTAGAAGAATATTTTTTTGTTGATTCATAATAAGCAAAGATTTATATTACATTAATATTCCAGTATAATATTAATTGCTCCTGAAGAGCCTAATTTTACAAGATATAATATTCTATAAGAATATTATAATAATATTTTTGAAGAGCAAATATTTATTTCAGAATAATGATTTGTTGTTGCTCCTGAAGAAGCACAACATTACTTTAATATTCTGGATGAATATAAGAGCATAATTCATAAGATCTAATATTAAGCTATTGTTCCTAAAGAGCAAATTTTTATAAAGTTTAATATATTTAAAATTATTTGTTGTTGCTCCTAAAGAAGCATAACATTATATTAATATTTTGGAATATTACTTACTCTCGAAGAGCATAATTGTAAAATATCTAACTTCTAGTATGATTTTGCTCATGATGAATAAATCTTTAAATAATAATATGTTGTTGCTCATGAAGTAGCACAATATTATATTAATATTTCAGTCGAATATTACTTGCTTTTGAAGAACGTAATTTTATAAGATATATTATTTTATACAAATATTGTATTAATACTCTTTAAGAAGTATAATATTATGAATATCAATATTTTAAAAGAAAATGATATTATTGTTTCTGAAGAAACAGAAAGTATAGAAAATATTAAAAAAGAATATTGTGTTGTTGCTCTTGAAGAAGCACAACTTTACAATTTCAGAATATTAATGTTGTGTAATATTAGAGTGTTGATACAATTGAAGAAGTGCTATAATTAACTAGAAGTTCAATGTTTTAAAAATTTTATTGATTGGCATTACCGGTTAGACCATCTCGGATCAATATGATGTTAATTATTAATGAGAATATCTATTGAAAACCAGAAGATTTTTCAATATAATAAATTCTCATATGATGCTTGTTCTCATTGTATATAAACTAGTAGACATTCACTTGGTAAAATCGGGACTGAATTCCCTGCATTTCTGAAAGTTATTTAAGGTAATTTATGGGGCTTCATCACCTTCAATGTTGACCATCTATATATTATTTGTATCTAATAGATACATCTACTAGATGATTGTATGGTGTTATTATTCGCAATTTGAAGTTTGCGAGATTACTTGCTCAAATTTTAAATTATGAGCATAATTTTTAGATTATACAACCAAGACGGTGATGTGTCTTGTCAATACTAGTGAGTCTAAATCTCAAACTTTTAATAAATATTAGTTGAGATGATGTTAAATGGTTTAACAATATTGTTTTTCAACCCCTCCAACTAAATTCTAAACCATTACTATTGAGAACAAAGCGCTTCCCATTTTTGTCTAGGGAATGCTATTTTATATGTTGAAATACTTATACGCATTATGCCAACATCAAAGTTACTCCGCTATAGTTGGCTTATGGACAGAGCCTAATATTATCCATCTAATGATTTTTGATAGTGCAATATATGTACAATCGATCCACCATAGTGCACTGAGATGAGCTTTGAAAAATGTTGAGAATACATGTTTATTATGGAACATTATAAAATATCTTAAGTTCTAACGGGTGATATTTTATAATATGGTATTTCGAATGTTATTTTGATAAGGCAGTTTTTTCAACATTAGGGGAGAGAAATTAAGTAACTGGAAAGAATACATGAAAATGCAGTATATTATATTTTCTAGATCCTTGCACAAGACAATATGAACTAGAAGTTCAACAAATAATTCATTTGTAAGTTATACAATTGATAGATGCATTTACTGACTAAAGAGATTAAATCAAATCTCATATACCAACTCTAAATGCTCCAATTTATATTAGTGTCCTTGAAAGACAATCCATTAACATTATATCAGGTAAATTAATGACACGCCTGAAGCGTGGTGACATTTGATTCCAAAAAATTCTCAAATAAAAAATGGAACCAATTATAAAGATGGTCTTATTGAGGAGGTGTATACTCTTGGAGAGTATATAGACATAACTAATTATAAAACCCCAGAAGAGGTTCAGCTAGCTGAAATAATAAAACGAAAAGATTTTGTTAAGTTATGTCGTAATGAGAAAGAAATGGATTCAAAAATAAATGTTGTTGACAACGTTTTTGTACATAATGAAGCGCTTTATATTATGAAAGGTAGCAAGGATATTGAAAGAAATCTATCAAATAATAAATTGGCCAAATAAAAGGATGCAATCCAAGTAAATTGAATTGACTAGAAAAACCTGAAGTTTTAGGACCTATAGTCGGAGCACCTAAAGGTGTATATTTATGCGAAAAAGAAATAGGAAAATGAAGTCGTAACATGTAATGCACGACTTTTAACATTATGAATTTCGCAGAGGCTTATGTAAAGCAATCATAAGTTGATATCTTGTTAGTCTGTCAATGCATGACATATATGCATATAATTAATATTGTTATAACCAACTCATCTGACATGACTAATAAAACAATGTATATAAATCCCTGGAGGATTTAATATGCCTAGAGCATATAGTTCAACTTTTCGAGAACTTAGTCGATCAAAGTACAGACTTAAGGTGATATTATGATGAGGGAGAGTAAATACGCGTTGTACTCTTTTCCTTGACTAAGGTTTTGTCCCATTGAATTTTCCTGGCAAGGTTTTTAATGAGACAACTTTAATAGCATACTAAAGAATTATGTACTCTTTTTCCTTCACTAGAATTTTTGCCCACCGAATTTTTTTCTAGTAAGGTTTTAATGAGGCATATTCTTTCTGTAAATAATATACAATTGGAAGTGGTATATATATTATAGTTATGGATGTCTATAACCTACAAAATATTTTACCATCATCATAACCCTATGGTTATACTCCCGTGTATTATAAATTATATATGAGACCCCTGAAGGAAACAACAAGAAGATCTATTTTTAATATAATTACATCAGACCATCATGCTGATTACAGTCAACCAGAGATAGTGTATGAAGATGATATTGCTGGAGGTTATAACATGGAGCACATTTCACCAGAATTGTTTTATACAAATTTTAACAAGATGGCGACATTGACGCACAAGATATAGATAGCTCGATACAAGTTTTTTTTTCATTGATTGAAATCAGTTGGATTAGTTGTACTCTTTTTCCTTCGCTCAGGTTTTATCCCATTGGGTTTTCCTGACAATGTTTTAATGAGGCAGCATTTGAGTACTCCAATTTTTGATAATTTTTCTTTCTATTGGTATTTTTGTCCCATTGGATTTTTGCCAAATAACGAACCAGTTATTGTGTAATAAGTCATTCAAGAGGGAGTGTTGTAAAATTATAAATAATGGTGAATGACTATTAACTTGTATCTAGATGTCTATGTAGTTATCTACTTACTCCAGAAGAGTATATTGTAATCAAGTTGTAACTCCCTTCGGACCCTATAAATAAGGGTCATTGTTATAGTAAATTAATACACTTGAGTTTTGACTCTCTCTATTCTCTTCTCTTTTTCTCTCTATTTTTCTAATTTCATAACATTCTTATCGATGACGCTAATTACTTTTCCGTGGAAGATTAGTACCCGAACAAAGGGATTGCTGACAACATTGTCACACTTTACAACTTTACTACCACATTCTACAATTGACCCAAAAGAACCAAGGTTCGTGCATTCAAGGAATTTTCGCTTGAAGAAAAGATAAATTAATAATTTTGCCTCATAATTTTATATAAATATTCTACAATTATTTTTTAACATTTTAAATTTCAAATATAACAAATGTAACACACGTTTTTTTTATAAGAAACGTAAAAATAAGTGTTACAAAAATAAAATTGTATTTTTAAAATTATAAAAAATTAAATAATCTTTTTAAAATTATTTTATATTTTGTAGTGTATGATGAAACTATTTCGAAGAATGCAAATTGAAATATCTTATTCACCTATTCAACAATTTATCAATCTATTTGTTTATAGGGATAATTGCATCAAAGGTCTCCAATGTTTCAAAATCGTTAGGAATATGCCCATAACTTAAAAAAATAGCACCACACATCTCCAACGTATGAAAACCTTGGCGTGGTAGGTCCTTTATAACCAAATTACCCTTTTCTTTAAACAAACAAAAAAACAAAAACAAAGAAAAAAGAAAAACAAGATTGAAAACTAACCAAATGTACCCCAAAAAATAAAAAGTAAGAAATATACCACAAAAAAATAAAAAGTGAAAAAAGATCATCTTCTCCAAAAATCCAAAATTCCATTAAATTCTCTCTCACACACAACACACATTGCATCTGTCGGAGGGAAGTGCAAGGAGTCTATGATCATCAATGTCAATTACGGGAGGCATCTAAGAGTATCAAAGACTTGCACATTGTGCTAGATTCTGGTGGAAATTCACCAGATAACCCATTATTGCTGACATTAAGCATCATACCTCTTACTTGATCACACTTCTCAAAGAAACTTCCAGGAAATGATCCAATGAGATTGTTTCGACTAGCAAAAAATGCATAAACAGTCAGCTTCCCTAACCATTCAGATGTAATGGTCATTGATTGCACAGTGCCTGTAAGGTTGTTAGAACCAAAATATGGAACACTGTAAAATTATCACCATCACCAAATAATGGCAGAGGGCTTTCGATCTGAGGCTTGTGTCTGAAATACGATATGTAGGCAGATGTTAAATCATGGAAATTTGAGGGACCTCCACGTAAAAATTTGAACGGAGCACAAGCGTCGTTATTAAATTTGGGAATCGAACCTAACAGATAATTCCCACTGATATTGAAGAGAGTCATACAAGGAACATGAATTTTGTCAAAGATCTCTCCTGTGAGTCGGTTTGAACTCAAATTGAGGAAATGCAGCTTCTTGTAGTTGCTAAACCCCTCAGGGATTTTTCCATAATAATAGCTAAATTCAACATCTCTAAGTTACAGCAAGAACCTTAACTACCTGGCAGCTACCCTTCAAGAGTTGATTTGGGAGCCCACACCAGCCTCAAGCTAGGAAAAATGGTAATTTCTGCTGGAATTGTGCCTTCATAGAAATTAAACTCATCAGTTGTGAATTCCAACTTTCCCATTGAGAAACTATCTCTGGAACTAGAAACATTAGGAAGAGGATCCCACAAGTTTGATAGCACAAGGACTGATAACTTGGAACAATTCCCAAGCTCAGCCGGTATAGAACCACCAATATTATTCCTTGATATATCCAATATTTCAAGCTGTCTCATCTGACCGAGTTCAATAGGAATCACCTCCTCTAACATATTTGAGTACAGTAGAAGCATCTTCAACCCTCTGCATTTTCCAATACTTTTTGGGATCCCTTCAACCAAGATATTTCCTGCCAGCTCCAAATGCTCAAGCTTTCCACAATTGCCCCCAATCTCACTTGGAATCGACCCACCAAGCTGATTAAAGGACAGGTAGAGCCCCCTCAAGTCTCTAAACCCGCCAATAAACTTTGGAATCGTTCCATTCACTCGATTCCCAGCTAAATTCATGACTCCTTGTTTCTATCTTGGTTTTTCCACATGACCCGATTTGGTTATGAAGAGAGCGACGGTCTGCCGGAGGGCAACCCTTTTGGGCTGAATTTTGGGTTGGATTTTGGGTTTTTGAAGAAGATGGATCTCTTTCTGACTTTTTATTTTTTTGAGGTATATTTCTTACTTTTTATTTTTTGTGGTACATTTGATTAGTTTTCAATCTTGTTTTTCTTTTTTCTTTGTTTTTCTTTTTTTGTTTGTTTAAAGAGAAGGGCAATTTGGTCATAAAAGACCTACCACGCTAAGGTTTTCATACATTGGAGATGTGTGGTGCTATTTTTTTAGGTTAGAGGCATATCGCCAATGATTTTAAAACGTTGATGACTTTTGATGCAATTATCCCTTGTTTATATTCATTGTGGGGTTAGAATGGGATGAGTTGTCACATCCCATTATAAAATAAAATCAAAACAAATTTATTTGGTCTTAACCTGCTCACAGATTGCGTCATAGTCGGGGTTATACTAGTTTGATTGTCTAAATCAACGATCCATGAGGAACGATCCAAGTGGCCCGATTCATTTTAACCATACATTTTATAAGACTTATAATTTTTTTACAACTTTCAACTACATATTTTATCAATTTTTATCAACTTTTATAGAAATATCTGATTTGAATCATCAAAATCAAACACACTATTAATCTTAAATGTGATTTTTTCATAAATAAGATACTTTTTGAAAAGAATTGCAAAAACTCATTATTGTTACATATATTCTAAAAACTATTATTTTTTAAAAACTATTATTTTAATTTATTATACTATATATTACATATAGTAATTGAATCCTTAAAAACTGTAATTGATTGAAATACATATATTACATAATCTTTTATTGTTATAGTAACCGAATCTTTAAAAATCAGAATTGATTCGAATACATATATTACAGAATTTCTTATTGTTATCAGTTGGTATGCAATGACAACTGATTGATTCTTGGCCCCCCCCCCCCAAAAAAAAAACTCATAATCGACTACATATCATAATTAAAGTGTAACATAACTGTCAAATATATATATATATATATCCTTACTATAATATAAGTGTCTATCACCTGTTTACTATTCACCTTTCAACCAATACGACGTAGTTTTGATATTGTAATATTCTTAGTTTTGTCCAAATCTCACCATTTTTGTAATAGCCGTAATTCTTGACTTTTGTGTGTTTGGTTGAATTCCATGTTTTGGTTACACGTTAATGATGGGAACTTGAAAAGTTTTGCTAAACTTTATTTTCTCTAAGCTGCAGTTTTTGTTGTCCAATCAAAAATCTGATGCACTTTATATATTAAGTATTTTTATATAATTTCAGTTGGAGACGATATCTCTATGGGTTACCTAACCATTGGCTTTGGTTTCACATAATTTCATGTTATATAACTCAAGTTATGGACAATTTTGTAAACTGCGACAGCATGAATCCGAAAAACTGCCTAGGATGTTTCGGTGAGTATTTTAGTATGCCAAAACATACCGTCGGACTACCAAATTTTGATATGTGGTAACTACATGAGTATTCTATGTTTTCTGAAAATTTCATATTGTTCGGTGATCGTTTTCTATGTTAAAAATTTTTTTTGTTACTCCATGACCAGGTGAATTGTTTCTCTAAACTGCAGTTTCTGTTGTCCAAATCAAAACTTTACTTCACCTTATATATTAAGTATTTTTATATAATTCCAGTTGGAGACGATATCCCTATGGGTTACCTAACCATTGGCTTTGGTTTCACATAATTTCATACTATATAACTCTAGT
This sequence comes from Forsythia viridissima, assembly GCA_030279155.1. Lineage (NCBI taxonomy): Eukaryota > Viridiplantae > Streptophyta > Magnoliopsida > Lamiales > Oleaceae > Forsythia > Forsythia viridissima. The sequence goes on from CM059036.1 coordinate 27,129,314, forward strand.
TATGGACAATTTTGTAAACTGCGACCACATGAATCCGAGAAACTGCCTAGGATATTTTGGTGAGCATTTTAGTAAGTTGAAACATGCCGCCGGACTATCAAATTTTGATATGTGGTAGCTAAATGAGTATTCTATGTCCCATGACAATTTTATATTTTTTGGTGATCGTTTTCTATGTCAAAGAATTTTTTTGTTACTCCATGACCAAGTGAAGAAAATTTTCAAAATAAGGGCAGTGTTACTAAAATTTCTTCACTCGGTCATAGAGTAACAATTCTTTGACATAGAAAATGATCACCGAAAAATATAAAATTTTCATGGGACATAGAATACTCATTTAGCTACCACATATCAAAATTTGATAGTCCGGCGGCATGTTTCGGCTTACTAAAATGCTCACCGAAACATCCGAGGCAGTTTCTCGGATTCATGCAGTTGCAGTTTACAAAATTGTCCATAACTTGAGTTATATAACATGAAATTATGTGAAACCAAAGCCAATGGTTAGTTAACCCATAGGGCTATCGTCTCCAACTGAAATTATGTAAAAATACTTAATATATAAGGTGCAGCGACAATAGAAAATGCAGCTTAGAGAAACATAAAGTTATCTCATCACCTATTAAGTCAATGAATATCCCTAATGCATTCTATAAGCTCAACATTAAAAAAAACAAAGAAAAGTTACCACAATATAATGGAAGAGTACCAGATACAGAATTTCAGAATATCTTTTCAACATTTTTTATTCATCTTAAAATTCAGAGGAATTTAGCTTTCGTCAAATTTTTTCCACATGTTCAATTCATATTTAAAGCATTTCAATAGAGAACAAGACCTACCTGGATGTTAGATAAATGATTACCCTTGTCATGCTCAAATCATCTCTTGTTTATACTAAGACCAACAGAGTTGATTAAAGCTACCACACCATTGATGTCTGCTATAATGTAAAATTATTTTCAGCAATTGAAATTCACTCCTAAATTGTCGACTAGAAAGTCATTGTGATCAATTTCTCCTTTTATTTTTGTTAACCTGATATATATCTAGAGTTCTTTCAAATATGAAGAAAAAAGAAAGCTTGTGGCAACAAGTTTAACCTCTTGCAATTCTGATGATTCTGATTTCCCCATGGACATACTTAAACTTGGTTACAAGAATTTACAAAATCATTTGAAACAATGTTACCTATACTTCCATGCATTTGAAGAAGACACAAAAATTCCAGTTTACAAGAACATGGTTGTTGTTGTCGAGCTAACTCGACAACCATGGTTGTAGAGTTGATGGTACCTTCCTCTCACCAGTCGAGTTTGTCGAGCATGCTGGAGGCAGAGATGTAGATCACCCACTCAAGCACATAGCTGTGAACCCGAACTCTTCTTCCCTGTTATAATGACAGCTTGCATGTTACCCTTAACATGAGGTGTAAACTGTTGTCAACTTCCTAATGGCTTTTCCATTATTTTTAATTTTTTTTCTTCTTGAAGTGACTGTATATAATGAACTGATCCCTCATATCTGAAAAGTAAATGGGCTTTTAACATCTTGTTGAGGGGAAAAAAATGAAGTACATGAACAAGTTCCTAAATCAAAATTAGTCTAAGTACTAATAGCAATCTGGAAGACCCCCATACATTGTATCATTATCGTGGCTCTTAACACTAATTTGTCCAAAAATGCTAACAATAGCCTTACAAGGCAATTATGACTTCCACAAAAATTTCTTTGACACATAAAACGATCACCGAACAATACAAAATTTTCAGGGGACATAGAATACTCAGGTAGCTACCATATATCAAAAATTGGTAGTCCGACGGCATGTTTCGGCATATTAAAATGCTCGCCGGAACTTCCTAGGTAGTTTTTCGTATTGATGCCATCGACGTGCCAGAATCGCTATTATAAACCAATAAAAAAACTTTAAGTAGTGTAAATAACTTCTTAAACTTTTGTAGGCCTTGGTTCTGTGGTAGTTTTAGTGGATTCCCATATTTTGATTACACGTTAATGATGTAAACTTGAAAGCTTTTGCTAAACTTCATGTTTCTCTAAGCTGCATTTTCTGTTGTCCAACTCAAAAATCTGCTGCACCTTATATATTAAGTATTTTTACATAATTCTAGTTGAAGACGATAGCCCTATGGGTTACCTAACCATTGGCTTTGGTTTCACATAATTTCATGTTATATAACTCAAGTTAGGGACAATTTTGTAAACTTCGACCGCATGAAGCCGAGAAACTGCCTAGGATGTTTTGGTGAGCATTTTAGTAAGCCGAAACATGCCGTCGGACTATCAAATTTTGATATGTGGTAGCTAAATGAGTATTCTATGTTCTCTAAAAATTTCATATTTTTCAGTGATCGTTTTCTATGTCAAAGAAATTTTTGTTACTCCATGACCGGGTGAAGAAATTTTAGTATCACTGCCCTTATTTTGAAAATTTTGTTCACCTGGTTATGGAGAAAAAAAAAATTCTTTGACATAGAAAACGATCACCGAACAATACGAAATTTTAAGTGGACATAGAATACTCAGGTAGCTACCACATATCAAAAATTGGTAGTCCGACGGCATGTTTAGACATACTAAAATGCTCACCGAAACCTCCTAGGTAGTTTTTCGAATTCATGCCGTCGACGTGCCGGAATCGCTATTATAAACCAATCAAAAAATTTTAAGTAGTGTAAATATCTTCTTAAACTTTAGTGGACCTTGGTTTTGTGGTAATTTTAGTAGATTCCCATGTTTTGATTACATGTTAATGATGTGAACTTGAAAGGTTTTGCTAAACTTCATGTTTCTCTAAGCTGCAGTTTTTGTTGTCCAACTCAAAAATCTGCTGCACCTTATATATTAAGTATTTTTACATAATTCTAGTTGGAGACGATAGCTCTATGAGTTACCTAACCATTGGCTTTGGTTTCATATAATTTCATGTTATATAACTCAAGTTATGGACAATTTTGTAAACTACGACAGCATGAATCCGAGAAACTGCCTAGGATGTTTCGGTGAGCATTTTAGTAAGCCGAAACATGCCGTTGGATTATCAAATTTTGATATGTGGTAGCTACATGAGTATTCTATGTTCCATGAAAATTTTATATTGTTCATTATGTCAAAGGAATTTTTGTTAATCCATGACTAAGTGAAGAAATTTTAGTAACACTGCCTTATTTTGGCCATTTGATTTTTATTTGATTTTATTTTTTTGTTAAATAAAATTAAGATTTTTACGAGTTACAAAAAAAAAAAAAAAAATCTTTGTCGAGTAACTTGACAACAATTTGTCAAGTTACAATTTTAAAAAAAAAATATCAAGACTTTGTCGAGTTAGTCTTTTGATTGAATTTTTTTTTTTAATAACTTTGTCGAGTAATTCGACAAAGTCTTTTGAATTTTTTTTTTTTTTTTATATAGTTGTGTGGGCTTTTAGCTCTTTTTTTTTTTTTTGTAATTTACACTTTTAGTCCACAACCTTTTCATTTTATAACAAATTTACCCATAACTTTTTTTTTTAGCATTGGTCATCTCCGATTTTTGAATTTTGTTGCAAATTTTGTTGTCATCCTCTTTAAATAAATAAAATAAAAACTAATAACAACAAAATAAAATAAAATTGTAAATATTTTATTTTTACTGGGCAACATTTTTTTTAATTTTTTCTAAATATGTTTTTTATGTTGGGATTTTTTTTTCTTTTTTTGGATTTTTGTCGCGTTACTTGACAATTTTTTTTTTAAATAAGATTAATGCTTAATATCATTTTGTCGAGTTACTCAACATAGTCCAATTTGACAATTTTTTAACTTTTTTTTGTCGAGTTACTCGATAAAGGGGAAAAATATTTAATTTTTTTGGTTGAGTAACTCGACAAAGGAAAAAAAATTTTAATTTTTTTTTGCTTTTTTTGGTCGAGTAACTCGACAAAGGTATAAAAAAAAAAAAAAAAAAAAACAAAAATCATTTTTTGGGCTTTGTCGAGTTAGCCCAATTTTTTTCATTTTTTCATTTTTTTTGTTTTTGTTTTGTCGAGTTTTTCCATTTTTTCCCCCTATTTTGGGCTTTGTCGAGTTACTCAACAAAGTCCAATTTGAAATTGGAATTTTTTTTTTTGGGAAAATTTTAGGCCAGTCATTGTTAACGCCATAGTGGGTTGAAAAGTCATATGATATAATCTTAATTCAACTAAAGTCATACTTTATTACTAAAAGACCAATATACCCTCCAATTGTAAAAATTGTCATTTAAACACGTAAAAACCAATAAAATCATTTCAATAGCTGTTTAGAAACTCCTTCATTTACTTTTAACAATTTTCATCTTCTTCTTGTGTTTGATTCTTCTCACCGTAACTTGTAACTGCATACAAACAATTCGAAAGTTGATATTTCAATGGCGAACATATTTTTTTATTTTTTATTTTTTGTATAAAGTAACCATTTTCGGTTAAAAATAATCATGAAAATATTGAGATATTATTCCAATTGAAACATATGCAATGCAGTTAATAAATGGAGTTTGGATAAACTGATTCAACTAGTTTTTGATAATGTAGTTGTTGTGAGTTAGAATTTTATGTTAGAACATGTAAAATGCTTGATACTGTTTCAATAGATGTGTTTCAATATATGATATTGTTTCTAATGATAGTGAAATTTGTTGATTTTTTTTCTCTTTTTTTAATGATAGTGAGCAGTTATTCTTTCTTCATCTTGGCATTGCTCTGAAGTATGTGTTTGCTTGCTTTTAAGAGACTCAGATACCTTGGAAGAGCTTTAATTTGCAGCAAAAGAATGTACATTAATCCGTGATACTGTTTTGAAAAAAAAAATTAAAGATTGTCATTTTAAGCTAAAGAGATGACTTCAAACGGGTAAAATCCATCATAGGCAGTGGCAAAGCGACTGGTCTTGACCGTCTCGTCGAGACCATTCCGAAAACATATTATAATAAAAATTCTGAGCACGTGTGTAAATTCTATAATCATTTCTATTGTGATACTATTTTTTGTGATACTGTTTTGCATAATACAGTATCAAACAACACACATGACTATGATATCATGCTTTTATCTTTGATACTGTTTAATTGGTCATATGTTTTGTTTGATACTGTATTATGCAAAACAGTATCATAGATTAAAACATGGATTAAAACAGTATCAATTTATATTAATGCACATTACCTAAACTAAACATTATCATGGATTAAAACAGTATCATAGACAAAACAAAGACATTCAAACAGTATCATGGGTTCAAACATTGTCATAATTAAACAATATCAAAGACAAAAGCACGGTATCATAAATAAAATTCATTCCACATAGATTCAAACAATATCATGAATTAAAACAGTATCATAGATTAAAACAATATCAAAATATACTATTATACATTACCTAAACAAAACAGTATCATGGATTAAAACTAAGACATTCAAACAGTATCATATGATTAAAACAGTATCATGGATTAAAACAATATCAAAATATACTAATGTACATTACATAAACAAAACAGTATAATGGATTAAAACTAAGACATTCAAACAGTATCATATGATTAAAACAATATCAAAATATACTAATGCACATTACCTAGACAAAACACTATCATGGATTAAAACTAAAACATTCAAACAGTATCATATGATTAAAACAGTATCATGGATTAAAATTAAGACATTTAAACAGTATCGCAGGTTTATGACAAAGTTTCAACCTATTAAACCTTGCCATAATTAAACAATATCATGAATTAAAACTAAGACATTAAAATAGTATCATGGATTAAAACTAAGACATTAAAACAGTATCATGGATTAAAATTAAGACATTCAAACAATATCACAGGTTCAAACCTTGCCATAATTAAACAATATCATGGATTAAAACAGGTTCATATGATACTGTTTGAATGTCTTACTTTTAATCTATGATACTGTTTTAATATATGATAATGTTATTGAGTGCAAATAGTATCAATGGTCTTATAATACTAATAGAGTATTTTAAGAACAGTTTAATTACTCCAACTAGTAAAACATCTATGATACTATTTTAATCTATGATAATGTTATTGAATGCAAACAGTATCAATGGACTTGAACAACATATTTTCATGTATAACATTTATCTGTAATACTATTTTAGAGAACGTAGTGGCAAATGAACTGGTCTTGACCGTCTCGTCGAGACAATTTCGAAAACATATTATAATAAAAATTCTGAGTACGTATGTGAATTCTATGTCATTTCTATTATGATAATATTTTGTGATACTGTTTTAATATGTATGATACTGTTTTGACAAGAAAAATTAAAGATTGTCATTTTAAGTTAAAGAGACGACTTCAAATGGCTAAAATCCATCATACGCAGTAGCAAAGCGACTGGTCTTGACCGGCTCGTCGAGACCATTTCGAAAACATATTATAATAAAAATTCTGAGCACGTATGCGAATTCTATGCCCATTACTATTGTGATACTGTTTTTGTGATACTGTTTTGGATAAACAACTTTTATGACTAATTAACAACACAGAGAAATAATCTAATGACCAACTTTCATCATAGAACCATAAAACATATTTTTATGAAACTATCACCATCTTTGATTTACACAATCTAGCACTACTTCAAAGCTTTGGTTGATGACTAAATTGCAAACTTTGCAAGTCAGTCACGGATACATTAACAGTACCAAAGACTATAAGAAAAAAAACCCAATTAGACATGTACATTCAAAATTTAAATCACCAACATTAAGTATGCAATCCAGCATCTACACCTTATACCTTATTGACAAGATAAAATTGTACTCTGGAAAACAATGGCAGGGTGGCATTGTTCTTCACAGAATACATCTCCTTCCAAACTCAGCTATTTCTTTGATAAACCAATATTTGCTTGTGTGTTGCAAGAAAAACATATTCACCAGTCTGACAAATTGGAAAAATGCCAGGTACCATCCCTGTCAACCATATGCTATTCTTCTCTTGCATAATCTTCCATTATATAAATATTCATTCAGACGTCTGAAATTTGAATCATAGACAAAAGCCCATCTGACTCCAACAACTAATAAACACGACTTGATTTCTATTCATGTGTGCAAAATGATCAGAAAAGAAGAAACCAGAACCAGATTTCTTATGGTAAACCCGACCCAATACTACCGGACGCGGACTTCACTGGACCACATTCGGTCATCCTCATTGCACCCATACCCAGCCTCACACCATCAAATTCAGCCCCCACGCCAAAAAATAGTACCCAAATCGCGGCGGAATTAAAAAGTGACCTCCTTCACTGAACGCGCAGTGAATTAAAAAGTGACATTGCACCGTAGAAGCACTCGTCGGAGGTCGCCGAAAGTGGAGAAGGTTGTCGCGCGGAGGTGGATGTGGAGGTGGAGGAAGTTTGTGGGGGTGGATGAACTCGTGGATAGAAAATATGGATTATAGGGGTGATTTTGGAATTAATTTAAAATATTATTGAAAGTATGACTTAATCACAATTTAAAAAAAAAATTTGACCTAATTTAAAACAAGTCATGTAGAAGTGACTTATAGGCAATTTTTCCTTTTTTTTTTTTTTTGTAATTTGCGCTTTTGGTTCCAACTTTTTAAATTTTTAACTAATTTACCCATAGTTTTTATTTTTATGCCATTGGCCATCCACAACATTTAAATTTTGTTGAAAGCCCAATTTGACCATTTTTTTTTTCGTGGGGGGTTTTTTTTTTCCGAGTTAAGAAATTTTTTTCCTTTTTTTTTTTGGATTTTTGTCAAGTTACTTGACAAATTTTTTTTTTAAAAATAAAATTAATGTATTTGGTTTGTCAAGTTATTCAACAATAATTTATTAAAAAATAATTTGGTCGAGTTACTCGACATCAATTTTTGACACTGTTTTTTTAAAATTAGATTAATCCTTTTAGCCGCAATTTTTTCATTTTTGTCGAGTTTTTTCACTTTTTTTTCTCATTTTTTTGGGCTTTGTCGAGTAAATTTGAATTTGACAATTTTTCTTTTTTTCTTTTTTTTTTAAATTTGCACTTTTAGTCCCAACTTTTTAGATTTGTAACTAATTCACCCACAATTTTTATTTTTTTGCCATTGATCATCCTCAATTTTTAAATTTTGTTGAAAGTCCAATTTGACAATTTTTTTTCTTTTTGTGGGATTTTGTCCTAAATTCTATAATATTCATTTATTTGTGCTAAATTTTACAATGTTATAATTGCTACACGTGTAACGTACGAGCTTAAAATTAGTGTATATATATATATATATATATATATATATATATATATATATATATATATATATATATATCATTTGTATCAAAAATAGTTGTAACAACCACAAACAGAACTCACGAGCCTTTCAATTTCAACATTTGTAACAATCTGTGTTACAAATTGAGATGTAACACATAATACCAATTTTCACACAAAAAACTCATGATATACTCAATTCTATCATCTATATCAATCAGTAATACATAATATCAATTGAGGAGTGACATAATCTGCATTAAGAATCAAAACATCATATTCAACATCAATTAACTAATAACAAATTGTAACATATTTAGCAGTTAGTGTTACATAATAACAAATTGTGTAACATAATCTGTATTCCCGTGTAACAATTCAATCGAGAATATTTAAATATAACAAATAGATCGCTCAATCAAAACATCATATTAACATTAGTGTTACAAAACAATGTATCAATAGTACGTGTTACATGCAATTAACCAATAAAAAATTATAATATCTTTAGGAGTCAATGTTACATAATAACAAATTGTGTAATATAATCTGTATTTCTAGGTATCAATTCAATCCAGAACATTTAAAAATAAAAAATAGAGGATTTTGGTTTGTTTGAAAATAACAAATTTACTACTGATTTAGGGGTAGTTTTTTTTTTTGTGCGAATTCCAAGAGCGATTTGTACAAAATAGTCGTGTATAATGTTATATTTTGTTTTGATTTTATTTATTAACATAATAATATATGGGCAGTATTTTTAGAATTAAAAAGTTAAATTTGTAACATTAGAAATATTTTTAAAATGGTAAGTAGTGAGTTAATTTCCACATATTAAATTGTACTAAAATTTCAAAATAAATAAATAAATATAAAAGAGAATAAAACGCAACGGATGTTGGCATAATAATACTAATATATCGCTTTTTGCAGTGAAATTCGACCGTATGCTCTATTATGATGATGAATTGAGATAGTGAACATATTTTGAAGATAATTGGTGAAGAGAGATGATCGATTGAAGAGGTAAGCAGGTTTTGAAGATGAACGGTTGAAAGAGATGATTGAATAAGGGAGACAGATTAAAACAGTTAGCAAATTTTGGAGGAGATGAAGACGCAGTGACACACGAACGTCGAAATATTTTTTTCTTCATGTAGCGGATAAAACTCCCTACAGTCGTAATAAAGCTACCATCCATTTTGACAACCCCCAATGTTCTAAAAAGCACGCTTAGACAAGACCTCCACGTCTCGCTTAGGCCATAGGCTGCGAAAATAAACACGTGCACTTTTTTAATTTTTTTTAAATTTTGAGTTCATCTTTTTTTTAAATATATATAAAGTAATATTAAAAATAAGAAAACATTTTTTCATGCATTGCCCTCGTCGAGGTCCAAAAAACCTAAAACTCGATCTCCACACACACTTTTCACTTTTTAAAACGATAACAAACCCTAATATTCATATACCAAGTAGTTCGGTAATGCCTCAATTAATCAAATGAAATCTCTTATTGTAATGGGCAAGTGCCACATTGAATAGACAAGTGCCACATTAAATGTGGACGAGAGAACACTTGTCAATTGGAAGTAGGAGATCATCCTCTCTACAAACATCCAAGCACCAGTCATTTATGGCAAAAGCAACCAACAAAAGTAAAGAACAAGTAGGAGCACAGAATTAACTGTTTGTCAATGCTGTACAAGTTACACTACAAAATTTTATTCTTTCTACTCTATTTCTCTCTACTTCAGATAAATACATAAAATAAGTACAAAAATAACAGGTTTGCATGGGTACGCTTTTATCGCAAAAGCGTACCAGTACACAGAAATCTAAAAAGTCTATTTCTATTCTATAACTGAAAATTGTCTATCATATGTTGTATTACATCGGCTCCATCAGAATTTATGCAGTATGTTTTCACCTGAACACAAAAGGAAATAAAATGTCATGTTACTCTAGCCCCATTTATCACGAAACCAAAGCAAAATGAACTCTGAACAGGCATTAAGCAAAATAAGTGCTGGAAATTGTATTTGAAGAATGTAATGCAGTCTGTCTAACTGACTAGGATCTGCTGAGATAATGTTGCCGAATAATCTCAAAGGGATATTTTGTCCAATTTTGACATAAATCTCTAGTCATGCTATAGACAAGGACGCTTTTTGATGCAGGTAGTCAAATATGGTATTTCTAAATTCATTTAATTTATACTGAAACGAGTTTTAAGGGGCGTGGAGATAACGTTTATAATAATGTTTGCGTTTTGGAAGGACAGTGCAATTAACAGAAAATAACGAAGCCACTTATTTCTAGTTTTCGATGTTCACATCACACAATTTACTGAGGATATAATTGTAGACCCAAGACTGTCACCAGTCTATGGTTGAAGAAACTATCAATGCATTATGGATCTCATGAGACAACAGATACGTGCCTGAATGGTATTATGCGCAAGAAATCTTTGTATGCTTCCACTGAAGGTGACATCAATCCGTTCCCAGCTCAATCTGGTTAGCCCTCTGATCATTTCCTCTACAAGTGTAGACAACATTGAATGTCAACAATCTATCAGAATAAAAATTATCCTACCAGTTTTGGACATCTAGAGCTCAAAATTAGTATGACTATGAAAAACAATTCGATGTAATAATCAGAGCAGTTTTGATCATAAAAAAGGATCCTGATTAATAAAATGTAGCAATACAGACAACTTCAATTCATAAACTCCTTTATAGTTGGTGCCCATTCAAGGAAACATGACAAAGAAGACAATAACACAATATATCAGAAAACCAACTCGTTTTATTTGCAGTACATACTTCTATAAAATGTCAAGCAATCAGCTGTCTTCATATGTTCTCTGCCATCAGTGCATGCACTAGTGTACGGCCATTCAAAAGCTAAATGTCAAAAAATTTCATTTAATGCATGCTATGTGTAATGTTTCGTGTTTCACTGAAATCGCATGTAACCAAAGATGAGAAGTCCTACTTGTAAAACGAGTAACGTTTCTGATAGGCCCAAAAATTTCTAGTCAATTACCTAATTGCCTGTCATCCTCACTGCTTAATTGCTTGTCACTTCACAGAGTAAAAGTTTTGGAAAGTTTTGGCGAAGTACTACTACGCCTCACCAGTGAGGCAATAAGATTATTGTATTGTACAAGCACCTGAATTTTCTATGAGGCAGTGCAAAAAGAACCAACTTAATATCCAAAGAAAGGAAATGACTGATTTAGTCTGAAATACGTTACTCGAAGTAAAATCCTTGACAGAAGATAAGTACATAGTTACTAGAACAATGGTCAAACACATTAAGATTTTCTACTGAAGGAGACAATAATCATTATTTTAGTGGAACAAAGAATTAACGAACCTTCCATTTCAATGGTCTTGCCTCTAGCAATTTTGACTTTCAAATGAACTTCTTGAGGTTTGACAGTTTTTGAAGCCACTTCATCGAAAATGTGTGGATATTTAGCATGTTTTTGAAGATATCGTCTCTGATGGGAAAAAAAAAACGATGTAAGGTGATTGGCATATATAAGCTCAACTGTATAATCACTAATTTTTACCTTTGGGAGCTCGTTCCTTCTACGCAATGACGATGAACTCCATCCAACAATATCTATGTAATGTGTCAAGATCTTCATACTATTAAAAATGATACAGCAAGAATCAACTATTACTTGCATTTCAGATAGGCATGCTTTTATCGATCTAAACTCACATGCTTTACCCCACAACTCATGAATCATTCCCATAACCCAAAGCTGACATGAGTCCAATGCTACTCATTGAAATGCAGCCAAAGAAATGAAGAGATAGTAAAATAGTATTAGGATACGGTCAAAACTTGCATTCGCATAGGCCACACGTCGCTTGAATGAGTGCAAAGCGGATCTGCACAAGAATCCAGAATGCAAAGGATTTCATCAATTAAATTTGCATTAGTTGAAAGATCAAAATGATATAATGAATTCATGATAACGCACATAAATTTAAGATCTTCGGAGTCATTGACCATCTGAAGCAGAAGAGGAGGTTTTCCGTCATCACTATCAGTCAAGAATAGATGTTTCCCTGTTCTTCCAAGCAACCACGACCCACGTGATGCTACTTTCTCCATGCTGTAAAGCCCACAGAAAAGTGGTACCTGCAAGACTACCAACTTGTAAAAACAAAGTAACCTTGCAAGACCACATTGGTCATATTGGAATAAATTGAGCTGCAAATGGTTGCAATTGCCATAAAATTCACATCCTAAAAACAAGTGAATACAAAGATGAAGTAAACATTTTCCATTTTCAAGTGAAAAATGTTAAACCCGATACGATGCATCAGTGCAAAGAAAACGAAAAAATGGAGAGAAGATCATCAAGTCCCACGATGAGAAAAACCAAAACTGGAAGATTAGAACACTTGAGAGTGCATTTTAAAGTGACGAGTGCAGCCATAAGTGTTCTTTACACATCTCAGTTAGATCCATCAAAAAAGTAACACGCCAGTGGCCTACGTCTATCCATAATATAAATGAAAAAAGAGAGATGACCCCTCAAATCCTATGCATATGAAATAAAATTTAAGATCACTTTCAATTGAACTATAATTGAGGTTTGGGGAACTGCCGTTTTTCATAATAAATAAATTCTACAAGTGAAAGCATATTTCCCTATGATTTTCTTCTAACTAGATTACAATATTCGACCTTATGCACAATATCAAGAGACCCTGGGAAAAACAATGAGGAAACACTGTACTTATGCCATAACAAACTAGGAAACACATCTTCTTTCGGACTACAGAATATTAAATATCATCATAGGAACTAAAGAGAACTTTCTTCCAAGACATCGTTAATTCATTCATTAATAGAAAAAGAGATCTGCATGTAACGAATTCAATAACCTGTTTATGCCCCCTTGACCCAAGGTGCGGTGTTGCAAAGGTAATGAAGTTCACAGGTTCAAGTCCAGAAATTCTGTCTTTTGATTTCTCTTCTGCAAATGATCTGTTTGACTCCCCTTGACATTCGCCATTTTCTTCACCAGGTTTTTTTGATAAATCTTGTCGATAAAGCCTAGCAATCGCATATCTTGCGATTAGGCCACCAAGTGAGTGGCCTACAAAAGAAATCTTTTGAAGATTTGGATGGCGATCTACGACAGAAATCACCTGAAATTTCGAAAAGGAAACAACCCTTTAATCTCCAGCTTACAGAAGCATTTGATTCAAATAGCAGTCATATAATTGAATGGCTGGTATAAATTCCTTACACAAGGAAGCAGTTAAGAGAACAGTTAGTCCTACAGAAAGCAGGGAGGTGAGAGAAAACAGGTTATTATTATTGGAAAAGGCATCACAAACCTCGTTAGCTAATCTCGTTCCCATTACATCAACACCATCAAATGTCAACATTGAAGAATTAGATTCACTGCCTGGACATAGCACATTGATTAGAAACAATTCACGTTAACATTTAAAGCCACTGACTTCAGCTAATATAAAATATAGAAAAATTCACAAGCTTCAACTATTTCAATGAATATTTGCAAATATGACGATGTTCTGAAACATTCATTGGGCAGTCCACATGAGTATATTATCGTTGACAGCTTGAGCTACATCACTGAAGGCCTGATAGCTGTTTCATGATAATCTAAGAGTAATTTAGCAACACGAAAGAAAGTGTAATACAAATGTTGCAGAAAGATATTGCAATTCACAATTCTATAAAAGACAGGATCTTTTGAAATAAATTTCATTTATGTATTTGATTTCGAAATTGAAACTAGCAAGTTAGATAAAATATGTGTTCTGATTTAAATTCCGTGTTCATTATGCCTGTTGCTTGCAATGCTTTAAAAAATAGAATTACAACTGCCACGAAGGTGATAAGGTTTTATGTGACAATTTTGTAGAGAATGGAAATGAAGAAATTTTCAGATTCGGTTTTTAAGATGCTTTCATATGTTGAGCATATATGTTGTGGTAGGTAGATCAATTAAGTAAAGGAACATTTCAGCAAAACAGAGAAGCTTTATGCAGGAAGATATCTCAGAAACTTGTTTTGGATGTGAACTTACGGTGGAATTACTATTATTTTGAGTTTCTTCCTGAAATCTATTCATAAATATTTGTCAGGAAACCATTTACAGTTTTCTTTCTCAATAATAAAACTTACAACAATCATGATCATTATAATGTAATCATATGGAAACGTTCTCGAAGAAGCTTAGGAATACCAATTGATTCAAAAACTAATTCCTCTGTTGCTTAGAATATAAAAAGACTTTGGTCGTTGATATTCAGACATTTCATTAATGCTATCAGGTCATGTCTACAGCAACAGAATCTGATCTGGAGTCCACGTCGACAATCTAGCCGATATGGACATCCCTGACACACCCAGTTCAAGCCAGCTAAGCTACACACCAAAGGTCCATGCAACTTTGGACCTCCGGAGGGTTATCCTTCTGACAAAAAACAATTAACCAAGCACGAGGAACAGTGGAACCAATAGACATCAAACCCCAAGCCTCAGACATCCTGACAACTAGCCCCGAACAGCAGAGAATCAAACCCGCAAATTTTTTATCAAGGACAGAGTCTTGCTCACATGACACTCAATGTTGGTGATTGAATACAACTCCAACGGGCTTAAGGTAACATCTATCCCAGCTATGGGATAATGATCAACCTCTATACGACTCAGCTTCATAGTCCACATAGGAATCAACTATAGGCACTCCCATCAACTATGAATACTACAATTACCAATCAACTATAAATACAACAATCACCAAATGTTTCCGGGTAATGCAGTAGATACCTATTCAATTCTGTTCTTTATTATCAAATCTTTACCAACTATAGTATTGGAGTGACCATAGGGTATACCTGCCACTTAAAGGTACAAGACGATAAATTGGACAGTTGATGAAATTTGGTCCTAGCATCTTTAATGACCAGATTTTTGAATTTTCACTCCCAGATACAAAACTTATTCTCATAGAACGTATTTATAGCTCTTCCCAACCTATGAAGAGCCTTTCCCTGCTTTCATTGGTATCCTCTTTTCCATCTGTTCGTTAAATGATATCCTAGAGATTAGAATCTCTCAAGACATCATATGGATATACTAAGACTCTTGCTACACCCGGTACATTAGATTTAGAGGTGGAAAATGTATGCATGCTACATTATGTCGAAGGACCCAATCATTATATTAACTTTTTTACTGTAAGATATGAAGCCCACTTGTCATACAATGATATTAAATTCAATGTTGTGAGATTGTTACTAGCCTTTTATCTTAGTTGCTTAAAATAAACAACGGAATTAACGAGCAGGGAAAACAGTGATAAAAAATGTCGACAGAACTGCACACATAGACACAGAAATGTTACAATTCAGAAAAATCCAATATGTGGTAGCGAAAGTTACATAAATTTGTAAATAAGAGCTAGAAAAGGAACTCTTTGATACTTAGAGTTTTACTCAACTGTTATCCACGGCTTTTAAGGTGTAGATGGCCAAAAGTCCACCCTCAAAAACATAAAAGATATTTATTATTTAGAGACTAATTTAAAAATTTATTGGAACGGCTTAGGTTTATATTAAAAGAAATATTTATTAAATATTAAACCATCTCAGATACATATGGGGATGTCACCAATTTTAATACTAGTAGAATTATTAACCATGATGTTTAAACACGTGTCTAGTAAACTAGTAAGGGAAACTTGACATCAAGTGCAATTAATTTTGTTTTGACCGGTTTTGGGTGGTACCGTTTATGAGAAGTTGGGAAAACCGGTGCTCGATGCTTGTTAGTTTTTTGGGGCAATAGTTTTTGATGGTTTAAAAACTATCAAAAAACGGTGTAGTGTAATTTAGAGCGTAATTCTCAACCCCCCAAATTGATGGTTTTTGGCCGTTCAAATTATCTTCCAATTTTTCCTTCTCTAAAATAATTATTTCTAAATCTACCCTAAATCTACAATACATACTTCATCTTCCTATTCTCTCCAAACGCATATTTTGCAACTTCTCTTCAAACAATAATTTTTTTTATATACTATAGAATTATTTTTGAAACTTTTTTGCAGTTGAATATATATTTACATTTAAATTTTTATGTACTTTATATTGTTTATATATACCTACATTTTTTAATATATGGTTATATATGTAATTTTATTCTTTTAAAAAACTTTCAGAATCGCTGGATAATAAACTTCCAAGCATAGGTTTGACTATTTTAAAAATCGCTATTAAAACCACCCAAAATCGGACCTCTCATAAACGCCCAAAACCGGTATCGTAAAAAACCTCATAACCAATACTCCAAAACGCCCAAGAGTCTAACTGTGTTGTCCTACCAAGAATTGTTTTAGTTCAATGCTTATATTAATGCAATAAGTACTTGCTAGTGAGTGCTTCAAATGAATGTTTACACCACTTTCTTCCGTCATTCATCCGATGTGGCTTGCCAAGCCACATGATTTCCATCCATCCCTGCAGCGGCAGTGAACTTGTCACTGCCTCAGTTGTGCAACCGGAAGAAGCACTAGGGAAGTCGGAGTAGAAAGGTGTACTAATAGTAGGCTTCTTTTACTCTTGTTAAACTCAACATTATGCTCACTAAGTGAAGTTTGTTACCTACTTAAGAAGAATTCAAGTTCAAATCATTTTCAATTCAGTAGGGATGTATCCATCTTCAGTTCGTTATGTTATAGAACAAACATATAACAAGCTCCCAGTTCATACTGTCACCAACTACTTGACTACAGCTCGGCCTTAACTTCATATTACTCTATGTATATTGGATAAAAACGTAAGTGCATCGAATCATAGTTCGTGCTATAACTTGAATAAATATGTATGTAGTTAACCTTGACTTAAAATGTTATCTTTCTGACCCATTACTTGCCCTGTTAATTCAACAATATTTCCGTGACTGAAAAAGAAGTATTATTTGGATCTTCAATAAAGTAAATAACAGAGCCTACAGATTTCATGGTGCAGAAATCGGCTGCAAGTGTGTAACAAAGCACATAGACAAATAATTTGCATTAAAATAAACAAAGAATATAAACTCGAACATAAATCGGAACCAAAAAATTACAAAATGGAGAAGATAGAGCTCACAATGTACTACAACATCACTGGGATACGCCTTGACAAATTGTTTGGCGGCATATCTCCAATTTTGAGCACTGCACAAATGTAAAGTAAAACAATAATTAGTAAGTTATAACTATATAAAAAAAAATTCGAATGCTCCAAATATCAGAATGTTCATCATTCCACAATCCAGATTTAGGCATCAAAGCACAGATGATATTACAATACTCAGTAACATAAATTAACCTGCCAATAATTCCATTGACCATAACAATAAGATGATTCGGCTCGCGATTCTTTTGATTACGACCGGCTTCGACGTCAAAACTTCCGTCACCGTCAGGTTTCTCGGCCACCGCCGGAAACTCGTCATTCAATCTCATACAACCTAACTTGGGAATAAAATGAAACTTGCTCTTTTTCTTCTTATTCTTTGCCATATTCTTCACATTCTTGATTCTTAGCTTGTTTTCATTCAAATCAGTCTCTGCTTTTTGATCTTCCTCTTCTCTGACAGTTGCTGTACTAGTCTCCATCTCCATTGAACCCATAATGAATACTGTAAAATCTGTATATCAACCAATATCTTTTTTATATATAGATATGATTGTTCTTTGTATGTATATAATGAAGGAGTAATCACAGTCAAGGTTATGAATTTGGTGGAAGAAAATAAAATAGTTGTTAAGGTGGAAATGGGACAGACAATGGTGACTTCAAAAACGGTTCGAATACAACCTTTATTTATTTCTAGAAGGAGATTAATTATCAAATGTTTTTAAGAAGGCTATTTTATCACACTCATTTTAGAGGTAATTACGATATTAGGATCCAAGCATTGGTTTGGAAATCACGTAATTTTAAAGAGAACTAGCTTTTGCCATGAATAAATTATAAATTACATATATAACTATTATACATCTTACTTACAGTGCGATTAGACCGTAGGTTTTATTATGATGATGGATTGAAGTTATAAATAGATTTTGAAAATGATTGATAAAGGAAGAAAGATTGAGGAGGTTAGCAGATTTTGGAGATAATTGGTTGAAAAAGATGATCGAGTCAAGGAGATGGATTAAAGTGATCAGCAAATTTTGGAAGAGATTATGTGATGAGATAAATTGAAGACGTAGTGACACACAAACGTTTAAATACTTTTTTTTTCCGTGGTGAAGAAAACTCCCTACTGTCGTGATTAGTTATGTTCTATATTTTAAATTATTATTTTAATATTGATAAATAAATGTGATTTATTGATGGTGCAGGTATACAATTACAGTGTGTTTGGAAGAGCTTTTTTAAAGTTTAAAAGCACTTTTTAAAGAATAAAAATGCTTTTAATTATTTTTATTGTTGTTTGGTTAAAGTCAACAAGTACTTTTGACTAAAAATCAGCTTTAAAAAAACTATTTAAGAGAAGTCCAAATTTTGAACTTCTTTAAAAAGTTCTAATTGAGCTTTTACAAAAAATTGTAATTAATATTTAATGAACTTCAAAATTAACAAAATTACTATTAATACATAAAAAAAGATATTAATTTATTTATTACATTAATTACTTATATCAAATTGTCACTTCATATATTTACATAAAATGAAAAAAAAATATTGGCTTGTTAAATAATATAATACAAATTATACATAATATGTTTGATTTAAATAATTAATTACTGTTTAATCAAATATACTAAAATAATCATAATTAATATATTAAATTTAATAGTTATTATAGGATATAAAAATATATAATTTATTTTTAAAAAATAATATGAATTACACAATAATTAATTATTGTTTAGTCAAATATAATAAAATAATCGTGTTATTATAATTAAATTAAATTTATTAATTTTAATAGTTATTATAGGATAAAAAAAAATTATTTATTTTAAAACAAATAATATGAGATATAAATAATTAATTACTGTTTAATCAAATAAATATAAAATTTATACAAAAGTACTTTTATAATTATGCAACAAAACATTCAATTTAATATTTACAGTACTTTTTAGATTCATATCCAAACAATCAACAGTTTTTTAACAAAAATTCTACTGATAAAAACTCTACCACTAAAAGCTCTACTACTAAAAGTAGAATATCAAAAGTTGCTTCTCAAAATTTACAGTCAAATGGTACAAATGTTTTTATAATACTTTTTAAAAAATTTACCAAACACTTGAAATAATTTATGTTTGACAATTAGAAATTAAAACCAATTCCAAATTGGGCTAAGTGTGGTTTAATTACAGGGGTGAGTGAGTTTTTTTTTTTTCCTGAACTACTCGAATCGACTAAATTAGTTTATATTAATTTTAGTTAAAATTGATCTGGTTATGAATCTTAAAATCAAGAATCATATGTTATGTTCGAGTTTTTATGTTCTAACAAACATAACTAAAATTTTATTTAATTCTAATTTTTTTTATAATCATGATATTTTATAAGTATTTACGTGAATTAAGATATATTTAGAATAATCAATTTGTTGCTTGAAGCATAATTTAACGAAACAAGAAAAATTTACACAAAGCTTGCAATTTACAATTTATTTTTGAATCATAAAAGAAACTAATTAATTCTGGTTCGATATGATTCATTTTTTTGTCTATAGATAAATTCCAATCTAGTGCGGTTTTGGTCTGTCTAATTCTTTTTTTGTTCATAAACCGATTCCAATTAAGTGTGATTTTGATTCGATCCAGTTTTTGTGTGTGTCCATAACTCGATTTTGATCCAGCTCTTAAGAAACCTAGACTGAATTATTGTCCATAGACCAATTTCTATCCAGTTCAGTTCTGGTCGGATCCAATTCTTTATTTTTATTTTAATTTTCATAAATAAATCGATTCTGATCCAGTGGTTAAGGAATTGGAACAGAATTAGCTTTAATTAATTTTATAAGTTTGTCCTGGTTTGTTAATGTAATTCAAGGACAAGAATAAGGGCAAGTTAGGAATTTTGGTGTGTGGAAGTCTGAAGAAAGTCAAGATTTAAACACGGTAGGAATTTTGAATTGAATTAATTAGAGGCATACTTTTCCTGTTTACCAAGGTATGACGTATGATTTTAGTTTGTTTCTAGAGTGCAGACAATTACGCTCAAACGCGATTCCTGCTTTCTCTGACTGCATCTTTATTCGTCTTTTTGCTTCAAAATTGGCAAGCTCATTCACGCACCTTCTACCCACTACGTCTCAATTTATTATTGGAGGAAAGAAATTCACTTAAAGTCTATTTGATTGCACAATTTTTTATAAAAAATGTCACAATCAAAGAAAATAATGTCACATTTTTTCTTACTTTGACTGTTTGATACAATGTGGAAAAAGAAAATGAATTCTAAAGTACAACCACTTTAATCTTGTTTTTGGCTAATTCCATAGAAAATATTTTCTTATGGAGTATGATGTTTTATTTTCGAACTTACATAGAAATTGTTTCTTTTCTACCTTCCTCCAATCAAATACACCTTTAGAGTTCGTTTGATTGCACAATTTTCCATAGAAAATGTCACATCAGAGAAAAATAATGTCACATAAGAAGAAAATATTTTCCTACTTTAGCTGTTTGATACAATGTGGAAAAGGAAAATGAATTCTTGGATACAATCACTTGAAGCATGAATTTGGCCATTTTGGTGGAAAATATTTTTTCACCATTTTGGTGGTTTTTATCTTCCTTTTTACATGGATTTTATTTCTTTTCCATCATTTCCAATCAAACACACCTTTATTGTATTGGAGGGAAGAAATTTACTTATTCTACATTCACCCTTACACGTGCTATGATTTACTATGCAATATCGCGATATTTTGGTGTCAAAATATTGCGATATTTTGATTTCATAATTTAATAATAATAATAGTCTCAGTTGTTGTACATATTTGCAAATCTCATTTCTTCTCAATGGAACAGATTTGCACACCAGCAAATTTTTTTAAATCACAATCTCCACCAGCTAGCACCTAACATGCCCACCGGTCACCGACAAGTCTCCAGCGACATTTTCAACTATATTTTCAGCTTGTCTCCGGCGACATCTCAAGCTATCTTTTCCTTACAATTTGTCCACCACAATATCTAAACCAGGTGATTGTTCTTCTCGTATGGAAGTTATTTTTGTGCCATAATTGTCTGTTATTGCCGTGTGGAAGCTATGCTGTTGCTATATTTTTAAACATTAATTCTGTTATTTCCGTATGGAAGCTATGGAAGCTCATGTCTGATGATGCTGTCAAAATTTGAAATTTTTGTTGGAGATCTGGTTTCATATTCTGATGATGTGATCGTAAATATGAATTTGTTAGTAGTTGACGATGAATCTTTGGAAGATGGTGTGATAGAAATTGAGAATTGCCCTGGCTTGAATGACGATTGAGTGGAAGAACTGAATGAGATTGTACCTAAGATTGGAATAAAGTTTAAGAACCTTGACGAAGCTTTTGAATTTTACAGGAACTATGCATCCCGTGTGGGTTTTCCAGTTAGAAAATGTAATTCAAAGAAGGGTGATGATGTGCTTATAAAAAATGTCACGTTTATATGTAGTCGAGAAGGCTGAAGAACAAGTAATACAAGTACTTCCTTGAAGCCTCAGGCGACAATTCAAACATGATGCAAAACTAGGGTGATTGCTGTTTCTGATGTAATTGGATCATAGCGAATAACTAAAGTTCATCTGGTGCATAACTACAAAACAAGTCCTTCCAAGTCTAGGTTGTATCAGTGCAATGGACAACTAAATGAATATGTGAAACAGAAGCTTGAAGTGAATGATATCACAGGAATTCTGTTACACAAAAGTTACAACTCAGCTGTCGTCGAAGTAGGTGGATATGAACATATGACATTCATCGAAAGGGATTGTCCAAACTATATTGATAATGTTAGGCATTTGAGACTTGGGGAAGGAGATGATGTGGCATTACAATGCTATTTCTCGAAAATACAAAGACAATGGCCTAGTTTTTACTTTAGTGTAGATTTGGATGAAGAGTGTCAATCGAAAAATGTGTTTTGGGCTGATAATAGGTATAGACAAGCTTACAAGAAAATTGGCAAAATTGTCACCTTTGATACCACGTACCTAACTAATAGGTACGACACGCCGTTTGCTCCTTTTGTTGGTGTAAACCATTACGGAACACTCATTGGGTGTGGATTAACTCCAATGGAGATACGCAGACATTCGCGTGGCTATTTATGACATGACTTGAGTGCATAGAATGTCAAGCTCCCATTGAAATAATAACTGATCAGGACAGGACTATGCAAAATGCAATTCTAATTGTTTTTCTGGATACTAGGCATAGATTGTGTTTGTGGCATATCTTGAAATTGCCTGAGAAATTTGGGGGACACACCCATAAGGGATATATACTTTCAGCTGTCCACTTTGTGGTTTATGAATTGCAAAGTCCCGAAGATTTCGAATAAGTTTGGAGTTCGATGATGGCTAGCTATGCACTAAGGATTAAGAATGGTTGTCAAGACTTTATAGAGAACGAAGTCGTTGGGTGCTGTGTTATCTGAGGACTAGTGTTTGGGCAGGGATGTCTACGACGCAACGAAGTGAGAGTAAGAATTTTTTTTTCGATGGTTATGTTCATTCTAAAACTATGTTAAAGCAATTTGTTGAACATTACGAGCGGGCATTGATGAGTAAAGTTGAGAAGGAGTTCCAGGTGGACTTCAAGTCATTTTTGCAGATGGTCCCTTGTGCAGCCAAGTTTGGAACGGAGAAACAATTCCAGGAAGCTTACACAATCTCCAAATTCAAGGAATTTCAAGAAGAGTTCTCTGGCATGGTGTATTGTCGGATTACCACGGATGATGAGGGACCTATGAGAATCACATATCATGTATTGAAATCTATAATTTTCGACGAAGAGATAAAAATGTACGATTTTGTTTGAGGAAGAGTTGTATCAAATTGTGTGTAGCTGTCACTTGTATGAATTTCGAGGAATACTTTGCAAGCATTCAATCACAATTTTGATTATGAATGATGTGACAGTGGTGCTAGAAAGGTATATCTTAAGGCGATGTAAGAAAGACGTGAGTAGAACTTACATAATGATGAAGATTAATTATAATGGTTGGATTAGCACACCTATTCAAGTACGATATGATGAATTATCTGATACATTTGTCAAGGTCCCTGACATGGTAGCAAATGATGAAGTACAGACTTGGGAGATTACGGAGTGGCTTCAATTGAAAAAAAATAATTTGAACATATCGAAGAACGGATCAACTTGTGGTAGTAACCTCATTTTCGGACATTCCCATGTTCAATTAGCCACTGAACGAGAATCAGTGGAGAATGAGTCAAATATTCACATGTTGACCCTTATCCCACTCGAAATATGAGCATTCGTCTTCACTGTAGCAGAAAAAAGCCACACTTTGGTCTTTAACACCCTTACTACTTGCATCCATTTGACATATCACTTCCCACATCGTGGCCATCGTCACTTTTGCTTGCAATCCTTTCAAGTTACCCGATTTTCTATAGTCGTAGCATATTCTATCATTAATTCCTGACATTAGAATATCTTGTTGCTACAAAACCTTAAAGCAAAGACATTAATCATACAAACAACAATAGTATACTTGACTTCTATTTGTAGGAAAGATAAAATTGTACATCAACTGATTAGATTGTGTCAAAGCTTATCAAGCCTCACGAGCTTCAAGTATCAAAAGGTTGAATTTTCCAGGTTTAAAGATAATTCATATAGAAATTTCGACATCATACAATGCCCTTTTCTTGTAGTATAACTTTATCTTCTTATACATAAATGCAGAAAATTTATTAGATTCATTGATTCA
The DNA here is from genome assembly GCA_030279155.1 of Forsythia viridissima. Taxonomy (NCBI): domain Eukaryota; kingdom Viridiplantae; phylum Streptophyta; class Magnoliopsida; order Lamiales; family Oleaceae; genus Forsythia; species Forsythia viridissima. Next base: position 27,153,589 of record CM059036.1, read on the forward strand.
GTAGATTCATACATGGCCCAATTTCACTTGATTCATTGATTCAATATATTGACATAAGACGCTAATAGAGAAACAAGACACCCAATTTCACTTGATTCACTGGATTAATCTATATCTATACTAATTTTAAAAGTCCCTTAAAGGGAGAAACATTTTTGGACGATATTGCCCCTCAAATAACTTATAATCTCTAAAATCATCTTTCAATTAATATAATTTATTTTAGCTTTAATGTAAACTATTTAATACTATATAAATATTGTATTTTGATAATTAAAATTGATTTGTCTCTTTAAATTCTATTATATATTGTAATTAATGAAAATAAATAAAAATATAATAATAAAATTTTTAATATATTGAAATTATTATCTTTAATTGTAAACAATCAAAGAGTCAATCTTATTATGTATGAGAATTTAAGCAAATTCCTTCATCAACATAACAAAACAAGATGAATTTGGCTTTGCATTTCGACTTTCTTATTATTGATTCATACTTTCTTCTTCTGTTCCAAATATGGGAGAAACATTTATGGACGATATTTCTCCTCAAATAACTTATAATTCTTAAAATCATCTTTCAATTAATATAATTTATTTTGGCTTTAATTTAAACTATTTAATACTATATAAATATTGTATTTTGATCATTGAAAGTGATTTGTCTCTTTAAATTCCATTATATATATTGTAATTAATGAAAATAAATAAAAATATACTAATAAATTTTTTAATATATTGAAATTACTATCTTTAATTGTAAACAATCAAAGAGTCAATCTTATTATGCACGAGAATTTAAGCAAATTCCTTCATCAACATAACAAAACAAGATGAATTTGGCTTTGTATTTTGACTTTCTTATTATTGATTCATACTTTCTTCCTTTGTTATTCGTCTTTGTTTTTTTATTATGCCAAAAATATTTTTTTTCTCGCAATGACGATTTTTAATCTTTGATAATTAGTTTGATAATAATGTGGTAATAATGGATGTGTTAATTTTTCATGAATGATTCACTAATTTTAAGAATATATATGATGGTAATATTGATTTTAAAATTTTTTTTTCTATATCTTTTTTTCTTGATTTAGAATATTTGTTCGATGTAAAAATGTTAATTATTGTGGTAGTCTTAATATCAAAGGGATTTAAGCTTGAATCATGTTTTATGTCATTTTGTAAGCAATTAAACGTATATTTATTGTGGAAGAACGAGTTAGAACAAGGAGAATTGGTGTCACTCTAACTCTTTCAAGCACGCGGCTGAGGAAGACATAACCTGGATAAAGTGAGTCATGTTACGTATAAGGTGAAGATAAATCTTGCATAATAAGTGGTTTTATGTGATAAGTTAAAATCATTGTCCAAATATCTGGTTGTTTTGAATTTTCTTGAAATTTAATAATATTTCAGATGGAATTACAAAAAAGAATGCATGAAGAGAACCAAAAAAAAAAAAAACCTCTTAATTTATGGGTGCATTAAAATTGAATGGATATTGCAATAGAAAATTCTTCTTTATCTTATGTCAAAGATAATGATATAATGATATAAATACAGCAAATCAATGAAAAATTGTGTTATACTTATATCTACTATTTTCATGTATTTTAGAATTTGATACAAATTTTTATAAAAGAAAGTTGTATTTTCTGATATGCCATTAGATATATGCTTTAAAATATAATTAAAAGAGTATCAATAATCTTTCAAACTTAATATTCACGTAGACTATGTATTTTTTAATGAACTACATGTTTTACCAAGAAGTTTGAATATAATTCCTTAGTTGGTTATAATCTTTGATGAACTTATAATTGAAAATGAGTTTCATTTAAGTGTTATATTCATCGATAATTTTAAAATAAAAATATCATAATATTATTACAAAATCACGTGCAACGCACGTATTCTTAACTAGTATTTATAAAAGGCCCCTGGGTTGGAGGAGGATACCTTCATACCAATCACGATCCTTCATACCCAGATTATTTTATTTTGCAATTACCATTTTAGTTGTGGCTAACTCTTTTTGCAAAGTTTGAAAAAAATTATCAATGTGGCTAACTTCTTTATCTAATTATCTCCTTTTGCAATTACCATTTTAGTTGTAAAGCTCTCAATGTAGAACCTGATTTTTGCCTTCAGGGTTTGGAATATGAATTTCAACGACGTCTCATTCTTTACTTCAACCGCAACCTCCATCCAACACTGATGTTTGAATAATGCCAGATGCACGAAACCCTAAAGTTAGGCTCGTCAAACCCAAGAGCAGCAGATTCGCTTGGAGCTTTGAAAATTCGTCGGGAGCTTCGCATATGTGGAAAAAATGGTGTTTCTCTCTCCTTTTGCTTTCAAAGTAGCTAACTGGTGTACAAGGAGCATGACTGAATTTATTTTCATTGGGAGGTAGGGGTTTGATGTGGTGTACAAGGAGCAGGGCTTAATTTACCTAAGGGGTATAAGCATCTTTTTCTCTTTGCGATAAATGACACGGTTAGAAGAGGTGTACAAGGAGCAGCGCTGTTGGAAGAAATTAGATGGGGAGGTCAACTTTTAAGAGACTTTTCGTTGTTTAAATAATATCTTTTTTTAACAAATATATCATTTTTTTTCTATTTAAAAGTGTTATCTAATTCTTTTTCTTCCTTTTTACACGAATATCAAATAATCTAAGTATTCTTGTTAAATTAGGTAAAATTGATGAGAATTTCTAGTTCGTTTAAAAACACCTCTCTTTTTATTTTATTTCAAACCATCTTGACATTCATTTTTGTCAAATTAAGCAAATTTGATGAGAATTTCTAATTTATTTAGACTATGTTTGATAGTGCTGAAATTATTTTTTAAGTACTTATAAGTTGTAGAGTTTATATAAATATGTGTAAATAAAAGATAGGTAGTAAGTTGTGGGTCCTACGAAATATGTGAATAAAAAGTATATTTGACTAGTTTGATCAGTTTAAATTATAAGTTAAGCTATGATAAATAAGCACTTAGACACACTAATCTTCCTGGTCGTGGTGGATATAGGGGCTACAATGGCCTCAGTCAAATACTATTTTGGTTGGGTAATTTTTTTTTTTTTTTTAAAATTATAGTTCGGCCCAAATTTAAAATTAGCTCACAAGCCACCCTTTTTAATATGGGAAAATTACATTTATAAATTAAACTTTTCTATTATTTTGAAATTCACTGGTTGATAAAAAAAATACAAAAACACCCAAATCAATTTCAAAAATGTAGAATGTAATGGGCCTTTAATGCATCCAATGAATGATTATTATTACCTTCTTGAAGAGACGTTTCTTCCTTTTCAAATGGTATTCTATTATCCCAAAAAAATCGAAAAACTTAAAATTTAAAAATAACAGTTTTCATCATCATCCACAAGTGAATGTTGCAGAGTTCAATTTTGGAATCTCCCTTCTAATTTTTTGAATATTCCAACCTTGATTACTCAAGAATTTCAGGCTCTATAGTTTTTTAATTTGGGTTTCAATGTGAAATTGAAATATCAATCATCATCAATAGCTGAAATTTGAAAAGTTGTGGAGACTGAGAAATTTTTGGTATTGCTATAGAGTTTTGAAAAATATGGCCGGCGAGTTCAAGAACAATTCATAATCTGACACCGTTTCTTATTTTTGAAAACATAATCATTACTCAGTAACATTGAATGATAACATATTTAAGAACATTTATTAATAGAAAAGTAGATCAAGACATGATAATGGAAAACAAATAACAATATAAATAACCAATACAAGTTAATAATATTTAATTCGTGACACAGTGAAAACACAAGAATGTGAAAATAAGTTGTTCAAGAATTATAAGAACAATTATACGCAGCCATTATAAAAATACATATATCCCTGCATGTTTGATTAAATTTATATTCTTCAAACCAAAATAATATTTATTATGTAGTTAACACACTTTATTAAAATTTTAATGATATCAAACAGGACAAAATGTAAATTATTACTACAAATAAGTAATTTTTAATTATTTTTAAAATAGATTAAAAATTAAGAGTTTTAAAGTTAATATCTCGGAAACGAAACATATGAAAATGGACAATAGTTAATTTTACAATTTGAAGTTTTGTTAAAATTATAACAAAATAGGAAAAAAAATACAAAATAAAAAAATGATGGCCGAACGAGCAGAAGTAATAAGCTGAAAATTTTACATTTTTTTCTTACATCGAAATTGTAGTTTTTTCTTCAACTTCCTAGTGCAAACCTCACTACAATGTCAATTCTTTTTTTCCCCTCGTAAATAGTGCCGTTTGAATTTGCTTTTGGATCTAGAATAGATGTCAACCACCATAATATGAAAAAAAAAATGGTTTGCAGCAAAACAATTTAACCAAAAAAATATGATTTTACATTAAATGAATGATCCAAAAATCTCATGTTTTCTATTTTAATTAGAAAATAATGAATTAACGCTTAGTAGCGTACCGACCTTACTAGGTAGGGTTTAAAATTTGAAAAAAAAAATGATGATTTTTTTAAATATAATCTACCGAGAAAATGGAGTTGACTCTGAGAATTGATCAATGGGTCTGATTAAGTTGTCAGGTTTAATTTTGGACCAACCGAATAAATTTGAAACCAACAAGATTTAAATTTCGTCTTGGCCTAATTTTCGATCAATTTGTTTACCTTAATTGCTACCCCTTTTCAGCTCGTTTATCCACAGTAATCCTGGCTCATGTAGTTATCCAATTATAACCCGTACATAGCCCATCACCAATACTAAAAAACAGCCCAAAACCCGACCTCAAATGACCCAAAGACCAACCCAATCTACCCTAGAAAACTACCGTAAAATTTGGCCAAACCGCCCCTCTCCACTGCCAAAAAACCGCCCTCTCCATGACCACTAAAACTACTCATTTCCAATAGGTAAACCCCACTTTCTTCCCCCAATTTCTCTCTCCTAATATTATCCCCAGACTTGAGTTATTTCCTCCGAAAATCCGCCCCCTAGCACTCCACCAAAATGGTCCATTTCATCACTTGAAAACTGCCCCATGCATACTCAAAAACCGTCCCCACTCCTACCTTTATTCCTCCACTTTCCTTTTAAATTACAGCCCCAAGTCTCAACTATTTCTCCCATTCTTCCCTCTAAAAAATTGCCACCCATCCCCTATTGTTTTCTCCCAGAAAATCACCCCTTAAACTTATAGAAAAGTCTCCCATTTTCTCATTCAAACTGGAGCGTTGAAGTTCCAGCCGTTTTGTTCTTTGTTTCTTCTCTTTTCTCCATCAATAGTCCTTCACTTTCACTCCCAAAATTTAGCACCAAAATTGAGAGAAACTCCCCACATTCCTCCTTCAATTTTTAACTAGAAGGAGACTAGAAAAATTACTCAAATTTCTCCAATTTCAGTCCTCAATTTCGGCTAGCCAAACATCATTTTCCCCTCACTTCAAGCCACCCAAAAGTCCCCTCATTTCTCCATCTTTTCAACCTCTTAATTCCATATTTCTCCCCATTTCATATACAAAAACACTGCAGCAAACTACCTCATTCATTCAATAGAAACCGACCCCAGCAGTAAGATGAAGCATCATTTTCTCCCCTCTTTCGACTGTCGATTTCTTTCTTTTCCTGACATTTAAATCTCATGTTAAATTACCATATTTTGGAAACACAACTTTATTTTGAGGAAAAATACAGTCAATTTCTTTATTCAATTCAACTCAACAAGGCTTTGATTTACAAGGTAGTTTCTTATACTACTTAAATTATGTTTTACGAATTTTTATGTTGAGAAAATGATATGTAAATTATATACCATGTTTAATGATAAAGATGGAACATTATGATAGTGATTGAACGTAATCACTTAAGTATGATACAGATTGAACGTAATCACTTAAGTATGTTAGTGATTGAAGGTAATCATTATTGATTTCATGTGGTACCGGTTACCAAAAATATGTTGTTCCTATGTATGGTTAAATGAATGGCATATTGCATATCAATTTTGTATATTTTTTCACATGTTAGTATAATTTACTACTGAGTATTTCATAAGAAATACTCACCCTAAAATGATTAAATGTCCAGATTGAATTGGTTGGCGTTGGCGCGACGACGTAAAGTACGACCTTGAAGGAAAGACTTAGTTTACTTATTTTATTGTTTGGCTTCGATATAATCGAGCCCATTATGATGTAAAAACTTAAGTACAATGTTAGGTTTATTTCTTTGATTATGTGAAGTGCTAGAAAAACCGATTTTATATTTTAGATTTTCGGTTGGAATTTAAAGATGAAGAATTATGAAGTGTTTGCTCATTAAATCTGACTTTGAAATCCCATTTGTATGAATGGATACGTGATTCTGGTATATATTTCCATGTTACATCTCATAAAGAATGGGTTAATAAATTGCATGAATACGAGCATGGATATGCGGTAATGAGTAATAATCAAGCATGCAAAGTGGCTGGGATTGGTGACATTACTATTAAATTTGATATTGGCTACGTGCATAATTTAAAGGGGGTAGATATATTCTTGAAATGGCTAGGAATCTAATTTTAGTAAGAGAATTAGAAGAGAGTTGACGAACTCGTAAAATTGAAAATGGGATGTTCAAAATGATTAGGGGTGCTATTGTGATTTGTAAAGGATTGATAGGAAATGGAATATAGATCACTACTGGTGAAATAGTAAGATGTTTAAATTCATCTATCTCTTCCACCAACACTAATGCCACAAACAAATGACACAATGGACTGACACATGTGAGTATTAAGAGGCTTAAGCTCTTTAATAATAAATGTGTTTTTGATAAAGTATGTGTGTCTGGCATTACCATTCTGTGATCATTATGTTCTTGGAAAACATCATAAACTATATTTTTCATTTAGTGTGCATAACATGACTGGTATTTTAGATTATATACACTCAGATCTATGACGGTATGCTAGTAATCCCGCTTCAAGTGGTAACAAATATTTCTTGTCCATAATTGATGGTTTTTCTAGAAAATTTTGGGTTTATCTTCTAATGATAATCTAAAACTTTTATAAAATTTAAAAATTAGAAATTACAAGTTGAAATTTAAATATCCGAGAAATGATAATGGTCTTGAATTTTGCAATGCTAATTTTGGTAATTTTTGTAATAAACGTGGTATAACCAGACATAAACTGTTCCTTATACTTCCCAACAAAATGGGGTTGCAGAAATGATGAATCGTACTTTGTTTGATAAGGTTAGGTGCATGATGTTAAGTTATGGTATTGCAAAATTATTTTGGGGTGAGACTATTATGACAGCATGTTATTTGGTTAACTTGATTCCATTTCCTCCATTAAATGGTGATACTCTACATGAAAAATAGTTTGGTAAATGTGCTGATTATTCCATACTAACAACATTTGGGTATTCTGCCTTCTCTCATCATAATAAGAGAAAACTTGAACCTAGGGTTAGAAAATATGTTTTTCTAGGTTATCCTGAGGGTGTTATAGGGTATAGGCTATGTGATAGAAGCCAAAAGGAAGTGAGAATCATTATAAGTCGAGATATCACATTTAATGAGTATGAGATACCTTGTTTGAAGTCAGATTCTGGCTTGTGGAGTGAAAACAACAAGATGATAATAGTGGACAGCCCCAGATAGAATTGGAAAATATGAGTACACACATTCCCATTACCTCCAATGAGGGGGAGAGTCAAAATTAGAAAAATTAGCAACCTATAGATGAAGAGAGAGGTGAGAAAGTAGTTACATAACATCTAATGAGCAAAATCCTTTGGTTGATTACCAGTTAGCTAGAGATAGAGTAAGAAGACAACATAGAGAACCTCAAAGGCTATGTTATGAATCAGACTTTTCCCTAGCCTATGCTAGTTATCAAGACCTAGTTGATAAAGTGCCAAACACTTATAAGGATGCTACGTAGAGTGAGCAATTTGAGGAATGGTTGAAATCAATGAAAGAAAAGACCAGTTCTTGATAAGAATCAAACTTTCAAGTTATTCCCTAAACCTAAAAACAAGTCAACTATAAGTGAGGTGAAAGAGAGAACCACTAAGAGTGAACCTTTAAGATTTAAGGTTAGACTATGCTGAAGATTGAGATAATAGGAAATCAACATCCTCTTATGTATTAATGTTGTGTAACTCTTTTATTAGTTGGAAATTACAACTCCAACACATTGTTACTCTATCTACTACTAAATCTGAATATATAGGTACCACTGAAGCAATAAAAGAAGCTTTGTGGTTTAAGGATTTACTTAATGAACTATGTATATTAAGTAATGATGTGATTGTATATTCACATAGTCAATCTGTTATTCATTTGTGCAAGAATTCTATTTTTCATAAACGTACTAAATATATTGATGTTAAGCTATATTTTATATGAGATGTCGCAGCTCAGGATTTCGTAAAAATTGAGAAAATCCTTTCAGAGTACAACCCAATAGACATGGGTACTAAAATGCTCCATTTGGAAAAGTTTAGACGTTATCTTGATCTTCTAAGCATTGGTAAAGATATGTGAGTTCCAATTTATTTTGGATAAATTATTTTAGCAATCATTAATTTTTGTTGTTTTGCTTGCCATCATGTTCATTTGGTATCAAGGCGGATCACAAATAAACCTTGGGACTATGATGATTAATCGAACCTATTTATATCTTTGTAGATTTTGAGTTCAGTATTGAAGACGGTTATAAAGTATATTTCACTATGTGTCAGCCCAAAATAATTAAAGGACCAAAGGATTTAATGGATCACTTGGAGGATTAATGGGCCTTTGGATATTTGTTCAGTGGCCCAGTGTAATTGACCCACAGTATGTCTTGGCAGCTAGTTTTAGGGTTAATTAAAGTTTCTCTAAGTAAAAGACTCTTAATAAATTTTGAATATCTATGCGAAATTGGAGATCTCATAAATTGAAATACAAACTTTTCAAAATAAAAAATACAAACTTACAAAATTCTTGAATTGTACTTTTGAAATGTAGATAGACTTGAAATAAGTTGAATTATAGAAATGCTAATAGAATAAATTTTTTGAATCAAGGAGATCTTCTAAAAACACTGTCCTGAGGGGAAAAAATCTTCTTGCTGAAATAGACATTTTTCTGGACTTGAACTTTAGACTTGAATTCTGCATTATTGAATACACTGTCTGCCTTTTGACTGAAGTGTTTGCTTTTTGAATGGTTGTCAGTAACTTTGGAGATAGTGGTTTGAAATATCTACAGTTTTTCTTTGCTTTTCAGCGAAGTAATGATAAAGGATAATCACCACAAACACTTGTCGGCCATTGAAATAAAGTAAACATTTTTGTTATTTTTGAACAGGTTAGTGATGGACGGTTTGAAGAGAAATTGTTCAAACAACTAGAAGCCATTTTTAGAAGAAAATTAGAGGTCATCAACTAAATCATCAATCCCATAACAATCATCTTCATTGTCCTGGGCCACGTCTTCAGTATCCGACTTAGATGAGGAACTTAAAGCTTTCGAGGGATTTGAGTCGGTTTCTGTAAGGGTAGCTGCTTGTTGTGCCAAATGTGCAAATTCTTCAGGATCTTTGCATTAGGCCAACATTGCCAAAAGCTTGCTTTTCTCTGTGAAAAAGTCGGAGTGCTTGTCTTGATCTTTTGTTTTTTGTTTCAATTGACGCTTGCACGTTTTGAGCCATGCTTGAACAGACTTTGTCCAGGCATTTGTTTCGGTGAACTTTTCCCACCACTTGATTTTGTGTCTCCTAACAATTTGTTTTGGAGAAAACTTGGTAGTACCATTGGTAAAAACAAAATGGTCCCAACACATGATCCATGAGACTTTAAAAATCCTCACAAATTGAAAAAGTAACCATTCTTGTTCTAGAAAGTATTTCGAGCCATGATTTTTGAAATATTTGAAATTTTCCAAAACAAGGCTTGGGAGTATTTTTTCTTTGAGTCCAAAAGTTGAAAACCAATTTTGAAACCAATTTTGGAATGAAGAACAACACTTATGGCCGGACATGATAAACCAGGAATGAGACAATGGTCTAACATATAGAACCATACACAAAGCATTTTGATAATCAAGATAATTGAACTTTGGAGGAGTAATGGGGCTTGCAGTTTTTAATTTCTTGGTTTCCCAAGGATGCTGACCCATTATTCAAAAGAGAGTACTTTGAGAATTTTGATCTTTGAAAAGTCTGGATTTGCAGGAGACGGATTATGAGTTATTTCTATCGATTTTGTATAAGTAAGATAAACTCATAGAAAGCTCTTGTCTTTTTTATATCATCAGGCATGGACCAAAAATTTTGAGGAAATATTTGGGAAACACAATCATCAAGAGATGTGTATTGAGCAGCCCAAGATGTCTCAAGGGCAAGGACAGACGAGGTAAATGTTTTGGTAAAATAGTGAATTTTTGAAGATTTTGTTTGAGTCTGAGACTCATTGATTATGGGTAACTTTCTCGTTCCAACTTAAACAGCCTTTTTGAAATTTGAGGGAGCTGCTGAGGATTGAGTTTTTTGAGAAGTTAGAGGGACCAAACTCATCGGGCTTGACGGGGACGGGGTTGAAGGTTAGAAGATTCTTTGGTTTAGGAATATTTCCAAGTACTTGAAAAGTATTTTGAGTTTGGATTTGACTAAAAGAGGAAAATAATTTTGCTGGCTTTTGCTTTGAGGCTTGAGTAGTTTTTTGAAATGAAGAACAAGTATCATTTGAATCATTGGTTTGAAAAAGGTATTGATCAATGGATTTTGTTTTTTTCTTTTCTTTCTCTCTCGATGTCATCTTTCTCGATCTTTCCCTGTAAGAATTCTATTGTTAGGAATTGGGTAAAACATTTGACTTTCCTTGAATATGCTCAATTTCAAAATTAAAACATGAAAGAATTTCTTGCCATCTGGCAAAAATCTATTTTGGAACAAGATTTTTAACATCTTTTTGAAGAATATCTTTGCTTGCTTTACAATCAGTTTTGAGTAAAAAGGTTTTATCGATAAGTCGTCTTGAAATTTTGTAATATATAAAACAATAGCCAAAGTTTTCTTTTTGACGGTAGAATAATTTTTGAGGGTCCGATCCAAATACCAGAATGATATCGGACCAATTGTTCTTGGCTATCAATTTTTTGTTTGAGAACCCCCCATAGCCTAACTTAGAGGCATCGACTTCAACAATGAGGAAGGCGTTTGGATTAATGATATGGAGACAAGGGAGAGTTTTGACTGCTTGTTTGACAAGTCTAACAGCTAGACTATGGGATTGACCCCAAACAGGTGGGTAATTCCTAAGTCTTTGATAAAGATGTTCACATACTTGTTGAATGTTTGGAATAAAATCAGCCACATAATTGACACATTCGAGGAATCTTTGAAGGCTGGTTTTATCTAGAA